>CAWUFW010004574.1:0-1200000 GCA_963921515.1 Calotriton arnoldi
CCCATAGGTGGGGTCATAGAGCTAGTCCATCCCCTCTTTTTAGTATAAGAGGGGAACCTTGCCATTGCAAAGCAGATAACCCCTGGACGACGCTCTACAGAAGAATCCTGGCCCTTCGACGTTCCACTACCTTTGGAAGACAGAAGAATCTCCCTTGGAGTCAAGGAGTGACTCCCTGCTTGGCAGGCACCAAAAACGACAACGACGGTCGCAAACTACGCCGCTCCCGCCGGAGTCCGAAGTCCCTGCAGCCCAAGAGTGGATTTCCTGACCTCTCCCAGGCCATCGTGAGTCCCCAGCGAAGCTGAGGCAAGTGGACCCCCGAGTAACGAGGAACCGCGACCCTGGGTACCGTGCACTATTGTCGAGTGCAACCCCTTCACAACGTTCTACGAACTTGTGCTTTGGACCACGTGTGGTCCCGACCTCCAGCAGGAATCCCTCCGAAGATCAGAGGCCTACACCGTCCCGAGTGACCGTGGGCCCCTGTGGAGTGATTCCGCCCGAGGTGTCTTCGCGATCCCTTGCCCGCTGGCTTGTGGGTCCCCAGAAGACTTCCTAAAGAAACCAAAGGGCTCCCTGGTTGCTCCAGGCCTGCCCTGACTTACCCTCGCTGGGTGAGTCCCTCAGACCTTGCTGGTCTGCGCCATCGACTTTTCTTCATCTCCCCGAGACTTGCGGCTGCCAAGGCTTGTTGGCTCCGATCGAGTTGCCGACACCGCAGTCAGCTGCAGACGTCGAGGGACACACCGAATCCAGCTCCTGGTCATCGTCGACGCCTCCTGGACCACGTGGCTGAAGAGTCAAGGCACCTGCAACCGACCTGAAGCGACCGAGGACGGTGGGCATCCATCTTCCTTGCCCCGGGTCACTGCCAAGTGACTTTGAACACTGTCCCCTCTGCTTTCAGGTCATCCTTCTTCAGAATCCAGGCTTGGATTCCACCGGACACTTCTTCAGCTCCCGCAAGCAGCAAGTCTTCTTTGTTCGCCATTGAAAACGACGCCGCGACCCGACACCAAAGGACACCTGTGCACCCGGCTTCCTGGGTGAGGTAACTCCAGCACTACGGTGCTCCTGTGGGTGTGGGCCCTAGAACTACTTACCCTGTAAGTGACTTGCTTGTAGGTTCTCCCGAAGTATCCTAAAACTCTTTATTTCCAACCGCGACTTGCCCCATTGAAGTTAACGGCGATTCGCGCCTGTGTATCCACACTGCACGCGTCCCCCGTGGGTCCTTTACTTACCTGCCTTGGGTGGTTTCGTGAGGCCCCAGCACTTCTGAAGGCCCTAGGCCTTGTCTCCTTGCAAGTCGTTGTTTCTAAGTCTCTTACTTAGTATATGGTCTGAGTACGCCCCTAGGGCCCCAGCCATATTTTGTGCTTAACTTATTGTGAAACGTTGGTTTGTGCATATGTTTGTCTTCTAATCTCATAAAGAGATTAGTAGAGAGTTATTTAGAAATAAATACATATATATTTGATATATATACCTGTGTGGTGTCTTTTCATTTGGTGATTCAAGAGATTATATGGTAAAACAAGCTGCTTTACATTCCTCCGAGACTTAGCCTGAAGGCTGCTCTCCACAGCTACCACTAGGATAGCTTTCTTTAAAGGTTGTCTTAAACCTATCTACCATAAGAGTCGATTTGCCCTGGTGCAAGGTGTCCACTTTAATTAGTGAACAGCATATACCAGGCCAACTTCTCACAGATGGGTTTGGCTTAACCACTGAAGAGTACAGGTTGAAGTTCAGAGATACCCAGAAGGCACAGACTCAGGACTGGACAGACTTTGTAGATTGTGCATCCAAGGCTCTGGAGGGTTGGCTGGTTGGCAGTAGGGTTACTGATTTCAAAGGATTTTATAATCTAATGATGAGAGAACAGATCCTTAATAATTGTCAAAACCAGCTTTTACACCAGTACCTGGTGGACTCTGATCTGACCTCTCCCCAAGAATTGGGAAAGAAGGCAGACAAATGGGTCAGAACCAGAGTAAGGCCTAAGAATCAGGGTGGTGACCACAAGAAAGATTCTACCAAGTCCCAAGAGAAAGGTGGGGATAAATCTAAGGATAAGTCCACTACAGGGCCCCAAAATTCCTCTTCTGGGGGTGGGTCCCAAACTCCTTCCTCTCCTGAAAAGAAACCATATTGCCATGTCTGTAAAAAGCCTGGGCACTGGAAATCTGATCCCAGTTGTCCCAGGATTGGCAATAAAGAAAATGTTCCTCCAACAACTACTACCACCCCTCCTGGTACTACCAGTAGTAATCCTCCAGTTGGGAGTAGTGCACCCAAAAAGTTAGGTGCTTTTGCAAGAGGAACAGAGGTGGGCCCTAGTTTAGACAGGGACCCCTCAACAGACTCCTCAGATTCTGATGGTGGTATAGGATTTGCCACCTTTACCATGGGTCCCATAGCATTGGGCAGGTACAGACTGGAGCCAATAATTAATGGTCAGAAAGCTGTGGCATTTAGGGACACAGGGGCTAGTGTCACCATGGTGGCAGGGAAACTAGTCCCCCTCACCAGCTTTTACCTGAGTTTAAATACCAGGTGACCAACATTGATGGTGTCAGAACAGATCACCCCATGGCCATAGTCAATCTCAGCTGGGAGGGAGTCACAGGCCCAAAGAGAGTGGCAGTGTCCCCAACCTTACCTGTAGATTGCCTGATGGGCAATGATCTGGAAATTTCAGCCTGGGCTGAAATTGAACACCAAACCCATCTGAAGATGTTGGGTGTCCCTGTAAAGGTTAGTGGGGCTGTGATGGCCACAGCCCCAGCCCAAGATTTTGGAGAGATGGAGCCTGGAAGAATGGCCCACTCTCCCCCAGAAGAGAGCACAAGGGTTGAAGAAAAGTCTTCTTCCCTCCAGACAGTAGGTAAGGGTCAGCCTCCTCAGGGAACTGACCCTACCCCTAGTGAAGGAACTGCCACAGAGGTAGTCAGGCCTGGCCTGGCCACCCCCTGATGGCAGAGGACCCTTACAAGGTGGTACCCAGTCTGGAGCAGGTAACCTGCCCCTCTCTACCCTGCCTCAGTCAGCCCAGGGCTGCAGAGGTCAGGGAGGTCAGTGGACCCCCAGGGCCCCCTGTCCAGAGGAACCCCCCATCAGCAGATTAGGGGCACCCAGGCTAGTAGCCCTAGCCAGGTAGAAATTCCTCAACCCACTGAGGGATCCCCCATACCTTTATGTAGGGACCTCCCCCAGAAGGACTCTGTTAGGCAAGGGCAAACCTGGGACCAAAGGTTCCAAACATGCCATGTCCCTCCAGTGTTCCACCCAAAGGGACCCAACCCCCGGCTGTAGGCAGTCAAAGGTTGACCCTTAGAGCAGAGTACCACTCAGTCATGGAAAGACAGGCATACATGGTGACCAGTGAGCTGAGAAAGCTGAGGCCAACATTCCTAGGGCCACACTTCCCTACTCAGACACCTCACCAGCCTGGTACTTTACCAAAGCACACCACAGGTAGTGATTCCCCATGGTGGAGACCCTCTCATACCCTTAGGGTGAGGGATTGCTTAGTGGACCATAAGACAGGGGGCAACCATGCTAGTGCAGGTGCTTCCTTATATGGCCACTTAGTCAATAAAGGCTCAACTGGCCAAGGTTAGCCTTATCTCCTTTCGTTTGGGGGGGTTATGTAGGAAGGTGGAATCTGACTATATGGTTGCCCCCACTTTTTTTATGGTGTTTTGCTGGTTTATGACTTAGTTGGACTGGGACCCTGCTATTCAGGGCCCCAGTCTATCTGCTCTCTCTAAGCGACATGGAGTGCACTCTAGGTGCACTAGTGATTGGATACTGTGGTGCCTTATGAGTCCCTAGTATATGGTACCTTAGGTGCCAAGGGCATAGGTACTTCACAGGCCTACCAGGGGCTGCAGCATGTGTTATGCCACCCCTGGGAAGCAGTCTAAATCTGACACCACAGGCCTGCTACTGCAGCCTGGGTGAGGTGGTGCTAGCACCCCTCACTGAGATATAGGTTTCCTATATCTCTCCTGCACACACATATAAACCTATCAGTCACCCCTAAGGCAGGCCCTATCAATCCTGAGGGCAGGGTGCTTGGCTTCTATGTGAGGGGTGCCTCTGCCTGAGCAGGGCCCCTCTGCAGCTCTCAGAGTCTATTCTCTGGTGCTGTTTGTGGATGCGGTTAAACCATATACTATTTAAGTGCATTATATCCTCGCGGTAAATGCTAACTTTGGAATGGCTGCATCAAAACATGTCGTGTTTGGTGTCAAACATCTTGGAATACTACCCCCCGCCAATCTTGGCGGCGGGGGTAGCATTCCACCCTTCTAGAGGGATAAGACATGTACCTGCTGTGGAAACGCGGTAGAATCCTAAAGAGCCCTGGCATCACAAAATGGATGCCACCAGTCACAGACACTGGGCTGCCCTCCTGCTGATGACCGAAACTCGCAGTGGAGGAAGCCCAACAATAGGCATCCTGTCACAGGGAGGTGTAACCACCTTCCAGACAGGGTTTAGTGTATTGGGGCTGGGTGGGTGCACTCTTAGAGTGCTTTGAAGTCCTGCACTGGGGGAGCAGAAGGCTCCTCTGTGCATATGCCAGTTCAAACCAGCTCAGGGGCTACCTGCCCCTGCTCTGGCGCGAAACTGGACAAAGGGAAGTGGGTGTAGCCACCCCTCCCTTGACCCTCCCATAGGTGGGGTCATAGAGCTAGTCCATCCCTCTTTTTAGTATAAGAGGGGAACCTTGCCATTGCAAAGCAGATAACCCCTGGACGACGCTCTACAGAAGAATCCTGGCCCTTCGACGTTCCACTACCTTTGGAAGACAGAAGAATCTCCCTTGGAGTCAAGGAGTGACTCCCCTGCTTGGCAGGCACCAAAAACGACAACGACGGTCGCAAACTACGCCGCTCCCGCCGGAGTCCGAAGTCCCTGCAGCCCAAGAAGTGGATTTCCTGACCTCTCCCAGGCCATCGTGAGTCCCCAGCGAAGCTGAGGCAAGTGGACCCCACGAGTAACGAGGAACCGCGACCCCTGGGTACCGTGCACTATTGTCGAGTGCAACCCCTTCACAACGTTCTACGAACTTGTGCTTTGGACCACGTGTGGTCCCGACCTCCAGCAGGAATCCCTCCGAAGATCAGAGGCCTACACCGTCCCGAGTGACCGTGGGCCCCTGTTGAGTGATTCCGCCCGAGGTGTCTTCGCGATCCCTTGCCCGCTGGCTTGTGGGTCCCCAGAAGACTTCTTAAAGAAACCAAAGGGCTCCCCTGGTTGCTCCAGGCCTGCCCTGACTTACCCTCGCTGGGTGAGTCCCTCAGACCTTGCTGGTCTGCGCCATCGACTTTTCTTCATCTCC
Organism: Calotriton arnoldi; assembly: GCA_963921515.1. Lineage (NCBI taxonomy): Eukaryota > Metazoa > Chordata > Amphibia > Caudata > Salamandridae > Calotriton > Calotriton arnoldi. The sequence continues at coordinate 5,360 of CAWUFW010004574.1, forward strand.
CCGAGACTTGCGGCTGCCAAGGCTTGTTGGCTCCGATCGAGTTGCCGACACCGCAGTCAGCTGCAGACGTCGAGGACACACCGAATCCAGCTCCTGGTCGTCGTCGACGCCTCCTGGACCACGTGGCTGAAGAGTCAAGGCACCCGCAACCGACCTGAAGCGACCGACGACGGTGGGCATCCATCTTCCTTGCCCCGGGTCACTGCCAAGTGACTTTGAACACTGTCCCCTCTGCTTTCAGGTCATCCTTCTTCAGAATCCAGGCTTGGATTCCACCGGACACTTCTTCAGCTCCCGCAAGCAGCAAGTCTTCTTTGTTCGCCATTGAAAACGACGCCGCGACCCGACACCAAAGGACACCTGTGCACCCGGCTTCCCTGGGTGAGGTAACTCCAGCACTACGGTGCTCCTGTGGGTGTGGGCCCTAGAACTACTTACCCTGTAAGTGACTTGCTTGTAGGTTCTCCCGAAGTATCCTAAAACTCTTTATTTCCAACCGCGACTTGCCCCATTGAAGTTAACGGCGATTCGCGCCTGTGTATCCACACTGCACGCGTCCCCCGTGGGTCCTTTACTTACCTGCCTTGGGTGGTTTTGTGAGGCCCCAGCACTTCTGAAGGCCCTAGGCCTTGTCTCCTTGCAAGTCGTTGTTTCTAAGTCTCTTACTTAGTATATGGTCTGGTACGCCCCTAGGGCCCCAGCCATATTTTGTGCTTAACTTATTGTGAAACGTTGATTTGTGCATATGTTTGTCTTCTAATCTCATAAAGAGATTAGTAGAGAGTTATTTAGAAATAAATACATATATATTTGATATATATACCTGTGTGGTGTCTTTTCATTTGGTGATTCAAGAGATTATATGGTAAAACAAGCTGCTTTACATTCCTCCGAGACTTAGCCTGAAGGCTGCTCTCCACAGCTACCACTAGGATAGCTTTCTTTAAAAGGTTGTCTTAAACCTATCTACCATAAGAGTCGATTTGGACTGGTGCAAGGTGCCCACTATAATTAGTGGACAGCATATGCCAGGCCAACTTCTCACAGCAAGGTACAGGACGAGGCAAGACGAGTGCAGAAAGAGACAACAGGGGTGCAGAAAGAAGCAAATGAGGTGGATAAAGAGGCAACAGACGTGCAGAAAGAGGGAAGAGAGGTGCAGAAAAGGCTAGAAAAGTGCAGAAAGAGGCAAAAGAGGTACATAAAGAGACAACAGGGGTGCAGAAAGAAGCAAGACAGGTGCCGAAAGAAGCATGGAAAGTGCGGAATGAAGCAACAGGGGTGCAGAAAGAGGCAAGAGAACTGTAGAAAGGAGCAAGTGAGGTGCAGAAAGAGCCAAGAGAGGTGCAAAAAGAGGGAAGAGAGGTGTAGAAACAGGCAAGAGAAGTGCACAAAGAGGCAAGAGAATTGCTGAAAGAAGCAACAGAGGTGTAGAAAGAAGCAAGAAAAGTGCAGAAAGAGGCAAGTGAGATGCAAAGACAGGCAGGAAAGGTACAGAAAGAGGGAAGACGAGTGCAGAAAGAGACAACAGGGGTGCAGAAAGAAGCAAATGAGGTGCAGAAAGAGGCAACTGACGTGCAGAAAGAGGGAAGAGAGGTGCAGAAAAATGCCAAGAAAAGTGCAGAAAGAGGCAAAAGAGGTACATAAAGAGACAACAGGGGTGCAGAAAGAAGCAAGACAGGTGCAGAAAGAAGCATGGAAAGTGCAGAATATAGCAACAGGAGTGCAGAAAGAGGCAAGAGAAGTGCAGAAACAGTCAAGAGAAGTGCACAAAGAGGCAAGAGAGTTGCTGAAAGAAGCAACAGAGATGTTGAAAGAAGCAAGAAAAGTGCAGAAAGAGGCAAGAGAGATGCAAAAACAGGCAGGAAAGGTACAGAAAGAGGGAAGACGAGTGCAGAAAGAGACAACAGGGGTGCAGAAAGAAGCAAATGAGGTGCAGAAAGAGGCAACAGACGTGCAGAAAGAGGGAAGAGAACTGCAGAGAAAAGCAAGAAAAGTGCAGAAAGAGGCAAAAGAGGTACATAAAGAGACAAGAGGGGTGCAGAAAGGAGCAAAACAGGTGCAGAAAGAAGCATGGAAAGTGCAGAATGAAGCAACAGGGGTGCAGAAAGAGGCAAGAGATGTGTAGAATGGAGCAAGTGAGGTGCAGAAAGAGCCAACAGAGGTGCAAAAAGAAGCAAGAGAGGTGCAGAAACAGGCAAGAGAAGTGCACAAAGAGGCAATAGAATTGCTGAAAGAATCAACAGAGGTGTAGAAAGAAGCAAGAAAAGTGCAGAAAGAGGCAAGTGAAATGCAAAAACAGGCAGGAGAGTTACAGAAAGAGGGAAGACGATTGCAGAAAGAGACAACAGGGGTGCAGAAAGAAGCAAATGAGGTGCAGAAAGAGGCAACAGACGTGCAGAAAGAGGGAAGAGAGGTGCAGAAAAAGGCAAGAAAAGTGCAGAAAGAGGCAAAAGAGGTACATAAAGAGACAACAGGGGTGCAGAAAGAAGCAAGACAGGTGTAGAAAGAAGCATTGAAAGTGCAGAATGAAGCAACAGGGGTGCAGAAAGAGGCAAGAGAAGTGCAGAAACAGGCAAGAGAAGTGCACAAAGAGGCAAGAGAATTGCTGAAAGAAGCAACAGAGGTGTAGAAAGAAGCAAGAAAAGTGCAGAAAGAGGCAAGTAAAATGCAAAAACAGGCAGGAAAGGTACAGAAAGAGGGAAGACGAGTTCAGAAAGAGACAACAGGGGTGCAGAAAGAAGCAAATGAGGTGCAGAAAGAGTCAATAGATGTGCAGAAATAGGGAAGAGAGGTGCAGAAAAAGGCAAGAAAAGTACAGAAAGAGGCAAAAGAGGTACATAAACAGACAACAGGGGTGCAGAAAGAAGCAAGACAGGTGAAGAAAGAAGCATGGAAAGTGCAGAATGAAGCAACAGGGGTGCGGAAAGAGGCAAGAAAAGTGCAGAAACAGGCAAGAGATGTGCACAAAGAGGCAAGAGAATTGCTGAAAAAAGCAACAGAGGTGTAGAAAGAAGCAAGAAAAGTGCAGAAAGAGGCAAGTGAGATGCAAAAACAGGCAGGAAAGGTACAGAAAGAGGGAACACAAGTGCATAAAGAGACAACAGGGGTGCAGAAAGAAGCAAATGAGGTGCAGAAAGAGGCATCAGACGTGCAGGAAGAGGGACGAGAACTGCAGAAAAAGGCAAGAGAAGTGCAGAAAGAGGCAAAAGAGGTACATAAAGAGACCAGAGGGGTGCAGAACGAAGCAAGACAGGTGCAGAAAGAAGCATGGAAAGTGCAGAATGAAGCAACAGGGGTGCAGAAAGAGGCAAGAGAAGTGTAGAAAGGAGCAAGTGAGGTGCAGAAAGAGCCAACAGAGGTGCAGAAAGAAGCAAGAGAGGTGCAGAAACAGGCAAGAGAATTGCACAAAGAGGCAAGAGAATTGCTGAAAGAAGCAACAGAGGTGTAGAAAGAAGCAAGAAAAGTGCAGAAAGAGGCAAGTGAGATGCAAAAACAGGGAGGAAAGTTCCAGAAAGAGGGAAGACGAGTGCAGAAAGAGACAACAGGGGTGCAGAAAGAAGCAAATGAGGTGCAGAAAGAGGCAACAGACGTGCAGAAAGAGGGAAGAGAGGGGCAGAAAAAGCCAAGAAAAGTGCAGAAAGAGGCAAAAGAGGTACATAAAGAGACAACAGGGGTGCAGAAAGAAGCAAGACAGGTGCAGAAAGAAGCATGGAAAGTGCAAAATGAAGCAACAGGGGTGCAGAAAGAGGCAAGAGAAGTGCAGAAACATGCAAGAGAAGTGCACAAAGAGGCAAGAGAATTGCTGAAAGAAGCAACAGAGGTGTAGAAAGAAGCAAGAAAAGTGCAGAAAGAGGCAAGTGAGATGCAAAAACAGGCAGGAAAAGTACAGAAAGAGGGAAGTCGAGGTGCAGAAAGAGACAACAGGGGTGCAGAAAGAAGCAAATGAGGTGCAGAAAGAGGCAACAGACGTGCAGAAAGAGGGAAGAGAGGTGCAGAAAAAGGCAAGAAAAGTGCAGAAAGAGGCAAAGAGGTACATAAAGAGACAACAGGGGTGCAGAAAGAAGCAAGACAGGTGCCGAAAGAAGCATGGAAAGTGCGGAATAAAGCAACAGGGGTGCAGAAAGAGGCAAGAGAAGTGTAGAAAGGAGCAAGTGTGGTGCAGAAAGAGCCAACAGAGGTGCAAAGAGAGGTGCAGAAACAGGTAAGAGAAGTGCACAAAGAGGCAAGAGAATTGCTGAAAGAAGCAACAGAGGTGTAGAAAGAAGCAAGAAAAGTGCAGAAAGAAGCAAGTGAGATGCAAAAACAGGCAGGAAAGGTACAGAAAGAGGGAAGACGAGTGCAGAAAGAGACAACAGGGGTGTAGAAAGAAGCCATGAGGTGCAGCAATAGGCAACAGATGTGCAGAAAGAGGGAAGAGAGGTGCAGAAAAAGGCAAGAAAAGTGCAGAAAGAGACAAAAGAGGTACATAAAGAGACAACAGGGGTGCAGAAAGAAGCATGGAAAGTGCAGAATGAAGCAACAGGGGTGCAGAAAGAGGCAAGAGAAGTGCAGAAACAGGCAAGAGAAGTGCACAAAGAGGCAAGAGAATTGCTGAAAGAAGCAACAGAGGTGTAGAAAGAAGCAAGAAAAGTGCAGAAAGAAGCAAGTGAGAGACAAAAACAGGCAGGAAAGGTACAGAAAGAGGGAAGACGAGTTCAGAAAGAGACAACCGGGGTGCAGAAAGAAGCAAATGAGGTGCAGAAAGAGGCAACAGACATGCAGAAAGAGGGAAGAGAGGTGCAGAAAGAGGCAAGAAAAGTGCTGAAAGAGGCAAAAGAGATACATAAAGAGACAACAGAGGTGTAGAAAGAAGCAAGACAGGTGCAGAAAGAAGCATGGAAAGTGCAGAATGAAGCAACAGGGGTGCAGAAAGAGGCAAGAGAAGTGTAGAAAGGAACAAGTGAGGTGCAGAAAGAGCCAACAGGGGTGCAGAAAGAGGCAAGAAAAGTGCAGAAACAGGCAAGACAAGTGCACAAAGAGGCAAGAGAATTGCTGAAAGAAGCAACAGAGGTGTAGACAGAAGCAAGAAAAGTGCAGAAAGAGGCAAGTGAGATGCAAAAACAGGCAGGAAAGGTACAGAAAGAGGGAAGACGAGTGCAGAAAGAGACAACAGGGTGCAGAAAGAAGCAAATGAGGTGCAGAAAGAGGCAACAGACGGGCAGAAAGAGGGAAGAGAGGTGCAGAAAAAAGAAAACTGCAGAAAGAGGCAAAAGAGGTACATAAAGAGACAACAGAGGTGCAGAAAGGAGCAAGACAGGTGCAGAAGTAAGCATGGAAAGTGCAGAATGAAGCAACAGGGGTGCAGAAAGAGGAAAGAGAAGTGTAGAATGGAGCAAGTGAGGTGCAGAAAGAGCCAACAGAGGTGCAAAAAGAAGCAAGAGAGGTGCAGAAACAGGCAAGAGAAGTGCACAAAGAGGCAATAGAATTGCTGAAAGAATCAACAGAGGTGTAGAAAGAAGCAAGAAAAGTGCAGAAAGAGGCAAGTGAAATGCAAAAACAGGCAGGAGAGTTACAGAAAGAGGGAAGACGAGTGCAGAAAGAGACAACAGGGGTGCAGAAAGAAGCAAATGAGGTGCAGAAAGAGGCAACAGACGTGCAGAAAGAGGGAAGAGAGGTGCAGAAAAAGGCAAGAAAAGTGCAGAAAGAGGCAAAGAGGTACATAAAGAGACAACAGGGGTGCAGAAAGAAGCAAGACAGGTGTAGAAAGAAGCATTGAAAGTGCAGAATGAAGCAACAGGGGTGCAGAAAGAGGCAAGAGAAGTGCAGAAACAGGCAAGAGAAGTGCACAAAGAGGCAAGAGAATTGCTGAAAGAAGCAACAGAGGTGTAGAAAGAAGCAAGAAAAGTGCAGAAAGAGGCAAGTAAGATGCAAAAACAGGCAGGAAAGGTACAGAAAGAGGGAAGACGAGTTCAGAAAGAGACAACAGGGGTGCAGAAAGAAGCAAATGAGGTGCAGAAAGAGTCAATAGATGTGCAGAAATAGGGAAGAGAGGTGCAGAAAAAGGCAAGAAAAGTACAGAAAGAGGCAAAAGAGGTACATAAACAGACAACAGGGGTGCAGAAAGAAGCAAGACAGGTGAAGAAAGAAGCATGGAAAGTGCAGAATGAAGCAACAGGGGTGCGGAAAGAGGCAAGAAAAGTGCAGAAACAGGCAAGAGATGTGCACAAAGAGGCAAGAGAATTGCTGAAAAAAGCAACAGAGGTGTAGACAGAAGCAAGAAAAGTGCAGAAAGAGGCAAGTGAGATGCAAAAACAGGCAGGAAAGGTACAGAAAGAGGGAACACAAGTGCATAAAGAGACAACAGGGGTGCAGAAAGAAGCAAATGAGGTGCAGAAAGAGGCATCAGACGTGCAGGAAGAGGGACGAGAACTGCAGAAAAAGGCAAGAGAAGTGCAGAAAGAGGCAAAAGAGGTACATAAAGAGACCAGAGGGGTGCAGAACGAAGCAAGACAGGTGCAGAAAGAAGCATGGAAAGTGCAGAATGAAGCAACAGGGGTGCAGAAAGAGGCAAGAGAAGTGTAGAAAGGAGCAAGTGAGGTGCAGAAAGAGCCAACAGAGGTGCAAAAAGAAGCAAGAGAGGTGCAGAAACAGGCAAGAGAATTGCACAAAGAGGCAAGAGAATTGCTGAAAGAAGCAACAGAGGTGTAGAAAGAAGCAAGAAAAGTGCAGAAAGAGGCAAGTGAGATGCAAAAACAGGCAGGAAAGTTACAGAAAGAGGGAAGACAAGTGCAGAAAGAGACAACAGGGGTGCAGAAAGAAGCAAATGAGGTGCAGAAAGAGGCAACAGACGTGCAGAAAGAGGGAAGAGAGGTGCAGAAAAAGCCAAGAAAAGTGCAGAAAGAGGCAAAAGAGGTACATAAAGAGACAACAGGGGTGCAGAAAGAAGCAAGACAGGTGCAGAAAGAAGCATGGAAAGTGCAAAATGAAGCAACAGGGGTGCAGAAAGAGGCAAGAGAAGTGCAGAAACATGCAAGAGAAGTGCACAAAGAGGCAAGAGAATTGCTGAAAGAAGCAACAGAGGTGTAGAAAGAAGCAAGAAAAGTGCAGAAAGAGGCAAGTGAGATGCAAAAACAGGCAGGAAAAGTACAGAAAGAGGGAAGTCGAGTCCAGAAAGAGACAACAGGGGTGCAGAAAGAAGCAAATGAGGTGCAGAAAGAGGCAACAGACGTGCAGAAAGAGGGAAGAGAGGTGCAGAAAAAGGCAAGAAAAGTGCAGAAAGAGGCAAAAGAGGTACATAAAGAGACAACAGGGGTGCAGAAAGAAGCAAGACAGGTGCAGAAAGAAGCATGGAAAGTGCGGAATAAAGCAACAGGGGTGCAGAAAGAGGCAAGAGAAGTGTAGAAAGGAGCAAGTGTGGTGCAGAAAGAGCCAACAGAGGTGCAAAGAGAGGTGCAGAAACAGGTAAGAGAAGTGCACAAAGAGGCAAGAGAATTGCTGAAAGAAGCAACAGAGGTGTAGAAAGAAGCAAGAAAAGTGCAGAAAGAAGCAAGTGAGATGCAAAAACAGGCAGGAAAGGTACAGAAAGAGGGAAGACGAGTGCAGAAAGAGACAACAGGGGTGCAGAAAGAAGCAAATGAGGTGCAGAAATAGGCAACAGATTTGCAGAAAGAGGGAAGAGAGGTGCAGAAAAAGGCAAGAAAAGTGCAGAAAGAGACAAAAGAGGTACATAAAGAGACAACAGGGGTGCAGAAAGAAGCATGGAAAGTGCAGAATGAAGCAACAGGGGTGCAGAAAGAGGCAAGAGAAGTGCAGAAACAGGCAAGAGAAGTGCACAAAGAGGCAAGAGAATTGCTGAAAGAAGCAACAGAGGTGTAGAAAGAAGCAAGAAAAGTGCAGAAAGAAGCAAGTGAGAGACAAAAACAGGCAGGAAAGGTACAGAAAGAGGGAAGACGAGTTCAGAAAGAGACAACAGGGGTGCAGAAAGAAGCAAATGAGGTGCAGAAAGAGGCAACAGACATGCAGAAAGAGGGAAGAGAGGTGCAGAAAGAGGCAAGAAAAGTGCTGAAAGAGGCAAAAGAGATACATAAAGAGACAACAGTGGTGTAGAAAGAAGCAAGACAGGTGCAGAAAGAAGCATGGAAAGTGCAGAATGAAGCAACCGGGGTGCAGAAAGAGGCAAGAGAAGTGTAGAAAGGAACAAGTGAGGTGCAGAAAGAGCCAACAGAGGTGTAGAAAGAGGCAAGAAAAGTGCAGAAACAGGCAAGACAAGTGCACAAAGAGGCAAGAGAATTGCTGAAAGAAGCAACAGAGGTGTAGACAGAAGCAAGAAAAGTGCAGAAAGAGGCAAGTGAGATGCAAAAACAGGCAGGAAAGGTACAGAAAGAGGGAAGACGAGTGCAGAAAGAGACAACAGGGTGCAGAAAGAAGCAAATGAGGTGCAGAAAGAGGCAACAGACGGGCAGAAAAAGGGAAGAGAGGTGCAGAAAAGGCAAGAAAACTGCAGAAAGAGGCAAAAGAGGTACATAAAGAGACAACAGAGGTGCAGAAAGGAGCAAGACAGGTGCAGAAGTAAGCATGGAAAGTGCAGAATGAAGCAACAGGGGTGCAGAAAGAAGCAAGAGAAGTGTAGAAAGGAGCAAGTGAGGTGCAGAAAGAGCCAACAGAGGTGCAAAAAGAGGCAAGAGAGGTGCAGAAACAGGCAAGAGAAGTGCACAAAGAGGCAAGAGAAGTGCACAAAGAGGCAAGAGAATTGCTGAAAGAAGCAACAGAGGTGTAGAAAGAAGCAAGAAAAGTGCAGAAAGAGGCAAGTGAGATGCAAAAACAGGCAGGAAAAGTACAGAAAGATGGAAGTCGAGTCCAGAAAGAGACAACAGGGGTGCAGAAAGAAGCAAATGAGGTGCAGAAAGAGGCAACAGACGTGCATAAAGAGGGAAAAGAGGTGCAGAAAAAGGCAAGAAAAGTGCAGAAAGAGGCAAAGAGGTACATAAAGAGACAACAGGGGTGCAGAAAGAAGCAAGACAGGTGCCGAAAGAAGCATGGAAAGTGCGGAATAAAGCAACAGGGGTGCAGAAAGAGGCAAGAGAAGTGTAGAAAGGAGCAAGTGTGGTGCAGAAAGAGCCAACAGAGGTGCAAAAGAGAGGTGCAGAAACAGGTAAGAGAAGTGCACAAAGAGGCAAGAGAATTGCTGAAAGAAGCAACAGAGGTGTAGAAAGAAGCAAGAAAAGTGCAGAAAGAAGCAAGTGAGATGCAAAAACAGGCAGGAAAGGTACAGAAAGAGGGAAGACAAGTGCAGAAAGAGACAACAGGGGTGCAGAAAGAAGCAAATGAGGTGCAGAAATAGGCAACAGATTTGCAGAAAGAGGGAAGAGAGGTGCAGAAAAAGGCAAGAAAAGTGCAGAAAGAGACAAAAGAGGTACATAAAGAGACAACAGGGGTGCAGAAAGAAGCAAGACAGGTGCAGAAGAGGAAGTGCAGAATGAAGCAACAGGGGTGCAGAAAGAGGCAAGAGAAGTGCAGAAACAGGCAAGAGAAGTGCACAAAGAGGCAAGAGAATTGCTGAAAGAAGCAACAGAGGTGTAGAAAGAAGCAAGAAAAGTGCAGAAAGAAGCAAGTGAGATGACAAAAACAGGCAGGAAAGGTACAGAAAGAGGGAAGACGAGTTCAGAAAGAGACAACAGGGGTGCAGAAAGAAGCAAATGAGGTGCAGAAAGAGGCAACAGACATGCAGAAAGAGGGAAGAGAGGTGCAGAAAAGAGGCAAGAAAAGTGCTGAAAGAGGCAAAAGAGGTACATAAAGAGACAACAGGGGTGCAGAAAGAAGCAAGACAGGTGCAGAAAGAAGCATGGAAAGTGCAGAATGAAGCAACAGGGGTGCAGAAAGAGGCAAGAGAAGTGTAGAAAGGAACAAGTGAGGTGCATAAAGAGCCAACAGGGGTGCAGAAAGAGGCAAGAGAAGTGCAGAAACAGGCAAGACAAGTGCACAAAGAGGCAAGAGAATTGCTGAAAGAAGCAACAGAGGTGTAGAAAGAAGCAAGAAAAGTGCAGAAAGAGGCAAGTGAGATGCAAAAACAGGCAGCAAAGGTACAGAAAGAGGGAAGACGAGTGCAGAAAGAGACAAAAGGGGTGCAGAAAGAAGCAAATGAGGTGCAGAAAGAGGCAACAGACGTGCAGAAAGAGGGAAGAGAGGTGCAGAAAAAGGCAAGAAAAGTGCAGAAAGAGGCAAAAGAGGTACATAAAGAGACAACAGAGGGTGCAGAAAGAAGCATGGAAAGTGCAGAATGAAGCAACAGGGGTGCAGAAAGAGGCAAGAGAAGTGCAGAAACAGGCAAGAGAAGTGCACAAAGAGGCAAGAGAATTGCTGAAAGAAGCAACAGAGGTGTAGAAAGAAGCAAGAAAAGTGCAGAAAGAAGCAAGTGAGATGACAAAAACAGGCAGGAAAGGTACAGAAAGAGGGAAGACGAGTTCAGAAAGAGACAACAGGGGTGCAGAAAGAAGCAAATGAGGTGCAGAAAGAGGCAACAGACATGCAGAAAGAGGGAAGAGAGGTGCAGAAAAAGGCAAGAAAAGTGCTGAAAGAGGCAAAAGAGGTACATAAAGAGACAACAGTGGTGTAGAAAGAAGCAAGACAGGTGCAGAAAGAAGCATGGAAAGTGCAGAATGAAGCAACCGGGGTGCAGAAAGAGGCAAGAGAAGTGTAGAAAGGAACAAGTGAGGTGCAGAAAGAGCCAACAGGGGTGTAGAAAGAGGCAAGAAAAGTGCAGAAACAGGCAAGACAAGTGCACAAAGAGGCAAGAGAATTGCTGAAAGAAGCAACAGAGGTGTAGACAGAAGCAAGAAAAGTGCAGAAAGAGGCAAGTGAGATGCAAAAACAGGCAGGAAAGGTACAGAAAGAGGGAAGACGAGTGCAGAAAGAGACAACAGGGGTGCAGAAAGAAGCAAATGAGGTGCAGAAAGAGGCAACAGACGGGCAGAAAAAGGGAAGAGAGGTGCAGAAAAAAGAAAACTGCAGAAAGAGGCAAAAGAGGTACATAAAGAGACAACAGAGGTGCAGAAAGGAGCAAGACAGGTGCAGAAGTAAGCATGGAAAGTGCAGAATGAAGCAACAGGGGTGCAGAAAGAAGCAAGAGAAGTGTAGAAAGGAGCAAGTGAGGTGCAGAAAGAGCCAACAGAGGTGCAAAAAGAGGCAAGAGAGGTGCAGAAACAGGCAAGAGAAGTGCACAAAGAGGCAAGAGAAGTGCACAAAGTGGCAAGAGAATTGCTGAAAGAAGCAACAGAGGTGTAGAAAGAAGCAAGAAAAGTGCAGAAAGAGGCAAGTGAGATGAAAAACAGGCAGGAAAGGTACAGAAAGAGGGAAGACGAGTGCTGAAAGAGACAACAGGGGTGCACAAAGAAGCAAATGAGGTGCAGAAAGAGGCAACAGACGAGCAGAAAGAGGGAAGAGAGGTGCAGAAAAAGGCAAGAAAAGTGCAGAAAGAGACAAAAGAGGTACATAAAGAGACAACAGGGGTGCAGAAAGAAGCATGGAAAGTGCAGAATGAAGCAACAGGGGTGCAGAAAGAGGCAAGAGAAGTGCAGAAACAGGCAAGAGAAGTGCACAAAGAGGCAAGAGAATTGCTGAAAGAAGCAACAGAGGTGTAGAAAGAAGCAAGAAAAGTGCAGAAAGAGGCAAGTGAGATGCAAAAACAGGCAGGAAAAGTACAGAAAGATGGAAGTCGAGTCCAGAAAGAGACAACAGGGGTGCAGAAAGAAGCAAATGAGGTGCAGAAAGAGGCAACAGACGTGCATAAAGAGGGAAGAGAGGTGCAGAAAAAGGCAAGAAAAGTGCAGAAAGAGGCAAAAGAGGTACATAAAGAGACAACAGGGGTGCAGAAAGAAGCAAGACAGGTGCCGAAAGAAGCATGGAAAGTGCGGAATAAAGCAACAGGGGTGCAGAAAGTGGCAAGAGAAGTGTAGAAAGGAGCAAGTGTGGTGCAGAAAGAGCCAACAGAGGTGCAAAGAGAGGTGCAGAAACAGGTAAGAGAAGTGCACAAAGAGGCAAGAGAATTGCTGAAAGAAGCAACAGAGGTGTAGAAAGAAGCAAGAAAAGTGCAGAAAGAAGCAAGTGAGATGCAAAAACAGGCAGGAAAGGTACAGAAAGAGGGAAGACGAGTGCAGAAAGAGACAACAGGGGTGCAGAAAGAAGCAAATGAGGTGCAGAAATAGGCAACAGATTTGCAGAAAGAGGGAAGAGAGGTGCAGAAAAAGGCAAGAAAAGTGCAGAAAGAGACAAAAGAGGTACATAAAGAGACAACAGGGGTGCAGAAAGAAGCATGGAAAGTGCAGAATGAAGCAACAGGGGTGCAGAAAGAGGCAAGAGAAGTGCAGAAACAGGCAAGAGAAGTGCACAAAGAGGCAAGAGAATTGCTGAAAGAAGCAACAGAGGTGTAGAAAGAAGCAAGAAAAGTGCAGAAAGAGGCAAGTGAGATGCAAAAACAGGCAGGAAAAGTACAGAAAGAGGGAAGTCGAGTGCAGAAAGAGACAACAGGGGTGCAGAAAGAAGCAAATGAGGTGCAGAAAGAGGCAACAGACGTGCAGAAAGAGGGAAAAGAGGTGCAGAAAAAGGCAAGAAAAGTGCAGAAAGAGGCAAAAGAGGTACATAAAGAGACAACAGGGGTGCAGAAAGAAGCAAGACAGGTGCCGAAAGAAGCATGGAAAGTGCGGAATAAAGCAACAGGGGTGCAGAAAGAGGCAAGAGAAGTGTAGAAAGGAGCAAGTGTGGTGCAGAAAGAGCCAACAGAGGTGCAAAGAGAGGTGCAGAAACAGGTAAGAGAAGTGCACAAAGAGGCAAGAGAATTGCTGAAAGAAGCAACAGAGGTGTAGAAAGAAGCAAGAAAAGTGCAGAAAGAAGCAAGTGAGATGCAAAAACAGGCAGGAAAGGTACAGAAAGAGGGAAGACAAGTGCAGAAAGAGACAACAGGGGTGCAGAAAGAAGCAAATGAGGTGCAGAAATAGGCAACAGATTTGCAGAAAGAGGGAAGAGAGGTGCAGAAAAAGGCAAGAAAAGTGCAGAAAGAGACAAAAGTGGTACATAAAGAGACAACAGGGGTGCAGAAAGAAGCATGGAAAGTGCAGAATGAAGCAACAGGGGTGCAGAAAGAGGCAAGAGAAGTGCAGAAACAGGCAAGAGAAGTGCACAAAGAGGCAAGAGAATTGCTGAAAGAAGCAACAGAGGTGTAGAAAGAAGCAAGAAAAGTGCAGAAAGAAGCAAGTGAGAGACAAAAACAGGCAGGAAAGGTACAGAAAGAGGGAAGACGAGTTCAGAAAGAGACAACAGGGGTGCAGAAAGAAGCAAATGAGGTGCAGAAAGAGGCAACAGACATGCAGAAAGAGGGAAGAGAGGTGCAGAAAGAGGCAAGAAAAGTGCTGAAAGAGGCAAAAGAGATACATAAAGAGACAACAGGGGTGTAGAAAGAAGCAAGACAGGTGCAGAAAGAAGCATGGAAAGTGCAGAATGAAGCAACCGGGGTGCAGAAAGAGGCAAGAGAAGTGTAGAAAGGAACAAGTGAGGTGCAGAAAGAGCCAACAGGGGTGTAGAAAGAGGCAAGAGAAGTGCAGAAACAGGCAAGACAAGTGCACAAAGAGGCAAGAGAATTGCTGAAAGAAGCAACAGAGGTGTAGACAGAAGCAAGAAAAGTGCAGAAAGAGGCAAGTGAGATGCAAAAACAGGCAGGAAAGGTACAGAAAGAGGGAAGACAAGTGCAGAAAGAGACAACAGGGGTGCAGAAAGAAGCAAATGAGGTGCAGAAAGAGGCAACAGACGGGCAGAAAGAGGGAAGAGAGGTGCAGAAAAAGGCAAGAAAACTGCAGAAAGAGGCAAAAGAGGTACATAAAGAGACAACAGAGGTGGAGAAAGGAGCAAGACAGGTGCAGAAGTAAGCATGGAAAGTGCAGAATGAAGCAACAGGGGTGCAGAAAGAAGCAAGAGAAGTGTAGAAAGGAGCAAGTGAGGTGCAGAAAGAGCCAACAGAGGTGCAAAAAGAGGCAAGAGAGGTGCAGAAACAGGCAAGAGAAGTGCACAAAGAGGCAGAGAAGTGCACAAAGAGGCAAGAGAATTGCTGAAAGAAGCAACAGAGGTGTAGAAAGAAGCAAGAAAAGTGCAGAAAGAGGCAAGTGAGATGCAAAAACAGGCAGGAAAGGTACAGAAAGAGGGAAGACGAGTGCTGAAAGAGACAACAGGGGTGCACAAAGAAGCAAATGAGGTGCACAAAGAGGCAACAGACGAGCAGAAAGAGGGAAGAGAGGTGCAGAAAAAGGCAAGAAAAGTGCAGAAAGAGGCAAAAGAGGTACATAAAGAGACAACAGGGGTGCAGAAAGAAGCAAGACAGGTGCAGAAAGAAGCATGGAAAGTGCAGAATGAAGCAACAGGGGTGCAGAAAGAGGCAAGAGAAGTGCAGAAACAGGCAAGAGAAGTGCAGAAACAGGCAAGAGAAGTGCACAAAGAGGCAAGAGAATTGCTGAAAGAAGCAACAGAGGTGTAGAAAGAAGCAAGAAAAGTGCAGAAAGAGGCAAGTGAGATGCAAAAACAGGCAGGAAAGGTACAGAAAGAAGGAAGACGAGTGCAGAAAGAGACAACAGGGGTGCAGAAAGAAGCAAATGAGGTGCAGAAAGAGGCAACAGACATGCAGAAAGAGGGAAGAAAGGTGCAGAAAGAAGCATGGAAAGTGAAGAATGAAGCAACAGGGGTGCAGAAAGAGGCAAGAGAAGTGTAGAAAGGAGCAAGAGAGGTGCAGAAACAGGCAAGAGAAGTGCACAAAGAGGCAGGAGAATTGCTGAAAGAAGCAACAGAGGTGTAGAAAGAAGCAAGAAAAGTGCAGAAAGAGGCAAGTGAGATGCAAAAACAGGCAGGAAAGGTACAGAAAGAGGGAAGACGAGTGCTGAAAGAGACAACAGGGGTGCAGAAAGAAGCAAATGAGGTGCAGAAAGAGGCAACAGACGTGCAGAAAGAGGGAAGAGAGGTGCAGAAAAAGGCAAGAAAAGTGCAGAAAGAGGCAAAAGAGGTACATAAAGAGACAACAGGGGTGCAGAAAGAAGCAAGACAGGTGCAGAAAGAAGCATGGAAAGTGCAGAATGTAGCAACAGGGGTGCAGAAAGAGGCAAGAGAAGTTCAGAAACAGGCAAGAGAAGTGCACAAAGAGGCAAGAGAATTGCTGAAAGAAGCAGCAGAGGTGTAGAAAGAAGCAAGAAAAGTGCAGAAAGAGGCAAGTGAGATGCAAAAACAGGCAGGAAAGGTACAGGAGGAGGGAAGACGAGTGCATAAAGAGACAACAGGGGTGCAGAAAAAAGCAAATGAGGTGCAGAAAGAGGCAACAGACGTGCAGAAAGAGGGAAGAGAGGTGAAGAAAAAGGCAAGAAAAGTGCAGAAAGAGGCAAAAGAGGTGCATAAAGAAACAGCAGGGGTGCAGAAAGAAGCAAGACAGGTGTAGAAAGAAGCATGGAAAGTGCAGAATGAAGCAACAGGGGTGCAGAAAGAGGCAAGAGAAGTGTAGAAAGGAGCAAGTGAGGTGCAGAAAGAGCCAACAGAGGTGCAAAAAGAGGCAAGAGAGGTGCAGAAACAGGCAAGAGAAGTGCACAAAGAGGCAAGAGAATTGCTGAAAGAAGCAACAGAGGTGTAGAAAGAAGCAAGAAAAGTGCAGAAAGAGGCAAGTGAGATGCAAAAACAGGCAGGAAAGGTACAGAAAGAGGGAAGACGAGTGCTGAAAGAGACAACAGGGGTGCAGAAAGAAGCAAATGAGGTGCAGGAAAGAGGCAACAGACGTGCAGAAAGAGGGAAGAGAGGTGCAGAAAAAGCCAAGAAAAGTGCAGAAAGAGGCAAAAGAGGTACATAAAGAGACAACAGCGGTGCAGAAAGAAGCAAGACAGGTGCAGAAAGAAGCATGGAAAGTGCAGAATGAAGCAACAGGGGTGCAGAAAGAGGCAAGAGAAGTGCAGAAACAGGCAAGAGAAGTGCACAAAGAGGCAAGAGAATTGCTGAAAGAAGCAACAGAGGTGTAGAAAGAAGCAAGAAAAGTGCAGAAAGAGGCAAGTGAGATGCAAAAACAGGCAGGAAAGGTACAGAAAGAGGGAAGACGAGGTCCAGAAAGAGACAACAGGGGTGCAGAAAGAAGCAAATGAGGTGCAGAAAGAGGCAACAGACGTGCAGAAAGAGGGAAGAGAGGTGCAGAAAAAGGCAAGAAAAGTGCAGAAAGAGGCAAAAGAGGTACATAAAGAGACAACAGGGGTGCAGAAAGAAGCAAGACAGGTGCAGAAAGAAGCATGGAAAGTGCGAGAATGAAGCAACAGGGGTGCAGAAAGAGGCAAGAGAAGTGTAGAAAGGAGCAAGTGAGGTGCAGAAAGAGCCAACAGAGGTGCAAAAGAGGCAAGAGGTGCAGAAACAGGCAAGAGAAGTGCACAAAGAGGCAAGAGAATTGCTGAAAGAAGCAACAGAGGTGTAGAAAGAAGCAAGAAAAGTGCAGAAAGAGGCAAGTGAGATGCAAAAACAGGCAGGAAAGGTACAGAAAGAGGGAAGACGAGTGCAGAAAGAGACAACAGGGGTGCAGAAAGAAG
This sequence comes from Calotriton arnoldi, assembly GCA_963921515.1. Classification (NCBI taxonomy): domain Eukaryota; kingdom Metazoa; phylum Chordata; class Amphibia; order Caudata; family Salamandridae; genus Calotriton; species Calotriton arnoldi. The sequence goes on from CAWUFW010004574.1 coordinate 21,922, forward strand.
CAAATGAGGTGCAGAAAGAGGCAACAGACGTGCAGAAAGAGGGAAGAGAGGTGCAGAAAAAGGCAAGAAAAGTGCAGAAAGAGGCAAAAGAGGTACATAAAGAGACAACAGGGGTGCAGAAAGAAGCATGGAAAGTGCAGAATGAAGCAACAGGGGTGCAGAAAGAGGCAAGAGAAGTGCAGAAACAGGCAAGAGAAGTGCACAAAGAGGCAAGAGAATTGCTGAAAGAAGCAACAGAGCTGTAGAAAGAAGCAAGAAAAGTGCAGAAAGAAGCAAGTGAGATACAAAAACAGGCAGGAAAGGTACAGAAAGAGGGAAGACGAGTGCAGAAAGAGACAACAGGGGTGCAGAAAGAAGCAAATGAGGTGCAGAAAGAGGCAACAGACATGCAGAAAGAGGGAAGAGAGGTGCAGAAAAAGGGAAGAAAAGTGCTGAAAGAGGCAAAAGAGGTACATAAAGAGACAACAGGGGTGCAGAAAGAAGCAAGACAGGTGCAGAAAGAAGCATGGAAAGTGCAGAATGAAGCAACAGGGGTGCAGAAAGAGGCAAGAGAAGTGTAGAAAGGAACAAGTGAGGTGCATAAAGAGCCAACAGGGGTGCAGAAAGAGGCAAGAGAAGTGCAGAAACAGGCAAGACAAGTGCACAAAGAGGCAAGAGAATTGCTGAAAGAAGCAACAGAGGTGTAGAAAGAAGCAAGAAAAGTGCAGAAAGAGGCAAGTGAGATGCAAAAACAGGCAGCAAAGGTACAGAAAGAGGGAAGACGAGTGCAGAAAGAGACAAAAGGGGTGCAGAAAGAAGCAAATGAGGTGCAGAAAGAGGCAACAGACGTGCAGAAAGAGGGAAGAGAGGTGCAGAAAAAGGCAAGAAAAGTGCAGAAAGAGGCAAAAGAGGTACATAAAGAGACAACAGAGGTGCAGAAAGAAGCAAGACAGGTGCAGAAAGAAGCATGGAAAGTGCAGAATGAAGCAACAGGGGTGCAGAAAGAAGCATGAGAAGTGTAGAAAGGAGCAAGTGAGGTGCAGAAAGAGCCAACAGAGGTGCAAAAAGAGGCAAGTGAGGTGCAGAAACAGGCAAGAGAAAAGCTGCACAAAGAGGCAAGAGAATTGCTGAAAGAAGCAACAGAGGTGTAGAAAGAAGCAAGAAAAGTGCAGAAAGAGGCAAGTGAGATGCAAAAACAGGCAGGAAAGGTACAGAAAGAGGGAAGACGAGTGCAGAAAGAGACAACAGGGGTGCAGAAAGAAGCAAATGAGGTGCAGAAAGAGGCAACAGACGTGCAGAAAGAGGGAAGAGAGGTGCAGAAAAAGCCAAGAAAAGTGCAGAAAGAGGCAAAAGAGGTACATAAAGAGACAACAGGGGTGCAGAAAGAAGCAAGACAGGTGCAGAAAGAAGCATGGAAAGTGCAGAATGAAGCAACAGAGGTGCAGAAAGAGGCAAGAGAAGTGCAGAAACAGGCAAGAGAAGTGCACAAAGAGGCAAGAGAATTGCTGAAAGAAGCAACAGAGGTGTAGAAAGAAGCAAGAAAAGTGCAGAAAGAGGCAAGTGAGATGCAAAAACAGGCAGGAAAGGTACAGAAAGAGGGAAGACGAGTGCAGAAAGAGACAACAGGGTGCAGAAAGAAGCAAATGAGGTGCAGAAAGAGGCAACAGACGTGCAGAAAGAGGAAGAGAGGTGCAGAAAAAGGCAAGAAAAGTGCAGAAAGAGGCAAAAGAGGTACATAAAGAGACAACAGGGGTGCAGAAAGAAGCAAGACAGGTGCAGAAAGAAGCATGGAAAGTGCAGAATGAAGCAACAGGGGTGCAGAAAGAGGCAAGAGAAATGCAGAAAGGAGCAAGTGAGGTGCAGAAAGAGCCAACAGAGGTGCAAAGAGAGAGAGGTGCAGAAACAGGCAAGAGAAGTGCACAAAGAGGCAAGAGAATTGCTGAAAGAAGCAACAGAGGTGTAGAAAGAAGCAAGAAAAGTGCAGAAAGAGGCAAGTGAGATGCAAAAACAGGCAGGAAAGGTACAGAAAGAGGGAAGACGAGTGCAGAAAGAGACAACAGGGGTGCAGAAAGAAGCAAATGAGGTGCAGAAAGAGGCAACAGACTTGCAGAAAGAGGGAAGAGAGGTGCAGAAAAAGGCAAGAAAAGTGCAGAAAGAGGCAAAAGAGGTACATAAAGAGACAACAGGGGTGCAGAAAGAAGCATGGAAAGTGCAGAATGAAGCAACAGGGGTGCAGAAAGAGGCAAGAGAAGTGCAGAAACAGGCAAGAGAAGTGCACAAAGAGGCAAGAGAATTGCTGAAAGAAGCAACAGAGGTGTAGAAAGAAGCAAGAAAAGTGCAGAAAGAGGCAAGTGAGATGCAAAAACAGGCAGGAAAGGTACAGAAAGAGGGAAGACGAGTGCAGAAAGAGACAACAGGGGTGCAGAAAGAAGCAAATGAGGTGCAGAAAGAGGCAACAGACGTGCAGAAAGAGGGAAGAGAGGTGCAGAAAAAGGCAAGAAAAGTGCAGAAAGAGGCAAAAGAGGTACATAAAGAGACAACAGGGGTGCAGAAAGAAGCAAGACAGGTGCAGAAAGAAGCATGGAAAGTGCAGAATGAAGCAACAGGGGTGCAGAAAGAGGCAAGAGAAGTGCAGAAACAGGCAAGAGAAGTGCACAAAGAGGCAAGAGAATTGCTGAAAGAAGCAACAGAGGTGTAGAAAGAAGCAAGAAAAGTGCAGAAAGAAGCAAGTGAGATACAAAAACAGGCAGGAAAGGTACAGAAAGAGGGAAGACGAGTGCAGAAAGAGACAACAGGGGTGCAGAAAGAAGCAAATGAGGTGCAGAAAGAGGCAACAGACATGCAGAAAGAGGGAAGAGAGGTGCAGAAAAAGGCAAGAAAAGTGCAGAAAGAGGCAAAAAGGTACATAAAGAGACAACAGGGGTGCAGAAAGAAGCAAGACAGATGCAGAAAGAAGCATGGAAAGTGCAGAATGAAGCAACAGGGGTGCAGAAAGAGGCAAGATAAGTGTAGAAAGGAGCAAGTGAGGTGCAGAAAGAGCCAACAGATGTGCAGAAAGAGGCAAGAGAAGTGCAGAAACAGGCAAGACAAGTGCACAAAGAGTCAAGAGAATTGCTGAAAGAATCAACAGAGGTGTAGAAAGAAGCAAGAAAAGTGCAGAAAGAGGCAAGTGAGATGCAAAAACAGGCAGGAAAGGGAGAGAAAAGGGAAGACGAGTGCTGAAAGAGACAACAGGGGTGCACAAAGAAGCAAATGAGGTGCAGAAAGAGGCAACAGACGTGCAGAAAAAGGGAACAGAGGTGCAGAAAGAAGCAAGACAGGTGCAGAAAGAAGCATGGAAAGTGCAGAATGAAGCAACAGGGGTGCAGAAAGAGGCAAGAGAAGTGCAGAAACAGGCAAGAGAAGTGCACAAAGAAGCAAGCAGAATTGCTGAAAGAAGCAACAGAGGTGTAGAAAGAAGCAAGAAAAGTGCAGAAAGAGGCAAGTGAGATGCAAAAACAGGCAGGAAAGGTACTAGAAAGAGGGAAGACGAGTGCAGAAAGAGACAACAGGGGTGCAGAAAGAAGCAAATGAGGTGCAGAAAGAGGCAACAGACATGCAGAAAGAGGGAAGGAAGGTGCAGAAAAAGACAAGAAAAGTGCAGAAAGAGTCAAAAGAGGTACATAAAGAGACAACAGGGGTGCAGAAAGAAGCAAGACAGGTGCAGAAAGAAGCATGGAAAGTGCAGAATGAAGCAACAGGGGTGCAGAAAGAGGCAAGAGAAGTGTAGAAAGGAGCAAGAGAGGTGCAGAAACAGGCAAGAGAAGTGCACAAAGAGGCAGGAGAATTGCTGAAAGAAGCAACATAGGTGTAGAAAGAAGCAAGAAAAGTGCAGAAAGAGGCAAGTGAGATGCAAAAACAGGCAGGAAAGGTACAGAAAGAGGGAAGACGAGTGCTGAAAGAGATAACAGGGGTGCACAAAGAAGCAAATGAGGTGCAGAAAGAGGCAACAGACGTGCAGAAAAAGGGAAGAGAGGTGCAGAAAAAGGCAAGAAAAGTGCAGAAAGAGGCAAAAGAGGTACATAAAGAGACAACAGGGGTGCAGAAAGAAGCAAGACAGGTGCAGAAAGAAGCATGGAAAGTGCAGAATGAAGCAACAGGGGTGCAGAAAGAGGCAAGAGAAGTGCAGAAACAGGCAAGAGAAGTGCACAAAGAGGCAAGAGAATTGCTGAAAGAAGCAACAGAGGTGTAGAAAGAAGCAAGAAAAGTGCAGAAAGAGGCAAGTGAGATGCAAAAACAGGCAGGAAAGGTACAGAAAGAGAGAAGACGAGTGCATAAAGAGACAACAGGGGTTCAGAAAAAAGCAAATTAGGTGCAGAAAGAGGCAACAGACGTGCAGAAAGAGGGAAGAGAGGTGAAGAAAAAGGCAAGAAAAGTGCAGAAAGAGTCAAAAGAGGTACATAAAGAGACAACAGGGGTGCAGAAAGAAGCAAGACAGGTGCAGAAAGAAGCATGGAAAGTGCAGAATGAAGCGACAGGGGTGCAGAAAGAGGCAAGAGAAGTGTAGAAAGGAGCAAGTGAGGTGCAGAAAGAGCCAACAGAGGTGCAAAAAGAGGCAAGAGAGGTGCAGAAACAGGCAAGAGAAGTGCACAAAGAGGCAAGAGAATTGCTGAAAGAAGCAACAAAGGTGTAGAAAGAAGCAAGAAAAGTGCAGAAAGAGGCAAGTGAGATGCAAAAACAGGCAGGAAAGGTACAGAAAGCGGGAAGACGAGTGCTGACAGAGACAACAGGGGTGCACAAAGAAGCAAATGAGGTGCAGAAAGAGGCAACAGACGTGCAGAAAGAGGGAAGAGAGGTGCAGAAAAAGCCAAGAAAAGTGCAGAAAGAGGCAAAAGAGATACATAAAGAGACAACAGGGGTGTAGAAAGAAGCAAGACAGGTGCAGAAAGAAGCATGGAAAGTGCAGAATGAAGCAACCGGGGTGCAGAAAGAGGCAAGAGAAGTGTAGAAAGGAACAAGTGAGGTGCAGAAAGAGCCAACAGGGGTGTAGAAAGAGGCAAGAGAAGTGCAGAAACAGGCAAGAGAAGTGCACAAAGAGGCAAGAGAATTGCTGAAAGAAGCAACAGAGGTGTAGACAGAAGCAAGAAAAGTGCAGAAAGAGGCAAGTGAGATGCAAAAACAGGCAGGAAAGGTACAGAAAGAGGGAAGACAAGTGCAGAAAGAGACAACAGGGGTGCAGAAAGAAGCAAGAGAAGTGTAGAAAGGAGCAAGGGAGGTGCAGAAAGAGCCAACAGAGGTGCAAAAAGAGGCAAGAGAGGTGCAGAAACAGGCAAGAGAAGTGCACAAAGAGGCAAGAGAAGTGCACAAAGAGGCAAGAGAATTGCTGAAAGAAGCAACAGAGGTGTAGAAAGAAGCAAGAAAAGTGCAGAAAGAGGCAAGTGAGATGAAAAACAGGCAGGAAAGGTACAGAAAGAGGGAAGACGAGTGCAGAAAGAGACAACAGGGGTGCAGAAAGAAGCAAATGAGGTGCAGAAAGAGGCAACAGACTTGCAGAAAGAGGGAAGAGAGGTGCAGAAAAAGGCAAGAAAAGTGCAGAAAGAGGCAAAAGAGGTACATAAAGAGACAACAGGGGTGCAGAAAGAAGCATGGAAAGTGTAGAATGAAGCAACAGGGGTGCAGAAAGAGGCAAGAGAAGTGCAGAAACAGGCAAGAGAAGTGCACAAAGAGGCAAGAGAATTGCTGAAAGAAGCAACTGAGGTGTAGAAAGAAGCAAGAAAAGTGCAGAAAGAGGCAAGTGAGATGCAAAAACAGGCAGGAAAGGTACAGAAAGAGGGAAGACGAGTGCAGAAAGAGACAACAGGGGTGCAGAAAGAAGCAAATGAGGTGCAGAAAGAGGCAACAGACTTGCAGAAAGAGGGAAGAGAGGTGCAGAAAAAGGCAAGAAAAGTGCAGAAAGAGGCAAAAGAGGTACATAAAGAGACAACAGGGGTGCAGAAAGAAGCATGGAAAGTGCAGAATGAAGCAACAGGGGTGCAGAAAGAGGCAAGAGAAGTGCAGAAACAGGCAACAGAAGTGCACAAAGAGGTAAGAGAATTGCTGAAAGAAGCAACAGAGGTGTAGAAAGAAGCAAGAAAAGTGCAGAAAGAAGCAAGTGAGATACAAAAACAGGCAGGAAAGGTACAGAAAGAGGGAAGACGAGTTCAGAAAGAGACAACAGGGGTGCAGAAAGAAGCAAATGAGGTGCAGAAAGAGGCAATAGACATGCAGAAAGAGGGAAGAGAGGTGCAGAAAAAGGCAAGAAAAGTGCTGAAAGAGGCAAAAAAGGTACATAAAGAGACAACAGGGGTGCAGAAAGAAGCAAGACAGATGCAGAAAGAAGCATGGAAAGTGCAGAATGAAGCAACAGGGGTGCAGAAAGAGGCAAGAGAAGTGTAGAAAGGAACAAGTGAGGTGCAGAAAGAGCCAACCGGGGTGCAGAAAGAGGCAAGAGAAGTGCAGAAACAGGAAAGACAAGTGCACAAAGAGGCAAGAGAATTGCTGAAAGAAGCAACAGAGGTGTAGACAGAAGCAAGAAAAGTGCAGAAAGAGGCAAGTGAGATGCAAAAACAGGCAGGAAAGGTACAGAAAGAGGGAAGACGAGTGCTGAAAGAGACAACAGGGGTGCACAAAGAAGCAAATGAGGTGCAGAAAGAGGCAACAGACGTGCAGAAAAAGGGAACAGAGGTGCAGAAAGAAGCAAGACAGGTGCAGAAAGAAGCATGGAAAGTGCAGAATGAAGCAACAGGGGTGCAGAAAGAGGCAAGAGAAGTGCAGAAACAGGCAAGAGAAGTGCACAAAGAAGCAAGCGAATTGCTGAAAGAAGCAACAGAGGTGTAGAAAGAAGCAAGAAAAGTGCAGAAAGAGGCAAGTGAGATGCAAAAACAGGCAGGAAAGGTACTAAAAGAGGGAAGACGAGTGCAGAAAGAGACAACAGGGGTGCAGAAAGAAGCAAATGAGGTGCAGAAAGAGGCAACAGACATGCAGAAAGAGGGAAGGAAGGTGCAGAAAAAGACAAGAAAAGTGCAGAAAGAGTCAAAAGAGGTACATAAAGAGACAACAGGGGTGCAGAAAGAAGCAAGACAGGTGCAGAAAGAAGCATGGAAAGTGCAGAATGAAGCAACAGGGGTGCAGAAAGAGGCAAGAGAAGTGTAGAAAGGAGCAAGAGAGGTGCAGAAACAGGCAAGAGAAGTGCACAAAGAGGCAGGAGAATTGCTGAAAGAAGCAACATAGGTGTAGAAAGAAGCAAGAAAAGTGCAGAAAGAGGCAAGTGAGATGCAAAAACAGGCAGGAAAGGTACAGAAAGAGGGAAGACGAGTGCTGAAAGAGATAACAGGGGTGCACAAAGAAGCAAATGAGGTGCAGAAAGAGGCAACAGACGTGCAGAAAAAGGGAAGAGAGGTGCAGAAAAAGGCAAGAAAAGTGCAGAAAGAGGCAAAAGAGGTACATAAAGAGACAACAGGGGTGCAGAAAGAAGCAAGACAGGTGCAGAAAGAAGCATGGAAAGTGCAGAATGAAGCAACAGGGGTGCAGAAAGAGGCAAGAGAAGTGCAGAAACAGGCAAGAGAAGTGCACAAAGAGGCAAGAGAATTGCTGAAAGAAGCAACAGAGGTGTAGAAAGAAGCAAGAAAAGTGCAGAAAGAGGCAAGTGAGATGCAAAAACAGGCAGGAAAGGTACAGAAAGAGAGAAGACGAGTGCATAAAGAGACAACAGGGGTTCAGAAAAAGCAAATTAGGTGCAGAAAGAGGCAACAGACGTGCAGAAAGAGGGAAGAGAGGTGAAGAAAAAGGCAAGAAAAGTGCAGAAAGAGTCAAAAGAGGTACATAAAGAGACAACAGGGGTGCAGAAAGAAGCAAGACAGGTGCAGAAAGAAGCATGGAAAGTGCAGAATGAAGCGACAGGGGTGCAGAAAGAGGCAAGAGAAGTGTAGAAAGGAGCAAGTGAGGTGCAGAAAGAGCCAACAGAGGTGCAAAAAGAGGCAAGAGAGGTGCAGAAACAGGCAAGAGAAGTGCACAAAGAGGCAAGAGAATTGCTGAAAGAAGCAACAAAGGTGTAGAAAGAAGCAAGAAAAGTGCAGAAAGAGGCAAGTGAGATGCAAAAACAGGCAGGAAAGGTACAGAAAGCGGGAAGACGAGTGCTGACAGAGACAACAGGGGTGCACAAAGAAGCAAATGAGGTGCAGAAAGAGGCAACAGACGTGCAGAAAGAGGGAAGAGAGGTGCAGAAAAAGCCAAGAAAAGTGCAGAAAGAGGCAAAAGAGATACATAAAGAGACAACAGGGGTGTAGAAAGAAGCAAGACAGGTGCAGAAAGAAGCATGGAAAGTGCAGAATGAAGCAACCGGGGTGCAGAAAGAGGCAAGAGAAGTGTAGAAAGGAACAAGTGAGGTGCAGAAAGAGCCAACAGGGGTGTAGAAAGAGGCAAGAGAAGTGCAGAAACAGGCAAGACAAGTGCACAAAGAGGCAAGAGAATTGCTGAAAGAAGCAACAGAGGTGTAGACAGAAGCAAGAAAAGTGCAGAAAGAGGCAAGTGAGATGCAAAAACAGGCAGGAAAGGTACAGAAAGAGGGAAGACGAGTGCAGAAAGAGACAACAGGGGTGCAGAAAGAAGCAAGAGAAGTGTCGAAAGGAGCAAGTGAGGTGCAGAAAGAGCCAACAGAGGTGCAAAAAGAGGCAAAAGAGTTGCAGAAACAGGCAAGAGAAGTGCACAAAGAGGCAAGAGAAGTGCACAAAGAGGCAAGAGAATTGCTGAAAGAAGCAACAGAGGTGTAGAAAGAAGCAAGAAAAGTGCAGAAAGAGGCAAGTGAGATGAAAAACAGGCAGGAAAGGTACAGAAAGAGGGAAGACGAGTGCTGAAAGAGACAACAGGGGTGCACAAAGAAGCAAATGAGGTGCACAAAGAGGCAACAGACGAGCAGAAAGAGGGAAGAGAGGTGCAGAAAAAGGCAAGAAAAGTGCAGAAAGAGGCAAAAGAGGTACATAAAGAACAACAGGGGTGCAGAAAGAAGCAAGACAGGTACAGAAAGAAGCATGGAAAGTGCAGAATGAAGCAACAGGGGTGCAGAAAGAGGCAAGAGAAGTGCAGAAACAGGCAAGAGAAGTGCAGAAACAGGCAAGAGAAGTGCACAAAGAGGCAAGCGAATTGGTGAAAGAAGCAACAGAGGTGTAGAAAGAAGTAAGAAAAGTGCAGAAAGAGGCAAGTGAGATGCAAAAACAGGCAGGAAAGGTACAGAAAGAAGGAAGACGAGTGCAGAAAGAGACAACAGGGGTGCAGAAAGAAGCAAATGAGGTGCAGAAAGAGGCAACAGACATGCAGAAAGAGGGAAGAAAGGTGCAGAAAGAAGCATGGAAAGTGAAGAATGAAGCAACAGGGGTGCAGAAAGAGGCAAGAGAAGTGTAGAAAGGAGCAAGAGAGGTGCAGAAACAGGCAAGAGAAGTGCACAAAGAGGCAGGAGAATTGCTGAAAGAAGCAACAGAGGTGTAGAAAGAAGCAAGAAAAGTGCAGAAAGAGGCAAGTGAGATGCAAAAACAGGCAGGAAAGGTACAGAAAGAGGGAAGACGAGTGCTGAAAGAGACAACAGGGGTGCACAAAGAAACAAATGAGGTGCAGAAAGAGGCAACAGACGTGCAGAAAAAGGGAATAGAGGTGCAGAAAAAGGCAAGAAAAGTGCAGAAAGAGGCAAAAGAGGTACATAAAGAGACAACAGGGGTGCAGAAAGAAGCAAGACAGGTGCAGAAAGAAGCATGGAAAGTGCAGAATGTAGCAACAGGGGTGCAGAAAGAGGCAAGAGAAGTTCAGAAACAGGCAAGAGAAGTGCACAAAGAGGCAAGAGAATTGCTGAAAGAAGCAGCAGAGGTGTAGAAAGAAGCAAGAAAAGTGCAGAAAGAGGCAAGTGAGATGCAAAAACAGGCAGGAAAGGTACAGGAGGAGGGAAGACGAGTGCATAAAGAGACAACAGGGGTGCAGAAAAAAGCAAATGAGGTGCAGAAAGAGGCAACAGACGTGCAGAAAGAGGGAAGAAAGGTGAAGAAAAAGGCAAGAAAAGTGCAGAAAGAGTCAAAAGAGGTGCATAAAGAAACAGCAGGGGTGCAGAAAGAAGCAAGACAGGTGTAGAAAGAAGCATGGAAAGTGCAGAATGAAGCGACAGGGGTGCAGAAAGAGGCAAGAGAAGTGTAGAAAGGAGCAAGTGAGGTGCAGAAAGAGCCAACAGAGGTGCAAAAAGAGGCAAGAGAGGTGCAGAAACAGGCAAGAGAAGTGCACAAAGAGGCAAGAGAATTTCTGAAAGAAGCACCAAAGGTGTAGAAAGAAGCAAGAAAAGTGCAGAAAGAGGCAAGTGAGAGGCAAAAACAGGCAGGAAAGGTACAGAAAGAGGGAAGACGAGTGCTGAAAGAGACAACAGGGGTACACAAAGAAGCAAATGAGGTGAGGAAAGAGGCAACAGATGTGCAGAAAGAGGGAAGAGAGGTGCAGAAAAAGCCAAGAAAAGTGCAGAAAGAGGCAAAAGAGGTACATAAAGAGACAACAGCGGTGCAGAAAGAAGCAAGACAGGTGCAGAAAGAAGCATGGAAAGTGCAAAATGAAGCAACAGGGGTGCAGAAAGAGGCAAGAGAAGTGCAGAAACAGGCAAGAGAAGTGCACAAAGAGGCAAGAGAATTGCTGAAAGAAGCAACAGAGGTGTAGAAAGAAGCAAGAAAAGTGCAGAAAGAGGCAAGTGAGATGCAAAAACAGGCAGGAAAAGTACAGAAAGAGGGAAGTCGAGTCCAGAAAGAGACAACAGGGGTGCAGAAAGAAGCAAATGAGGTGCAGAAAGAGGCAACAGACGTGCAGAAAGAGGGAAGAGAGGTGCAGAAAAAGGCAAGAAAAGTGCAGAAAGAGGCAAAAGAGGTACATAAAGAGACAACAGGGGTGCAGAAAGAAGCAAGACAGGTGCCGAAAGAAGCATGGAAAGTGCGGAATAAAGCAACAGGGGTGCAGAAAGAGGCAAGAGAAGTGCAGAAAGGAGCAAGTGAGGTGCAGAAAGAGCCAACAGAGGTGCAAAGAGAGCTGCAGAAACAGGCAAGAGAAGTGCACAAAGAGGCAAGAGAATTGCTGAAAGAAGCAACAGAGGTGTAGAAAGAAGCAAGAAAAGTGCAGAAAGAGGCAAGTGAGATGCAAAAACAGGCAGGAAAGGTACAGAAAGAGGGAAGACGAGTGCAGACAGAGACAACAGGGGTGCAGAAAGAAGCAAATGAGGTGCAGAAAGAGGCAACAGACTGTGCAGAAAGAGGGAAGAGAGGTGCAGAAAAAGGCAAGAAAAGTGCAGAAAGAGGCAAAAGAGGTACATAAAGAGACAACAGAGGTGCAGAAAGAAGCATGGAAAGTGCAGAATGAAGCAACAGGGGTGCAGAAAGAGGCAAGAGAAGTGCAGAAACAGGCAAAAGAAGTGCACAAAGAGGCAAGAGAATTGCTGAAAGAAGCAACAGAGGTGTAGAAAGAAGCAAGAAAAGTGCAGAAAAAAGCAAGTGAGATACAAAAACAGGCAGGAAAGGTACAGAAAGAGGGAAGACGAGTTCAGAAAGAGACAACAGGGGTGCAGAAAGAAGCAAACGAGGTGCAGAAAGAGGCAACAGACATGCAGAAAGAGGGAAGAGAGGTGCAGAAAAAGGGAAGAAAAGTGCTGAAAGAGGCAAAAGAGGTACATAAAGAGACAACAGGGGTGCAGAAAGAAGCAAGACAGGTGCAGAAAGAAGCATGGAAAGTGCAGAATGAAGCAACAGGGGTGCAGAAAGAGGCAAGAGAAGTGTAGAAAGGAACAAGTGAGGTGCAGAAAGAGCCAACAGGGTTGCAGAAAGAGGCAAGAGAAGTGCAGAAACAGGCAAGACAAGTGCACAAAGAGGCAAGAGAATTGCTGAAAGAAGCAACAGAGGTGTAGACAGAAGCAAGAAAAGTGCAGAAAGAGGCAAGTGAGATGCAAAAACAGGCAGCAAAGGTAGAGAAAGAGGGAAGACGAGTGCAGAAAGAGACAACAGGGGTGCAGAAAGAAGCAAATGAGGTGCAGAAAGAGGCAACAGACGGGCAGAAAGAGGGAAGAGAGGTGCAGAAAAAGGCAAGAAAACTGCAGAAAGAGGCAAAAGAGGTACATAAAAAGAGAACAGAGGTGCAGAAAGACGCAAGACAGGTGCAGAAGGAAGCATGGAAAGTGCAGAATGTAGCAACAGGGGTGCAGAAAGAAGCATGAGAAGTTTAGAAAGGAGCAAGTGAGGTGCAGAAAGAGCCAACAAAGGTGCAAAAAGAGGCAAGTGAGGTGCAGAAACAGGCAAGAGAAGTGCAGAAACATGCAAGAGAAGTGCACAAAGAGGCAAGAGAATTGCTGAAAGAAGCAACAGAGGTGTAGAAAGAAGCAAGAAAAGTGCAGAAAGAGGCAAGTGAGAGGCAAAAACAGGCAGGAAAGGTACAGAAAGAGGGAAGACGAGTGCTGAAAGAGACAAGAGGGGTACACAAAGAAGCAAATGAGGTGCAGAAAGAGGCAACAGATGTGCAGAAAGAGGGAAGAGAGGTGCAGAAAAAGCCAAGAAAAGTGCAGAAAGAGGCAAAAGAGGTACATAAAGAGACAACAGCGGTGCAGAAAGAAGCAAGACAGGTGCAGAAAGAAGCATGGAAAGTGCAAAATGAAGCAACAGAGGTGCAGAAATAGGTAAGAGAAGTGCAGAAACAGGCAAGAGAAGTGCACAAAGAGGCGCGAGAATTGCTGAAAGAAGCAACAGAGGTGTAGAAAGAAGCAAGAAAAGTGCAGAAAGAGGCAAGTGAGATGCAAAAACAGGCAGGAAAAGTACAGAAAGAGGGAAGTCGAGTCTAGAAAGAGACAACAGGGGTGCAGAAAGAAGCAAATGAGGTGCAGAAAGAGGCAACAGACGTGCAGAAAGAGGGAAGAGAGGTGCAGAAAAAGGCAAGAAAAGTGCAGAAAGAGGCAAAAGAGGTACATAAAGAGTCAACAGGGGTGCAGAAAGAAGCAAGACAGGTGCAGAAAGAAGCATGGAAAGTGCGGAATAAAGCAACAGGGGTGCAGAAAGAGGCAAGAAAAGTGCAGAAAGGAGCAAGTGAGGTGCAGAAAGAGCCAACAGAGGTGCAAAGAGAGGTGCAGAAACAGGCAAGAGAAGTGCACAAAGAGGCAAGAGAATTGCTGAAAGAAGCAACAGAGGTGTAGAAAGAAGCAAGAAAAGTGCAGAAAGAGGCAAGTGAGATGCAAAAACAGGCAGGAAAGGTACAGAAAGAGGGAAGACGAGTGCAGAAAGAGACAACAGGGGTGCAGAAAGAAGCAAATGAGGTGCAGAAAGAGGCAACAGACTTGCAGAAAGAGGGAAGAGAGGTGCAGAAAAAGGCAAGAAAAGTGCAGAAAGAGGCAAAAGAGGTACATAAAGAGACAACAGGGGTGCAGAAAGAAGCATGGAAAGTGTAGAATGAAGCAACAGGGGTGCAGAAAGAGGCAAGAGAAGTGCAGAAACAGGCAAGAGAAGTGCACAAAGAGGCAAGAGAATTGCTGAAAGAAGCAACTGAGGTGTAGAAAGAAGCAAGAAAAGTGCAGAAAGAGGCAAGTGAGATGCAAAAACAGGCAGGAAAGGTACAGAAAGAGGGAAGACGAGTGCAGAAAGAGACAACAGGGGTGCAGAAAGAAGCAAATGAGGTGCAGAAAGAGGCAACAGACTTGCAGAAAGAGGGAAGAGAGGTGCAGAAAAAGGCAAGAAAAGTGCAGAAAGAGGGAAAAGAGGTACATAAAGAGACAACAGGGGTGCAGAAAGAAGCATGGAAAGTGCAGAATGAAGCAACAGGGTGCAGAAAGAGGCAAGAGAAGTGCAGAAACAGGCAAGAGAAGTGCACAAAGAGGCAAGAGAATTGCTGAAAGAAGCAACAGAGGTGTAGAAAGAAGCAAGAAAAGTGCAGAAAGAAGCAAGTGAGATACAAAAACAGGCAGGAAAGGTACAGAAAGAGGGAAGACGAGTTCAGAAAGAGACAACAGGGGTGCAGAAAGAAGCAAATGAGGTGCAGGAAGAGGCAATAGACATGCAGAAAGAGGGAAGAGAGGTGCAGAAAAAGGCAAGAAAAGTGCTGAAAGAGGCAAAAAAGGTACATAAAGAGACAACAGGGTGCAGAAAGAAGCAAGACAGATGCAGAAAGAAGCATGGAAAGTGCAGAATGAAGCAACAGGGGTGCAGAAAGAGGCAAGAGAAGTGTAGAAAGGAACAAGTGAGGTGCAGAAAGAGCCAACCGAGGTGCAGAAAGAGGCAAGAGAAGTGCAGAAACAGGAAAGACAAGTGCACAAAGAGGCAAGAGAATTGCTGAAAGAAGCAACAGAGGTGTAGACAGAAGCAAGAAAAGTGCAGAAAGAGGCAAGTGAGATGCAAAAACAGGCAGGAAAGATACAGAAAGAGGGAAGACGACTGCTGAAAGAGACAACAGGGGTGCACAAAGAAGCAAATGAGGTGCATAAAGAGGCAACAGACGTGCAGAAAAAGGGAACAGAGGTGCAGAAAGAAGCAAGACAGGTGCAGAAAGAAGCATGGAAAGTGCAGAATGAAGCAACAGGGGTGCAGAAAGAGGCAAGAGAAGTGCAGAAACAGGCAAGAGAAGTGCACAAAGAAGCAAGCGAATTGCTGAAAGAAGCAACAGAGGTGTAGAAAGAAGCAAGAAAAGTGCAGAAAGAGGCAAGTGAGATGCAAAAACAGGCAGGAAAGGTACTGAAAGAGGGAAGACGAGTGCAGAAAGAGACAACAGGGGTGCAGAAAGAAGCAAATGAGGTGCAGAAAGAGGCAACAGACATGCAGAAAGAGGGAAGGAAGGTGCAGAAAAAGACAAGAAAAGTGCAGAAAGAGTCAAAAGAGGTACATAAAGAGACAACAGGGGTGCAGAAAGAAGCAAGACAGGTGCAGAAAGAAGCATGGAAAGTGCAGAATGAAGCAACAGGGGTGCAGAAAGAGGCAAGAGAAGTGTAGAAAGGAGCAAGAGAGGTGCAGAAACAGGCAAGAGAAGTGCACAAAGAGGCAGGAGAATTGCTGAAAGAAGCAACATAGGTGTAGAAAGAAGCAAGAAAAGTGCAGAAAGAGGCAAGTGAGATGCAAAAACAGGCAGGAAAGGTACAGAAAGAGGGAAGACGAGTGCTGAAAGAGATAACAGGGGTGCACAAAGAAGCAAATGAGGTGCAGAAAGAGGCAACAGACGTGCAGAAAGAGGGAAGAGAGGTGCAGAAAAAGGCAAGAAAAGTGCAGAAAGAGGCAAAAGAGGTACATAAAGAGACAACAGGGGTGCAGAAAGAAGCAAGACAGGTGCAGAAAGAAGCATGGAAAGTGCAGAATGAAGCAACAGGGGTGCAGAAAGAGGCAAGAGAAGTGCAGAAACAGGCAAGAGAAGTGCACAAAGAGGCAAGAGAATTGCTGAAAGAAGCAACAGAGGTGTAGAAAGAAGCAAGAAAAGTGCAGAAAGAGGCAAGTGAGATGCAAAAACAGGCAGGAAAGGTACAGAAAGAGAGAAGACGAGTGCATAAAGAGACAACAGGGGTTCAGAAAGAAGCAAATGAGGTGCAGAAAGAGGCAACAGACGTGCATAAAGAGGGAAGAGAGGTGAAGAAAAAGGCAAGAAAAGTGCAGAAAGAGTCAAAAGAGGTACATAAAGAGACAACAGGGGTGCAGAAAGAAGCAAGACAGGTGCAGAAAGAAGCATGGAAAGTGCAGAATGAAGCGACAGGGGTGCAGAAAGAGGCAAGAGAAGTGTAGAAAGGAGCAAGTGAGGTGCAGAAAGAGCCAACAGAGGTGCAAAAGAGGCAAGAGAGGTGCAGAAACAGGCAAGAGAAGTGCACAAAGAGGCAAGAGAATTGCTGAAAGAAGCAACAAAGGTGTAGAAAGAAGCAAGAAAAGTGCAGAAAGAGGCAAGTGAGATGCAAAAACAGGCAGGAAAGGTACAGAAAGCGGGAAGACGAGTGCTGACAGAGACAACAGGGGTGCACAAAGAAGCAAATGAGGTGCAGAAAGAGGCAACAGACGTGCAGAAAGAGGAAGAGAGGTGCAGAAAAAGCCAAGAAAAGTGCAGAAAGAGGGCAAAAGAGGTACATAAAGAGACAACAGGGGTGCAGAAAGAAGCAAGACAGGTGCAGAAAGAAGCATGGAAAGTGCAGAATGAAGCAACAGGGGTGCAGAAAGAGGCAAGAGAAGTGCAGAAACAGGCAACAGAAGTGCACAAAGAGGCAAGAGAATTGCTGAAAGAAGCAACAGAGGTGTAGAAAGAAGCAAGAAAAGTGCAGAAAGAAGCAAGTGAGATACAAAAACAGGCAGGAAAGGTACAGAAAGAGGGAAGACGAGTTCAGAAAGAGACAACAGGGGTGCAGAAAGAAGCAAATGAGGTGCAGAAAGAGGCAATAGACATGCAGAAAGAGGGAAGAGAGGTGCAGAAAAAGGCAAGAAAAGTGCTGAAAGAGGCAAAAAAGGTACATAAAGAGACAACAGGGGTGCAGAAAGAAGCAAGACAGGTGCAGAAAGAAGCATGGAAAGTGCAGAATGAAGCAACAGGGGTGCAGAACGAGGCAAGAGAAGTGTAGAAAGGAACAAGTGAGGTGCAGAAAGAGCCAACAGAGGTGCAGAAAGAGGCAAGAGAAGTGCAGAAACAGGAAAGACAAGTGCACAAAGAGGCAAGAGAATTGCTGAAAGAAGCAACAGAGGTGTAGACAGAAGCAAGAAAAGTGCAGAAAGAGGCAAGTGAGATGCAAAAACAGGCAGGAAAGGTACAGAAAGAGGGAAGACGAGTGCTGAAAGAGACAACAGGGGTGCACAAAGAAGCAAATGAGGTGCAGAAAGAGGCAACAGACGTGCAGAAAGAGGGAAGAGAGGTGCAGAAAAAGCCAAGAAAAGTGCAGAAAGAGGGCAAAAGAGGTACATAAAGAGACAACAGGGGTGCAGAAAGAAGCAAGACAGGTGCAGAAAGAAGCATGGAAAGTGCAGAATGAAGCAACAGGGGTGCAGAAAGAGGCAAGAGAAGTGCAGAAACAGGCAAGAGAAGTGCACAAAGAGGCAAGAGAATTGCTGAAAGAAGCAACAGAGGTGTAGAAAGAAGCAAGAAAAGTGCAGAAAGAAGCAAGTGAGATACAAAAACAGGCAGGAAAGGTACAGAAAGAGGGAAGACGAGTTCAGAAAGAGACAACAGGGGTGCAGAAAGAAGCAAATGAGGTGCAGAAAGAGGCAATAGACATGCAGAAAGAGGAAGAGAGGTGCAGAAAAAGGCAAGAAAAGTGCTGAAAGAGGCAAAAGAGGTACATAAAGAGACAACAGGGGTGCAGAAAGAAGCAAGACAGGTGCAGAAAGAAGCATGGAAAGTGCAGAATGAAGCAACAGGGGTGCAGAACGAGGCAAGAGAAGTGTAGAAAGGAACAAGTGAGGTGCAGAAAGAGCCAACCGGGGTGCAGAAAGAGGCAAGAGAAGTGCAGAAACAGGAAAGACAAGTGCACAAAGAGGCAAGAGAATTGCTGAAAGAAGCAACAGAGGTGTAGACAGAAGCAAGAAAAGTGCAGAAAGAGGCAAGTGAGATGCAAAAACAGGCAGGAAAGGTACAGAAAGAGGGAAGACGAGTGCTGAAAGAGACAACAGGGGTGCACAAAGAAGCAAATGAGGTGCAGAAAGAGGCAACAGACGTGCAGAAAAAGGGAATAGAGGTGCAGAAAGAAGCAAGACAGGTGCAGAAAGAAGCATGGAAAGTGCAGAATGAAGCAACAGGGGTGCAGAAAGAGGCAAGAGAAGTGCAGAAACAGGCAAGAGAAGTGCACAAAGAAGCAAGCGAATTGCTGAAAGAAGCAACAGAGGTGTAGAAAGAAGCAAGAAAAGTGCAGAAAGAGGCAAGTGAGATGCAAAAACAGGCAGGAAAGGTACAGAAAGAGGGAAGACGAGTGCTGAAAGAGATAACAGGGGTGCACAAAGAAGCAAATGAGTTGCAGAAAGAGGCAACAGACGTGCAGAAAAAGGGAAGAGAGGTGCAGAAAAAGGCAAGAAAAGTGCAGAAAGAGGCAAAAGAGGTACATAAAGAGACAACAGGGGTGCAGAAAGAAGCAAGACAGGTGCAGAAAGAAGCATGGAAAGTGCAGAATGAAGCAACAGGGGTGCAGAAAGAGGCAAGAGAAGTGCAGAAACAGGAAAGAGAAGTGCACAAAGAGGCAAGAGAATTGCTGAAAGAAGCAACAGAGGTGTAGAAAGAAGCAAGAAAAGTGCAGAAAGAGGCAAGTGAGATGCAAAAACAGGCAGGAAAGGTACAGAAAGAGAGAAGACGAGTGCATAAAGAGACAACAGGGGTTCAGAAAAAGCAAATGAGGTGCAGAAAGAGGCAACAGACGTGCAGAAAGAGGGAAGAGAGGTGAAGAAAAAGGCAAGAAAAGTGCAGAAAGAGTCAAAAGAGGTACATAAAGAGACAACAGGGGTGCAGAAAGAAGCAAGACAGGTGCAGAAAGAAGCATGGAAAGTGCAGAATGAAGCGACAGGGGTGCAGAAAGAGGCAGAGAAGTGTAGAAAGGAGCAAGTGAGGTGCAGAAAGAGCCAACAGAGGTGCAAAAGAGGCAAGAGAGGTGCAGAAACAGGCAAGAGAAGTGCACAAAGAGGCAAGAGAATTGCTGAAAGAAGCAACAAAGGTGTAGAAAGAAGCAAGAAAAGTGCAGAAAGAGGCAAGTGAGATGCAAAAACAGGCAGGAAAGGTACAGAAAGCGGGAAGACGAGTGCTGACAGAGACAACAGGGGTGCACAAAGAAGCAAATGAGGTGCAGAAAGAGGCAACAGACGTGCAGAAAGAGGGAAGAGAGGTGCAGAAAAAGCCAAGAAAAATGCAGAAAGAGGCAAAAGAGGTACATAAAGAGACAACAGGGGTGCAGAAAGAAGCAAGACAGGTGCAGAAAGAAGCATGGAAAGTGCAGAATGAAGCAACAGGGGTGCAGAAAGAGGCAAGAGAAGTGCAGAAACAGGCAAGAGAAGTGCACAAAGAGGCAAGAGAATTGCTGAAAGAAGCAACAGAGGTGTAGAAAGAAGCAAGAAAAGTGCAGAAAGAGGCAAGTGAGATGCAAAAACAGGCAGGAAAGGTACAGAAAGAGAGAAGACGAGTGCATAAAGAGACAACAGGGGTTCAGAAAAAAGCAAATGAGGTGCAGAAAGAGGCAACAAACGTGCAGAAAGAGGGAAGAGATGTGAAGAAAAAGGCAAGAAAAGTGCAGAAAGAGTCAAAAGAGGTACATAAAGAGACAACAGGGGTGCAGAAAGAAGCAAGACAGGTGCAGAAAGAAGCATGGAAAGTGCAGAATGAAGCGACAGGTGTGCAGAAAGAGGCAAGAGAAGTGTAGAAAGGAGCCAGTGAGGTGCAGAAAGAGCCAACAGAGGTGCAAAAAGAGGCAAGAGAGGTGCAGAAACAGGCAAGAGAAGTGCACAAAGAGGCAAGAGAATTGCTGAAAGAAGCAACAAAGGTGTAGAAAGAAGCAAGAAAAGTGCAGAAAGAGGCAAGTGAGATGCAAAAACAGGCAGGAAAGGTACAGAAAGCGGGAAGACGAGTGCTGACAGAGACAACAGGGGTGCACAAAGAAGCAAATGAGGTGCAGAAAGAGGCAACAGACGTGCAGAAAGAGGGAAGAGAGGTGCAGAAAAAGCCAAGAAAAGTGCAGAAAGAGGCAAAAGAGGTACATAAAGAGACAACAGGGGTGCAGAAAGAAGCAAGACAGGTGCAGAAAGAAGCATGGAAAGTGCAGAATGAAGCAACAGGGGTGCAGAAAGAGGCAAGAGAAGTGCAGAAACAGGCAAGAGAAGTGCACAAAGAGGCAAAAGACTTGCTGAAAGAAGCAACAGAGGTGTAGAAAGAAGCAAGAAAAGTGCAGAAAGAGGCAAGTGAGATTGAAAAACAGGTAGGAAAGGTACAGAAAGAGGGAATACGAGTGCAGAAAGAGACAACAGGGGTGCAGAAAGAAGCAAATGAGGTGCAGAAAGAGGCAACAGACGTGCAGAAAGAGGGAAGAGAGGTTCAGAAAAAGGCAAGAAAAGTGCAGAAAGAGTCAAAAGAGGTACATAAAGAGACAACAGGGTGCAGAAAAAAGCAAGACAGGTGCAGAAAGAAGCATGGAAAGTGCAGAATGAAGCAACAGGGGTGCAGAAAGAGGCAAGAGAAGTGTAGAAAGGACCAAGTCAGGTGCAGAAAGAGCCAACAGAGGTGCAAAAAGAGGCAAGAGAGGTGTAGAAACAGGCAAGAGAAGTACACAAAGAGGCAAGAGAATTGCTGAAAGAAGCAACAGAGGTGTAGAAAGAAGCAAGAAAAGTGCAGAAAGAGGCAAGTGAGATGCAAAAACAGGCAGGAAAGGTACAGAAAGAGGGAAGACGAGTGCAGGAAGAATCAACAGGGGTGCAGAAAGAAGCAAATGATGTGCAGAAAGAGGCAACAGACGTGCTGAAAAAGGGAAGAGAGGTGCAGAAAGTACATGAGATTTGCAGAATGAGGTCAAGAGAAGTGCAGAAAAAGAAAGAAACGTGCAGAAAGAAGCAACAGAAATGCAGAAAGAGGCAAGAGAGGCGCAGAGGGAAGCAAGAGTGGCTTGCTCACCATTAGTACCAATTTAACACCCACATTTAGCAATAAGTAACACGTGAGCATTCTAGGTTTGCAAAGGGCCTTCCACCACGCTGTAACACTTGTCGCTGCATTTTTGGTAACGTTTGACCCGTTTCAGCTAGAAACAAGGCTTTTTTTGTTCAAATCTGCAGATTAGGGTGCAGATGATGAATTATGTGGCTAATGCAGAAAATGTATAATTGTGCGAAAGTGGGTGCAGCCAAACAGACACATAATTCCAGTGGCCCTGCTCATACCTCTGACTAGGTCCACAAGTGCTCCTCAGTGATTCCATCTTTTTTTGTCTCACTGAGTCCATAGTTGAGCTTCTATGGAAACGAGGAAGACTAAACCTGAGGTTACCACTCCACAACACAGACTACCATACCACATAATTACTCTCCATAACACATAATCCCACTCTACATAATTCCTATACACTAAATACCACATATTTTCCATCCACATAATTTCACTGCACAACATACCACATAATTCCACTACACACAACGTACATCCACTCCACTCCAAAAACATTAGTAAAAAACGTTTGCATTTACAATGCCAATGGCTCTAATTCTCGCAAATGCGAAACCTATTACATTGCAAACACTTCTTTAACTAGTAGTCGTGTGTGCAGAGTGGTGGAGAAAGGGTGCTGGGCCTCCGACCAGCGCTCAGGAATTCCGGTGCGTAGGGCTTACAGGAGGTACCAGTAGGGCTTCTTGGCCCCGAAAGTCCCTCAGGAGTAAATTGGACTTCATCCCCCATCCCGTAGTCTGCCAGGAGGCACGTTTGCAGAATGGTGGAGAAAGGGGGGCATGGCCTCCGAAGACGTCTTAGCAATCCCACTGTGCGGGACTTACTGGAGGTAACAAGAGGGGTAGTTGGCCCCCAAGGACATCCTTGGGGTCCAACTACCCGTCCTATTTCCTCCAGTAAGTTATACACAGCAGCATTGCTAAGTTCGAAGAGCAGGCCACGCCCCCTTTGCCCACCACTCTACAAACGCGCTCCCTGGCGCGCTCTTGGATGGGGATTGAAGTCCCCTTCGCTGCTGGGGGTCCTTTAGGGGCCAACTAGCCTACCTCTTACCTCCAGTAAGCCCCATGCAGTGGGATTGCTGAGAGGTAGACAAAGGCCATGCCCCCTTTCTCCACCACTCTGCAAACGCACCCACTGGTGCGTTGTTAGTAGGGGAATTAATTCCCCTTGAATACTGAGGGTCCCTGGGGGCCAACTAGCCCACCAGGGACCTCCAATATGCGCCACAGAGCTGGATTGCAGAGAGGTGGTCCGAGGCCACGCCCCCTTTTTACACCACTCTGCAAACGCGCCTCTTGGTGCACTGCTGCTCGGGGGATGAAGTCCACTTGTGTCCTGAGGTCCTCAGGACACAAGAGGACCTCATCGCCTTGCCACCAGTGCGCCAAGAGGCGCGTTTGCAGAGTGGTTTAAAAGGGCGTGGCCTCGGACCACTCTCTGCAACACAGCTCTGTGGCGCATACTAGAGGTACCTGGTGGGCTAGTTGGCCCCAGGGACCTCAGGATTCAAGGGGACTTGATCCCCAATTTACAATGCGCCAGGGGCGCGTTTGCACACTTGTTCTGTCAGGCCCGCCCCCTCCCTGCACCACTGTGCAAACGCGCCCCCTGGCGCATTGTAAGTTGGGGGATTAAGTACCCTTGAATTCTGAGGGTCCCTGGGGGCCAACTAGCCCACCAGGCACCTCCAGAAAGCGCCACAGAGCTGCGTTGCAGAGAGGTGGTCGGAGGCCACGCCCCTTTATACACCACTCTGCAAACGCGGCTTCTGGCGCTTACTGGAGGTACCTGGTGGGCTAGATGGCCCCCAGGGACCCTCAGTATTCAAGGGGAATTAATTCCCCATCTAACAACGCGCCAGGGGGCACGTTTGCAGAGTGGTGGAAAAAGGGGGCGTGGCCTCCGGGGAGATGCCGGCTTTTTTTCTTGCTTTTTTTTTAACAAGGGGGGCTGTGTGGCCCCCCTTTTTTTAAACTTTTTTGTGGCCCTGGGGACCCCATCCCTCAGGGCCTGACTCCTATTTTAAAATGTATTTATTTTTAAACGGGAAGGGGGCCACGTGGCCCCCCTCCCGAGGCCAATTTCGGCCCTGGGGACCCCATCCCCCGGGGCATGGGCAGACTTTTTATAAAAAAATTTATGGAGAGGGGCCGCGTGGCCCCACTCCTCAGGCCAATTATGGCCCCGGGGACCCCATCCCCCGGGGCCGGCCTTTTCGTTTTTTTTTGTTTTTTTAATAGAGGGGAGGGGGGCCACGTGGCCCCCCTCCCGGGCCAGTTCTGGCCCCGGGGACACCATCCCCCGGGGCCTGGCCTCTGTGAATGGGACCGTGGGGTGAGCCCCAATGCCCACATGGTCCCGCCGGCTCCCCGCCTCCTGCGGGAGCCGGCATTGCTTTTCCACACGGGGAGCTGCAGACATGCAGCTCCCCTTGTGGAAAAGCAATCTGCTTTGGATTTTGGAAGCGAGAGCAGGAAGACCTGCTCTCGCTTCCAAAATCTAAAGCAGAGTTTGCTATGACAGGGCGGGAGCTGTGCTCCCGCCCTGCCATAGCAAACAGCAGTGTCCCGGGGGTGGGCACCCCAGGACACTGCAGGAGCCGGCCCTGGGTGTTGGCGGTCCCCAGGGCCATCAAGGGCTCCAGGAGGGGGGCCGCGTGGCCCCCCTCCCTCAATTTACAGAGCCTCGGGGAGATGGTGGTCCCCGGGGCCTGGGGGTCCGCTACGGACCCCCGCATTCAATTAAGTCTGTGCCCCGGGGAGGTGGTGGTCCCCGGAGCATGTGGGGGGCTCTTGCCCCCCTACTCATCTTTAAATAAAAAAATAAAAAAGAAATAGAGCCACGGGGAGGTGGCAGTCCCCGGGGCTGCGGAAGGGCCGCGTGCCCCCCGCACCCAACTAAAAAAGCCCCGGGGAGGTGGTGGTCCCTGGGGCAGCATGGGGGGGTGGGACCCCCCCACGCATTCATTTTTTAAGAAGCACCGGGCAGGTGGCGGTCCCCGGGGCTGCGGGGGGGCCGCGTGCCCCCAGCGAATAAATTATCAAGCCCCGGGGAGGTGGCGGTCCCCGGGGCTGCGGGGGCCCCCATGGGCCCCCACTACATAAATAAATTTCCCCCAGGACTTGGCCCACCCGGGGGCTTTGAAAATGAAGCGCGGGAGACCGCGCTTCGTTTTTTAAAATTTTTGGACGGATTCGCGCACCCGGTGCGGCCCCGCCCGAAAATTTTAAAAAAAATGCTTTTTTTGGGCCTGGGGTGGTCAGGGTGTTTTTACCCTGCCCCCTTTTCTTGTTTTTAATCTTTTTTTTTACCTTTTTCCTTCTCCCTTGTCCGAGGTACAAGATGGCTGCCAACACTTCGGGCCTGATTCACAGAACTAACTTACGTCAAAAACGTAAAGTTAGTACTTTTTGGTATTCACAGAATACACTTACTCATTTCGGTATTCACAGAAGTTAGTAGTCCTAACTTTAGGACACCTAAATGCCTTCTGTGAATACCGAAAGTCTTAAAGTTAGGATTTTTCTCAGTTTAGGAGTGGTAAAGTTAGGAGTCCTAACTTTACTACTCCTAAACTGAGTAAAATCCTAACTTTAAGACTTTCGGTATTCACAGAAGGCATTTAGGAGTCCTAAAGTTAGGATACTAACTTCTGTGAATACCGAAATGAGTAAGTTCATTCTGTGAATACCAAAATGAGTAAGTGTATTCTGTGAATACCAAAAAGTACTAACTTACGTTTTTGACGTAAGTTAGTTCTGTGAATCAGGCCCACTCTGGTTTGAAGTGTTGGCAGCCAATCAGAGGCAAGCTCGTGCTCGGGAGGTTAGGCTCCGCCCAGATATCGAAAGTTTTCTTTTTTTTAATTTCTCAGGAACTACTGAACGGATTTACACCATTTAAAAAAAAGGTCGCTTTCTGAACCAAGCGCTACCTTTTTGCCAAATAGCTTTGTCTAAAGTTTCCTATGGAAATTAACATGGGAAAAACATGTTTTGGGACCCCCCTTTTTTCTCGGCCCCCGCTTGACGAATCACCCCGAAACTTTCAAGACAGGAGCTGACCGGAGCGCCCCACTAGTTTTGAAAATTTCACGAAGATTCGTCAACCAGCGCCAAAGTTATTGGGAAAAGAAAAAACGCTTTTCCTATGGAAACTAGGTTCTAACTATAACTACCTACTGGCGACCGCCAGTAGGTAATACATATATATGTACGAATTTTTTATGACATTTCCAAAAATAAATGTTGGCAATTTTCTTTAATATTTACATATTTATCAGGCAATCGGAATTTACAGTATGAGTTTACCCAAATGCATGTATTAGAAAGCAGATTGATAGAAAACAAACACGCAGGTCTGATAATTAATTAAATGAATGTGGAATGTTCATATGTGTAGAGATGAAATATGCATTGCCAGAATGAATTCTTAATGCATTTAATTTTGCTTAAACTACACTCCAATATGGCCGCCCCGTTATTGTAGTAATTCATTCCACTGTTTATGTTTACCATCTTTATTGTTTGTATTGAAGCACAAAATGTATAAAAAATGTTTGAGGAAACATGGTCAGCGTCGTGACCAAGGTGCATGGGATGCATCGAAACGCGTTGGCGTTTGTGCTACTGCCATAATTAAAAGCAACGAAATAACTACACCGGAGTGCTGTGGGATCCTTTCATTATTGTTTGTGGAGCCGCTCTTTTTTGATTTTTAACGGCGCGCGGCGAAACGCTGTTGCACACAGCACCACCAGCGCTTTGGATGCCGAGAGGGAAACTCGCCGAAACCAGGATATATATATGAACCTCTTGTAGGTCGAAACGTGTCGTGGCGGAGGTGCAGGGCATCGAATAAAAGCCTGAGCACTGAGTTTTGGGTCCGTTTTCGTCTTCTTCCAGGAGTTGGATGCTGCATGGCGAAAGTCTTTGAATATATATATATATATATATATATATATATATATATATATATATATATATATATATATATATATATATATATATATATATATATATATATATATATATATATATATATATATTACCGACTGGCGGTTGTATAGTTATAGTAGTTATATTTAGGACCTAGTTTCCATAGGAAAAGCATTTTTTGACTTGCCTATAACTTTGTTGTTGTTTGGCCAATCTTCATGTTATTTCTCCCAATAAAGTGTCAAAGTAGGTTCTGTGTGTCATGAAAAGTTTGGGGGTGATCCGTGCAGTGGGGACCGAGAAATAGGGGTGCGAAATAAGGGTGCATTTGTCATGTTAATTCCCATAGGAAAGTGTTGTTGAACCAACAGCCCGAACCGCTGGACGGAATTACAACAAATTTGGCAGAAAGTTAGATGTTGTTACACAAATTGTGCTTTTTGTTATTTGGTGCAAATCCGTTCAGTAGTTTTTGAGAAATTAAAACCGAGCACTATAGTGATGTCTCTGGCCGTGGATATTCCGCGGCAATTTCGCAATGGTCGCGAATATTTCGCGGCAACATTGCAGTAAATAACAAATGCGCTCGCCAGCTGGAATACTCTGACTGGCTGGACGCAACCTGAACAAAAATTTGTGGCTGCCATTTTATCGATCGGGAACGGTTCCAGGGGCTGAAAGTTTCTGTAAAAGCTAATCTGAGGGGTCAGGGTGGAGGTACTCTAACCCCATGTTTGAGAAATGGGGGTGTTAGTGACATAAGTTATGTGTCCAAAATTGTTTTTTTTATTGTGCGTGATATTCTCAACAATGCCGCAATCACGAGCGCACTCAGAGACTCACGCACCTACGTAGAGACCCACTCATAGACTTATGCGCACATTCTCATACCCACTTAGAGACTCTTCCACTGGCTCACAGACCCACCTGGACACTCATACATCCACTTACAGACTCACTCAGAGAGCAACACACCCATGTACAGACCCACTCAGAGACTCATGCACACACTTACAGACCCACTGACACCCTCACGTATGTACTCACAGACCAACTGAGAAACTCACACACCCACTGACAGACCCAGTGAGACACTCATACACCAACTCATACATCCATTCAGATACTCATACACCCACTCACACACCCATACAGTCACACACACACTCTGTCACAGACCCTCTTAGAGACTTATGCCCTGAGATTCACTCAGACACTCATACACCCACTCACAGATGCACTCAGACACTCACACATGCATACAGTCACTCACACACCCACTCACAGACCCACTCAGAGATTTATGCACCCAGTCACTCATATACTCAGAGACTCACACACCCACTCACAGTCCCACTCAGAGACCTATGCACCCACTCACAGAACTACTCAGACACTCACGCTCCCAGTCACTGACCCACTGAGACGCTCATACACTCACTCACAGACCCACTCAGTCACTCCTGCACCCAGTACTCACCCACTCACTTAGACACTCATGTATCCGCTCACAGATCCAGTCAGACAGTTAAATACTTACTTACAAATGCACAAAGGCACTCATGCACCTAATCACACATCGACTGACAGACTCATCCAACCAGTCACAGACCCATTGAGACACTGATGCACCCACTCTTAGATGCACTGAGACAGTCACACAGTTCGTTACAAAACCATTGGTAGACTGAGGCACTGTCTCACAGATCCAATCAAATACTTTTATAGTGAATAAGAGACTTAGTGATACAGTGATGCATGCAGTCACAGATTCTACTGAAAGAGTTACACACTGTGTTATAGATATATTAAGGGAGTTATGCATGCTATTATAAAGTCATTTACATAGTAATGTGCTTAGTGTGTTGGTTATAATCCATTTTGCGATTATATGTTTTGAATGTGGTGGTGGCTGAAATTCACTTAAAAAAAACAAAGGTTACAGGGACGGTATAGTTTGGTATTAGCATTTAAAAAAATCTTAGAAATTTACTGAAAAAAACAAAGGTTACAGGGACGTTATAGTTAGGCTGGCATTTCACTCATACAAAACCAGAGAAATTCAGCAGTTACAGTTACCTGAGCTAACTATAACCCATACCCCCACAATGCACTGCTCATGACCTCACATATTACAGAATTTCTCTGGTTTTGGATGAGTGAATTGTCAGCCTAACTATAACATCCCTGTAAACTTTGGTTTTTCAGTGAAAAAAATGAATTTATATACCTACGGTTGCCTCCAACGTTAACATCCGGCAGCTGAGGCGAGGGTTCGCTCGTGTGCACTCTACGCCCTACCCCATATAGAGGTGAAATGACTATTCAAGTCAAGTGTTGGGGGGATCCTAATAAATTTAAAATTTAATTAGCGGATATCTTTGCCCAAGGGACAACGTTACGTGCATCCAAGTCAGCCCATCAGGGTGGAATGCTAATGTTGCATTGGAGCCCTCATAAAGATTTATTAGATTGTGGTTGGCGTAGTGATGTCGGAAGGGAAGGAGAGCCGTGCAATAGACATTTTGTAAATCAGTTCCCTCATTGGCCGCGGGCCGACCAGTGATAATGGTCGACATGGTATTTTAGGCAATGACATGTGGTGTACCGAGTTGAATGCAGTCTATGGCATCTGAGGAAGGCAAAACGCCGAAACGCGTCATGCCGGTACAATTGCTATGAATAAATATTTTAAAAGACCCTGTGAGTGCTCCGTAATCTGTGAAACGAGTTGCTGTGCGGCACACAAGTTCCCACCTCGCGAACAGATGCACTTGTCTTGAGTGCAGCGGCCGTGTGGGAATTTTTGCAAAACTAATATATATATAAATATATATAAATATATATATATATATTCTGCTCCAAAGGTTGTCCACCAGGTGAGTAGCACTCGATCAGCAGCTTTGTTGATGATAGGCAGGGACGAGGATCCGCTTGTAGAAGCTGCTCCGTAATACAATTGCCTGACGCGTTTCGAAGCTCCATATGCTTCTCTTCAGAGGCTTGAACGGAGACAGTGTGTGCAAACGCTGAACCCACTTCGCCATTTTCATATTGCACACCCACCAATGGGAAGCTCGAATGAGACTGTGCATTGTGGGAAATGTGGTCCGGATAGCACACAAATCTTGTCCTGTATGGACCCTGCAAGTGGACTCGTCCTCAATCCTGTTTGCGGCTGCTGGCCCACACAGCCGACATGATAGTTACCATGTCGGGTGGCCCCCATAACATTACGGGGTGGTGCACACTCTGAGGCAGGATGGCCGCGTATTACATTCTGCTCCAAAGGTTGTCCACCAGGTGAGTAGCACTCGATCAGCAGCTTTGTTGATGATAGGCAGGGACGAGGATCCGCTTGTAGAAGCTGCTCCGTAATGGAATTGCCTGACGCGTTTCGAAGCTCCATATGCTTCTCTTCAGAGGCTTGAACAGAGACAATGTGTGCAAACGCTGAACCCACTTCGCCATTTTCATATTGCACACCCACCAATGGGAAGCTCGAATGAGACTGTGCATTGTGGGAAATGTGGTCCGGATAGCACACAAATCTTGTCCTGTATGGACCCTGCAAGTGGACTCGTCCTCAATCCTGTTTGTGGCTGCTGGCCCACATAGCCGACATGATAGTTACCATGTCGGGTGGCCCCCATAACATTACGGGGTGGTGCACACTCTGAGGCAGGATGGCCGCGTATTACATTCTGCTCCAAAGGTTGTCCACCAGGTGAGTAGCACTCGATCAGCAGCTTTGTTGATGATAGGCAGGGACGAGGATCCGCTTGTAGAAGCTGCTCCGTAATGGAATTGCCTGACGCGTTTCGAAGCTCCATATGCTTCTCTTCAGAGGCTTGAACGGAGACAGTGTGTGCAAACGCTGAACCCACTTCGCCATTTTCATATTGCACACCCACCAATGGGAAGCTCGAATGAGACTGTGCATTGTGGGAAATGTGGTCTGGATAGCACACAAATCTTGTCCTGTATGACCCTGCAAGTGGACTCGTCCTCAATCCTGTTTGCGGCTGCTGGCCCACATAGCCGACATGATAGTTACCAAGTCGGGTGGCCCCCATAACATTACGGGGTGGTGCACACTCTGCGGCAGGACGGCCGCGTATTACATTCTGCTCCAAAAGTTGTCCACCAGGTGAGTAGCACTCGATCATCAGCTTTGTTGATGATAGGCAGGGACGAGGATCCGCTTGTAGAAGCTGCTCCGTAATACAATTGCCTGACGCGTTTTGAAGCTCCATATGCTTCTCTTCATAGGTTTGAACGGAGACAGTGTGTGCAAACGCTGAACCCACTTCGCCATTTTCATATTGCACACCCACCAATGGGAAGCTCGAATGAGACTGTGCATTGTGGGAAATGTGGTCCGGATAGCACACAAATCTTGTCCTGTATGGACCCTGCAAGTGGACTCGTCCTCAATCCTGTTTGCGGCTGCTGGCCCACATAGCCGACATGATAGTTACCATGTCGGGTGGCCCCCATAACATTACGGGGTGGTGCACACTCTGCGGCAGGACGGCTGCGTATTACATTCTGCTCCAAAGGTTGTCCACCAGGTGAGTAGCACTCGATCAGCAGCTTTGTTGATGATAGGCAGGGACGAGGATCCGCTTGTAGAAGCTGCTCCGTAATGGAATTGCCTGACGCGTTTCGAAGCTCCATATGCTTCTCTTCAGAGGCTTGAACGGAGACAGTGTGTGCAAACGCTGAACCCACTTCGCCATTTTCATATTGCACACCCACCAATGGGAAGCTCGAATGAGACTGTGCATTGTGGGAAATGTGGTCCGGATAGCACACAAATCTTGTCCTGTATGGACCCTGCAAGTGGACTTGTCCTCAATCCTGTTTGCGGCTGCTGGCCCACATAGCCGACATGATAGTTACCATGTCGGGTGGCCCCCATAACATTACGGGTGGTGCACACTCTGCGGCAGGACGGCCGCGTATTACATTCTGCTCCAAAGGTTGTCCACCAGGTGAGTAGCACTCGATCAGCAGCTTTGTTGATGATAGGCAGGGACGAGGATCCGCTTGTAGAAGCTGCTCCGTAATGGAATTGCCTGACGCGTTTCGAAGCTCCATATGCTTCTCTTCAGAGGCTTGAACGGAGACAGTGTGTGCAAACGCTGAACCCACTTCGCCATTTTCATATTGCACACCCACCAATGGGAAGCTCGAATGAGACTGTGCATTGTGGGAAATGTGGTCCGGATAGCACACAAATCTTGTCCTGTATGGACCCTGCAAGTGGACTCGTCCTCAATCCTGTTTGCGGCTGCTGGCCCACATAGCCGACATGATAGTTACCATGTCGGGTGGCCCCCATAACATTACGGGGTGGTGCACACTCTGAGGCAGGATGGCCGCGTATTACATTCTGCTCCAAAGGTTGTCCACCAGGTGAGTAGCACTCGATCAGCAGCTTTGTTGATGATAGGCAGGGACGAGGATCCGCTTGTAGAAGCTGCTCCGTAATGGAATTGCCTGACGCGTTTCGAAGCTCCATATGCTTCTCTTCAGAGGCTTGAACGGAGACAGTGTGTGCAAACGCTGAACCCACTTCGCCATTTTCATATTGCACACCCACCAATGGGAAGCTCGAATGAGACTGTGCATTGTGGGAAATGTGGTCTGGATAGCACACAAATCTTGTCCTGTATGGACCCTGCAAGTGGACTCGTCCTTAATCCTGTTTGCGGCTGCTGGCCCACATAGCCGACATGATAGTTACCAAGTCGGGTGGCCCCCATAACATTACGGGGTGGTGCACACTCTGCGGCAGGACGGCTGCGTATTACATTCTGCTCCAAAGGTTGTCCACCAGGTGAGTAGCACTCGATCATCAGCTTTGTTGATGATAGGCAGGGACGAGGATCCGCTTGTAGAAGCTGCTCCGTAATACAATTGCCTGACGCGTTTCGAAGCTCCATATGCTTCTCTTCAGAGGTTTGAACGGAGACAGTGTGTGCAAACGCTGAACCCACTTCGCCATTTTCATATTGCACACCCACCAATGGGAAGC
Source organism: Calotriton arnoldi (assembly GCA_963921515.1). NCBI lineage: Eukaryota > Metazoa > Chordata > Amphibia > Caudata > Salamandridae > Calotriton > Calotriton arnoldi. Next base: position 53,521 of record CAWUFW010004574.1, read on the forward strand.
TCGAATGAGACTGTGCATTGTGGGAAATGTGGTCCGGATAGCACACAAATCTTGTCCTGTATGGACCCTGCAAGTGGACTCGTCCTCAATCCTGTTTGCGGCTGCTGGCCCACATAGCCGACATGATAGTTACCATGTCAGGTGGCCCCCATAACATTACGGGGTGGTGCACACTCTGCGGCAGGATGGCTGCGTATTACATTCTGCTCCAAAGGTTGTCCACCAGGTGAGTAGCACTCGATCAGCAGCTTTGTTGATGATAGGCAGGGACGAGGATCCGCTTGTAGAAGCTGCTCCGTAATGGAATTGCCTGACGCGTTTCGAAGCTCCATATGCTTCTCTTCAGAGGCTTGAACGGAGACAGTGTGTGCAAACGCTGAACCCACTTCGCCATTTTCATATTGCACACCCACCAATGGGAAGCTCGAATGAGACTGTGCATTGTGGGAAATGTGGTCTGGATAGCACACAAATCTTGTCCTGTATGGACCCTGCAAGTGGACTCGTCCTCAATCCTGTTTACGGCTGCTGGCCCACATAGCCGACATGATAGTTACCATGTCAGGTGGCCCCCATAACATTACGGGGTGGTGCACACTCTGCGGCAGGACGGCTGCGTATTACATTCTGCTCCAAAGATTGTCCACCAGGTGAGTAGCACTCGATCATCAGCTTTGTTGATGATAGGCAGGGACGAGGATCCGCTTGTAGAAGCTGCTCCGTAATACAATTGCCTGACGTGTTTCAAAGCTCCATATGCTTCTCTTCAGAGGTTTGAACGGAGACAGTGTGTGCAAACGCTGAACCCACTTCGCCATTTTCATATTGCACACCCACCAATGGGAAGCTCGAATGAGACTGTGCATTGTGGGAAATGTGGTCCGGATAGCACACAAATCTTGTCCTGTATGGACCCTGCAAGTGGACTCGTCCTCAATCCTGTTTGCGGCTGCTGGCCCACATAGCCGACATGATAGTTACCATGTCGGGTGGCCCCCATAACATTACGGGGTGGTGCACACTCTGCGGCAGGACGGCTGCGTATTACATTCTGCTCCAAAGGTTGTCCACCAGGTGAGTAGCACTCGATCAGCAGCTTTGTTGATGATAGGCAGGGACGAGGATCCGCTTGTAGAAGCTGCTCCGTAATGGAATTGCCTGACGCGTTTCGAAGCTCCATATGCTTCTCTTCAGAGGCTTGAACGGAGACAGTGTGTGCAAACGCTGAACCCACTTCGCCATTTTCATATTGCACACCCACCAATGGGAAGCTCGAATGAGACTGTGCATTGTGGGAAATGTGGTCTGGATAGCACACAAATCTTGTCCTGTATGGACCCTGCAAGTGGACTCGTCCTCAATCCTGTTTGCGGCTGCTGGCCCACATAGCCGACATGATAGTTACCATGTCGGGTGGCCCCCATAACATTACGGGGTGGTGCACACTCTGCGGCAGGACGGCCGCGTATTACATTCTGCTCCAAAGGTTGTCCACCAGGTGAGTAGCACTCGATCAGCAGCTTTGTTGATGATAGGTAGGGACGAGGATCCGCTTGTAGAAGCTGCTCCGTAATGGAATTGCCTGACGCGTTTCGAAGCTCCATATGCTTCTCTTCAGAGGCTTGAACGGAGACAGTGTGTGCAAACGCTGAACCCACTTCGCCATTTTCATATTGCACACCCACCAATGGGAAGCTCGAATGAGACTGTGCATTGTGGGAAATGTGGTCCGGATATGTGAGAAGTTGGCCTGGTATATGCTGTTCACTAATTAAAGTGGACACCTTGCACCAGTACAATTCGACTCTTATGGTAGGTAGGTTTAAGACAACCTTTATAGAAAGCTATCCTAGTGGTAGCTGTGGAGAGCAGCCTTCAGGCTAAGTCTTGGAGGAATGTAAAGCAGCTTGTTTTACCACACAATCTCTTGAATCACCAAATGAAAAGACACCACACCGGTATATATATCAAATATATAAGTATTTATTACTAAACAACTCTCTACTAATCTCTTTATGAGATTAGAAGCCAGGAACATATGTACAAGTCAATGTTTTATCAAAATAAGTTAGCACAAGTAAATATCACAATCTTATCTTGGCTAGACCGTGGTCTAGAGCATTTAGAATCGAGGGACCCCAAAGAACCACCCCAGGTAGTTGTAGGAGACCCACAGGGGACGGACGCGGTGTTTAGACACTGGTGCGAGTCCTGTACGAGTCTATGCGAGAGAACGCGATTGAGTTATCAATGTTACAGGTCCCTGGCGTGTTCGAGGCGAACACACCGATCGGTCGAAGGTATGAGTCGAAGGACGCGGATACTGATAGAGTTACAAGGGAGTTGGACGCGATGTGTCTAACACAGACGCGAGCCCTGTACGAGCCAGTGCGATAATCGCACGGGGAAAATAGGAGTTTTAGGGCACTTCTAGGGTAGCTACAAGCAAGCCACTTACAGGGTAAGTAGTTCTAGGGCCCACACCCACAGGAGCACCATAGTGCTGAAGTTACCTCACCCAGGGGAGCCGGGTGCATAGGTGTCCTTTGGTGTCGGGTCGCGGCGTCGTTCTCAATGGGAACCAATGAAGACTTGCTGCTTGCGACGACAGAAGAAGTGTCCGTTGGAATCCAAGCCTGGATTCGGAAGGAGGAAGACCTGAAAGCAGAGGGGACAGTGTTCACAGTCACTTGGCAGTGACTCTGGGCAAGGAAGATGAATGCCCACCGTCGTCGACAGCTTTGGGTCGTTCACGGGTGTCTTGACTCTTTGACCACGTGGGCCAGGCAGTGTCAATGATAACCAGGAGCTGGATTCGGTGTGTACAACGATGTCTGCAGCTTACTAAGGTGTCAGCGACTCGATTGGAGCCAACAAGCCTTGGTAGCAGCAAGTCTCATGGTGATGAGGAAAAGTCAATGGTGCAGACCAGCAAGGTCTGGGGGACTTACCCAGCGAGGGTAGGTCAGGGCAGGCCTGGAGCAACCAGGGAAGCCCTTTGGTTTCAATGGAAAGTCTTCTGGGGACCCACAAGCCGACTGGCAAGGGATCGCAAAGATGTCTCGGGAGGATTTGCTCAACAGGGGCCCACGGTCACTCGGGACATGATAGGCCTCTGATCTTTGGAGGGATTCCTGCTGGAGGCTAGGACCACACGTGGTCCAAAGCACAAGTTCATAGAACATTGTGAAGGGGTTGCACTCGACAATAGTGCACAGTACCCAGGGGTCGCGGTTCCTCATCACTCTTGGGGTCCACTGGCCTCACGATGGCCTTTCAGAAGTCAGGAAATCCACTTCCTGGGCGGCAGGGTCTTCGGGCTCCGGCGGGAGCAGCGTAGTTTGCGACCATCGTTGTAGTTTTTGGTGCCTGCCAAGCAGGGGAGTCACTCCTTGACTCCAAAGGAGATTCTTCAGTCTTCCAAAGGTTGTGGAACGTCGAAGGTCCAGGATTCTTCTGTAGAGCGTCGTCCAGGGAGATCTGGGTTGCAATGCACAGGTTCCCCCTCTTATACTAAAAAGAAGGGAGGGACTAGCTCTATGACCCCACCTATGGGAGGGTCAGGGGAGGGGGTGGCTACACCCACTTCCCTTTGTCCAGTTTCGTGCCAGAGCAGGGGCAGGTAGCCCCTGAGCTGGTTTGAACTGGCATATGCACAGAGGAGCCTTCTGCTCCCCCAGTGCAGGACTTCAAAGCACTCTAGGAGTGCACCCACCCAGCCCCAATACACTAAACCCTGTCTGGAAGGTGGTCACACCCTCCTGTGACAGGATACCTATTGTGGGGCTTCCTCCACTGCGAGTTTCGGTCATCAGCAGGAGGGCAGCCCAGTGTCTGTGACTGGTGGCATCCATTTTGTGATGCCAGGGCTCTTCAGGATTCTACCGCGTTTCCACAGTAGGTACATGTCTATCCCTCTAGAAGGGTGGAATGCTACCCCCGCCGCCAGAACTGGCGGGGGGGTAGTATTCCAAGATGTTTGACACCAAACACGACATGTTTCCGTGCAGCCATCCCAAAGTTAGCATTTAACGCGAGGTTATAATGCGCTTAAGAGTATATGGTCAGGCTGCACTACAAACAGCCTCAGAGAAGGGTCTCCGAATGCTGCAGAGGGGCTCTGCTCATGCAGGGCACCCTCTCACATAGGAACCAAGCACTCTGCCTTCAGGATTGATAAGGCCTGCCATAGGAGTGACTTATAGGTTTATATGTGTGTATCTATGTAGTGATATAGGTAGCCTACATCACAGTAAGGGGTGCATGCACCACCTTACCCAGGCTGCAGTAGCAGACCTGTGGTGTCAGATTTAGTCTGCTTCCCAGGGGTGGCATAATACATGCTTCAGCCCCTGGTAGGCCTGTGAAGTACCTATGCCCTTGGCACCTAAGGTACCATATACTAGGGACTCATAAGGTGCCACAGTATCCAATCACTAGTGCACCTAGAGTGCACTCCAAGTCGTTTAGAGAGAACAGAGAGGCTGGGGCCCAGATTAGCAGGGACCCAGCCCAACTATAGCCAGAAACCAGTGTAAACATCAGAAAAAAAGTGGGGGCAACATAAGAGGCAGATCCTACTCTCCTACAGGATAGCACACAAATCTTGTCCTGTATGGACCCTGCAAGTGGACTCGTCCTCAATCCTGTTTGCGGCTGCTGGCCCACATAGCCGACATGATAGTTACCATGTCGGGTGGCCCCCATAACATTACGGGGTGGTGCACACTCTGCGGCAGGATGGCCGCGTATTACATTCTGCTCCAAAGGTTGTCCACCAGGTGAGTAGCACTCGATCAGCAGCTTTGTTGATGATAGGCAGGGACGAGGATCCGCTTGTAGAAGCTGCTCCGTAATGGAATTGCCTGACGCGTTTCAAAGCTCCATATGCTTCTCTTCAGAGGCTTGAACGGAGACAGTGTGTGCAAACGCTGAACCCACTTTGCCATTTTCATATTGCACACCCACCAATGGGAAGCTCGAATGAGACTGTGCATTGTGGGAAATGTGGTCCGGATATGTGAGAAGTTGGCCTGGTATATGACGTTCACTAATTAAAGTGGACACCTTGCACCAGTACAATTCGACTCTTATGGTAGGTAGGTTTAAGACAACCTTTATAGAAAGCTATCCTAGTGGTAGCTGTGGAGAGCAGCCTTCAGGCTAAGTCTTGGAGGAATGTAAAGCAGCTTGTTTTACCACACAATCTCTTGAATCACCAAATGAAAAGACACCACACCGGTATATATATCAAATATATATGTATTTATTACTAAACAACTCTCTACTAATCTCTTTATGAGATTAGAAGCCAGGAACATATGTACAAGTCAATGTTTTATCAAAATAAGTTAGCACAAGTAAATATCACAATCTTATCTTGGCTAGACCGTGGTCTAGAGCATTTAGAATCGAGGGACCCCAAAGAACCACCCCAGGTAGTTGTAGGAGACCCACAGGGGACGGACGCGGTGTTTAGACACTGGTGCGAGTCCTGTACGAGTCTATGCGAGAGAACGCGATTGAGTTATCAATGTTACAGGTCCCTGGCGTGTTCAAGGCGAACACACCGATCGGTCAGTACGAGTCGAAGGACGCGGATACTGATAGAGTTACAAGGGAGTTGGACGCGATGTGTCTAACACAGACGCGAGCCCTGTACGAGCCAGTGCGATAATCGCACGGGGAAAATAGGAGTTTTAGGGCACTTCTAGGGTAGCTACAAGCAAGCCACTTACAGGGTAAGTAGTTCTAGGGCCCACACCCACAGGAGCACCGTAGTGCTGAAGTTACCTCACCCAGGGGAGCCGGGTGCATAGGTGTCCTTTGGTGTCGGGTCGCGGCGTCGTTCTCAATGGGAACCAATGAAGACTTGCTGCTTGCGACGACAGAAGAAGTGTCCATTGGAATCCAAGCCTGGATTCGGAAGGAGGAAGACCTGAAAGCAGAGGGGACAGTGTTCACAGTCACTTGGCAGTGACTCTGGGCAAGGAAGATGAATGCCCACCGTCGTCGACAGCTTTGGGTCGTTCACTGGTGTCTTGACTCTTCAACCACGTGGTCCAGGCAGTGTCGATGATGACCAGGAGCTGGATTCAGTGTGTCCCATGATATCTGCATCTTACTGAGGTGTCGGCGACTCGATTGGAGCCAACAAGCCTTGGTAGCAGCAAGTCTCGTGGTGATGAGGAAAAGTCAATGGTGCAGACCAACAAGGTCTGGAGGACTTACCCAGCGAGGGTAGGTCAGGGCAGGCCTGGAGCAACCAGGGGAGCCCTTTGGTTTTGATGGAAAGTCTTCTGGGGACCCACAAGCCGGCTGGCAAGGGATTGCAAAGACGCCTCGGGAGGATTCGCTCAACAGGGATCCACGGTCACTCGGGACGTGATAGGCCTCTGATCTTCAGAAGGATTCCTGCTGGAGGCTTGGACCATATGTGGTCCAAAGCATAAGTTCATAGATCGTTGTGAAGGGGTTGCACTTGACAATAGTGCATGGTACCCAGGGGTCGCAGTTCCTCGTCACTCTTGGGATCCACTGGCCTCAGCTTTGCTGGGGACTCACGATGGCCTTTGAGAAGTCAGGAAATCTACTTCCTGGGCTGTAGGGACTTCGGGCTCCGGCGGGAGTGGCGTAGTTTGCGACCGTCGTTGTAGTTTTTGGTGCCTGCCAAGCAGGGGAGTCACTCCTTGACTCCAAGGGAGATTCTTCAGTCTTCCAAAGGTAGTGGAACGTCGAAGGTCCAGGATTCTTCTGTAGAGCGTCGTCCAGGGAGATCTGGGTTGCAATGCGCAGGTTCCCCCTCTTATACTAAAAAGAAGGGAGGGACTAGCTCTATGACCCCACCTATGGGAGGGTCAGGGGAGGGGGTGGCTACTCCCACTTCCCTTTGTCCAGTTTCACGCCAGAGCAGGGGCAGGTAGCCCCTGAGCTGGTTTGAACTGGCATATGCACAGAGGAGCCTTCTGCTCCCCCAGTGCAGGACTTCAAAGCACTCTAGGAGTGCACCCACCCAGCCCCAATACACTAAACCCTGTCTGGAAGGTGGTCACACCCTCCTGTGACAGGATACCTATTGTGGGGCTTCCTCCACTGCGAGTTTCGGTCATCAGCAGGAGGGCAGCCCAGTGTCTGTGACTGGTGGCATCCATTTTGTGATGCCAGGGCTCTTCAGGATTCTACCGCGTTTCCACAGTAGGTACATGTCTATCCCTCTAGAAGGGTGGAATGCTACCCCGCCGCCAGAACTGGCGGGGGGTAGTATTCCAAGATGTTTGACACCAAACACGACATGTTTCCGTGCAGCCATCCCAAAGTTAGCATTTAACGCGAGGTTATAATGCGCTTAAGAGTATATGGTCAGGCTGCACTACAACCGCCTCAGAGAAGGGTCTCCGAATGCTGCAGAGGGGCTCTGCTCATGCAGGGGCACCCTCTCACATAGGAACCAAGCACTCTGCCTTCAGGATTGATAAGGCCTGCCATAGGAGTGACTTATAGGTTTATATGTGTGTATCTATGTAGTGATATAGGTAGCCTACATCACAGTAAGGGGTGCATGCACCACCTTACCCAGGCTGCAGTAGCAGACCTGTGGTGTCAGATTTAGTCTGCTTCCCAGGGGTGGCATAATACATGCTTCAGCCCCTGGTAGGCCTGTGAAGTACCTATGCCCTTGGCACCTAAGGTACCATATACTAGGGACTCATAAGGTGCCACAGTATCCAATCACTAGTGCACCTAGAGTGCACTCCAAGTCGTTTAGAGAGAACAGAGAGGCTGGGGCCCTGATTAGCAGGGACCCAGCCCGACTATAGCCAGAAACCAGTGTAAACATCAGAAAAAAAGTGGGGGCAACATAAGAGGCAGATCCTACTCTCCTACACAACCCCCCAAACGCAGGGACACTAAACTAACCTTGACCAGTTGAGTCTTCGTGTTCTAAGTGGAAATACCTTGAGAGTCCATCTGCATTGGCATGTTGGGTCCCAGGTCTATGTTCCACTGTATAGTCCATCCCCTGTAGGGAAATGGACCACCTCAAAAGTTTTGGGTTTTCACCTTTCATCTGTTTAAGCCATAGAGGGGCTTGTGGTCAGTCTGAACTATGAAGTGAGTGCCAAACAAGTATGGCCTCAGCTTCTTCAGGGCCCACACCACAGCAAAGGCCTCCTCTCTATAGCTGACCAACGTTTCTCTCTAGGGGTCAGCCTTCTGCTAATGAAAGCTACTGGCTGATCTTGACCTTCATCATTCAGTTGAGACAGTACAGCTCCCACACCCAGCTCAGAAGCATCTGTTTGGACAATGAACTTTTGGTGTAGTCTGGACTCTGTAAGATGGGGGCAGTGCACATGGCCTGCTTTAGGTCTTCAAATGCCTTCTGACAGCTAGCTGTCCACTGAACCTTTTTGTCATTTTCTTTGAGGTTAGATCATTCAAGGGGGTCACTATAGATCCATATCCCTTTACAAACCTCCTATAGTACCCAGTCAGGCCTAAGAAGGCTCTCACCTGTGTCTGGGTGGTGGGAGCAACCCATTCCATTATGGTTTGGATTTTGCTCTGTAAAGGCTGAACCTGGCCTCCACCTACAAGGTGGCCCAGGTACACAACCTGACTCTGCCCTATCTGGCACTTAGTGGCCTTGATAGTGAGGCCTGCTTTCTGCAGAGCCTCCAAAACATTTCTGAGGTGGACCAGGTGATCCTGCCAGGAGGAACTAAAGACAGCAATATCATCTAGATAAGCTGAGCAATAAGTTTCCATCCCTGCCAGAACTTTATTCACCAACCTCTGAAAAGTGGCAGGTGCATTTTTCAATCCAAAGGGCATCACCACAAAGTGGTAGTGCCCACTAGGGGTCGAAAATGCTGTTTTGGCTTTTGCATCATCAGCTAATCTGATCTGCCAGTAGCCAGCTGTTAGGTCAAATGTACTTAGATACTTGGCTGAGGCCAAAGTATCAATCAGCTCATCTGCCCTGGGTATGGGATAGGCATCAGTCCTAGTGACTGCATTGAGGCCTCTGTAGTCTACACAAAACCTCATTTCTTTCTTACCACCCTGGGTATGAGGCTTGGGTACTAGGACTACTGGGCTAGCCCATGGGCTATCTGAAGGCTCAATCACACCTAACTCCAACATTTTCTGGACTTCAGTCCTGATACAGTCCCTGACATGGTCAGGTTGCCTGTAGATTTTACTCTTGACAGGCAGACTGTCTCCAGTGTCCACCTCATGGGTGCACCAGGTAGTCTGACTAGGGGTCAGGCTAAACATATGTCTGTACTGCTGCAGAACTTGTCTGCACTCAGTTTGCTGATGGTCAGTGAGGCTGCTTGCCAAAGCAACACCATCTGCTGACCCATCATCAGGGTTCTGTGAGAGCAGGTTAGGGAGAGGGTCACTCTCCTCCTCCTGTTCCTCATCAGTTGCCATGAGCAAGCCCATGTCAGCCCTGTCAACATATGGTTTCAATCTGTTGACATGGAGCACCCTCAGGGGGCTCCTGGGAGTTCCAAGATTCACCAGATAGGTGACTTCTCCCTTTTGTTCAACTATTGTATGGGGACCACTCCACTTGTCTTGGAGGGCTGCTGGGGCCACAGGCTCCAACACCCACACTTTCTGTCCTGGCTGGTACACAGTCAGCACAGCCTTTTGGTCATGCCAAGCTTTTTGTAATTCTTGGCTGGCCTCCAGGTTTATGGTTTCCTTTTTCATGTATTCAGCCATCCGGGAGCGGAGACCAAGTACATAGTCCATCACATCCTGTTTGGGGGGCTTGAGAGGTAACTCCCAGCCCTCTTTGACCAAACACAATGGACCTCTTACAGGATGCCCAAACAGAAGCTCAAATGGGCTGTAACCAACCCCCTTCTGTGGAACCTCTCTGTAGGCAAACAACAGGCAGGGAAGAAGAAGGTCCCATTTCCGCCTAAGCTTCTCTGGGAGTCCTTTAATCATTCCCTTAAGGGTTTTGTTGAAGCGTTCAACCAAACCATTGCATTGTGGGTGATAGGGGTAGTGAACTTACAAGTCACACCACACTCTTTCCACATTGCTTTCAAATATCCTGACATGAAGTTAGTACCTCTGTCAGAGATGACCTCCTTTGGGAAACCCACTCTGGAGAAGACTCCAATGAGGGCTCTTGCCACCACAGGAGCTGTGGTGGTCCTCAGGGAATTGCCTCTGGGTACCTGGTGGCATGATCCACTACCACCAGGATAAATCTGTGCCCAGATGCAGTTTGAGGGTCAAGGGGACCAACAATGTCAATCCCTACCCTTTCAAAGGGTACCCCCACCACAGGTAGTGGTATCAGGGGGGCCTTTGTTGTGCCACCTGCCTTGCCACTGGCTTGGCATGTGACACAGGTTCGACAAAACTCCTTTGTGTCCTCTGACATATGTGGCCAATGAAAATGTGGAACAAGCCTGTCCCAGGTCTTGTTTTGGCCCAAGTGACCTGCTAAAGGGATATCATGTGCTAGGGTCAAGAGGAACCCCTAAACTTCTGAGGTATTACCAACCTCCTGGTGGCTCCAGGGGCTGGATCTCTACCCTCAGAATATAGGAGTCCCTCATCCCAATAAACTTTATGGGACCCACTAGCACTCCCAGCAGCCTCAGCAGCAGCCTGCTGTCTGAGGGGTTCAAGAGAGGGGCAGCACTGTTGCTCCTTACTCAGATCTTCCCTAGGAGGGCCCCCTGCCCCCAAGAACTCAACCTGATCAGGCTCAAGTTCCTCTGGGGCAGTTCCTTCTTCAGGGTCTGCTCCTCCTCCCTGGGGAGGGGAATCTGTGATCTGAGACAGAGGGGAAGGCACTGCCTTAACCCTACTGCTCCTCCTCTTGGGAAGCATCTGGTCCATAATTTCAGGATCCAGAGCTGATTCAGTGTCATGCATTTTGGCTTGTGACCTGGTCACAGCAAATACCTCTGCAGGGATACCCAACATCTCAGCATGAGTCCATAACTCTACTTCAGACCAGGCTGAAGTCTCTAGATCATTGCCCAATAGACATTCTACAGGGAGGTCTGCACTGACTACAACCTTCTTGAGGCCAGTTACCCCTCCCCAGGAGAAATTCACAACTGCCAGACTATGGTTGATCCGGGTATTGCTTGCATTGGTCACCTGGTACATTTCACCCAGGATGATCGGTCCAGGGTCCACAAGATCCTCTGCCACCATGGTGACACTAGCACCTGTGTCCCTAAATGCCAAAGCCTCTTTGCCATTTATTACAGACTGCTGTTTGTATTTGCCCAGATTACTGGGGCTTACTAGGAAGGACATGTCAATGTCTCCATCACAAATCAGCATGGCCTGAGTGGTTACTCTGACTAGGGCAGAGTCCACTTCAGAACCCAGGGTCAACCCTACTACACCCTTATTCTGAGTACCACCTCCACCAGTAGCTGAACTAGGGGGAACAGTTGCCTTAGGGGCAGGAGTGGTGGTGGTTTGGTCTTTGGACTTGTTACAATCAGAAGTCCAGTGCCCTTTCTGTTTACAGAATTTGCACCAGGGCTTCTTTTGGCCTGTCCCTTGTTGGATTGTGACTCCCCACCAGATGCAGATTTTTGGGGCCCTTGTGAAGACTTCTGGTCTTTTGACTTATCCCCACCTTTCTCAGAGCCCTTAGAATCCTGCTTCTTTGTGTCACCCCCTTGGTTCTGGGTTTTCTGCCTCACCCTGGTTCTGACCCACTTTTCTGCCTTCTTTCCCAATTCTTGGGGAGAGGTCAGATCTGAGTCCACCAGGTATTGATGCAACAACTGGTTCTGGCAATTATTAAGGATCTGTTCTCTCATCATTAGATTATACAATCCCTTGAAATCAGTAACCCTACTGCCAACCAGCCAACACTCCAGAGCCTTGGTTGCACAATCTACAAAGTCAGTCCAGTCCTGAGTCTGTGCCTTCTGGGTGTCTCTGAACTTCAACCTGTACTGCTCAGTGGATAAGCCAAACCCATCTATCAGTGCACTCTTCAGGACTTCATAGTCATCAGCATCCTCTTCTCTAACAGTGAGGAGCTTGTCTCTACCTTTATCTGAAAAGGAGAGCCACAAGATTGCTGCCCACTGCTTTTGCGGGACCTGTTGTACTCTACAGGCCCTTTCCATAGCAGTTATCCACTTATGGATATCATCCCCACTCTGGTGGGGCGGAACAACCTTGCTCAGGTTCCTATGGTCTGGAATATATTCTCTGCCTCTAGGGACACTGTTGCTGCCACCAGGGGGTTCTAACCCCTCTTTTCTAGAAGCTCTCTGGAGCTCAAAGGCTTCTCTATCTAATGCCAACTGCTTGGTTTTGAGGGCAAATCTTGCTTCCTCATACTGCAGCAGTTTGCACAGTCTTTCAGAGGAGGTCTCTCTTCTTGGGAAGTAGGAGTTCCTCTGCTGTACAAATTCTCTGCCAGAGTGATAGGAGCGGTCAGAGTCCTTAGAAAGGGACCTGTGCCTCTCCTCCACTGTGTCAGTTCTCTTAGGGAGAATTCCTCTGTCCTTTTCAGACCCCTTGGGGCCTGGCCCTGCAATCACAGAGTCTTGGTCAACTTGATGTTCATCATCTGACTCAGACACTGTAATTGACCCACCCCCTGATTCAGACCCATTAGCTCCTAGAGCTAATCTAAGATCATCTGCTGTCAGCAGATCTATCAGGTGTAGTGTGGAGGGACTCTGTCCTATCTTCAGGTGCCTCTCAGCACACATGGCTTTCAAGTCAAAGAAAGTCATGTCCTTATACTGAAGCTGGGTGGATCCACTGGGTCCATCCCTTAAGGACATTCTAGTGTTGTGCAGTGTTGTACTACCTACACTAGTTTGTGGCCTACTGATCCTAGCTTGAGCTGTAGAAAGGGTGTGCTATCCCTTGGCACACAGCTCTAAGTTCAGTAGAACTTATTGATACTAAGCTTGACTTTATATGTACCTTGAGTACCTATAGTGGTTTTCAGTTAGTAATTCAAATAGAGATTTTCTGGTAAAACAATAGCAAGCTGGAATCCCACACGCTGCCACCAATGTGAGAAGTTGGCCTGGTATATGCTGTTCACTAATTAAAGTGGACACCTTGCACCAGTACAATTCGACTCTTATGGTAGGTAGGTTTAAGACAACCTTTATAGAAAGCTATCCTAGTGGTAGCTGTGGAGAGCAGCCTTCAGGCTAAGTCTTGGAGGAATGTAAAGCAGCTTGTTTTACCACACAATCTCTTGAATCACCAAATGAAAAGACACCACACCGGTATATATATCAAATATATAAGTATTTATTACTAAACAACTCTCTACTAATCTCTTTATGAGATTAGAAGCCAGGAACATATGTACAAGTCAATATTTTATCAAAATAAGTTAGCACAAGTAAATATCACAATCTTATCTTGGCTAGACCGTGGTCTAGAGCATTTAGAATCGAGGGACCCCAAAGAACCACCCCAGGTAGTTGTAGGAGACCCACAGGGGACGGACGCGGTGTTTAGACACTGGTGCGAGTCCTGTACGAGTCTATGCGAGAGAACGCGATTGAGTTATCAATGTTACAGGTCCCTGGCGTGTTCGAGGCGAACACACCGATCGGTCAGTATGAGTCGAAGGACGCGGATACTGATAGAGTTACAAGGGAGTTGGACGCGATGTGTCTAACACAGACGCGAGCCCTGTACGAGCCAGTGCGATAATCGCACGGGGAAAATAGGAGTTTTAGGGCACTTCTAGGGTAGCTACAAGCAAGCCACTTACAGGGTAAGTAGTTCTAGGGCCCACACCCACAGGAGCACCGTAGTGCTGAAGTTACCTCACCCAGGGGAGCCGGGTGCATAGGTGTCCTTTGGTGTCGGGTCGCGGCGTCGTTCTCAATGGGAACCAATGAAGACTTGCTGCTTGCGACGACAGAAGAAGTGTCCGTTGGAATCCAAGCCTGGATTCGGAAGGAGGAAGACCTGAAAGCAGAGGGGACAGTGTTCACAGTCACTTGGCAGTGACTCTGGGCAAGGAAGATGAATGCCCACCGTCGTCGACAGCTTCGGGTCGTTCACAGGTGTCTTGACTCTTTGACCACGTGGGCGAGGCAGTGTCGATGATGACCAGGAGCTGGATTCGGTGTGTCCAACGACGTCTGCAGCTTACTAAGGTGTCAGCGACTCGATTGGAGCCAACAAGCCTTGGTAGCAGCAAGTCTCGTGGTGATGAGGAAAAGTCAATGGTGCAGACCAGCAAGGTCTGGGGGACTTACCCAGGGAGGGTACGTCAGGGCAGGCCTGGAACAACCAGGGGAGCCCTTTGGTTTCAATGGAAAGTCTTCTGGGGACCCACAAGCCGGCTGGCAAGGGATCGCAAAGACGCCTCGGGAGGATTTGCTCAACAGGGGCCCACGGTCACTCGGGACAGGGTAGGCCTCTGATCTTTGGAGGGATTTCTGCTGGAGGCTAGGACCATACGTGGGCTAAAGCACAAGTTCATAGAATGTTGTGAAGGGGTTGCACTCGACAATAGTGCACGGTACCCAGGGGTCGCGGTTCCTCATCACTCTTGGAGTCCACTGGCCTCAGCTTCACTGGGGACTCACGATGGCCTTTCAGAAGTCAGGAAATCCACTTCCTGGGCTGCAGGGTCTTCGGGCTCCGGCGGGAGCAGCGTAGTTTGCGACCAATATCATAGTTTTTGGTGCCTGCCAAGCAGGGGAGTCACTCCTTGACTCCAAGGGAGATTCTTCAGTCTTCCAAAGGTAGTGGAACGTCGAAGGTCCAGGATTCTTCTGTAGAGCGTCGTCCAGGGAGATCTGGGTTGCAATGCACAGGTTCCCCCTCTTATACTAAAAAGAAGGGAGGGGCTAGCTCTATGACCCCACCTATGGGAGGGTCAGGGGAGGGGGTGGCTACACCCACTTCCCTTTGTCCAGTTTCACGCCAGAGCAGGGGCAGGTAGCCCCTGAGCTGGTTTGAACTGGAATATGCACAGAGGAGCCTTCTGCTCCCCCAGTGCAGGACTTCAAAGCACTCTAGGAGTGCACCCACCCAGCCCCAATACACTAAACCCTGTCTGGAAGGTGGTCACACCCTCCTGTGACAGGATACCTATTGTGGGGCTTCCTCCACTGCGAGTTTCAGTCATCAGCAGGAGGGCAGCCCAGTGTCTGTGACTGGTGGCATCCATTTTGTGATGCCAGGGCTCTTCAGGATTCTACCGCGTTTCCACAGTAGGTACATGTCTATCCCTCTAGAAGGGTGGAATGCTACCCCCACCGCCAAAACTGGCGGGGGGGTAGTATTCCAAGATGTTTGACACCAAACACGACATGTTTCCGTGCAGCCATCCCAAAGTTAGCATTTAACGCAAGGTTATAATGCGCTTAAGAGTATATGGTCAGGCTGCACTACAAACAGCCTCAGAGAAGGGTCTCCGAATGCTGCAGAGGGGCTCTGCTCATGCAGGGGCACCCTCTCACATAGGAACCAAGCACTCTGCCTTCAGGATTGATAAGGCCTGCCATAGGAGTGACTTATAGGTTTATATGTGTGTATCTATGTAGTGATATAGGTAGCCTACATCACAGTAAGGGGTGCATGCACCACCTTACCCAGGCTGCAGTAGCAGACCTGTGGTGTCAGATTTAGTCTGCTTCCCAGGGGTGGCATAATACATGCTTCAGCCCCTGGTAGGCCTGTGAAGTACCTATGCCCTTGGCACCTAAGGTACCATATACTACGGACTCATAAGGTGCCACAGTATCCAATCACTAGTGCACCTAGAGTGCACTCCAAGTCGTTTAGAGAGAACAGAGAGGCTGGGGCCCTGATTAGCAGGGACCCAGCCCGACTATAGCCAGAAACCAGTGTAAACATCATAAAAAAAAGTGGGGGCAACATAAGAGGCAGATCCTACTCTCCTACAGGATAGCACACAAATCTTGTCCTGTATGGACCCTGCAAGTGGACTCGTCCTCAATCCTGTTTGCGGCTGCTGGCCCACATAGCCGACATGATAGTTACCATGCGTTTGCACACACTGTCTCCGTTCAAGAATCTGAAGAGAAGCATATGGAGCTTCGAAACACGTCAGGCATTTCCATTACGGAGCAGCTTCTACAAGTGGATCCTCGTCCCTACCTATCATAAACAAAGCTGCTGATCGAGTGCTACTCACCTGGTGGACAACCTTTGGAGCAGAATGTAATACGCGGCCGTCCTGCCGCGGAGTGTGCACCACCCCGTAATGTTATGGGGGCCACCCGACATGGTAACTATCATGTCGGCTATGTGGACCAGCAGCCGCAAACAGGATTGAGGACAAGTCCACTTGCAGGGTCAATACAGGACAAGATTTGTGTGCTATCCGGACCACATTTCCCACAATGCACAGTCTCATTCGAGCTTCCCATTGGTGGGTGTGCAATATGAAAATGGCGAAGTGGGTTCAGCGTTTGCACACACTGTCTCCGTTCAAGCCTCTGAAGAGAAGCATATGGAGCTTCGAAACGCGTCAGGCATTTCCATTACGGAGCAGCTTCTACAAGCGGATCTTCGTCCCTACCTATCATAAACAAAGCTGCTGATCGAGTGCTACTCACCAGGTGGACAACCTTTGGAGCAGAATATATATATATATATATTTATATATATTATCTACTGGCAGTCGCCAGTAGATAGTTATAGTTAGGACCTATTTTCCATAGGAAATCAGCAACATTCTATTTGAAATAACTCTTGCGTCGGTTGACGAATCTTCGCGAAATTTTCAAACTTTATGGCCCGCTCCGGTCCGCTCCTACCCTGAAAGTTTCGGGGTGATTCGTCAAGCGGGGGCCGAGAAAAAGGGGGTCCCAAAACGTGTTTTCCCCATTCATTTTCCCATAGGAAACTTTAGCCACGGCTACAGCCCGAACTGCTGAACGGAATTACACAAAATTTGGCAAAGAGGTAGTTCTTGGTTCAGAAAGAACCCTTTTGTTAAATGGTGTAAATCCGTTCAGTAGTTGCGGAGAAATTAAAAAATAAGAGTAAAAATCAATTTCCAATAGGAAACTTTATGCAAGGCTACAGCCCGAACTGCTGAACGGAATTACACCAAATTTGGCAAAGAGGTAGTTCTTGGTTCAGAAAGAACCCTTTTGTTAAATGGTGTAAATCCGTTCAGTAGTTGCTGAGAAAATCAAAAGTAAAAACACATATATATCTGGGCGGAGCCTAACCACACATGTCATCGTGAGATCTGATTGGCTGTCAGCACTTCATCCTGGAATTGCTGGCAGCCATCTTGGGACCAATATAAATGATAGTACCCCATTGAAATGCATTGTAGTGAATCAAAGATTTTGAGGGTTACCAAAAGGAGAACTATAAAGGGTGATAACAGACTTTAGTTACATTAGAATTCATTTGTTGATGGTACCATACTAATTTCAGGAATTGTGGTGTGTTCTAAGGTGATTTTACCCTGTGAAAAACCATCTGCTGGGATATCATGAATCATGTTTGAGAGAAAACTATTTTCACATGCTTGTCCCATACAGTTTTGGAAGGTGCTCCAGAAGCTAAAATGAGAGCATATTTTCTGTAAATTCACATTATCTTTCTCAGTCATGTGAGAATAAAGTCTGACATTCTCAGTAAAACATGTACATCCAACAATGGCAGAGACTGTCAGTTGATTCCTTTGTGTTCTACTGCAGCTTCCCAGAGTGTTCTAAAGAACAACTAGAGTGCTAACAGCCTTACTTATGACAAAAGTATGGCACACCCGAAGCCATCTTGATTGGAATAAACTGGTAACACTTAAAACATTTAATTTAAAAAGGAACAAAATGATGGGGTTCATTTTGTCATAGAAATTATGGTTAGTGCTGTAGAAAGAAAAATTAGGACATGTTTCAAGTGTGATCTCAAATATCTTCCTGTTATATTTCAACAGGAGCAGCCTGTCAGTTGATGCCTTTGTGTTCTACTGCAGCTTCCCAGAGTGTTCTAAAGAACAACTAGAGCGCTAACAGTCTTACTTATGACAAAAGTATGGCACACCTGAAGCCATCTTGATTGGAATAAACTGGTAACACTTAAAACATTTAATTTAAAAAGGAACAAAATGAGGGGGTTCATTTTGCCATAGAAATTATGGTTAGTGCTGTAGAAAGAAAAATTAGGACATGTTTTAAGTGAGATCTCAAATATCTTCCTGTTATATTTCAACAGGAGCAGCCTGTCAGTTGATGCCTTTGTGTTCTACTGCAGCTTCCCAGAGTGTTCTAAAGAACAACTAGAGTGCTAACAGCCTTACTTATGACAAAAGTATGGCACACCTGAAGCCATCTTGATTGGAATAAACTGGTAACACTTAAAACATTTAATTTAAAAGGAACAAAATGAGGGGGTTCATTTTGCCATAGAAATTATGGTTAGTGCTGCAAAAAGAAAATTTAGGGCATGTTTTAAGTGAAATCTCAAATCCTCTTCTATTTCATTAGAAAATTCTGACATGCAGACTGAAACAATCACTTTCAATACCAGCAGTAGACTTCCAGTTAACTCCATGGTGAGCAGTAGCTTTACTACAGTGATCTAATGAACAACTAGAGTGCTAACATTCTGAATTTATGGCAAATGTGTGACACATCTGAATGCCTTCTTGATGGAATCAAAGTAAAAACTGAAAGCATTTCCTACTGAGGAGACTGTAGTAAATGAGGAAATTAGGAAACTTCATAACAAATAAGTCTCCCAAGATGGCCACCAGAGAAAAAAGAGCCCAAATGTAGCACAAATATCACCCAGATGTAGCCCACATATAGCCCAATGACAGAAGTGTGCAAAACACTTTTTATTTTTTGTTTTTTTGCAGTTTTATATAGTGCAGACTGGTCAGGTATTGGAGTGCTTTACATGAGCATTGGTTACATCACACAAGGACAAATTCATGTTGGTTGACCCCTACACTACCCAAACACCACTGCACTACCCTAAACCCTAAAACACTACCCCCAGCACGACCCCTTCACTACCCAAACACAACTGCACTACCCTAAACTCAAAAACACTACCCCCAGCATGACCCCCTACACTACCCAAACACCACTGCACTACCCTAAACCCTAAATCTACCCCCTACACTACACAAACACCATTGCACTACCCTAAACCCTAAAACACTACCCCCAGCATGACCCCCTACACTACACAAACACCACTGCACTACCCTAAACCCTAAAACACTACCCCAGCACGACCCCCTACACTACCCAAACACCACTGCACTACCCTAAACCCTAAAACACTACCCCCAGCACGACTCCCTACACTACACAAACACCACTGGACTACCCTAAACCCTAAAACACTACCCCCAGCACGACTCCCTACACTACCTAAACACCACTGCACTACACTAAACCCTAAATCTACCCCCAGCATGACCTCCCACACTACACAAACACCACTGCACTACCCTATACCCTAAAACACGACCCCGTACACTACACAAACACAACTGCACTACCCTAAACCCTAAAACACTACCCACAGCATGACCCCCTACACTACACAATCACCACTGCACTACCCTAAACCCTAAAACACTACCCCCTACACTACACAAACACCACTGCCCTACCCTAAACCCTAAAACACAACCCCCAGCATGACCCCCTACACTACACAAACACAACTGCACTACCCTAAACCCCCTACACTATACAAACACCACTGCATTACTCTAAACCCTAAAACACTACCCCCAGCACGACCCCCTCACAACACAAACACCACTGCACTACCCTAAACCCTAAATCGACCCCCAGCACGACCCCTACACTACCCAAACACCACTGCCATACCCTAAACCCTAAAACACTACCCCCAGCATGAACCCCTACACTACCCAACACCACTGCACTACCCTAAACCTTAAAACACTACCCCCAGCACTACCCCTACACTACACAAACACCACTGCACTACCCTAAACCCTAAAACACTACCCCAGCACTACCCCTACACTACCCAAACACCACTGCACTAACATAAACCCTAAAACACTACCCCCAGCACAACCCCCTACACTACACAAACACCACTGCACTACCCTAAACCCTAAAACACTACCCCCAGTACGACTCCCTACACTACCCAAACACCACTGCACTACCCTAAACCCTAAATCTACCCCCAGCACGACCCCCTACACTACTCAAACACCACTGCACTACCCTACACCATAAAACACTACCCCCAGCATGACCCCCTACACTACACAAACACCACTGCACTACCCTAAACCCTAAAACACTACCACCAGCATGACCCCCTACACTACTCAAACACCACTGCACTACCCTAAACCCTAAAACACTAACCCAGCACGACCCCCTACACTACCCATATACCACTGCACTACCCTAAAGCCTAAAACACTACCCCCAGCACGACCCCCTACACTACTGCACTACCCTAAACCCTAAAACACTACCCCCAGCACGACCCCCTACACTACCCAAACACCACTGCACTACCCTAAACCCTAAAACACTACCCCCAGCACGACCCCCTACACCACCCAAACACCACTGCACTACCCTAAACACTAGAAAAGAAACCCCCACCCCATGCCCAATCCCCTTACCTCTCACTCCTCATGGTTCCTCTCTCCTCGTGGTTCCTGCTTCACGTTGTCTCTGAGGGGCGGTGCACGTCGTTGTGAGGAAACGGAACAGCCTCTGTTTCCTTACAACGACATGGATCGTCTACATGTTTTTAGAACGCATGGTCATTTACCATACATACCTTTACAACAAAATTCGTTGTAAAGGCATGCGTGGTAAATGACCATGCGTTCTAAAAAATGCGTAGTAATGACTTCGTGATGTACAACGCATGCGTGGTAATGCATGCGTTGTAATGGTATCGCAAAGTAAAAAGTCGTTGTAGCGGCTGTTTACCGATCGAAGCTGGCCCCTGCTCTTCAGTGAGATGTTTATTTGATTAATTAGGAGGAAGGAATGTGGTTTTTTTACCGAAAAGTGCATTCCCGGCTGTTGTATTGTGAAAGTGTCCGCGTGGCCTGGTTTCACTTCCGGTGAGAGAGTGGAAGAGTCTGTTTGGATCTAAAGGAGTTCTGTTGTTGGACGGGGCCGGCGCGACATGTCACCAGAAAACATAGCTAATGGAAAGCGTCCTCCCTGAAGTGTGGAGCAGTGCCATGAGAGGTCAACGAGTGTGCGTCCCACCGCAGTATGACCCGTACCGCGTGACCCATGTGCCACCTCCAGGGTACTGGAGGCAGAAGCGGCATCGCAGGTCCTCTTGAAGACCGTTGTAGCACTAATTCTACATTTTGGTACTAGGGCATTTTAACTTCGTTGTTCCTGCCAGATACAAAGAGAAGATCCTGTGTTATTCAGTGCCCTCGTTACCTTTTTTGTGGGTTGTGGTGCTTGTCACTTCGTTGCCCCGCCGGTGCACACGACTGGGCACCCCACCTCGTGTGCCATCTGCAGGGCCTCTGCCCTCGGATCACTGGTTTCGGTTTCTGGAGTGGCAACATAAACAGTTGCTCCCAAAGGACTAGCCTGAACACTTAGGTGAATATCCCCTGCACCAGCATTCCACGGAAATTCTTTCCTAGCTCTCCCACGTCAACGAGGACGTCATAATAGCACGGCTCCGCTCGCGACACCGTATGACGTCATCGGAGCCATAAGAGAACCTCGTCGGCGTGCTGACGTCAGTTCCACCCATTTTTCCGTGCCACCGAGGCAAACAGGGGACCGAGACATTTTCACATGTATACATAGTATAATAAATATATATATATTCACTGAAAAAACCATAGGTTTCAGGCACGTTATAGTTAGAAATTAGCATTTAAAAAACCTTAGAAATTCACTGAAAAAACCATAGGTTTCAGGCAAGTTATAGTTAGAAATTAGCATTTAAAAAACCTTAGAAATTCACTGAAAAAACCATAGGTTTCAGGGGCGTTATAGTTAGTTGGACATTTCACTCGTACAAAACCATAGAAATTCCCCGTTATAGTTAGTTCAGCTAACTATAACTCGCGCGCCCGCAATGCACTGCTGATGACGTCACATATTACATCACTCATGACATGGTCAGTGACATCACTCATGACATCACTGATGACATCTCAAATGACATCACTGATGACATCACTGATGACATCACTGATGACATCATCCAGTGAATGTGTGTTTTTCTGAAAATTAAATATGTTTTATATATGTATATCTCAAGGTCGATGGAAGAATAAATGGGTATATAAGTGTCTAAATGGATGATTTTGTTTTGTAAAATTGATTGTATAACTGACTAAGTATCTTAGTGAATACATGGGTTAGTGAGTAATGTTTAAATATGAAAATATCTGTATCAGTCTCTCACTTTGTGTATAAGTGGCTGCATGGGTTGGTGAGTAGCTACATGAGTGTCTATATTGGTTATTAGTTGGTTTTTGAGTATCAGTATGAGTGTCTGAGTGTCTGTAGGGTTCGGTGGGGGGTATTACTTAGTGCATAGATGCATGAATGAGTGACTCACTGTTTGTATGTGTTGAAGACAGCATGTGTGCAGGACTGTATAGGTGGATGAGTATGTGTATGGGTGTGTTAGTGAGTGAATGACTGTCTCAATAGTGTCTTTATGAGTAACTACATATGTTTTAAACTAGTATATGTGAGTATTGGTGTATATAAGTGAGTATATGTGAGAGTGAGAGATTGGAAGAGTTCCTGTACAAATAAGTAGGTGTTTCTATAAGTGATTGTTTAAGAGAGTAAGTATGTGTAAGTTTCTGTAGAAGTAAGTGTGGTAGTGTGTGTATAACTGTATATGAAAGTAAATGGATGTTTGATACTTTGTTTGCATGTGTGACTGTGTGAGTAACTCTATGGATGAGTGGCGGTGTGTAACAGGATGTATAGGTGTAGGAGTACATATGATGAGTGAGTACATGTATGAGTGACTGTATAGGGACTGTTGGTGAATGAGTGGATGTGTGTGTAGATCTTGGAATTACTGAATAGGTGTGTTGTAACTGGTATTGGTATGTCCATTGTTTTGAAAATGTTAGTTTGTATTTTTGAGTGTGTGTATCAAAGGTTATATTAGGGTGAGAGGAGGTCTGCCACTCTATCACAAGGATGATGTCATCAGTGATGTCATTTGAGATGTCATCAGTGATGTCATGAGTGATGTAATATGTGACGTCATCAGCAGTGCATTGCGGGCGCACGAGTTATAGTTAGCTGAACTAACTATAACGGGGGAATTTCTATGGTTTTGTACGAGTGAAATGTCCAACTAACTATAACGCCCCTGAAACCTATGGTTTTTTCAGTGAATATATATATATATATAGTGGGCCCGATTCACAGAACTAACTTACGACAAAATCCTAAACTTACTACCATTTTGGTATTCACAGAATGAACTTACTCATTTTGGTATTCACAGAAGACACTTACACATTTTGTGTAACTTACACATTTTGTGTAACTTACTCATTTTGTGTAACTTACACATTTTGTGTAACTTACACATTTTGGTATTCACAGAAGGCACTTACTCATTGATGAGTAAGTGCCTTCTGTGAATACCAAAATGAGTAAGTTAATTCTGTGAATACCAAAATTGTTGTAAGTTCATTCTGTGAATACCCAAATGTGTAAGTTCATTCTGTGAATACCAAAATTGTTGTAAGTTCATTCTGTGAATACCCAAATGTGTAAGTTCATTCTGTGAATACCAAAATTGTTGTAAGTTCATTCTGTGAATACCCAAATGTGTAAGTTTATTCTGTGAATACCCAAATGTGTAAGTTCATTCTGTGAATACCCAAATGTGTAAGTTCATTCTGTGAATACCAAAATTGTTGTAAGTTTAGGATTTTGACATAAGTTAGTTCTGTGAATCAGGCCCATATAATATACAAAAAGAGTTGCCTCTAGGTGGGATGCACTCCCAGGTGGAAATTACGCCAAAGCAAGGGCACACGCCATGAACAAAGTCCTTTTTTGGTTTACCTGCCAGACGCGTTTTGGGCCAACGCCCTCTTCAGTGGCAGACCATGTGATGTGCCGGCATGCGGCAACCACCAGTAAATCCCCACAATAATAACGCTCAGGTGAACCACCTGAAGCAATGCTTCCTGGGACTGGTGGTTCAGTAAAACCCAAGTGGGTCGCCGCCGGCACTCACATTCAAAAATGTCTTTAAAAGGATTGCCGATGTTCGCGCCGGCACCCCTGCATATAACAGGCACCTCCTGTTCCACAGTTAGCTGCCCCAATAAAGCAGCCGCGGACCCGCAAGTGTTTCGCGGTGGTGCAATCCCGCGACCAGGCAGGCCGCTGTACAAAATACAAAAAGAGTTGCCTCTAGGTGGGATGCACTCCCAGGTGGAAATTACGCCAAAGCAAGGGCACACGCCATGAACAAAGTCCTGTTCTGGTTTACCTCCCAGACGCGTTTCGGGCCAACGCCCTCTTCAGTGGCAGACCATGTGACGTGCCGGCATGCGGCAACCACCAGTAAATCCCCACAATAATAACGCTCAGGTGAACAACCTGAAGCAATGCTTCCTGGGACTGGTGGTTCAGTAAAACCCAAGTGGGTCGCCGCCGGCATTCACATTCAAAAATGTCTTTAAAAGGATTGCCGATGTTCGCGCCGGCACCCCTGCATATAACAGGCACCTCCTGTTCCACAGTTAGCTGCCCCAATAAAGCAGCCGCGGACCAGCAAGTGTTTCGCAGTGGTGCAATCCCGCGACCAGGCAGGCCGCTGTACAAAATACAAAAAGACTTGCCTCTAGGTGGGATGCACTCCCAGGTGGAAATTACGCCAAAGCACCACCCCGTTATGACTGGGCGTCACAGGCCCGGAATCTGCCGTGCCTACTTCGTGAAGCAGCATCGGAGGGATTTATGGTTTGCTTGTTTCCGGTCCAGGGAAGACATGGCTTGGCAGTTCGGGCTGGACTGTTCCCATGAGGCACAGGGTCAGACTGATTTGCATATGGCCATGTCTGAACTGGGGTGGTGGAGTGAGCTAAAGAATGATGATGGATTAAACCCAGATCAGTTGACTGGGGGTGAGTGTTTGATTTGCTCAAGCGCTCCGTCCATCATCCCCTTTGGTATCGCTTTGTGCCTACTTCGTGAAGCAGCAGCGGAGGGATTTATGGTCACTCTGCACACCGAGACCCATTCTAGGGTTTTGTATTGCACCCATCAAGGGAAAAGACACGTACTATGAGTCCCACGAGACACTGCGTTCCCTCCATATGAGTGGCCCATCTGTGGGCGGTTAAATATAAATAGTGGGAGTGTCTACATGCTTTCACTCACGACGAGCCTCTGATGACGAGCACAGGCTCAGAAACGCGTCAGGCTGAAGATCCATGGGAGCTGTAATCATTGGTGTACAGAAATGTCCTTTACCCGCTACAAGCAACCACGCTGCTGCTAGAGTGCTTCCTCAACTGGGGGCACCTTGGAGCTTTGAGATTATACGCGGCGGCCCGGCCGCAGAGGAATGCACCACCCCGTTATGACTGGGGGTCACAGGCCTGGAATCTGCCGTGCCTACTTCGTGAAGCAGCAGTGGAGGGATTTATGTTCACTCTGCACACCGAGACCCATTCTAGGGTTTTGTATTGCACCCATCAAGGGAAGAGACACGTACTACGAGTCCCACAAGACACTGCGTTCCCTCCATATGAGTGGCCCATCTGTGGGCGGTTAAATATAAATAGTGGAAGTGTCTACATGCTTTCACTCACGACGAGCCTCTGATGACGAGCACAGGCTCAGAAACGCGTCAGGCTGAAGATCCATGTGAGCTGTAATCATCGGTGTACAGAAATGTCCTTTACCCGCTACAAGCAACCACGCTGCTGCTAGAGTGCTTCCTCAACTGGGGGCACCTTGGAGCTTTGAGATTATACGCAGCGGCCCGGCCGCGGAGGAATGCACCACCCCGTTATGACTGGGGGTCACAGGCCCGGAATCTGCTGTGCCTACTTTGTGAAGCAGCAGCGGAGGGATTTATGTTCACTCTGCACACCGAGACCCATTCTAGGGTTTTGTATTGCACCCATCAAGGGAAGAGACACGTACTACGAGTCCCATGAGACACTGCGTTCCCTCCATATGAGTGGCCCATCTGTGGGCGGTTAAATATAAATAGTGGGAGTGTCTACATGCTTTCACTCACGACGAGCCTCTGATGACGAGCACAGGCTCAGAAACGCGTCAGGCTGAAGATCCATGTGAGCTGTAATGATCAGTGTACAGAAATGTCCTTTACCCACTACAAGCAACCACGCTGCTGCTAGAGTGCTTCCTCAACTGGGGGCACCTTGGAGCTTTGAGATATATATGACTTTGACCTGTCATCCTTAGGGTGGTCTTCCTCCAACTATTTGCCTGCTTACCTCAACTTTTCGCTGCATCCTTTTGTAGATATATATGTCTTACACAGTAGCAGTCCTAGTTAATATAGGAAGAGCTTTTTATGGTTTGGTAATAACTTTGGACCGTTTGAGCAATTTTCATGAACTTTTTTGAAAAAGGTTCACCCACCTCAGGTACTTCCTGTCAAGTTTCGGGGTGATCCGTGAAGCAGGGGGCCAAGAAAAAAGAGTCATCCCTAAACTTTACTTTCCCCATGCCCTTTCCATAGGGATTTTTGAATAGTAATACAGCCAAAACGGCTGAATGGAATGGCACCAAATTTGGCAGAAAGCTAGATCTTTATCCAGAAAGCGTGCTTCTTGTGGTTTGGTGTAAATCTATGCAGTAGTTTATGAGAAATTAAGGTTACAATAATTGCATACCTTGACGGTTGTGTTCACAATAGTCTCGCTTGACTCTCATACTCAGACAAAATTAAAAAATAGTGATATTTGGTTGGTCGAGATGCCTTTTTTCCTGCTGGTCATTTTGTGGGTGCAAATTGCTCCTGCCAGTCCCACATGCTTTGATTGGCTGGCCACTGCATGAAAAGAAATGATGCAGCTGCCATTTCAGGGTCCCCGTGTCCTGAAAATTAAAAACAAGATAATGGAAAAGGGGGCAGGGTAGGGGTACACCTCTCCCCAAGACCTTGTGGGAGTTATTCCCCCCCGGTGCCAAATTAAAAATATATATTTTTGGGGGGTTTCCGTGATCCATCCTAGGTTCTAGACAGCATGGTTGTCCTTCTTTTGGTCTTTACATGAAACCTAGTGATGTGACTGCACATTTTTTGAATACCATCTATATACCCAGTTGTAGCTGTGGGTGGATAACGAGTACCTCTGTAAACAGAAAATGGGTTTGGTGAGTTCTCTTGCCCTTCCTAGGTGTGTGTCCTGCCTGTTTATTGAGACCTTACTGAAGGGAGGCCTGGTGTCAGCTTTCCTACGTTTGTGCATTGTTCAGTGCTTCATTCGCGTGGGTTGTTGCCAGTGGGACCCAACAACGCTCATTTTTGGGGACTTTGTTTTATATTTCCTCATCAGATATTGACTGTGAGCAAAAGAGGAGAAAACAGACAAAGAGGAAAGAAGGGGGAAGAGAAAGGCAGAAAAACAGCACAAAGGGAGAAAGCAGGAACCTGCAAGAATGAGATAAAGGGGCAGCAGTGTCTGGTAATGGATTAAAGAGGCCTGAGATACATTCCAGCACTACGCAGTCATGGTATTTGGTGCACCAATTATTGATAGTAGCGCTAGAGAAGAGCTTTGGGCACCGGCACTCATTCTTTTACAAATTAAGCAATGGAATTGTTCATTGCCATTTGAAAGGCAACTGGGGCAGGTACCAGGTCCACTCCATTCATCGTGGCAGCATACTCCACTCATCTGAACTCCCAGCCGAAGGTTCTACATTACCTCGTACAAATAAACTTTCCAGGGTGATTAAAAATATCTCCCCAGATTTAGGAAAAAATGTCCTGCCAGTGAGAATCAACAATTCAAATGTTTAATTACAGAGAATGTAACATTATTATAGAAAAAAGTGGGGTAAGCATCCTTCTAGCATTTCCATACATGAACTTAAATATCATTATGATTATTGAAGCTAACCAATGTTAGTGTATGGGAGTGCTAGTCATACACTAAAGAGAATAGTTAATAGGTAAGTAGTCAAACATGTTTACACATAAACTGTGTATACTGTTCATTTATTATACCATACTACTTAGGTGTGTATTATAGGTTTGAAAAAGCATGTTTGCACTTGAAATGTTGTTTCAAAGGAAAGTAGACTGCCTCACAACCATACTGGATGATATTCTTAAAGGCACAATACAAGAGCCATATTTCAACACTTGTTTGCAATATGAAGAACAGAGTCTTCATCATATTTGTTTCAGAGTAAAACATCAACAATTGTTAAGAATGTTGAAAGTACATAGAAAAATCTGAAGAAAACAGTGTTAAGTTAACTTAAATATTTTTCTTTCTCTTGTAAGCACCCTCCCTTGCTACCTTCATTAGAAGGTGGGGGATAGGACTTCCATGGGAGTCTGAAGGTGCTACCACAGGGAAGGAAGGACCCAGCTAGCACAGAGGGTGATGGGGCTGGAGAGACATCAGTGGTAACAGACTATTAACCTTCTACGGGCCTTACTACCTTTTCCACCACCATCAGACCCATCAGCACCCTCCCTTCTTCTCCCTCCAGTGTAGGCCAAAACTCAGTCCCAAAAATGCTGGGGTCTCCTTCACCCAAAGGCACCTCAGCTCCTGCCCCTATCGAACCAGCAGTGCTCTCAGAGGAGGCTATTGATCTGCTGGGAAGGCTCTCTGCAGGGAAGACTGCACTGTTGTGTGCCATCCAGGGAATAAGCCAGCAAATCACCCAGTTAGTTGCATTCTTGGATAGCATACACTGTGCTGTGGCTACAATATCGAGAGGCTTACGCCAGAGCTAAGCCCCTTCAAACAGCACTGCCTCTCACCCATCACCACTTGCCCCTCCATGTCTGGACCCTACCTCTTCCCAAACCCATATTCCACCCACCATGCCCCAACCAATCTTCTCTCCACATACAACCCCAACCCCAGACGCAGCACCTACACCCCCCAAACACAAAGTAAAATGCAAATATAAACACTCACCTACAGCATCACCCACCCATCAAACCAAATACACACACAAACACAAAACAAAACTCACCAATACAACACAAAGCACCACAACCACCACCACAGACACCAGACACACACAGATACACTCACCCACACCCAAAACCCTCAAATCTCTGCTATAACAAAACACTCACCCTCTACCAGCCACCCTCTCAAAACCACTCCCTCATGCAAACAACAAACCAAACCCACAACCTCACCCAAGAACACAACCAAAATCATCCTCACCCAAACCCACACCATCACCCAAGTACACACCCTCACCCACCCAAAACCACAACCTCACCCACACCCAAAGACCCATCCCAAACTACCATCACATCTAAAGTCAGCACAACACATACACACTCACCCTCGCCCCCCAACAACACACCATTCTGAAGCGCCACACCCATTTCAGCACCTAGTACCTCCCAAATGCCAACTTCACCCACCCAATGTAAATAAAAAAAAGTTTTAAAAAGTGAGAGAGCCTCTTTAGGTGGAGGACCTTTTAGTACAAAGCTATATAGGAGGCAAGAATATTTAGCAGTACCAAAGTGGTACATTTACATGCTTATTATAGTAAAGTTATTAAAAACTACTTTTGTGTCTTTATCAAAGTGAGAGAATTATCTCAAAAATATATTTTTTATAAGCACATGGTTTCATTTATCTTTTTTACCTACACAATGTAAAAATGTGTTAAGTTTCATGTGAGTGCTTGTCACAACATACACAATTTTGACATGGAAAAATGTGCTGTTTGATTTGAGTGCTTGTCACAACATATACAATTTTGAGATTGAGTTAACATTATACCTTTGTGTACATCCATGTAGATACATATAAATATCATAGGATGTAAAAAAACACAGACGAAGAGAGAAAAAAGGATTGTATTTCAGGTAAACTAAGGGGAAAACCGTAAAAGGGATATATTTTTGGGCTATTAGTTTCAAGTATACTGAAAATCAACATATGTTAATTTATGATAAAGTGATATCATGGAAAAATATGAGAGGGATGTTAGACTAAAATATGTATAAACAATCAAATACATATCAGTGCATGTCTCAACCAAGTAAAAAAATATATAAATGTATAAAGAGTTATGCTAGCACTGCATTAAATGTATATTAAACATTGTTTATTTGATGTGTGCTTCTATCATATCGACGGAGGCGTACGCCAAACTGACAATGGATAGTAACGTGGGAAAACAACAAGGAAATAAGAAGGTTCTTGTCATTTTGTTTTTTTAAGTTTAAAGCCTATTGGTCAACATTTAAACGGAAAAAAAGACACAGACTCAGAAATTACTTTATTCGATCCGTATTCATACAGATCATAAAAGACACATGATATATATGTTTTCTCCAAAATATATAAATAAATGTTGAAAGTTTAACTAAAAACATCCCATTTCGGAACGGGAAGTTTAAGATAAAAAAACTGAAATAACATATCTCTGATTCAGTCAGTGACGTTGTGGCTTATCATCCACATCGAACAGCATCTAAGCGAAGCCTTGCAACATCAGATTCATAGTGAAAGATATATTTGGAAATGGAGCAGTCGCGGCCGGCATAAATCAGGGGCGGGGGGTCACACAGGAAGGGTCACGTGGGGAGGGGAGTGAGGGTAAATTTAATAATTAATATAAAAAACCTTACTTGTCCGTCGGCCGGGCCAGGTCCTGCGTTTACTGAGCTCCGGCAGGAACAGGAAGCAGGCAGCCTCCCTCCCCTCCCCTAAGCCAATCGCAATGCTGCAATGGCAGCGTTGTGATTGGTAGGGACGCCGCCCAGCCAGGCGCCTACGGGAAGGCCATTTTCTCCATGTAGGCTGCATTGCAGTCTGCATGGAGATAGGGCAGAGTGCGCATGACTGGTTTGGGCGGCCCAAGAGGGCCGACCAGTCATGGTCACTCAGGAGTGGGCACACCACTCCTCCCCTACCCAGCCCTGCTCGTAGCGCAGCCCCGCCCACCCGCCCGCAACCAAACACTTTTGCTTTCTCGCAGTGCGAGAAGCAGAAACATAAAATGGTTGTTTTACCATTTTATGTTTTTGCTTCTCGCACTGCAAGAAAGCAGTGGGGCGACGCTCTAGTGGAGGAGCCGCCCCTGAAATGTAGCTGAGCTGGGTTCTCCCCTTTTAATTGGTATGAGACCGCCAGATCAAGTGTGAAGGTTTAACTGCCATGGAAATGACATCGGAAAGCAAAGTTGAAATCTGGTGGGCGGCGTTCTGGCTGAAATGCCTCTGTCAGCCTTTTTGGCAAATAGTCGATGGAGAAGCCTGAGAGCGACTGAAAGGGCAGAGGTTTGATGGAGTTTCATCAGTCATACCGCTAACATAAATCGGGCGGGAGGACAGACAAGACAGCGGACGGATGCAGCGACGATTCTCAACAGTCTGTATGCCTCAGTCAATATATAAATCTGGCCCTTAGTGTGGTTATCCACACCTCATCTCACTGTCCCAGCTTCCCATTCTAAGTTTGTCCCTCAGTATGTAAGGCCATTTCCAAAAAGAAGCTCAATAGGTCATCTCTCAGACTAGCGGAAACTGTGCCATGTATTCCATGTCGCCAGAGTGAAACCCACTCATGATACTCCAGGGAAACAATCTACACCCTTTTCCGGTATTGGTAAATCAATCCTCGGAGTATGAAGTAGCGGCAATATTAGTCCTCACATTTTTTTAAGGTCAGTTGCTATATTTGGCAGCTTAGAAAAACTATGATGCTTCAGGTAGATTTTAAGATTCAGCAGCTTTTGTGCACATCCATGAAAACTAGGGACTCTATTCAGACAGAGAAGGTGTTCATTGAATGGAGGTACTCTGAGGACCCGGAACCATTACCCACTTTATGGGATAAAAACATCAGACTTTTCACCCATCTGAGCCACCTCTCAGACAAAAGAAATAAAGATCCCAAATTCCGAGGTCTTTTACGATACATAGAGCGTCTGGAGAGAGATACACATGTGGCAATGGAAATTAGCAGCCCAGGCTACGAGAAAAAGGGAGTACACTTCCGGGTTGCAAAGTAATTCTTTCGCTACTCTAGAAATCTGAGCGCCAAGAGCTAGACCGCCTCTCTAGTTGCATTTCTGCACTAAAGTTGAGACAGTAAGCACAAGAAGTCAATAAACTAGTAACTTACTGTCTGGTAACAGTTTTTGCTAAGACTCCCTTTGTCACATTCTTGCATTTCCTCAGAGAGGATTTCCATTTATGGATCTTTCCCTTTCAAGAGTACCTCACAGCTGGTCAATTCCTCTAACACCCCACAAGATGTTTTTAGTTCTTGAGCATGGTTATGGGTGTACTTGGGGACTGGTCATGTCATGGTATGTCTTCAGAATAGCAAATTACCTGGATATTCTTACGTGCATAGATTTGCTCTTGAATCTAGTTTCCTCAAATCCATGTCTAGTTATGTGTCCTTAAGGTGGTGTTAAGACTGAGGTTTTTTGTCTTCAGGGTTTACCGGGACACCATCATATCTGACCATCTGAATCCTGTGACAGGCAGGTCATTGTATTCTTTTCTCCCCACCTCTTTTTCCTGCAAAATGGTTAGTCTGCACAGCTGTGCGCTGATAGGCATTCAGGTTGACCTAATGGGGAGAGAAATGAATTGGCATCGGATTTCCTCTGCTACTTGAATCTTGACAGTTGACAATTGGTTATGTACCTACCTGTCATACCCTTTGAGTGTAATAGGTATGGGTGACATTGGTTAGTAGGGTCATGTGTGGATCCAGGAAATCAGGAACAACAATGATGGATGCTGCCTTGATCCTGAGCGTGGAGGCCTGCATGTCATTTCAACATTGGTGAGGTGCCACATCTTACAACTTCAGAATACACCTGACGTAAATTTGAGATATTAGTGGTATATGCATCTGGTGTAATGCATCAACACACATTAGGAAACTAACAATCACCGACGATTGACATTTTATGACAATTCCATTCTGTTGCACACTGGCAAAGGTTATGTGCTGATCAATATATCTCAAATGTGTGTTGCTTACCTTGAGGAGTATGCAGGGGAATGTTGTTTGTAACAACTCATTCCTCATTGCCAGACTAGGAAGGAATCATCGTGTTGTGCTGATTCAAAGGACTGTCAATAACATAAGCAGTAAGCGTAGGACCATGCTAATATTGCATGTTAGGTACAATGTGCATTTTTGCCATAATGGCGTTGGTGGTGTCTATATTAATGTAGTAAGTACAGTGTTAGCATCTAGTGATGTTTCCTTCTTAATGGGATCTGTTTCCCGCCTGTAAATGTTTTATTTCTTGATTGGAATGTAGCAGTAGTAGTAGTGTTTGCCTCAGGCCTATGGCAGGTGCTTCTGCTACCTGCATGTTGCACTGTGCCGGGAGAGTTCCAGTTGCTTTCACGAAGGCTGAGAAGTGAACTATCATTATGTATTGCGTGATGCTAAATTGTAGGGCTAAATATTGGCTATTTCAGTTGAGGCTTATTGACATTAATTCATACGATTCTGAGCATAAGCAAATTAAGTATTCACTAGTGGTTCATGCACTAGTTCCACAAGTTATGCTACGTTCCTTGCATGTGTATATCATACCTTACCCATGGAATTAAACTGAACTGAAAGTCTGAGAATCAGTAGTAGAGAATCTGTTGAATGTTTAGATTATTATTGGATTGTGTAGATTACTGTGAAGCTAATTTGCATTAGAACTTGGTAGATCTTCCTAAAATCTTGCATGAATATATGAATGGGTGGGTATGCAGAAGGGCTCATGGTGAGACCAACCACTCTTCTGCCTCCTATCTGTTAAAGCAGTTCAGTTCCCTTTCTCATCCTAGCCGAAGTAGTAAGGTTTTCTTGGAACCCTGTCAATTATCCCTACCCCTTATAATCCCTTTACCAAAAGAGTTGTCAGCACTGCAGATTTGCACAGCAGGTCTTCAATGCCATTCCCAATTGTCTCCCCAAATATAGCTCAAAAGGTAAATGGAAACCTGTATCCAAGGATATACTCAAAGGAGAAGAGCCGGGGTAGGAAGTAGAATGGGGTAGTATCAGCAGGAGCTGGGGTATGGACATCACACCCACAGAAGTATGATGGAAAGTCGCTGCGTGGTCTCGCAGACAGGAATATGGTATCCACTGCAGCAGCAGAGTGCAGAAAATACCAGATCATGAAATGAAGTCTAAACTGAACCACCTCCTCACATCATACCTGGTTATCCCAAACAGAAGGCAATAACTTGCCTACGGTGAGCAGGATGTAACCCCAAAGCCCAGGAGAAGCCGGAAGGAGCACTGCAGTAAAAAAAGGTTACAAGGAAAACAAGCATTTGCAATGCAATAGGTCTCGCATTTACGAGAGTTTAAGCTTTGTCATTTACAATGGCAATAGCTCAAACTCTTGTAAATGCTAGACCTATTTCACTTCAAAGAAGCATCCGCCATTGTCCGGGGCTGCTTGAAAGTGAAAGCGCGCATGGCGCGCTGAATGTAAGGAAAGTACGTTGTGCCTGCAGTAGGAGAAACCCATTGAAGAAAAGAGTGCTTACAGAGTAAATAAGACATACTGTGTTGCCGCAGAAGTAAAAGAGACAGTCGCCATGGGAGGTTACAAACAAAGACAATGCGGTACTAAGAAGGGACCAACAAACCTATCAACTAATCAGAAGCCAGCATTTACGAAGGACAATAACACAAGCCAATGATAAATATGGGCGGAGAGTGGGCGGGACTTCAAGTACATACTCCAATACAGCATGCCTCGCAGAGCAGCGCATGCCCTGCCCAGGCTCAACCTAAACAGCAGAAAACTTCAGCCATAACACAAGGGAATTGAAGAGAAAACAAAACAAATGTGTGGGAGCAAAGCCGGGTGCGAACTAGCACGACAAACGGGAGCATTACAATATACAAAAGTTACTAGGAAAGTGGATCATGTCTGACTCTTCCTTTATAGTGTGCAACATTTAGCTCAGTGCCCTCCTTGACCTGTCCCTCCAGCACTCAACCCATAACCTCTGCTCCAGCCTCTACAGGGCCATTCTCCAGTGGTTCCACTGTCCTAATGCTGGTCTAACCTGCCAGCTACGGCGCTTTGTGCCCCTAACACCTCCTCAACTCCACTTTGCATAGAAGGCTAGTGCAGGGTATCCAGGGCATGGGGAGGTGGGCTGTCTTGGTGGAGCCCAGATAGCATAGTGCAGGAAACACCAGGAGCTTTATAGTCCCTTGAAGCTCAGGTCACTGACAGCACACCATTTGGAGACCACTGAAATGAGTTGGAGGGGCGATAAATCTCATGTCACTTACAGAACACCACAGGCCCGGCCTTTAGGAGGACAGGAGGATATGGGAGAGAAACAGGAAAGAGCAAAGGGAGAGAGACACACCACAGTTTGGGATGGGATAAGGGTACCCATCAGTATATAGTCAAGTGCCTCATGAAATGTCAGCACACTCTAAATATTCACTTGCGGGAACTGCAGTGAAAAATGTCTGGTAATCAGATTATTGGAGATTTTTTCCTGTCTGCAAAATTACTACTACAACCTGGCACTTGCTTGCCTGGTCCAGGAGCTATATTGGCACTATCTACGCACTTAAGATATCTTAACTGCTGAACAACAGACACACCTGTCCCATTTTATGCTTTTGGTGCTGTATTCTACACAACAAGGTCTCACTCTCTCAGAAATATGTTGCAGACTAAATCAATCTGGATCTTTTGAACTCTATAACATATATTTAATAACATAATGTAGCAACACCAAAATCAAAACATTGGAAATAAGTGCTTACATTAATACATATTGGGACTCCACTTTGCCAATTATAATCTACATTGTAGGCATCAGAATGCACGACGAGCTAAAATATATTTGCGGGCGCTCAGCCACTGTGCAAATAATAATAGAGCCCACACCATCCATTTTGCGTGTAAAACATTATTTTGTTTATATAACTTTAAAAGACATCTGATTTACACAGATTAACATCTCTGCTTGACCCAGCTATTTCTATAATTCTCTCTTTGCCCCTTCGAAAGCATTTTTACTATGCAACCCTGAGTGGGTTAACGCTATAATAATATCACGGTATAATAATAATCTACCGGAAACACTGTTCCCATTTATTCTAAACAAAATTATAGCTAACTAAAATGTATTCATACATCAAGCACTGGTGTAATAAAGTCCTTGGTATTTGCAAGGAAGGTTTGGAGCGCGGCATTAGCCTTCTTGGCTTAACACCGCGCTCCGCAATTTTGGAAACGCAGGGCTGCACCATATTTACAACAATACGGTGCAGCCCTGCGTTTCCCCCTGTGCTAGCGCTAATTACAGCTGCCTAGCGTCAACACAGGCACCCTTGCACGTTGTGGGAATGATTGTTTATGTGCAGGAAGGTGTCCCTTTATGCACATATAGGGGCCGATTCCGATCTCGGCCGGTAGGGCTCCGAATCGGATTTACCGGATCCGATTCGGAGCCCTGTTTCCCGACCGAATCGTACGCGGGTCCGGCCGAGCGAGTACGATGCAGGCACCCGCGAAATCTCCGACCGACTCGAACGCGGCTTCAACACGCTCCGACCGACTCGCATGGACACGACTCGCACCGCGCTATGGAGACGTATCCCGGCCGGGTAAGTACGATGCGCGCCGCGAGCAGTCCGACCGACTCGCGCTGTCCGGCTCGAAAAAGCTGTCAGAGCCGGACTTTGGGGGTCCGCGTCGGACCCCCCTGTACGCGTAGGCGCGCGAGTCGCACATAGGGGGGACCCATGGGTCCCCCCTACCTGTGCGTGTATGCCGCGATGCGCATGGACGCGTACACGCTGTAGGGGGCGCCCTTGTCCGCCTCGCACCCATTGAGTCAATGGGAGCTCGCGTACGCGTTGTACGACAGGCTCCCATTGACTTCAATGGAAGTCCGACCGACTCGAGTCCGATGGCATGCGTGCGCATCGTACTCGTTCGGTCGGACTGCCAGAGTCCGATTCGGTCGGAAATCTCTCCGGGTCCGGCTCGGTCGGAGAGATTTCCAGCCCGAATCGGAATCAGCCCCAAAGGGTCTTATCTACAAGAAAGTGACTCAGCGCGGCACTGCAAGCCATTTGGCTGCGCCGCAGTGAGTCACTTTCAAATCACAGGGATGCGACATATTTACAATATTATGTTGCATCCCTGTGCTTTCCCCTGTGCAGGCGCACAATTGGCTGCCATGCACCAACACAGACACCCTTGCACCATGGTGCAAGGGTGTCTGCGTTTCAGGGGAGATTGTTTTTGCGCAGGAAGGAACACCTTCCTACACAAAAACAATCACAAGAAGTGATTTTCTCTTTCTATGCGTCCTGCAGAATTCCCAGGTTTATGAAAGGTTGTAAATCTGGGAATGCGGCAGAAGCCATGGGTTTTAAGTGGGAACACCCACAGCAACACCCACGGCACGCTCCTTTCACGCAAAGTAAACGAAATGCCACGCAGGGTGGCTTTATGCATCCTTGTAAAGCCATTTGGCTGCGTCCGCAGTGAGTCACTTACAAATCACAGGGATGCGACATACTTACAATATTATGTTGCATCCCTGTGCTTTCCCCTGCCATGCACCAACACAGGCACCCTTGCACCATGGTGCAAGGGTGTCTGCGTTTCAGGGGAGATTGTTTTTGCGCAGGAAGGGACACCTTCCTGCACAAAAACAATCACAAGAAGTGATTTTCTCTTTCTATGCGTCCTGCAGAATGCACCACGCGTAGAAAGAGGAAAAAACGAGGAGAAATGAAAACATTTCTCCTCGTTGCACCCCCCTACGCCTCCCCTGGGAGGCATAGCATTCTGACGTATTCCCAGGTTTATGAAAGGTTGTAAATCTGGGAATGCGGCAGAAGCCATGGGTTTTAAGTGGGAACACCCACAGCAACACCCACGGCACGCTCCTGTCACGCAAAGTACACGAAATGCCACGCAGGGTGGCTTTATGCATCCTTGTAAATATGGGGCAGAAAAATGTGCCGCCAGTGTGTCACAAAAAGTGATGTACCGGCGGCACAAGGGGCTTATAAATAAGCCCCATACAATCTTAAATGGCAATTTGTAACTTCTATGTCTGCTGCTTTGTGCAGCACATATAGAAGTTGCAACCAATGTTCCCTCTAATTTTTTTCCTCTGTGTGCGGCAGTGTAAGGTCTCTGTGCACTGCAGCCCAGGCTATGTGCGCCGGGAACCAGACCGCGCGTAAGGGTGCAGCGCCAAATATCACTCCAAGTTTTTGCTTAAAAAAGTGAAAGGACGGTGCATTTCCACACCTGTAGCACCACATGAAGGGTCTAAAGGCAGGTGTTCAATTTAGATACACACTCCATGACATGAATTGGTTACACAGGCAAGTACACTTCGGGTTTAGAAAAGCATAGGACTCCAACGATGGTACCTTAAGATTTCACTAAAGATCCTCAACTCGAGCACTGTTCATAGGGTGGGAAAATGTTGGGAGCCTATACAAGATCACAGATATACAATACACATGGATATGGCACTAGATGAATCTGGCTGTGGGCGGCTTGGAGAAGCCTTTAAACACACAAAGTGCAAGCACTGGGTCTAGCCTCACAATGACCCCGGCACCTTTTCTTATTTTCCGGCTCCTGAAACTACTGAGCTTAAACACGGAGTTGCATAAAACCGTGTTCCAATACTGCCCCGCGCATTGGCTTGCAATGCCAAAGGAGTGTGTAGTAATTACAAGGAGACTGACCCAGCATCACCCAGCTTGTCAATGAGGTGCCTTACACAGTGTTTGGTTAAAGATAGAACATCCTTTCAAGCAATAATACAGTAAATTACCTTTGACACAATTATGTCCCGAGTCACTATCAGAGAAGTGTATTTGTTGTGCTTGATCCCATTAAAATGGAAAAGGTTGAAAGAGTGGCGGATTTCAGAAAGGAAAGTCTATTGTGATTTAATGTAGTTCTCTGCTCATATAGTTTGTTTTGCTTAATTTTGATTCTTCTTGAATCTGTACATTTGTGAGCGATAAAAGGTTCACACCTTTTAATTGCTGCCTAGTACCAGTGATCACTCATGTTCAAGTGTTAGTAGTTGAATAGTGGTTATTGGAGGTAGATGTGAAGACGTCTTTTTCAAAGAAAATCCTGCAACACCTTGTATTGCAAAGGAATTGGTTACTATTCGGTATGCTTGAAGTGTTATGTAGATGCCTTTTTAATTTCAGAACAATTTTATATGTAAAAAGGAAACATCATGAAATGCAATACAAGCTTTGTAAAGTATACAAAGGCAACACACACTAAAATCAGATGTGAAATCACAAGTTCTACAGTTTAAGGTGCAGTGCTAATAGGGATTAAAGACTATGTTAATTAATTCACTGTTATATTGGTTATGGATCAAAATGTTGTTGGGAAGCAAAATATTGAGACGCATCAGACATAAGAATAGAAATGTCACACAAACACAAGGAAAATATGAAAATGTCACATAAGGAAAATGAAACTTGCCAGCTATTTTTTGCTGGAAATAAAGCGTCACTCATAGTTGTTGAAATGTCACTAATAATTACACTGAAATCATGAAAAGGTCACACAGAGCAATGTGAAACCTTGACAGCTATGCATGTAATTTCTATATGCGTTTCCCTCCTCTTTATGGCTTGATTTTGCTGGCGAGAAAGTGTTACTCACAGCCCTGCCAAGGACGACGCATCAGGTGTTAGACTAACGCATTTCAGCCTTGGCTGTCAAGCCATAACGCCGCTATGCTGAAACTGGAGTGGCAGCAGGCCTGTGCGAGAGCGCTGCTCCTGGTAGGCTTTGCGGGCTGCTGGCTACAATGAATTAGTTAAAATGGGAAGTAATCCTCATGGCTGCATGCGGCATTACGCTGGACGTGACAATGCCAGGGCAGTGCTTCCACCGCAGCGCAGTAATTTAAGCATAATCATGAATGATCCCTGCCACCGCCGAGACCCAATCCCACGGACTTGTGGCGGCCGCTGGAGTCCAGAGCATGCACTGTGCAGCTGCTGAGTCTGAATGCAGCCCGGGTGGCACGTTTGCTGAGGGAGTCATTCGTTGTGGCCAGGAGGACTCTGGTTTCTATGATTCGAGAGAGGGCAAAGCTCTGGTAAAATAGGCGCATCAGTGCTTGTTGGTAAGTGTGCTCGCTTTTAAGATGCATGCTTTTAATAAATATGCATACTTAAGCTCATGGTATTTAGAGAAAAAACGTGCCTTGGAGTTGAAAACATTCCCGACTTCAGCCTAATCTATATCTAATCACGAGTGTATGATTTTTATTGATCCAGCTATCTGGTTAGTGGGGTGATCAGTGCCCCAGTTGTACGCCGGCGGAGCCAGAGGGCAGGGCCGCCAGTCACTGACTCTGTGCCCCCTCCCGTGGAGAGCGAACAAAGACTTTAACATGCGAGGGGTGCTCCCTTTGACCTTTGCAGTACCATTCCTATACCTGAAGCGGAGACAACCTTTAACAGTATTTAACATTATTTCTGCACTGGTGAATATTGTATTGTCTTTCTATATCTCAAATCTTGCTCCCCACAGCCCACTTTCTCCACCAGTGGCGCCAGCAGAACCCCTCCAGGAACCCTCTCCTCTTATGCTGCAGTCTGGCTGTTTTCGGCTGCCTCCAATGCTGCCTCATTGCAAACACGTCTCCCAGCTGGCAATTACCAGAACCCCTCGGGGTGATCCAGGCAGGCCCCTGTGTTATGACCGATCGCCTGTCTTGACCGCAGCGCAGCCGGTTCTCGCCAGGGGCTCTTCAGCCCCCAGGGCACCCCCACAAAAAGACACCGCCCTCCACTGGGTCAGCCCTCCTTCACGCAGCCTCCACTT
This sequence comes from Calotriton arnoldi, assembly GCA_963921515.1. Lineage (NCBI taxonomy): Eukaryota > Metazoa > Chordata > Amphibia > Caudata > Salamandridae > Calotriton > Calotriton arnoldi. The sequence goes on from CAWUFW010004574.1 coordinate 94,575, forward strand.
CGGAGTCTTCTCCTCAGGGGCCTCCGCACCAGTGCCTTGCTGCAGGCCTCACACAACTTTGTTTCTGCCGTTAGCCCCCTCTTTCGGCTCTCTGTCCTAACCCAGGTGGCGGGGACTGCAGGATTCAGCGTTGGATTAAAAATTACAGTTTTGTGTCCAGGATGAAGCACTTCTTGTCGACATCTTGCCGGCCATGCCTTCCCATGTGTGGGCATTTCAATGCCAAAATGAGTGTTTCTACTCAGGGCCGGCTCTGGGGCGGTGCGATCGGTGCCATCGCACCGGGCGCTGACTTGGGGTGGGGGTGCCATGTTTATTGTTTTAGAGGCAGCTGGTGCCGAGTTCTTGGTTCCAGCAATAAAAATCTCAAGATAACTCATCTGATTAATGTTCTTCCTGGAGAGAGACCGGAGCTTTGTCTAAGAAATGTTGACTTGTACTGCAGAGGGTTAATATGTCTGCTGCAAATAACGTGTCCCATTCATATCACAAAGTGCATAAAATATAAATTGGTCAATGGGTTACCACTTTTGTCAGAGAGATCCTGTTGTTACTTGTATAAGTTAAAATCCTAATATATTCACTGTCATCAAAGAGCTGCATGCAAACTGCAAGGAATGTGTTAAGAGCTATGTGTGTTTTTTGCCAGTCTTTTGTTATCCTAATATTGCAAAAAGGGTTCATTTATGTAGAAATCAATTCTTATTATTTAGGAAAACCCCCAACATTGGTGTAACATTTTTAAATTCTGAATTTGTATTTTTCAAGACCAAAGACTCAAACTATACTGCCTACCAGAATGGATGACATTATACTCCTACACCTTGTAGGCCTTTGTCTTATGTAACATTTCCTATACACTCATTTACACATGGGATTGTTTCTGTGCAATGTGTGTGTGATCTAAAGTGTTCTGACACCTTACTAACTGGTATGAGTCGCGCTATAAAACGAAATTAATCTAAGAGACAGTGGTTATTGAGACTTGAGGAGCACTGTCAAATGGTGGTAGTGTGGGAATCTGTGGCGGAGGTGGTCATTGGGGGGCGCCACAAAACATTGTCGCACAGGGCGCCACCATTGCTAAAGCCGGCCCTGTTTCTACATATGCCTTGTGCAGGCGAATGCATCAATAATGTCGCCTTGCACCTAATTTGTGTTTTGACTCTAAGGGGAAATGAAGTGGAACTTAGTCAAGACCTATGATTTAGTGATTTTGTAAATGTCATGAAAAAGAGTCCACCTCACAGTTTCTAGTGGTCGATAGTTTTCACGAACAGTGAAACGTACTTGCAATAATACAGCGCCCTTGCTCACTCCGCTGCTGCCCGGCTATGTGTGCCCCTCAGCCTCTCTTGCACCCCAATTAATGCCCCTTAGCTGTTTGCCGTGGCGGTTGTTAAACCGTGAATTTTAGTGTGTTGATTTTGCTTGTGAGAAAATGTCACTCATATTACACTGAAACATATGAAAATGTCACACATAGCAATCTGAAACCCTGGCAGCTATGTACTCATGATCCTTAAAATGTCACTCATATTACACAAACATATGAAAATGTCCCACATGGCAATCTGAAACCTTGGCAGCTATGAAGCACACGTCCTGCGTTACATTTGCTACATTCCTTTTCCTACTAGTGGGCAGCTGCGGGGCTGAATGTGGGCCTTTGAGATAATAATCATGTTAATTGCAGCGCACGCGTGCACTGCAATTAACAAGAATACTATCTCAAAGGCCCACATTCAGCCACGCACTTTTAATAAAAGAAATGCAGGGTCAAACACGACATGTGATTCTGAAAGCACAAGTTGTTTCACCCTGCATTCGTTTTGCTAATAGTGCGGGGCTGAATGTGGGCCTTTGAGATAGTATTCTTGTTAATTGCAGTGCACACGGGCGCTGCAATTAACAAGAATACTATCTCAAAGGCCCACATTCAGCCCCGCAGCTGCCCACTATTAGCTAAAGACTGCAGGGTCAAATACGACGTGTGCTTTCAGATGATTCTGAAAGCACACGTTGTGTATGACTCTGCATTCCTTTTGCTGATAGTGCGGGGCTGAATGTGGCCCTTTGAGATAGTATTCTTGTTAATTGCAGCGCCCGTGTGCACTGCAATTAGCATGAAAACTATTTCAAAGGCCCACATTCAGCTAGCAAAGGAATGCAGAGTCAAACACGACGTGTTCTTTCAGAATCATCTGAAAGAACATGTCGCGCTTTAGATTGCCGCATTACTTTTCCTAATAGTGCACGGCTGCGGGGCAGATTGTGGGCCTTTGTAAAAGTATTCATGTTAATTGCAGCGCATGACGACGCTGCAATTAACATGAATTCTTTCACAAAGGCCCACAAACTGCCCCGCTGGCGTGCACTATTAAGAAAAAATGCAGCAAGTGCAGGCCCCACTTGCTCGTAAACCCGAGCCCTCCCTAACCATACAGGACTATAAGGGAGACACTTTCCTGACGCTCGACTGTGTCCTCTCCACCGTTGTCTCCAGCTCTGCCTCGTGCAACCAGGAAATTGCCGTTTTCGCGCCGCTCGCGTTTTAAAAGCGGTGGCGCGAACGAACTTACCGGCTGTGTTGTGTGTGTGCGCGCTACAATTGGGACACTGCGCGCTCGGGGTGACGTCAGTGCGCGGGCGCGCACCCGCGCACGTTCTAGGGAACAGTGGTTGCAACCCGTCATTTTTTTATTTTTTGTTTATGTGCAGGAAGGGACAAGTTCCTGCACATAAACAATCATGCATGGCGTTTTGCTATTTCTATGTGTGCTGCACAATGCAGCACAGATAGAAGTTACAAATCGTCATATAAGATTGTATGATAGTCCCTTATGACTGTCTTCTGATCCTTGAACCCACCAGGTACATAAGAGGAGGAACTCAGTCACTCCGGTACTACTATCTTATGGAATTCTGACTTTTTGTGTGAGTACGGTTTACCAAATTGTCTACCTTTCACCAAAGAGTAGTTCTACTGAAGAAGGAAGCTTGGTTCACTGAAGCCCATTTGTGGCATCAGAAAACCTGAGACCTCTCTCACAATGAGCCTAAAGAAATGTCCTATCAGCATTACCTGCATCAAACAATGGCTTCCAGCATTTGATCCCTCTCTAGCCAACTCCTAAATCCTAGCTCTTCTCCATCTAGTTCAGCCCCAGGCCCAACATTTCATTTATGACATTTTAGCGACGTAAAGCAACTACTAAACCGCAAACATATATGGGCTGCAGTGAATACTTTCTAGACTAAATATATTGACCTACTATGGGCCTCATTATAAGTGGCCCAGAAAATGACTCCGATTTTCCCCACCCTCTGAGTTACTGCTACCACAGCTATGGGTAACTCCAGTGGCAGGGAAAATCCAGGCCATTACAAGTTCGACCCTGACGATCTCCTTAGAAATGAGGAATTACTGGAGAAACAATAATTCCAGGTCCAATTACCCGGTAATTCCTCATTTTCCCAGTGTGAAATTTTTTAGATCTGGGGAAACATCATAGATTTCATAATTCCTATGAGGCAAGTAACTGTTGTTTTAAGAGGCCACTCGTAATGAGGGCCTAAGCAGTGCATCATTATTACTCCTGCTGAAACAATCACTCCTAAGCAGGTGCTGTAATTATTGTCCTTGTTGGCGCTACACAGCTACTTCTGATAATTAATGAGAAATCCAGCAGCAATACTGAGATCTAGACCACTAGCACTGTGCATATCCCACTAATTCTTAGAAAAGTAAGTATGGCATAAATGGCTGCTGCTTAAGGCATTACAGGTGAAACTATTTCTGACCTATTTATGTGGATATTTATAAAGTAGCTTGTTAAGACATAAAATTCCTCAGCATGGTTGAAGACGTGTACCCCTGCCCTGAGTGCCCAACTGTACTGTTGTCTGGATCCCAAATGCAGATTTTTTTTTCATAGGTGAACAAGAATCATGTGTGAGCGCCATTACATAGGCCTGTCTCACTCTTGTTTGCCTACCGAAAGATTCCGAGAAGGAAGTAGGGTTCAGTCCCTTTGAAATTCTGTATGGACACCCGGGGGCAGATTTACAAGCCCCTTGCGCCACTTTTGCGCCGCCGTTGCGTCACTTTTGTGACGCAGCGGCGACGTAAACCATGCGCCACGTTGCGCATTATTTACAACGTGACGCATCTAGGGAGATGCGTCACGTTGTAAAGCCCTGCGCCACATGAAACCTGCGTCAGGTTTCATGTGGGCGTTCCTCCGCAGGGTGGGCGTTCCGTCGAAGGAAAGCCTCGTAGAGTGACGCAGTGAAATCTACAAGATTTCACTGAGTCACTTTTCCGACTGCGCTGCGACGAATCTTACGCCTGCTTCAAGCAGGCGTAAGGAGTGGCGCACCACGTTAGGTATGGGCAGCCCACGTGCATTGCTGGAGTTGCGTCGCGCTTGCGACACGACTCCAGCAATGCGCCGCCTCTGCGCCACAGGATGCGACACGCATCGGCCTTTCCTGCGCACGGTGCGCCGCATTGTAAATGCGGCGCATCCGTGGTGGCGCAAGGAGAGAATTGCGTGTCGCAACTATTCTGGCGCATCCCTGCTGATTTGCAGGGATGCGCCAGAAGTTGTAAATCTGCCCCCCGGTGTGGGGTCCACTCGCCTTAATAAGAGAGAGGTGGGAAGGAACCTCAGAGACTCCACAGAAGGGTATGGTGGACTATGTGATCGGCCTCAGAAAGTTGATGGTGCAATACATGAGTCAGACAAAGAAAAACCTTCAGGCTTGCCAAGTGCTGGTGAAGGAATGGTATTACCAGAAAGCTATGAAGACTGGGTATCAGGAAGGTCTGGAGGTGTTGGTGCTGAAGCCTATTTGTCCCAGGGGTTTGGAGGACAGATGGTGTGTGCTTAAAGGGCTGGGTCCATAAATCTGGACCTACTCTAAAATCACAATCCGATAGTTCTTTTTAGCAGCATGTAAGCGTAGAGGGGAGAAAAGTTCGTTATTATTGCCAAATCAGTTCAACAGGAAATACTTCAGACACATAGTAACCACAGACAATTACGTAAGGTTAGTTCGTTTATTACAAAGCCAAAAATAACAGGACATAAAGACACCTCAAGAGGAGAGTTTAAAAATACATCGGAATTAGCATGAAGCCAAACCTATGCATCCAGTGGAGTCGATGCAGCATAAAAAAAACAATGAATTCAAGAAATAGAATGCAGAGAATCAGAAAGCATGAGTCCAAATTTCCCTGCATCGAGGGTTGATGAATATAAAGCATTAATTTGTCCCTACACTAACGCTAAGATAACATCCCTACCTAAGCATCTTCAGGAAAAGGATAAAAGGTGTCAGCACGTGGAGTCTGCCTAAGATGTCTCTTCACCATTGGTGGGTCAGATAGCATAAAGCTATTGAGACAGAACTCATTCTAAGGTGCTCTCTCTCCGGAGGCAAGAAGAGAAGTGGGCGCTTTCCCTACTCCCAATAATACAATATTGAAGCGAAATTTCCCAAAATCCTTTGCAGGTCACGCCATCCACTGTAGGTATCATCCTAAATGTAGTTTTCCATGGGACAACAGTGTTCTTCTCTTCCGATACATTTGTCTTTGCTTCCCAAGCCTTCTCTTGTGTGAAACGCAATGTACTTCCTTTATCGATTCAACCCGTATGATGTAACTTGTTCTCTCCTTGCCTGACTAGTGAAACAGAGACATTATTCTAGCTAACAAGAGCGCTTCTTTCACCTGCAACACAAAACGTGAGAAAGAAAAATTCCACAGTATATATGCAATTCAAACTGTTAATTCTAAAACAAGAGCTTCCAGGGAAAATGCACTTCAGGCCTACAAAATTCAGCTAACATAAGAAAACGACAGTTGAGCTTTATGAAATTGCATTGGAAAATAAGGCACGTTCAGTTAATATTTCTACCTACATATAAACAACAAAATTAATAAACACATTAAATGAATAAATGATTGTTAATTGCACAACACAAGTTTCTTCATGTTAATATTTTCTGCTAGTTATATTCGCTTTCTACGTTAATTCTTCATGGTATTCTTCAATGGCCTAGACACATCACATTTTCATGTTATTACATTACAAGATTCTAACACTTCACATTAATACGACAAAGGATTATATGGGGGTGTGCTCTACACGTGGGATTATCATGCTCCCCTACAAATCAGATGCGATTTCCGCTACATCAGCACCATACAAAGTAATTCAAAAAGAGTCTGAAGTAAACTACTTGGTGGACACAGGTACCACAAGGGAACCCAAGATGGTGTTCCATGTAAAAGGCTGAAGGCTTACCTCCGGAGAAACTGTACAGTGAATATTATTAATATGGCAGAAGAAGTAGAGGAAGACAGTGAGCCTATCCCTGACTTGCTGCATAGTGACATGAAGGATGGCACGGTGGAGGGTGTTCAGTTAGCCCTTGAGTTAACGCCTGAGCAGCAGAGAGAGTGTAGAGAGGTGCTGGGATGGTTTGCCAACCTCTTCTCGCTGACTCCAGGGATGGCACCTGTCAGTGTGCATGACATAGACACAGGTGACAGTTTGCTGGTTTGGGCAGAATGTACAGGATGTCTGACAGAGTTCAGGGATGGATTAAGGTGGAAGTTGCCAAGATGTTGGATCTGGGTGTCATTTGGAGATCTTGTAGTCTGTGGTCTGGTCCTGTGGTTCTAGTACCAAAGCAAGGGTCCACTGACTTATGGTTCTGTGAGGTCTACCAAGCCCTCAGTGATGTAACCAAAACTGATACCCATCCAATCCCCAGAGCAGATGAGCTTGTGGATCAGTTAGGTGCTGCAAAGTACTTGAGCACCTTGGAAGGGACCAATGGCTATTGGCAGATTGCCTTGGCACCAAATGCTAAGGAGAAGACTGTATTTTCTACGCCAGAGGAGCTGTATCAGTTTAAAGTGATGCCCTTTGGGTTGAAGAATGCTCCTATTTTCAGCTGCCTGGTGAACCTTATTCACCACAGGGCTGTAAGAGTTATGTGTTGCCTACTTAGATGATATTGCGCTGTTCAGCAATTCATGGAAGGGCCACCTGAGACACATGGAACAGGTGTTGGCAAGGGTACAGGAGGCAAAACTGACCATGAAGGCAACTACGTGTTGGGGGTAGCAGTCTTCTCTAGTTTACCCTGGTTGTGAGGTGGAGAAAGAAAAGATTTGCCCATTGGATGCCAAGATTCAGTCTGTGATGAAGTGGTAGGTACTTACTACCCAGACTGAAGTGAGGGCATTTTAAGGACTGGCCGGAGGACATTGCAGGAACTTAGTGGCTATCTATGGAAGTACAGTTGTCCCATTGGCTGATTTGACCTCTAGGAAGCATCCAAGAGAGGTAATATGGACTGCAGAGTGTCAAAAGGATTTGAGGAACTGAAGAAGGCCCTATGCATTGCACCAGTAATGAAAGCACCTGACTACAGTCAGCCTTTCATTGTACAGATGGATGCCTCTGACAAAGTGTTAACTCAACTTGATGACAAAGATAGAGAGGGTCTGGTAGCCTTTATTAGGAGGAGACTACTACCCAAAGTGCAGAACTGTGCAGCTATTGAGAAGGAGTTCTTTACTATAGTGTGGGCCTTGCTTAAGCTCCACCTATATTTGTTTGGCACTAGGTTTGTGCTGCAAACAGATCATAAGCCACTGAAATGGTTGATGACTGTGAAAGGACAGAATCCCAAGTTATTGAGATGGTTTATTTCTTTGCAAAGGTTAGAGTTTGTGTTGGAGAAAAGAACTGGATTGAGCCACGGGAATGCTGATGGACTTTCCCCTGGTTTCACTGTTCTGACCACCCAACCTTTCCAGGTTAGGAGTTGGTTCAGGGTGTTCTGATCTGGGAGGGGCATCTGTAGGGATGAAAAAGTCTTCTGCATGGTTGAAAATGTGTACCCCTGCCCTGAGTGCCCAACTGTACTATTGTATGGATCCCTAAAGCTGATTTTTTTGTCTTATGTGAACACCGATCATGTGTGTGCGCCATGACATAGGCCTGTCTCATAGACTGTGGTCTTGTTGGACCGGGAGGGGTGCCCAAAGCACTACCTTCATAGTGGTGGAAGGCTACCGCCTTCATCAGGGGTTAAGTAGCAAAAGCGCAGTAGTTGCAGAATGCAATGTAGTGATCAGTAATAGTGACCAGGACCTTTTTACCCTGTGTCTCTGGAGTGAGGCCTCCAGGCTCACTCACCTTTGTAAAGTTCTGCTGCTGTGTGCTAAACTCTACCCTTGACCTTCATCAGGTAGATATGGAGTACTGCACAGAGTGGGAGTAGTGACTATGTGCTGGTTGCATGTGTGAATGGGAAGGGTACAGTACAGGGATAGAGCAATACTGTGCAGTATATGTATGGCTAGTGCATGTACTGAGTGTATGTATGGCTGTAAGGAATACATGACACAAGAGATGTAGTGCTGTGCAGTGTGTGCGAAATGAGAGCATGTACTGGGTGTATGAGTGCTTGTGTGAAGTACAATAAATGAAGTGTGAAGTGTTGTGCAGTGCACACATGGTAAGTATATGTGTTGTAAAAAGCGCACTCTGTTAAAATATAGATAAGCTTCAGTGCTGAACAGTGCATGCAGACTGAGTGTGTGTGCTAAATGCATGTGCACATGTGAGGGTATAATACATGGATGTACTAGTGCTGAACAGTGAGTGTGCTGTGAATGTACACTGGGTAAGTATGCGTGCAATGGTACATTACATAGAAGACTCCGGGCTCCATTTTGGGAAGCCCAAGAATGACTTGTAAAAATACAAATAAGAGAGGAATCCCACCAGACAAATTTGTGTATTGCTGCATTTTTGTGAGCTGGGTGAGACACACACTGGAGTCTAAAAATGAAGGGACTCTCTTTGCACTTCAACATACTGCTCTTTGATTCAGGGATAGATCACAAGGAAGGGGCCTGGAAACATCTCAGGAAGGGAGATGGGACTGATAAGGAAATCATAAAGAGTAGGGCTGGGGGGCTGGGATTAACCTTTTTATGCATATATTACTGTGGCTGACATCCGGGTCGGAACTCTGGTCACTCCCTTGAATTGTGCTGCAAGACTTCTGCCATTGAACAGGACTGGGGGGAAAGGACTGCTAGTCTCCCTGCTGGGTATGGGGACATCACCCAGGACACCAAGATCACCTGCCCTGGAGCCTGAAGCACCAGCACCTGCTTTCTTGCCAAGACCGGTGTGCCCTGTAAGGAAGAGGAGAACGTTGGATGGAGTGAGGTCCAGTGGGGAGCCCTGGGAGAGGATTCGCTGTGCGAGGTATGAGGCTATGCACTGATTGGGTCATTGCCCATGTACTGTGTTGGCTCTGCGACCCCCGTATACCAGGAGAGGGCTGCTAGAGACTGATCTGAGAGTGAAGCCCTGTGCGCATCTGAGCTAACCCGTACCACCGCACGGCAGTGCCCCATATGCCAAAGGGGGCCACATATAAAGTCACCACTGCTGAATCGCTGGGACCTGTGACCATCTTGGTGTGGTCGTTTGCACCAAGAAAGTCAGTACCTTTGTTTTTCAAGTACAATGGGAACCCTGTATGCCAGGAGAGGCTGTCAGCACCAACGTGCCAAAGGATTCGGGTCGCTGTCCAAAGGAGAAACTGAGGCCATGTTTCGCAGGTTGGACCCGCACTGCAGGGGGGACTGCACCTGACTGGCAAGAGGGCTGCCCAAGACAGCATGAACAACATCGAAGCATCACTGAGTTCCAGTTGAGAGCGAAGAAAGGAATCCCCACCCCACCGGCCGGGTTAGTCAACTTACCACATCTTCGCTGCTCTGACAACTGAAAAGGGCTTGGCAGCAGTGCTCAAGAGAGAACCTGCACTGCCAGGTACTGCCAAATGGGCTGTGGGCAGCTCGACTTCTCCAAACTGCGTAGGACTTGCAGATGCTCATTCCGAAGGCACCAGCTGCTCCTCTGAACTCCTTTGTGCCGTGAGAGCAGGTACGACATGAACTGAGTCAGTTGGGCCCCAAGGTTCTCACTGCTACAGCACCATAGACACTTTTGACTAAAATCCTGAAGAGTCAAAGTGGAGTTCTTGAGTACAGCCTAATAGTGGGCATTCCCTGGATGCAGCCACCAGTGAATGGGGAACAACCCCAAACATGTTACATGAAGGAGTTTAGGACAGGGATTTGCCAGACACTACACGAGCCCCCACCTCAAGGGGGTATTGTATTGTTGCTTCTGAATGTCGTATATCTTTGAGTATGTAAAGTTAGAAATAAAATACTTCTTTTGTTTGTATAAAAGCAACAAGACATTGATTTATTGTTCGTACTGTGTGACCTTTGAGTTATGAGTCATGTTCCCTGACCTGTATCTACACTCCCCCAAGGGAGCCTTGACTACTCGACCACAGCTATCTCAGAGTCAAGTGCAGAAGAGGTACTTGGTCCAGTTGCTTGAGATCCATAATAGGACATCAGGAATAAAAGACCTCAACCATCATGGTTGGGCCCAGTAACCTGTGCATGGCCCGTGGCCCTCTGAAAAGGGTACTGACAGAGCTTAAATCATCTGTTATATCCACATCCAATGCTTCCCTTCTTTAAACAAACTAAAACATTTTTTCGAGTGGCAAGACCAGCAGTACTCTAACTGAAGGTGTTACTCTGTTGAGCTGGATAGTTTCGGACTTCAACTAGCTACAAGTTCTGCGTTCCACAACACTTTCATGTTTAATGGTCTCAATACAAGGCATACCATTTTCTGTTTGCAAACTGCAGACTAATTTCTTGCTTTATAGTGTACAAAGTGATCAGTATCATTATGTGCAAGTTGTATCTTTATCTTTTGAAGAATGTCTTTCTTCTGGGGAAGATACTTAAAGTCAGAAAGCAGTCACAGTCATAGACTTTGCCTCATAAATCTCCCTAATGATACTTAAGTTTTCCTATTTCCCCGGCTGAGATGCTAATCTATCTAAATACTTTTTTATATTTGAATCAAGTTAATCTTGAATATCATGGAGTTGTCTGCAATGCCTGCCCTCTGGGACACTTGGTCTTCTATCAATGTCTTAATGCATTAATGGAAAATATTGCGTTGTGTTTCTATGTCCCTTAAATGTCTACTTTTCACTTAGACTAACATAAAATGTAACCATCAATACGAAAGTATTCAAATAGTAATCCGTTAAAACAGAAAATATTATTTAAAGTACTTTTGAGAACATCAGAAGACACTACTTACTCCAGTACAATATTAATACCCATTTTATTATCTCAAATATGAAATATTCTATTCGTTCCTATCTTGTTGAACTTTAAATACAGAAGTGGATTATTAGTTTAATTAACATTTGCTGCTTTGAATCTAATGTTCATAAATCCATTCCTGAATTATTGAAAATATTCCTAATTAATAATTAAGTAATAAATAGATTTACAACTAGTTTATAAATGTCAACAATTCCATTAGACACAATAAATATTGTGAGGTAGCCTGATCACATGGATTAGAGGTAATCAATGCCATTCAGAGGCACCGATTTTTGTGACACTCATATAAAGGATATTTAAATCTAATTTCTGTTTTATGTTTCACATGCAAGCTAGCGTACACATAGAATTTTATTATACTATGCAGAAGTCCGCACTCTGTTTTTTTGTGTATTAATGAATGACGGAGGCGTATAAAGTGCGCGGCTATTCGGAGGAGTGCCCCAGTGCTGAGAATTAGAAGGTAAGGAGAAAGGTCGCACTAAGATGGTCACCAACTAAGATGCAACAAGGTGGGTTTTAAGAGCCTTGTGAAAAGACAACTCCTGAGGAATCCTACGAAGCAAGAGAGGGAGCGGGGTCCACGCACTACTGGCTAACACTGTAGAAGAGCGGCCTCCACATCTTACAAAGTAAAATCTAGGAATGGTAAGCAGCAAGGCAGAGCGCAAGTTTCTCAGAGACAAATATTGCTTGAATCTAGAAATCAGGAATTGTGGGCCATGGTGATGGAAGACCCAATAGAGAATTATCAGAGCTTTAACCAGAATCCTCTTTTTCATTGGGAACCTATGTAGGTAATAAGAGATATGGACTCTCCAAAGAATACCAAGTATCAGACGGGCAGCCACATTTTGCACCATCTGGAGTTTGTCAGTCAGCCTATCAGGAAGGCCGGGATACAGCCCATTGGCATAGTCCAATCTTGTTTTAATCAACTTGTGCACCATAGTTTTATGTGACGTCATAGGCAAGAGATCCAGAAATTCCCAAGGTGATCTCATGAGTAAGAAGTAGGAAGCAGAAACAGAATTAATTTGTAGTATAAAAGACAATTTGTCATCTATATTTACTCCTAAATCCCTCAGTGAAGAAGCAGGCTTCGTAGCGGGCAGCAGATCCTGGGGTCTGCATTTAATGAACCATTCTTCTTTTATGTGGCCAAACAAGGGGATCTCCGTTTTGCCCGCATTGCATAACAGATGGTTCTCTCTCAGTCAAGGTAGGGTGGCAGTGAGGCCAGATTTCAGCGCCTCCAATGGAAAAAGGGGAAATGAAATGAAATGAATTTGTACTTGTAAAGCGCACTGCTACCCTGAGGCATCCTGGCGCTGAACGCATACCGCTGTGGAACCCTTCCTGGCTTTTCCCTGTGAAATGTCCACTCCTGGGCACCCCCAAGGTGAAGCAAGGCATCCCAGCGCTGGTGGGGCCGTTGTGGAGATTAAGCAAGCTATTGCCCAGAGTTGCAGAGTGGGACCCATGATTAGAATAGGCACCGAGGCGAGAATTATCAGGTCCGAGGAAGTTGAGCCCAAGACCCGCCGAGGCGGGAATTGAACCCTGGTCCCGGGCCAGATCTCTGCATCAGGGTCTGCCGCTCTAACCATTGAGCCACACTTCTCCACAGAAGAGGCATCTACTGTTAGAAGAAGCTATGTGTCATCAGCATATGAAATAGTCCTAAAGCCAAAAGATTCAATCAACTTGTCCAGAGAGCCAGCTAAATAATAAATAACGTAGGGCTAAATCAGGACTTCTGGGGAACTCCAAATAACAGTTGCGTAGTCAGATTCACTCATCCTCACTCCCTCAATCATCCAGGGCAGATCGAGAGCTGTCATTTTCTTACCAGCCATTCATAAAGGGAGATGATGAACTGATTGGTTGAATGTGTGGTGGGGGAGAGAGAGGATGGACTGATTGGTTGAATGGGTGGATTTGGACAGGCAATTAGCCTGCGGAAAGGCCAGGCAGTATGGAAAGGCAGGGGTCGAGGAATTGTTCATCTTGCCAGATCTCTTTCACAGATGCTTCATGAGAGATACAAAAGCATAAATCCCATGTCAATCAGATACACATGTTTACTGGACTCGTCCTTCACCAGTAAGGGGCATCCTACCTCTCACTGTCAACCTTGGCCCCACGAAGACAAGCCCTCACCTTACAGCCACCAATTATAATATGCTATATTGAATGGTCTTCAATTACTTTTGAGTATGAAACACTTTATTGTTACCTGCTAGTTTTGCACTTTATGGCTACCAACGCATGCTTACATAATGTGTGGAAAAGAACACTGCATTTTCTAAATAAAATATATGTGGTTTTCTGCAACTGATGCATCTCGAGTCCTTCCTCCGCCCACATTCCTTCATTTACTGCTTTCTTTCTCCCCAACAACCTTTGGGCCATATATATGGCAAAATTCACGCAGCCCAGTGCAGTAAGTCACCTCGCTGCTCTGCGTGACAGGGAAAGGGCAGGAATGCATCATATTTAAAAGAATATGGCACATCCTGCCTTTGTCTCTGCGCTGGTGCTGCTTTGGCTGCCTAGCGCCAAAGCATGCACCCTTGCACCGTCATGCGAGGGTGCCTGCATTGTAAGGAGGATTGTTTTTGTGCGGGAAGGGGAACCTTCCTGTATAAAAACAATCCCCTGAGGCATTTTCCTCTTTCTATGTGTGCTGTAGAATGCGTTGCGTTACCCTGGATTTATGAAGCCACTGTGGGCCACGTAAGGTGGTCTTGCGTGGCTTCATAAATCGCATTTTGGGCTTGTGTCCCACATGCACCACGTTGCGTGGTGCAAGCGCGATGCAACCCCACTCATAAATATGCCCCCATTTCTCTACATGCATATTTTAGTTGCATACATGACAGCTCCCAAATCTCTATACCCTTCAGCTATCATATTAGCATTTATTAGTTATTCAGATTCCAAGATGTTTTTTCTTAAAGTTAAATTTAGCAATTATTAGTTATTCAGATTCCAAGATGTTTTTTTCTTAAAGTTAAATTTAGCATTTATTAGTTATTCAGATTCCAAGATGTTTTTTCTTAAAGTTAAATTTAGCAATTATTAGTTATTCAGATTCCAAGATGTTTTTTCTTACAGTTAAACACAACTACCTCACTTCTCTATAGGAACAGAACCACTCATATATCATGTATGAACTTGCCAAGATTGAAAGGGCTGGGTTATGTCAGGCCTTGATGCAGCCTCAGAGAGAACTCAGGAACCAGTTAAAGGCTGCAGGACACAGGTATTAATAAGTTCTTACATTTATGTGTTTATATGTGTGTGAAAAGAGCATTTTTCTTTTGCTAGTAACTTTGATACCGTTTGATGAATTTGCACAAAACTTTCCAAACTGTTCAGCTACCTCAGCTTCTCCTTGGAAAGTTTCTCGTCGATCCGTCAAACAAGGGCCAAGAAAAAGGGGAAGTCCCAAAACTTTGTTTACCATGTTAATACCCATGGCAAACTTTACTCTCCAGCACAGAAAAAATAAATAAACAGAATTATACCAAATTTGGCAAAAAGTTAGAACTCTATTTAGAAAGCATGCTTTTTGAGATTTGGTGGAAATCCTTTGAGCCGTATTCAAGAAATTTGCATTTAAATAGGTGCTCTGTGGTCATGAAGGGATTAAAAAGTTTGATATATCTGGACTCATATGGGAGTCCTGTGGTACCATAAATTTTAAATATAGGGTCCCCTGATTGGCTGAGGGAGCTTTATCTCCTGTGAGACATTTTGGTACCATGGCACCAGTACTGACCCTGTATTAAGCAATCTGGCTGACTGGCCACAACTTGGATGGAAATCATTTAGCCACCATTGCAGGACTTGTGAATTCAGCCTGTGTGTTGAATTTTTTTTAAGTGATGTGTAAAGGGACAGGGTAGGAACACACTGATCCCCGGGCACTTGCCTCCAGGGCCAAACAATTGTTCCACAGGTACTCCTGTGAAACCCAGCGCGGCCCTCCTGTGAGGAACAGTAGCATAGGATTGGCCACCTGTGAGGCGTTGTTTGCAGGGCTTGGCTATGTGCAGTGGGGGTGGGTTATCAGTCTTCAGAAGGGATAGCCGCAAGGGCTGGCTGAAGGCCAATGCCCTCTGAGTGGCCAATACCCTGCTGTGCATTGCCTTCAGCCATGCATAGCAGGGGGTTGGACCCTGCACCCAACCCCCTGCGGGAGGCCAACCTTCCACAGGCAGCAAACCCACATTTTCATCTTTCGTTTTAAACTGTGGCATTCCCATGGCACCTGCCATGCAAGCTTCACCACAATTGTACATCAACACTATACAAGCTTCCTCGGCGAAGCTTGCATGGTACTGCAATATCATGGCGTGCAGCTTGAGCGCAGTTTCTGTGGTAGAACAGCAGTACTTCATGGGAGGGTCGCGCTGGGTCCAGTGGAGTGCCATGTTGTTTTCTTTTGGCCTCTGGGATGGAGAGATTTTTCTGTCTTCCCTCGATCCCTACCCCCCCCCTCCTCCCCACCCCACACACACACACAAGTGCCAGGAAGTCAGGATACTCTCGACGGCATATAGAGCCAAAGAGTCTGGCAAGATCTTCCATAGACAAAGGGGCCGATGCGGATGAACAAATCACATTTACTTTTCATGCCCTTAAAGAACCCCAAATCGCCTCCTGCTAATATGCCTCTCTGGGTGAACCACTTTTCAAAACAGGAAGGAGGGTACAGTGTTGCATGTCGCCTAGTAAAGTTATATGTAGTGGGGCATAATTAGGTGACCTGAGTTACACAGAAAGAGCCTGCAGAACAAGTGAGATAGACAACTCTGATGGCAGAGATGGAGCGGGAGCAGGGGTAACAGCCCTCCGAGAAAATATTGCTACATTGTGCATTTTATAGCAATAGTTATACACAATTGGCTGAGTAGTCAGACAGTTCTGAAAAGGCACTCAGTGGTTTATAAATGGCATGTTTTCAATTAGCCGATGAATGGCCAGGCTTTCCCACGCTTGTTCCAAAGGTTAAAATCCACAATAGAACTTTTAAGAGAAAGGAGACTAACAGGTACTATTTTTATTATTATTTTTTTATAAAGGGCACAAACCCCACAAGGGTTTCCTGTCATTGTGGGACAGAGGAAACTTCAACAGGCGCAAGAGAAGAACAAGAGGTTAGCAAAATGAAAATGATTTAAGGGTTTGTGTGAAAGCTAATGGAACACTTAAAAGTCTGTTCCTT
The DNA here is from genome assembly GCA_963921515.1 of Calotriton arnoldi. Taxonomy (NCBI): domain Eukaryota; kingdom Metazoa; phylum Chordata; class Amphibia; order Caudata; family Salamandridae; genus Calotriton; species Calotriton arnoldi. Next base: position 111,089 of record CAWUFW010004574.1, read on the forward strand.
AATAGAAGAGCATTCCAAAATGTGGGCTTCACATGACAGAAGGAACGGACACCAATTTGCTCTTTCTTTCCGCGTGCGAAACTGACTATGAGAAGTTGCGATGAATTTAAGGATCGGCTCTGTGTAGTCAGAATGAGAAAGGGCTTTAAATCAGAGCCCTCTGGGCTGTGAAAAGGTCTTATGAGGGAAAAAAAGGCCTTTAAATGTGCATTCTTTGCTCAACCTGTAACCAGTGAAGAGCCCGCCGGGTTTCTGAGATGTGATCAAATTTATCCAGCTCATAGACCGCTCTCACAGCAAAGCTCTGAATTCAATTTTATTCGTTAATCAAGTAACCTGGAAGACCCAGGTGCAGGCTGTTGCAGTAGTTCAGCCAGGATTGCAACAAGGCAGAGAGAACAACAGAATACTGATCACCCAACAGAAAAGGGGGAGCTTTCCTTGGAATATCCACAGTCAGAGAACGAGAAGTATAGGCGTTGATATGGTCTAAAATGAAGAAGTTGGGGTTGTTAGTGACTCATAACATCTTACTTTAGGGGTTGTAGTTGGAGGGCGCCCAATTTCTCCCTTTCACGTTATTTCATTATCCTGGCATTCTCCTTCTAAGTAGATTTTAGGTCATATGTTATGGGCGAGAATCCTCTTGGAAGAGGCAGGGCAGGAAAACTACTCAGATTACAAAAGTTACACCAATCTAACAGGTTCTGCATCAGGCAGTAGTAATTATGATGTCATAAAAAGCTTTGTTAATGTAGATAAATGAAAAGAACACAGCAGTCATTTAAAAACAGAGAGGGCCATCTGGCACCGAGGGATTAACATCAGCAATAGGTGTGTTTTGAATGATCATTCACATATCAACTATAACTAATAAGGACATGCAATAGTTTATTCAAAAATACCAGCTATTCATTGTAGGTGAGTGACCTCAATTACTCCAGATAACAGTTTGACTTTTCATGGAAATAACGAAATAACTCTATATTTTTTTTAATCAAATCGCTGAGGACACACACGCACACACACACGCACGCACACACACACACACACACACACACACACACACACACACACACACACACACACACACACACCTGTGTAGGTTATAGTGTGCATAATCTGGCTCCTGCATACTTTCTATCAGAATTGGCTGTAGGAGTGCAACAATGCAGTCTGTATATATTTTCCTCCTCCTTCCATCCTCTGTGCGTGGTTGACCTACCAATATGTCTTTGAGAGGAGATGGCTTTTAGAAGAGGTAATCTACATTTCTCAAGCTGGGTCTTCCTCCAGCCATCTTGTGTATGAGCCTCAACTAGTTAGTCATATAAAAACGTAAAACCTTAAAAACAAAGTGTGAACCTTTAACCACACATGACTTTATTTCTAAATTTAGATAATCCACCTTCCTCATTTCGACGACAAAGGAAGTTCATAATGCACTATGCTCTCTGTAGAAGCTGTTTCAGAGGCAACAATTTGGTGAATGTTTGCTGCAAGGAAATAGTTGAAATCTTCAATGAACCAATCAACCCCATTTGTTTGTTTCACTTATATGCTACACTATTTCCTCTTGCATATTTTACTGCTCCTCTATCGTCTACATTACCTTGCTTATCATTGTTGTTGTTGTTTTACCTGCAACTCTGTTTGTACCTCTGTACATCTGTAAAGCGCTCTGATACCCGCTTGGGTCACGTTCGCGCTATATAAAACTTTATAAATAAATAAATAAACCAGCTCTAGAAGCAATTCAGGCTGAAGCTGCTAAACTCTGTTTGCTGATTATTTGCTTGCTACTTATTGCATGGTCCCAAAACCTATAGATAAAAAACAACTGGATGTGGTATATGAATAAAGATCAATAGAGGGAAAGAAACCGTGAAACATCTACAAAATTATGAGGGTCCCTCTACACAGAGAGATTGCTTATTGGGTTTTAAAAACAAGGAAGAAATGACATAGTTTATCATGCACAAAATAAGCTTCTGGCAAAAATAAATGATGGTTGAGATGGTAAACAACACTCTCACAGATGCCTTTTTAACAGTCACTATATTAAATGTATCCCCAAATATCTCTGACTAGCAGTGATTTGGAGAAATAGAAAAGCAAATATTAGGCAGGATATGGAATATAGTAGACAAACAACTTGACACAAAGAACATTGAACATGTCTGACCTGAAGGGCAATGAAAGAAAGTACAAGAGAGATATCTGCTATTGGAAAGTGCAAAATGCCTCAAGTGGATGATTTAATAACCAGAGTCAAGAAACAGACAGCAATGAAGTTAGTTTGCAAGAAGCTTTCATATGTAGTGTCCTAGAGTCCACCTATTACCATTGAACTAAAGTGCCCTTTTCAGGTGTCCTCACCCAAATCACTTCTTAGCTTTACACCTTATTCATAATAGGTACTCTGACCTCTCCGAGGCAGCTACAGATCACACTTGGTGTAGATTTGCGTAGCTCCCTGTGGTGCAAGATAAACAACCTACAACTTGAAGAGTGGAACATACAAGCCTTGGGGGCATATTAACAAGGGCCGGCGATAAATACCGCAAAGCGCGCTTAGCGCTTGCATATTTATCGCCGGCTATCTCTGGAATTTATCGCCCGGTTAGCGCGTTATCAACAACGCGGATCGCCGAGGCGATAAAAATTCCAGAGATAGTGTGGATATCGCCGTTTTCCATGGTGGAAAACGGCGATATCCTAGATGATAGGGCCTGTGGTCTTAGCCACAGAATCCACCCCCCATGTTAAGTATGCCTTAGACAGGAATTTAACAGACGTTAAATTCCTGCGTTAAGTCATACTTAACGCAATTTAAAAAATCGCTACCCTTCCTTGTTAATATCGCGAAGCTGCCTTCGCGATATTTTCCTGGTTGGTTTCATAGCCACGCCCTACTTTGCATCTCATTAGCGATGCAAAGTTAGGCGTGCTGAAACGGGCGCTAAGTCAGCAAAACACGCGTTAGCTTGTCTTTGCTGATAAGGCGATGAAATTATCGCCACTTTTCGCCCGAAAACGGACGCAAAAGCGGCGATAATTTCATAGCGCCGCCTTGATAATATGCCCCTAGATCATATATATATCATACCAAGCCCCATTATCCGTGAGGGAAAGCATGGGGGAACTAAGGTATAAATTTCAAATTATTTTATTTATTAGCATCAACATAAGCCATACAATAATCAACTCATTACATTAAAAGATTGCCCCACTACATGATATATAAAAAAGCAATTTCACTCAAGAAAAGCTACTATCAATTTAACAATCTTTGCAATCTTATAAAGCACATAAAATCTAACAACACTCGGTTAGGAAAAAAGTTAAAAATGGTTTTCATTAATATCTAATGTCATAACAATGATGAATTTTGCTTCCTCGAAAAATGATGTGAACCAAATGTAAGAATCAACAGACCAGTGTATTAATGGTAGATCTATTCTAAGAATTCTAGAGCGACTGAGAACACAAAGAACTAAAGGTCTTCAAACATATGAGTGAAGAACTGGTGGTCACCAGCTGTGGAATCCTGCTAAGCGGGAAAAGGATTGTCAGTCCAAAGTGCCTGCATCAGCAAGTTGTGAAGCTAGGACAAGAAGGCCATTGTGGCTTTATCATCACCAAAAGGTCACTAAGAGAACACGTCTGGTTTCTGCTGCTGGGCCAAGTTGTGGAGGAGACCCTAAGTGAGATTCACACATGCCACGTGACCAGCCAACAACAGGGGCCACACCCCCTACAGATGTCTGAACTACCTGTCAGTGTCTGCAGTCAGATTGCAATTGACTTCTTCGGACCTTTAAAATCCAGGAAATACCTTATGGCAGTCATGGGTGAATACTCCACTGGTCAGGCAGCTGTCCTCAACCTGTGCCTCTGTGGTAGAGCCAGCTCTCAATGATACATTCGCCACCTGGGGCAGTTTGCTGAAGCCATCCAGAGGGACAGTGGTCCGCCATTCAAAAGATATGACTTTGCAGAATTTCCAAAAATAATGCCACTGTGACCTCAAGCAAACAGCATGATGGAGCGATATATGCCACCCTAAAGAAGACATTCCAACAAGCAGAAATCAACAAGATGCCACAAAAATAGGTGCTCAACACAGTCCTCAGAACCTACAAGGAACACTTCACACAGTACCACAAGAAAATGTCACTCAGCGCTCATGCTAGGGCGTGACCTAGATATCTTGGTGGATCGCAGAGAATGTGATGCAGAAGAAAAGCATGGAGACACCAGAAGAGATGCTGAATTACAGAACTGAGGTCTGCAACAGAAAGAGAAAATGAATAAGCCTGTTGATTGGAGGAGCGGAGTCAAAGAAACGACCCTTCACGTAGGGGATTGGGTTCTGGTCAAACAGGAACAACAGCGAAAATGGTGTGCGGAAACCTGAGCTAACCCCTGCAAGGGACTAGTCAGAACGGAACCATCATATTAGCGAGTGACAGAGAGAGATTTGAATGACCAGAAACATTTCTAATTTTAAGAATTCAGTTGAACCAATCTTCTGGCCAAGCCTCGGCTTAATGGCACAGCCTGAAGTCATAGGATGACGATGACGTCAGGGTGGCTACAGTGCACCCTAGCATTGCACAGTTAAAAAGCCAGACCATAATCCTATGACGCTCAACAGGAATCAAAAAGAAGCCCTGCCTCTCATCGAACTAGTCTCAGGAGAGAAATTACATGGACTCAGTTCAAGTGTGTGGGAGATGTTATGTTCATGCATGTTAGACCAGGACATCTGCTTGGGGGAAACCTAAGTGGCCCTCTTAAATGGTAACTTTTCGAAGGGGAAAGAAAGTAGGGGATTGCAAGGAAGTGGGGACATTACAAAGTGTTGACTTGGAGAAGGAAAGTCACCAGCCACGACTGGACATGCCCACTTCTGCAAAGAAAGAGCTATGCCTGTGTTCTCGATGCTCTTTATAAATGTGGTGATTCAGGAAGCCACCCACGACGACACGCATGGAAGCTACATGTTTTTAATTTAAAAGAAAAATTATTTTAAAAGTTAAAATAAAAAAATATATTATTCACAATGTGCAAAATGCAAGAACTGGGGTTTAGGGAAACAAACAGGAGCGTGTTTTATTCGTGAATACCATAACTTCGTTTCTTCCGCAAGCCACATTCTACTCTATTTTGGGAAGGGGAACTTCGTGAATTATCTAATCAAGTGTAATTTAGGAACAAACATGGATGTAGCTCACAACTAGCATATGTTACACCTGTTCTTTGAAAAACTGGCGCTCTGCCTTCTAATAGAACACCTACATCATAAAAGGTTGGGAGCCCTGCATGTGTACTTCAGTGAAACCTAGTTGAAAAGATACATTTAAAATAGCAACATTATATGTTATATTTAATATGGGCATTAAATCAATTCTAAGCACAAGTAACCTTTTGCACTTCTTTCCCATGGCAACTGATATAGATTGAAATGTAATATAACAGCGGCATGCCTCAGGTAACATCAGTAACTCGGTTTAATTCAGAAATGTAGTGATGATAACTGTCCTGTTGCACATGTTGATTAATGTAAAACTTCTCACGTTGGCTATCCCCACTATATCACAAAGTTTTATGTCAAGTAAACCTGTCTGTTAACTTCAATATAGAATAGTCCTCTTCAGTACATGAACTCATTCTATAATTATTTTATTTAAGGTAAAATCGTGAAAGTCTTTCTATACTTTGTTCATAGCCAATTAGGCTACAGGATTGAAATGTGATGATATCATGGCAGTCTGTGCATTACATCCTGTATTGGTGTGTTAGGGAAATAATTAAATTAAAGTGAAGCAATGCATATTAGAAATTGGACAGTATGCTATAAAATCACCATTCAGTTTTAAAATGTGACTTAAGTTGGACATTTTCTGATTTCTTTTGTAAGAGGATGCAGTGATGATGGTGTCTCTGTACACAGTACTTTGAGGCCCAACTCGCTCCAGGCACAGATGTCCACAGATACTGCAAGCTCGCTATGAGTCGACGCCATCTAAAAGGTGAATGAACATAGAGGCCGAGGCCATAATTGCAACTTCAGGGCTAATTCCGTGTCTGGTGAAAAGTCCCATTTTTGCTTGAAAAGGAATTCTCTCGGTAGGCCCATGCCCTACTTGCACAAGCGCTCTTACCCCGCACTATTTGCCCACTAGTTCACCTAATCCTGTCAAGAACTTTGTTGGCAAATAGAGCAAAATTCCGATTGGCGCTGTGAGCGCGTTCCAAGTCATGTAACATTTCACTTTATTTGACAATAAGATTCTAAGTTTTACTTGTGGTAACGTTATGGGCAAATATCAAGGCATATACTATGTGTACTCTCACTCTTGTTGACGGGAACAGTAAAGCGTTTGAGAAATCTATAAGGTAGCAAATTGGTTTAAATAGAGAAGAGCCATTGGTGGTATTATTTGAAGAACAAAAGCACCATTGATTTTCGGAAAGAGAAACGAGAACAGCGGGAGGATACTAATTAAATAGAGTACCTCTCTATACAACACAGTGAGAGTAGGAGTTTTAAGGAACACGGAAGAACTCTGAGGGTGTAAAGAAAGCAAACACAAGGAGATGATGGATGGAGCGCTGAAACTTTGCAGACACTCACCCCCAGTCACAGATCTAGGTTGAATCAATCATCGTTCTTTAGCTCACTTTGCCACCCCAGTTCAGACACAGCTTTATGCAAATCAGTCTTGACCCTGTGCTTCATGGGAACAGTCCAGACCGAACTGCCAAGCCATGTCTTCACTGGACCGGAAACAAGCATTCTGGGACCAGCCCACCAGGTGCTTCCAGTAAGCGCCACTGTGCTGCGTTGCAGAGAGGTGGTCCAGGCCATGTCCCTTTTTACACCTCTCTGCAACGCAGCTCTGTGGCGCTTACTGGAGGTACCTGGTTGGCTAGTTGGACCCCAGGGACCGTCAGGATTCAAGGGGACTTAATCTCCCAACTTAAAACGGCCACAGGGCGTGTTTGCACACATGTCACCTCAGGCCCCCCCTCGTTTTAAGAGGAAGTTTTAATCCCCCTGCCCTATTATGTACTAGGGCCTTACAGAGGAGGTCATGCTAATCACAGGGGTACCCCAACGCAGAGTGTTCCCTAGTGTATGTAGGTGTTTTCACTGTATTCTAAGTGTCTTTTAGCATAGCACTGGCTCTAGGCCTGGTTAGTCCGAGTCAGTTACCACCAGTACCCGTCTGAAAAAGTTGTGGGCACAGGATGATTTTGCAACAAGGCCTCTTTCTGCTCCTCTGTTGGTTTTTTCTGCACATGTCTTGCTTCTTCCTGCTCTTTTCTTCGTCTTTGTGGACTTCTGTTGCTTCTTTCTGCATTTCTTTTGCTTCTTTCTGTGCGTTTTTTCTTCTTTCTTCACATGTCCTACCTCTGTAGGCATAGTTAGAAACAAGCATTTAAAAAACCTTTGAAATTCACTGAAAAAACCATAGGTTTCAGACACGTTATAGTTAGAAATTAGCATTTAAAAAACCTTTGAAATTCACTGAAAAAACCATAGGTTTCAGGCACGTTATAGTTAGAAATAAGCATCTAAAAAACCTTAGAAATTCACTGAAAAAACCATATATATATATATATATATATATATATATATTCACTGAAAAAACCATAGGTTTTAGGGACAGTTATAGTTAGTTGGACATTTCACTCGTACAAAACCATAGAAATTCCCCGTTATAGTTAGTTCAGCTAACGATAACTCGCGCCCCCGCAATGCACTGCTGATGACGTCACATAATACATCACTCATGACATGGTTAGTGACATCACTGATGACATCACTGATGACATCTCAAATGACATCACTGATGACATCACTGATGACATCATCCATGTGATAATTTGATGCATCTTCTCACACCCTATTATAACCTTTGATACACCCACTCTAAATTACAGACTGCCATTCTCAAAACCATAGACACTCCAACACCAATAACTACATACCCACTCACTGATTCTTAGGTCTACACACACATCCACTCACTCACCCGTACAGTCACTCATACTTACGGTCACTCAGTACAGGACTATCATATGCACTCATACACCTACATAGACACTCACACACCGCCACTCATCCATAGAGGTACTCACACACCTAGTCAGTCATGCAAATAATTAATCACACTGCCATTTACTCACCTATACAGTTATACACACACCAGCTCACTTACTCATACAAATACTAGCACATTCTTACGCTCTTATACAATCACTGATACAAGTACACACTCATCCATACAGCCACTCTCACACTCACACACTCTCACTTATAGCCATTTATATACTCCAACACACATATATACTGCCTTTCACATATGTAGTTACTCACACTTGTACCACTGAGATATATATTCACTTACTAACACACCCATACACACACTCACCCGCCCATACAGCCCATCACAGATGCACTCTTGAAACCATGCACCCAGTGAATCACCCACTCACACATCTATGCACAGAGTCACACACACCCCACCCACACAAACACTAAGGCACCCATACAGATACTCAGACAACCAATCAATAACCCATGTAGACACTCATGTAGCTATTCACAAACCAATACAGCCGCTTACACACCAACAGACAGACGGATACAGACATTCACACAGTTTAGTCACTCACCCATGCATTCAGTAAAAACCTATGGTTTTTCAGTGAATATATATATATATATATATATATATATATATTATCTACTGGCGGTCGCCAGTAGATAGTTATAGTTAGGACCTATTATCCATAGGAAATCCGCGACATTCTATTTGAAATAACGTTGGCGCCGGTTGACGAATCTTCGCGAAAGTTTCCAACTTGTTGGGGCGCTTTGCTCTGCTCCTACCCTGAAAGTCTCGGGTTGATTCGTCAAGCGGGGGCCGAGAAAAAAGGGGGGTCCCAAAACGCGTTTTCCCCATTCATTTTTCCATAGGAACCTTTAGTCGCAGCTACAGCCCGAACTGCTGAACGGAATTACACCAAATTTGGCAAAGAGGTAGCCCTTGGTTCAGACTGGTGCCTTTTGCTTAAATGGTGTAAATCCGTTCAGTAGTTCCTGAGAAAATAAAAAGTAAAGTCACATATATATCTATGGCCGAGTAGGGTCCGCGTACCCTCAGCGCACCCTGCGCGCACCGTCCCGATCACGAGCTGCATGCTAATTGGCTGTCAGCTTGCTGTCAACACTCCAAACCAGGAAGTGTTGGCAGCCATTTTGTCCCTCGGTAGAACCGAGGCACAAAAACAAGTGCGCAAAACGCACAAAGGGGGCAGGGTAGAAACACCCTGACCCCCTAGGCCTGCTCAGGGGGTCCCACAAGGACCCCCTGGGCAGAAAAAAGCATTTAAAAAAAAAAAAATCGGCAGGATGCGCTTAGGGTGCGCAGATCCCGCCGATTAAAAAAAAAAAGCACAAGAAACAAGTGCGTAAAACGCACAAAGGGGGCAGGGTAGAAACACCCTGACCCCTAGGTCTGCTCAGGGGTCCCACAAGGACCCCCTGGGCAGAAAAGCATTTTTTTTTTTTCAAAATCGGCGGGATGCGCTTAAGGTGCAGCGGATCCCACTGATTAAAAAAAAAACACAAGAAACAAGTGCGCAAACGCACAAAGGGGGCAGGGTAGAAACACCCTGACCCCTAGGTCTGCTCAGGGGGTCCCACAAGGACCCCTGGGCAGAAAAAAAAAAAAAAGACCGGCATCGTGCCGAGGCCCCGCCCCTCCCTGCAGCAGTCTGCAAACGCGCGCCCTGGCGCGTTTTAAGAAGGGGAAGTAATTCCCCTTGAATACTGGGGGTCCCTGGGGGCCAACTAGCCCACCAGGAACCTCCGGTATGCGCCAGGAGGCTGCGTTGCAGAGAGGTGTACAGAGGCCACGCCCCTTTTTACACCTCTCTGCAACGCAGCTCTGTGGCACTTTTTGTAGGTACATGGTGGGCTAGTTGGACTCCAGGGACCCTCAGTATTCAAGGGGACTTAATCCCCCAACTTAAAACGCGCCACGGGGCACGTTTGCACAGTGGTGAAGGGAGGGGGCGGGGCTTCAGGTGACATGTGTGCAAACAGGCCCCGTGGCGCATTTTAAGATGGGGAATGAAATCCCCCTCAATCCTGAGAGTCCCTGGGGGCGAACTAGCCCACCAGGTACGTCCAGAAAGCGCCACAGAGCTGCGTTGCAGAGAGGTGCAAAAAGGGGCGTGGCCTCTGAACACCTCTCTGCAACGCAGCTCCCTGGCGCATACTGGAGGTACAGGGTGGGCTAGTTGGACCCCAGGGACCCTCATGATTCAAGGGGACTTAATCCCCCAACTTAAAACGCGCCACGGGGCACGTTTGCACAGATGTCACCTCAGGCCCCGCCCCTCCCTTCACCATTGTGCAAATATTCCTCTAAAATCAGCCGAACTACGAATTCCGATTTACTCACCTGTTATCAGGAGAGACCTCAGTCCTGCATCTTTCAGCCCAGTACTGATCCTGAAAAGTAATTTTAACCGTACTTACCAGTAACTTGAATTTCCTTCCATAGGATATCATTGACTGGTTTCACTTGGAAATTCTTCTAAGTGTGGAGTTTTGGAACTTTATAATATTCCTCTAAAATCAGCCTGAAATACGAATTCCGATTTACTCACCTGTTATCAGGAGAGACCTCAGTGCTGCATCTTTCAGCCCAGTACTGATCCTGAAAAGTAATTTTAACCGTACTTACCAGTAACTTGAATTTCCTTCCATAGGATATCATTGTCTGCTTTTTTTTTTTGTTTAGTAATTTTTTATTAAATTTTCAGAAAAAGAGAACATATAATAATCAAATGAACACATTATGAATAAAGTACAATGATTAATTTAAAGAGAGAAATATGAACAGTAGAGGAAAAAGACAGAGGAGGAAAGGAAGAGATATGAAGGGGAAAAGGAGAAGAAAAGGAGAGAGAGAGTTAGAGATAGGAAGAAATAAGAAATTAAGATGCAGGTGCATGAGTAGCAAGATAGGAAGTAAAGGGTAGCCAAAGTAGGTCGGATTTAATTTTCTGAGAGAGCGTAAGAGAGGAAACAGTAGTGATTCTGTGTTCATCGCAAACAAAGTTCCACCAAGTTAATAATGATAATTTAGAGTTATCTTTCCAACAAGACAAAATCACTTTAAAAGCTATAGCAACAAATAAGTCAAACAACAAAGTAATATGATTAGAAACATCAAAATCAGGTGAGGAGGAACCCAGAAAAACATTTTGCATTGATAATGGAATATTACATTTGAATATTATCATACATTTGGACCAAATAGACTGCCAGAACTTTAAAACATTCGAACATTCGTAAAGTTGATGGAGTAAAGTCCCAGTAGAATCAGAACAAGACCAACATAGGGACGAGGAGGTAGGGGAAAACTTGGAGATATGAACAGGGGTAATAATAGCTCTACTATAAATGAAGTAAAGGGATTGAGTGATACGTGCGGCAACAGAAGTTTTAAAAAGCTTGAGCCATAATTTATCCCAAGAAGAAATAGGGAGTGACATAGATAAGTCTGTTTCCCAGAGTAATTCGACAGGGGATTTAGGACGTTCAGAAACATGAGATAACAACAACTAAATAAAAGCAGCTTTAGGCCTATGCTTTCGAGAAACACTATATAACGGTGATGGTGAAGTAATTAATGAAGAGGCTAAAGGGTAATTGTTGGAAGATAAGGAAGACTGCAACGCCGTTGATATTAAAAGATATTCATTAAAAAATGAATCAGGTAAATTATATTGTAACTGTAAATCCTGGAAGGGAATAACAGAATTATGTTGAATTAATTGATGAATAAAAATAATTCCCTTCTCCTTCCAATGCTTGTAGTAAAATGATTTACGTTTATATTTGATAAATTTATTGTACCAAATAGTGGAGGACAAAAAACATTGATATGAGTCTAAGCCATCAGAAAAAATATTATATAATAATTGTCGGGAGTATTTTAAAATAGGGTTATCTGATAGGAAGGAGCAATTAGACATATATATTATATCTCGAAAAGAAAAGTCTTTTAATAGGGAACGCTCAAAAACAATCCAACGGGGGATAGGGATATCCGCAAAATCATAAGTTAAGGCAAAAAATTGACGAATTAAAAATGCAGAATGATAGGATTTAAAATCTGGAAAACGAACACCACCTTCTATTTTGGGACGTTTGAGTTTACTGAGGGCAATGCGGGGGTGTTTATTATTCCATAAAAACTTTGTACAAATAGAATTCATCTGTGAGAAATACGAAGCAGGTATTCGAAAAGGTAACATGGAAAGAGTATATAGGACATGTGGCACAATCATCATTTTGATAGTATCTAATCTACCCCACCATGTCAAATAAAGGGGGACCAAGAAAGAAGGAGTGATTGTATTTTGGTAATTAGAACATTAAACGTATAACTAATGGTGTTAGAAATTGTGGAGGAAAACCAAATACCAAGGTATTTAATTTTTGAGGGACACCAAGTAAAATTAGTATTATTAAACATATATTGATAGCAAAGAGAGTTTAAGGGTAAGACTTCTGTTTTAGAAAAGTTCAACTTATATCCAGAAATACTAGAATATAACCGAACTTCATCCAAAAAGGGGGAGGGAGGAATTAGGATCAGACATATAGACCAGGATATCATCAGCGTAGGCTGATAATTTTGTTTCCATAGAATTATGTGAAAAACCAGAGATACCTGAATTAATTCGAATACGCTCAAGGAAAGGTTCCAGACATAATACAAATAACAGGGGTGATAAGGGACAACCTTGGCGTGTGCCTCTATATAATGGAAAAGACTTAGAAAAATGGTTATTCACAAAAATACTAGCACGGGGGAAAGAATATAACAATTTAACATAAGAAATAAATTTTGGACCAAAACCAAACCATTTGAGTGTATTGATCATAAAATGCCAGTTTATGCGGTCGAAGGCCTTTTCAGCATCCAGAGACAATGCTGCAAGAGGGTATTTGTACTTTTTCCGAGGGAGATAACATTAGCAAACATGCGAGCATTGTCAGAAGCCAATCTGCCCTTAACAAAACCAGTTTGATCTGTTTTAACCAATAGTGGGATGATACTCTCAAGGCGAGTGGCGAGAATTTTAGCGAATATCTTACAATCATAATTGATTAATGAAATGGGGCGATAGTTTTTACACAGGGAATGATCCTTATCAGGTTTGGGAATGAGGACAATCAAAGCCTCCATAAACGAGCCAAATGCTTTGGAGTCAACAATGAATGAGTTAAAAAGGGCCAAAAGTTTGGGCGCAAAAATAGAGGAAAAAGTAGAAAAAAATTCAACAGAAAGACCATCAGGACCAGGGGCTTTTGATTTTTTTAAGGATTTAATGGCTTCCAGTATCTCTTGAATAGTAACCTCATTTTCTAATAAATCAAAGATATCAGAAAGCGAAGGAGGTTTAGGGAGGCCAGAAAAAAGGTGTGCACATTTTGAGCAGAGGGATTCGTATCGTCAGAATATAATGATTGATAATAATCATGAAATGCAGATGCAATATCTTCATCAGAGGATGCCAAATTATTAGTTGATTCATTTAGAATAGGACCTATATTTTTACGTTCAGATTTAATTTTTAAGTAGTTGGCCAACATCTTACCAGCTTTATTTTGACCACCGTGGTATTTAGACTTAATTTTAAGAAGAACATTACATGCATCAATCGTGGCAAGTTTGTTAAGAGCAGATTTGGCTTTAATCAGTTCATGAAGAGCAGAGGGAGATTTAGAAGTAAAGTAATTATGTTCCAACAGTTTAAGTTGCTATAATAAATTGGCATACTTGGCTTTAGCAGTTTTCTTCTTTTTGCTGAGTATGAAATAGCAAAGGCACGGAAGGAAGCCTTAAAGGCATCCCAGTTATTAGTAATGGAGGTGTGCAAAGGGTTGTTGATAGTAAAAAATTCATTAATAAAGGTAGTAGCTTTAATAACAAAAGTATTGTCAGTCAGCAAAAAATTGTTAAATTTCCAACGTCCAAATTTTGGAGGAGTCAGGGAGAGGTCAAGGGAGGAAAAACGGGGGCATGATCAGAAATAAAAATAGATCCAATCTCAGAGGATTGAATGGATGGAAGTAGGGGCTTACTAACCAAAATATAATCAATTCTAGAACGAGTGTGGTGAACGTTAGAAAAAAAGTAAACTCAAGAGTATCAGGGTTACAAGTCCTCCAAACATCATATAATGAACGAGAGGCAATGGCAGATTGAAATGATTTATGAGTTTTATCAGGATTAAATTTGCATTTGGATTGTCTATCCGAAAATGGATCTAACCATTGATTAAAGTCCCCAGCAACAATAATATTTGGATCATCAATAGAGGATAGTAATATCTTAATGTTATTCCAAAAGTCTGGGTCTGGCTTAACAGGGCCGTAGATATTCAGTAAGACAAGTTCTTTATTTTGTATAACAACCTTCGCCATTACCCAACGTCCATCAGTATCACATTGCGTAGATAAAATTTGCACATGAATCGATTTATGAAATAGAATAGCTACACCACCTTTCCGATTAGAAGCTGGAGAGTAAACAACTTGACCCACCCATTGTCTTTTCAATTTAAGTGATTCAACATCATTGCAATGCGTTTCTTGAATAAAAGAGACATGAGAATTCAACTTAGACAAATGTGAGAGTACCTTTTGCCAGGGTTTCCCAGACCACGAACATTCCACGAGACAACATTACACATAATGGAGGGAAGGGAGGGCAAGACATGAATGGAGATGATACACTTCAGGAGAACAACTGGAAGTAAAGACACACCATTTAGTAGAAGAATACAGAAAACAAAATGTACAACAACATTTAACGATAATAGGCATAAGCATTAAGCAATAGATTAAAGAGAAATAAGCACTAAAAAAATATAATGAAAGACACTTATATATACAAAAAATCGATAATAAGACTGCACCAATACAAAAAAGTAAAAAAACAATAGGATGCTAGAGGAAGAGAAAAAGAGAGAGAAGAGAAAAAACAGAAGAAAGAAGAAAGTAAGCAGATCAAGGAAAAGAATCCAGATCTGAAGATAAACAAGCAACAAGAAAATTGGGACATGGTGACGACGAAAGCAGAGACAGCGATACGAGTAGATAAAAAATAATAATAAGCCTCAGAAGTAAAAGAATGAGCAGTAGTAATAGGAAATTAAGAGTAACAGCAGAGAGAAAGAAAAAAGAGAAAAAGAACAATATCTTCAAGGAGGACCAAGCATGAGGAAGAAAATAGGATAAGTATAGGCGCAACATCAACCATTAACTATTAGAACAGAGAGAATATAAAACATTAATTTTCCATATTTCGAGGAGAGATATTATTGAGAAAGAGTCTCAGTTTGGCAGGATCATCAAAAGAACGTGACCTTCCTTCGTGAGTAACTTTGCAGAGACATGGGTGAAGAATACCATATTGAATGTTTAAGTGTCTCATCTGGGGACGGAGAGCCAGGAATTCCTTACGGCGTGCATTTGTTGCATTTGAAACATCTTGAGAAATGAATATATTGTGACCTGACCATGTGAGGTTTCGTTTGGATTTAACCGCTTTCAAGACATGCATCAATTCAGTGAACTCTAAGAAAAGCATGATGATACCTCGAGGTTTGTTAGAGTTAGGTTGAAGACAACCTAAACGATGCGCCCATTGTATGTTAAGGGGTGATGCAGGTTGAAGGTCTAAAAGGTCCGTCAGGAACTTTTTCAGAAAGGATAACATGTCTGGACCTTCAATATTTTCTGGTAGGCCATAAAGGCGAAGGTTATTCCTTCGATTACGATTTTCCAAGTCTTCGGTGTGTATTTTGAGATTGTGGATTTCTTGCTCCAAAAGAGGGATTTTAGTAGAAATATCTTGGAGGTCCCCAACACGTTGCTCAAGTTCCAAAACCTTGCCCTCCATGATAACCCAACGGTCTTCAATTTGTTTCAGTTTTTCATTAGTGGTGACCATGAAGGGTTGAAGGCCACGCACCTCCTCCAAAATTGAGTCCAGTACAGGATTTTGTGAAGTATGAATGGGGGAAGGAGGGTCATTCTTATGTCTCTTAGGTTTAGCGCCTGAGGAGGATGATCTAGAGGAAATGTGAGGATCATTCGCCATCTTGGACTGTGAAAGAGACCGACGAGTAGTGCTTAAGAGTATACGCATGCGACCCATTCACCGCAGGAAAGGAAACAGGAATCGTGACCGTCCACGGGTAAGCACAAATGATGGAATGAGAGGAAGCACTGTAATATATCGCTGAGAGAAAAAAAGATTCGCCGTCACAATACAGCAATACGATAGGCACTGTGCAAATACTGTGTGAAGATGCGAAAAATGCGCCTATTTAGACATCAAAAAAGTGGAAATAGCACATTCATTGCACAACAGCATCGACAAGGAGCTCATTCTTCACGCCTGCTCCCGGCAATTGCCTCAACCTTGGTAGAAGTAAGCTGAATTTATTATATATTCCTTCCCCCTCTTTTAAAAGGCTGCCGCCGTGGTGAGAAACAACATGAAAGAAAAAATGGAGAAATCTTCCCTGTTATCCTAGTTTACATCTCTTTTAGTGATGCTCATAGCGAGACTCCTCTTATAGTAGTAGGAAATGAAAATATGGGCATTATTCATTTTAGAGGAAGTAATTCCACCTTAAGAGACATACCAGCAGTCCATGAGGAAAAACGGCATTTGGAGCGAAGCACAGAGTTAAAACGCGGGTGCCGCGATTCAAAATGGCGGACGCCCGCGATTCTGTGAGGAAAGTACCGCCGTTGCAGGTTCAGGCTCCACGATACATCCGAGGGCAGGAAATACCGGCTATTAGGTGCGCCACGGGTTCAGGAGACCGGGGCCGCCGTTTCCGCCCGCGAATTCGGACACCTTGAGGCAGAAATATGCAGAAAAACTCCGCGTCCTAGCGGAGCTCACATAACGTCCGCCATCTTGCTGTCACGTCCAAGCCACGCCCCCCCATCATTGTCTGCTTTTTGCTGAAAAAGTTTCTAAGTGTCGATTTTTGAAACATACAAATATTCCTCTAAAATCAGCCAAACTACGAATTCCAATTTACTCACCTGTTATCAGGAGAGACCTCAGTGCTGCATCTTTCAGCCCAGTACTGATCCTGAAAAGTAATTTTAACCGTACTTACCAGTAACTTGAATTTCCTTCCATAGGATATCATTGACTGGTTTCACTTGGAAATTTTTCTAAGTGTGGAGTTTTGGAACTTTATAATATTCCTCTAAAATCAGCCGAACTACGAATTCCGATTTACTCACCTGTTATCAGGAGAGACCTCAGTGCTGCATCTTTCAGCCCAGTACTGATCCTGAAAAGTAATTTTAACCGTACTTACCAGTAACTTGAATTTCCTTCCATAGGATATCATTGACTGATTTCACTTGGAAATTCTTGTGTGTGGAGTTTTGGAACTTTATAATATTCCTCTAAAATCAGCCGAAATACGAATTCCGATTTACTCACCTGTTATCAGGAGAGACCTCAGTGCTGCATCTTTCAGCCCAGTACTGATCCTGAAAAGTAATTTTAACCGTACTTACCAGTAACTTGAATTTCCTTCCATAGGATATCATTGTCTGCTTTTTGCTGAAAAAGTTTCTGTGTCGATTTTTGAAACATACAAATATTCCTCTAAAATCAGCCGAACTACGAATTCCGATTTACTCACCTGTTATCAGGAGAGACCTCAGTGCTGCATCTTTCAGCCCAGTACTGATCCTGAAAAGTAATTTTAACCGTACTTACCAGTAACTTGAATTTCCTTCCATAGGATATCATTGACTGATTTCACTTGGAAATTCTTGTGTGTGTGGAGTTTTGGAACTTTATAATATTCCTCTAAAATCAGCCGAACTACGAATTCCGATTTACTCACCTGTTATCAGGAGAGACCTCAGTGCTGCATCTTTCAGCCCAGTACTGATCCTGAAAAGTAATTTTAACCGAACTTACCAGTAACTTGAATTTCCTTCCATAGGATATCATTGCCTGCTTTTTGCTGAAAAAGTTTGTGTCGATTTTGAAACATACAAATATTCCTCTAAAATCAGCCAAAATACGAATTCCGATTTACTCACCTGTTATCAGGAGAAACCTCAGTGCTGCATCTTTCAGCCCAGTACTGATCCTGAAAAGTAATTTTAACCGTACTTACCAGTAACTTATATTTCCTTCCGTAGGAATCCATTGTCTGGTTTTCAGCAGAAAAGTTTCAAAGTGTTGATTTTCACAAACTACAAATATTCCTTAAAAATCGCCTGTATGACTTAAACGCATTCTTTCAACTGTTTACAGGAGATGCACCAGTGCTGGATCCAGGATCCACCACTGAGTAAGAAAAAGTAACGATAACACTACTTACCTGCTAAGTGAATTTCCTCCCATAGGATAACATTGGTGATTCTATGTGAAAAAGTTTCTAAGTGTCAACTTTTAAAATACAATAATATTCCTTAAAAATCACTACTGTAACCAAAACGCTTTTACTCAACTGTTTACAGGAGATGTCCCAGGACTGAATCTAGGATCCAGTCCTGTGGTTAGAAAAGTAATCCATAAAGTAACTAATTGCATTTAGCTAGAAATTCACATTGAGCTCAATGTTGCATTGTGTTTGAAATTGTGTTGCCCATTGCAACAACTGTAACTACTGTACTTAAAAGTCTATTGCCTATTTGCAAAGTATTTAAACTAAAGTAATTCATTCTGAGAAAGTATATTTTGTAATGTATTGTATAATGTAATTACAATGTAATTTAAAAAATAAAACATCTAAAAATAAATAGTTTAAAAAATGTAGTAAATCAGTATCAAAAAAAATATATAACAATTAATACATTTAAAAATTGTCATTTACAAAACTTTTGAAATTCACTGAAAAAAACTATAGGTTTCAGACATGTTATAGTTAGGAATTAGCATTTAAAAAACCTTTGAAATTCACTGAAAAAACCATAGGTTTCAGGCTTGTTATAGTTAGGAATTAGCATTTTAAAAACCTTTGAAATTCACTGAAAAAACCATAGGTTTCAGGCCTGTTATAGTTAGGGTTTAGCATTTAAAAACCTTTGAAATTCACTGAAAAAAGCATAGGTTTTAGGGAAAGTTATAGTTAGTTGGACATTGCACTCGTACAAAACCCGTGAAATTCCCCGTTATAGTTAGTTCAGCTAACTATAACTCGCGCCCCGCAATGCACTGCTGAAGACGTCACATATTACATCACTCATGACATGGTCAGTGACATCACTGATGACATCACTGATGACATCTCAAATGACATCACTGATGACATCATCCATGTGAGAATTTAATGCATCTTCTCACACCCTAATATAACTTTTGATACACCCACTCTAAATTACAGACTGCCATTCTCAAAACCATACACACTCCAATACCAATAAGTACATACCCACTCCCTGATTCTTAGGTCTACACACACACATCTACTCACTCACCCGTACAGTCACTCATACTTACAGTCACTCAGTACAGGACTATCATATGCACTCATACACCTATATAAACACTCACACAACGCAACTCATCCATAGAGGTACTCACACACCTAGTCAGTCATGCTAATAATTAATCACACTCCCATTTACTCACCTATACAGTTATACACACTAGCTCACTTACTCATAAAAATACTAGCACATTCTTACGCTCCTATGCAATCACTGATGCAAGCACACACTCATCCATATAGCCACTCTCACAATCACACACTCTCACTTATAGCCATTTATATACTCCAACACACATATATACTGCCTTTCACATATGTAGTTACTCACACATGTACCACTGAGATATACACCCCACCCACACAAACACTGAGGCACCCATACAGATACTCAGAGAACCAATCCATAACCCATATAGACACTCATTTAGCTAGTCAGAAACCCATGCAGCTGCTTACACAACAACAGACAGACGGATACAGACATTCACACAGTTTAGTCACTCACCCATGCATCCAGTAAGATACGTTTAATCACTCACTTATAGACTCAGTCACGCACCTACTAAATCATCCATTCAGACGCTTATACACCCACTCATTCTTCAATACGCCTTTCCCTATATATATTAAACATATTTAAACTTTACAGAAACACACAGTCACTGGATGATGTCATCAGTGATGTCATGAGTGATGTCACTGACCATGTCATGAGTGATGTAATATGTGACGTCATCAGCAGTGCATTGCGGGGGCGCGAGTTATAGTTAGCTGAACTAACTATAACGGGGGAATTTCACGGGTTTTGTACGAGTGCAATGTCCAACTAACTATAACTGTCCCTAAAACCTATGGTTTTTTCAGTGAATATATTCAGTGAATATATTTTTTCAGAGAATATATTTTAGGGACAGTTATAGTTAGTTGGAGCTCCGAACTCCATAGAGATCCATAGAGATCCTTTCAGACTCCATCCAGGGAGGAAAGCTCCAAGGAAGATTTTAATAAATTTCCTCTCCTTTTCAATCAAGGAACTAGTGTTGGGGTGAGCTTTGAAAGAGCGTTTTTGAAATTTGGAGACCTCAGCTACCAAATTCGGTCTGACATGGGGAAGAGAGCAGCGCAGAGGCAATGGACATTAGGCACAAAAATGAACGATTTGCTTTCTAAGGGCGCTCAAGTGTACATGAAATTTCCTGCCATGCTGAAGATAATGTGGCGGAATAAAATGTATACCATTAGAGAACCAGAAGAGGTAGATTCCTTGTTGAAGCAGATGGAAGATGCAGAATAGAGATGTATATAAAGGAATAGCAGAGTAGTAACTAGAGGGATCAGACATAGAGATAAGTTTCAGCCTTAGTTACCCTTACACTTAGTACATATATAACACGTTAGTTCACTTAAAATTTTGGGGCATATTAGCAAGGGCCATTATCTCCGCTTTTTTGGCTTTAAGAGCCAAAAAAGCGGAGATAATATTACCGCCCTATTCCCAAGGCGGGTGCTAACATGCATTAACGCATGTTAGCACCCGTTTTCCCTACGCCTCGCTCTGCATCTCTATTGAGATGCAAAGTGGGCGTTCCTTCCCAGGATAACAGGAGAAATGTCGCTAACCGACATTTCTCCTATTATCAAGCTGCAGGCGAACATGCAGAGCGATTAGAAAAGTAGCGCTAACCGCGGTTAGCGCTACTTTTCTAACGCCTGCTCTCAGTATGACTTAGCCATGATATCCAATGGGAGGTGGATATCATGGCTGAGTCTGTCCTGCCCTATCAGCAAGCTATCGCCATAAGTTGTGTGATTATCGCTGGATTTCCAGCGATAATCGCACATTTGGCAGTTAGTGCTTGCAATTTTATCACTGTTGAGATGAGCGTTGCTGATAGCACGCTATCTCAGTGATAAAATTCAGCGTTAGTCCGGCGATAATTATCCTCGCGCTAAGCGCGCTGAGCGATAATTATCGCCGGACCTTAGTAATATGCCCCTTTGTTTGTTGGATTGGGGATTTGGGGATTTGCCTTTCACTAGTGCGGGGGTATCTCAAAGGCGATTTTCGCCCAGAGGTAGTAATGGGGGTTCCCCAAGGTGGGTGGGGGGTGCACAGAGTGATGGGAGCATGTGGGAAAAAAAAAGAGAAAAATAGTGTCCTTATTCAGTCTAAAAATCGTCTGACCCAGATAAAAAGTGCCGATCTTTCAGCTATCCCAAGATTTGTGGCAGGCCATGAGAATAGGTTTAAATTAAGGAGAGCAGTAAGGGGGTGGGTGTCAACATATAAAAATGAGTAAAAATTTAGCCCATTTCATATCCTGGAATGTAAATGGTTTGAGATCCACGAGAAAGTTGGCCCGAATTCTGGAATTCCTTAAGAAATCGGAGGCCAGTGTTATTTTGCTTCAAGAAACCCATCTAGAAAAGGGCGAGTGTAAAGCTGCACTTAACAAATTGAACTGGGTTCAGGATGTAGCCAGTTCGGACCAGAGAGGCAGTACAAGAGGGGTGGCAATTATTATAAGATGTAATCGTGGTATTAAATTAGAGAGCCATCAGACGGATTCCTCGGGGAGATGGGTGGTAGCCAATTTGAGGTTACAAGGAATGCTAATAGTTTGCGCTAATTACTATGGGCCGAACGACGATAATCCAGACGCATTAATTAATCTTGAATCATGTTTAATTTTAGTTAATACCCCTGTGATAATTGGAGGGGACTTTAACATAATACAAAATAAGGATTTGGATAGAACCTCCAAAGTTAAATGTGTCAGTCCTCCTAAAACAACTGCGGTACTTAAGACTCTTATTCAAGAACTAAACTTGGTGGACATCTGTAGAAGGGAGATGGGAGATAAAAAGATTTTACATTTCTCAGTAAGAAGTATGGCCACCACTCCCGTATTGATTATTTTTTAGTGGATCGAGAGGTGGCGACAGGGATCGAAGGGATTAAACATTTGCCTGCTATTCTCTCAGATCACTCAGCTGTCTTCTTTTCTTTAAGGTTACAGGACAGGAGGAGTACAATAAGGTGGACCCTAGACAGGACTATCCTATTAAATGAGGGGTGATATCCAAAATGAGGGATGAGGCTTTAGTCTTTTTCAAGCCAATATGGGATCAGCAAAAATTCAAATGGTATGGGATTCTTTCAAGGCCTTTTTAAGAGCTACAGGCACCTCTATAATGGTGGGTAAGAGGCGTAGTGAGAAACAACAAGAGGAAGAACTGTCCAAAAAAATCAAAAGTAAAGAACAGGAGCTCCAAAAGGCATCATTGGAGGGTTCTAGTAAAGTCTCTTCGGTAGGAAAAGAATTAGAACAGCTTCAAGCAGAGTATCAGGGAGCCCTAGATAAGACGTTACTGGATAGATGGAGGGTCAGTAAACTGCAACATTTTGCTTATGGGGAGAAGAGTGGCTCACTTTTAGCTTGGAAAGCTAAAGTAGATAAAGTCCGAAACTTAATATCTAGTTTAAGAGAGGAGGGAACAGGCGCCATTTTGGATACCAACACAAAAATTGGCGTGGAAGTATGTAGATATATGAGTCAGCTATATAAGGAAGATATCTCTCCAGGAAGACAGAATATAGAGGATTGGCTAAAGAAAATTCAACTCCCGAAATTAAATGTAGACCAGAAGATTACCTTAATGGTCGAGATCACGGAGGAGGAAGTTCGAGCTCAGTTGAGAAAGATGGCTAGAGGGAAGGCGGCCGGACCGGATGGCCTTCCCGTGGAGATGTATCTTAGTCTTCTGGACTGTATAGTACCAGTGCTGAAAAGCTTATTTAACACCATATTGTTCGAAGGGGAAGATGCCCCGCTGTCTTGGGCAGAAGCAACAGTAGCCCTGATTCTGAAACCAAACAAAGATCCCATGGTAGTAAATTCCTATAGGCCTATATCGATGCTGAACACCGATTATAAGGTGTTTTCAGGGATATTGGCAGCCAGGGTTGCTAAGATCATTAAATGTGTTATACACCAGGATCAGAGAGGATTCATTCCTGGGAGGCAGCTCAATGAACTCACTTTCGGAATGCTTGGGGTCATGGATCTAGC
Source organism: Calotriton arnoldi (assembly GCA_963921515.1). Classification (NCBI taxonomy): domain Eukaryota; kingdom Metazoa; phylum Chordata; class Amphibia; order Caudata; family Salamandridae; genus Calotriton; species Calotriton arnoldi. The sequence continues at coordinate 134,758 of CAWUFW010004574.1, forward strand.
GGAAGCTTACAATTTACCAGTAACAGTTGTGGCAGTCGACGCCGCTAAAGCATTCGATCAAGTTCATTGGCCTTTTCTCTGGGAGGCTTTAGAGGTCTTTGGGTTCCCTGATAATATTATAGGGGCAGTTCAACATCTATATTGTTCTCCTAGAGCTAGGGTTCTAGTTAACGGGGAGCTAACAGATTGGTTCAATATAAGGCGGGGAACTAGGCAGGGGTGTCCCCTGTCCCCACTTTTATTCAATCTTTATATTGAACCATTAGCGTCTTGGATCAGAATTGATGATTCCATTGTTCCATTTAGGTATGCAGGCTTAGAGGCAAAATTAGCCTTATACGCCGATGATCTTATATTGTATACGGTTAACCCTGAGATTGCTATTCCCAATTTAATGGCTAAAGCGGAAGTATTCGGGAAGATATCGGGATATAGGGTTAACAGAGAGAAGACGGAAATTATGGAATGGAATCAGTCTAGGCAAACCCCGGGGGTGAAATCGTCTATGCGTTACTTGGGTATAATAATTACACAAAAATTACAGGAAGTGCCTATTGTTAACTGGAGGAAGATAAGTCAGGAAGTAGGGAGATTGTTGGTCAGGTGGGAAAATTTGCCCCTAAATTTATATTGTAGGGTAAATCTTATTAAAATGATTGTTCTCCCTAAGGTTACTTTTCTGTTTAACTCTATACCCTTACCGTTTGATAAAGGAGAGATTGCTAAATTGCAGGGGAAGTTAGGCAGCTTTATCTGGGCCTCAAAGGGTTCCCGAATATCGTGGAAAAAATTAAGGAGGAGGTTGGAGAAGGGAGGGCTGGCGCTTCCTGATCTGATGATATACGGGTATGCATTTCATTTTAAGAACGTTCGTATGATGCTAAATAAAGTTGATGGGTCACCATTAGGAACACTCTTTGGGGCAATGTTGAGCGGACTGAGGGACGGACAAGACCAGTTTTTATTTAAATATGGAGACCCTAAGTATTTTAAAAAAGTGAGACTGAAGATTTTGCTGGGGGCATTGAGATTGTGGGTTTACATTCGGAAAAAAACAGGAATATCGTACTATTCTCCTAGGGCTCCGATATGGGATTCGCCAGGAACCCCGGAGTGTCTAAAGGATCTGCTTAGTCTTCCACTAAAAACTGCTGGGATCTCCAGATGGGGGGACCTTAAGTCGGAGTCCGGGTTAGTTAGCTGGGAAACCTTGAGTCTATGTACAGGGGGTCAATTAACTAGATTCAAGTATTATCAAGTTTCCGCATGGTGAGCACGACAAGTATGGGAGGAGGAAGAAGATGATTCCTGGTTGGATCAGGCGATAAAAATTGGTACCACTAAAAAGGAGGTCTATCTGTGGTATCGTACTTTGGTGGAGGTGGAGGACGAATTGGACAAGGATGTTCAAAAGCTTTGGGGAGTAGACCTAGCAAACTTAAACCTGAGTGAGGTTTGGTTGGGTTCATTTACAATGCTTCGTGAGATAGTAAAACCCGCTTTTCTAAAACAAAATCATCTTTTTACCATGTATAGGGTGTATTGGTCCCCAGCAAAATTATCAAAACTTTCAGGAACACACTATACATGCCCAAGATGTATGTACCTTTTGGCAGACGACATGCATATGTTTTTAACATGCCCCAAGATCACAAATTACTGAATTGAGCTGTGTGAATTTCTGACGGAAGTAACAGGTATACAGATGAGGGTAAGTCCCTCACTTGTATTTTTTGGAATACGGCAGGACAGTGTTAACAGACTTAATAACCTCATTTCAAGATTCATTTTCTATGTAATCTTATTGGGGAGACGGGAGATCTGCAGGTCGTGGAAATCAGGAGCCCCACCTCTCTTTTCAGAGTGTAAGAAGAATATAATATCTATAAGCCAATCCGATATTGCATGTGACTCCAGCAGTCAGGAGAAAGTATGGGCTATGCTGGTTAACTGGTGTCAAAATCCCGGTGTCTGATGATTAAGCCAAAGACTAGCTGTCGGTCCGGTCCCCTTCTTTGCCACGGGCACATCAGTGAAGGGTTGGAAGTGGAAGCAGCTATTTATTTCTTGGATGGAATGACTCTATTCCTCCCTGGGCATCCTAGTAACGGGGAATGTAGTATCGCCATCAAGAGAATTGGCAGAATGAGGACATGGAAAAAAAAAAGGTAATTTTAGTATTTGTAAAACATCTTAGAAACTGTTATCAGTTGTCAGGATGTGACGAATGTTGAAGTATTAATCAAGGGAACCAAACTCCTTAATGAAGTACCTGATTTCTATACGGCATTGTACAATAGTACAGTAAGGTATAGTTAGTGGAGATTCTATATTATTAATTTCCATTTTTTGTCATGCAATAAGACGCAAATTAATTGTTGCACAGTTTCTTTTTTTATTTCCAAACCAAAAACTATATTTTTTATATACACACTTTTAAAATGCTGACATTTGTCCTGAGTAGAACCCATATTTTGTCATGCACGATCATGTTGCTTGTGTAACTCATTGGGGTAAGCATGCAGTAGTTTCTAGACCGTTTGACAGGTGGGATAGGCGCTCCATCTGACAGAGCCCATATAAATATATATTAGGTTGTTGCATTTCCTATCACGTTTATACAGTTAGTTTGCATAAAATACTCACAGGGCTAAAATATCATAATATGGTTAAAAGAAATAGAGAGGCTCCTGCCAAGCTTCGTATAAATGTTAAGAGGCAACCATTTCGCCAGAAGCCAATCTATGCTGCTTATATAACCGATGCTCCCAAATGCACCAAGTTCTACTTTTACACTTTTTGCAGCACTGAACACTGGAGATGAAGTCAAATTTCATGGAAAAAGTGACAGCCTGTTTCCCACCTGATCACGAGTAAATTATGGGGCATATTTACGTTCCCTGGCGCATCCCTGCATATCAGCAGGGATGCGCCAGGGAAAATGCGTCACGCAAGTTTACCCTTGCGCCACGTCCGATGCGCCGCATTTACAATGCGGCGCATAGTGCGCACAGGATAAGCAGATGCGTGACGCATCTGCCGGCGGAAGGTTGGTGCAGTGCTGAAGTTGTGTCGCAAGCGCGATGCAACTCCGGCACTGTTCCAACCTTCCCTATCCCTAACATGGTGCGTCAATCCTTACGCCTGCTTGAAGCAGGCGTAAGGATTTGACGCACTAGCGTCGAGAAAGTGACTGCGTGAAATCTTGTAGATTTCACTACGTCACTTTTCGAGGCGTACCTGCGCCGGAACGCCCCCCCTGCGCCGGTACGCCCACATGAAACCTGACGCAGGTTTCATGTGGCGCAGGGGTTTACTACGTGACGCATCTCCCTAATATAGCGCAACGCGGCGCATGGTTTTGCGTCGCCGCTGCGTGCACATGCGTGACGCAACGGCGGCGCAAAAGTGGCGCAAGGGGCTTGTAAATATGCCCCTATATATATAACAAAGGGGTAGGTACTGCCAGTGGCGTAGCTTTCATTGACGCATCAGGTGCAGTGGCACCAGGACCCAAAGCCATAAAGGGCCCATTGGTACAAGCCAATTGCTGCATTATACTAACCCAACAGTCAAAGGGGCTATTTCCCTTGTTTGCACTATGGCGCAGTGTAGCTTCCGTTGGTGCCGCAGATGCAGTGGCACCAGAACCCAAATCCATAAAGGGGTATTGGTACCTGACAATTGCTGTATTATACTACCCCAACCGTCAAAGTGGCCATTTCCCTTGCTTGCATCATGGCAGACCCTAACTTACATTATGCAGCAGGTGCAGTGGCACCAGGACCCAAAACAACAAAAGGCACATTTGTACCAGACAATTGCTGTATTGTAGTACCCCAACAGTCAAAGAGGCCATTTGCCTTGTTTGCACCAAGGCATCCTTGGTATTCTACTGGGTGCTTATAAACATTTTCTGCTCTTTGCACAAGAGCACACACTGCCAACATGTTTAACCGGTAAGCATATGAAATGTAAAAGCAGTTGAAAATCCAAAATTTGTCGTGAGTAGAATCCATGTTTTGTCATGCACGAACGTGTCACTTCTTTAACTCATTGGCGTAAGCATGCGGTAGTTTCTAGACAGTTACACTGGTGGATAGGGGCGCCATCTGCCTGAGTCCATATAAATATATATCAGGTTGTTGCATTTCCAATTTGAAAGCAGTTAGTTTGCATAAAATACTCACAGGGCTGAAATATCATAATAGGGTTAAAAGGAATGGAGAAGCTCCTGCCAAGCTTCGTATAAATGTTAAGAGGCAACCGTTTCTCCAGAAGCCAATGTATGCAGCTTATATAACCGATGCTCCCAAATGCACCAAGTTCTAATTGTACACGCTTTGCAATGCTGAATACTGGATATAAAGTTAAAGTCAAAAATCCTGGAATGAGGGACAGCCTGTTACACATCTGATCATGAGAAAACTAAATGGATAAAAAAAGGGGTAGGTACTGGCATGGGCGTAGCTTCAATTGGTGCAGCAGGTGCAGTGACACCAGGACCTAAAGCCATGAGGGGCCCATTGGTACCTAACAATTACTGTATTATAGCACCCCATCACTCACAAAGGCCATTTCCTGTGTGTGCACCATGGTGTAAGGCATCCTTGGTACGCTACTGGGTACCACCCCATTGTGTGGCCCTCCATGGGAATTGTAAAATAAATAATGAAAGTGTTTATTTACAAGAAATAAAAATATGTAATAAAAACACTTTGTTTTAATATAAATTCTCCCAATGCAATTACATGTGCCTGGTGGCAACATTATTGAGATGCTTAAGGGGATTAGGCTGTAATGGGTGTGTAAACAGCTACAGGGAGGAAGTTCATGTTTTGTCTCAAGCAGATTGTTTTTTTTTTTTAAATGCTTGCAAATATTTTTGTTTCCTCCCTCTTTGCGCAAGAGTACACAGTACTAGTGTGTTTAATACATCAAAAAGTTGCTAATAATAGTGTAGGGCTGGAATGCGAGGGGAAAATAAACCCCGCAATAAACAGGGACAATCAGAAGAAAACGCTATGTAGGAAAAATTTAAAACGCACCAAAATACTACTGTATAGCGGATATTAAAATTAAAAATCCACGCACAGTTTGATTTTGTCCAATTTCAGGGAATAGCTACAAAGTTTTAAAAAAAAATAGCCCCTGGTGGCTAGCAAGTTGTAAAAGAAGTGAATGTAAAATAGTACATACCACATAAGTTGTAAGTCGAAAGCATGTGTTTAGCACATCAAGGTAAAAATGCGGGAAGGAAACACTGTTGAAACAGTGTAACAGCCTGGCTGGCTGGCTCTTTAATCAGCATATATCTTATCTTGCACTATAACAGTTTCTGAAGTCTACAGAATGAATGGGCCCTAAACACTGTGAATTGCCCCAGAGCACCATATGCTAAAGTGACACATAGGGGGATATTCTCAAGAACGTGCGATAATCATCGCCAAAATAGGTTAACGCAATTTTCCACATCGCCGTCTATCGCGGGAAAATAACTCTGTGTTAACGTCTCATTCTCAACACGGCGGTAACATGCGATAGTTTCCCGATAACGCGTCAAATGTCCGCGATAAAATTACCGGGACGGCGATAAAAATCTAAAGCCTAACGTGAAAAAACTTGCAATGGGCCCAACTGCGATAAAAAATCCAGCGATAAGCAGCGCCAGGCCTGCAAGTCCCACAAGTCCAGCGGGAAAAACCACAATAAAAGCGGCAACAAAAAACACAAACAAAACACAAACAACTGCGAAGCACCATGGAGGTAGCCGGAGCAAGTACAGAGGACAACCAGAACCCCCCAAGCCTCACGGAGGACCAGCCTGGGACCTCGGGGTCAGGGAAGGGCAAGGAGAAGAAGAAGAGGAACCCGCCTTTCAGTACGCATGAAAACCAGATCCTCATTACGGAGGTGATAGAACACCACCACCAACTGTTCATCACCTCCACTGTGTCATTGGCAACCAAAAATACTATATGGCAGTCCATCTTGGCCAAGGTGAATGCAGTCGGAGTGAAGAGAAGGGAAGTGGACGACTGCAAGAAGCGCTGGACTGATGTGAAGCGCAAAACCAAGCAGAAACTCGCAGTCAACCTGAAAGCAGCAATACAGACTGGAGGTGGGAGTCCAGCGACACACCAGGAGCTGGATGAGATGGAGGAAATGGTGACCCGAGTCATCATTGGGGAGACGGTGGCAGGAGTTGGGGGACCGGACACTGCACAACATGACCTGAGCCAACAGCAACAGGGTGAGTAACGACCAGGGACTGGGGGGACGGGGGGAGATGGGCACAATGGCACACATGCCCAAGAGTCACAACTCTGACCAAGAGCCCAATTTACCCAAGTCTGCAATATCTCAGCACTGTATAAGCACAGAAGTGAAAGGCACACTGCCTGAAAGGGATAAGGCCCAGCAAAATCAGAGCTGAAGGGGCAACACACACACAATGCAGCACACACACATAAGAATCAGAGCACCTCAACATTGACAACAATGTGGTACAAACTGCAACACCTTCACAACAGAACAGAGGACACAACTGCTGCCGCTTGTGTGTAGAAAATAGGCATTCGCATTTGGCATAGCAGGAAACTGTGAGATGATAATGTACAAGTACAACCTCACATCCCTGATGGTGTAGAAATGTCAACTGTCCCGCATCAAATAGGCATCTCTTCACAAACAGTCAAAATGTACATTGTCATGCAGTCTGTAAGTAAACTTGTACAATGCGTGAACATACATGTGAACACAATGTCAATCTGCATCTCCCCTTCACATTGCAGAGGGAGAATCAACACCTCCTGCGGAGCAGACCCAACAACTCAGCACTGATGATGAAGAGGACCTCCCCAACATCGACACCGGCGCCCGTCAACAGCTCACGGACAGCTTCGGCACCCCACCTCCAGGAGCAGGGCAGCCCAGCTGCATCCAGGAGACCCCACCCTCTGCACAGACCACAGAGCAGGAAGCACCCACCACCACGGCTGTCTCCCAGGACCCCCACGATCAACACATGGCATTCCAACGCCGTGTGTTAGGGTGCCTGGAGAAGATGGCTGATCAGCTGCGGGTGGGGTTCGACCTCATGGCAGCCAAACTAGATGCCATACGTGGGTGTCTAAGTCCCATCAGGGACCACTCACAGTCCCTAACGGACACCCACTGTCCACTCCATGCTCTCCAACAATCCATGGCTGACATCGCTGGAGTCATGACTCTGAGCCAAGAACAACTGTCTAGTCAGAGTGGCTCCAGCGATGTCAGCCGGGAGTTGGGACACATAAGGAGAATGATGGAGAGCTTGGAGCGGATGCAGGCGGAAAGAATGTTTGCCACGGCTGCACACCAGCGAGATGTAGCTGGGATCTTCCATGCCCTGTAGATCCTCGTCCTGGCATTGCCGCCACAAGGCCTGGCGCGGATGAATGCTGCTGCTACTACTCCATTCACATCTCCGCCCCCTGAAGTGTCAGTGCCACACAGTGTGGCAGACATTCCACCTCCGGCCCCTGATGTGTCAGTGCCACACAGTGATGCAGACTAAACACCACCACCCACATGTGAGGCACCTGACACATCAGAGGACGAAGATGATGATGAATCTGGCTTTGTGGTAAGAATGAAGTGATAGCATTCATCTCCGCCATATGGCCTGTTTCAGCTTGGTTCTGCCCTCTGCATCATGCCCTGGAATAACACCTTCCACTGTCCCCCTATACACCCAGCGACACTCACCTTGGACCTTGACATGGACTGCCACATATTGTTTGGTTACCAATGACACAGCAATCACACTGCGGACTGAAGTCTTCCTCTTCCGATGAACTTGTCAATCCCTAAAGGACTCTGGCTGGCCCTCCACGGGGCAACAATGTAAAGTGGGGGTTGCATGGCCCTGTACTGCTCCAGCTTCAACACTCCACTGAATGCGAATAAAACATTCTCATTCACACAGATGTGTCATGGCTATGATCAATCAAGTATGAAAGTTTGGATGAATGTAGGGACAGTGATTCCACAAAAAAAGGTACTCCCTGGGTAATGCTATCAATGCGCATGTATGGCCGTGACCCAGATCGGCAGTGAGACACACATTGTCAATCAAATCAACACTCATCACAGTTGAATACAAGTGAAGGTGCGTAGACTTTATTAGCATATGCGTGTCAGTACGGGCAAGATAAGTGCCACAAAATGCAGACCAATGCAGCAGTATGTCACAATTTTGGAACGTTGCCAAGCGCCGCAGTCCACTCCGGGGGGGTGCCTCACCTTTCACAGGTGTGTGTTAACCGGAGTTGTTGTCCGCTCATGTATTCGGAGTCCAGACGAATGCAGCCATGTCCACTGTTGTCATGGGATATGTGACCAGATCTCCAAGATGCAACAAGGTGTCGGGACATGTGCAATGGGTTCCAATCTGTTGTGGCTGCAGGTACGTAGTTACTCGTCCATGAAAGTGATTGCAGCTTCGTAGGCTATCATTTCCAACATGAGGTCATTGTCGACTTCATCAAACAGGACGGCGAGGCAATCCATTAGCAGGTCCGGACATACGTGCTGCGTCCACCACCTTTCACCAATTAGCACTACAACCCAATAGAGGAGCGGTTCAATGTGGTCACTGCACACGAGGAGTAGTGCAATCTCCCAGGTCCAGCTGCCAGCATGTATGTCAAGTATCAAGGCATCCCATAAACGGGTATCACGGTGACACTCCTGGTCGTGGGCCAGCAGGGGGCGCACACACATGTCAAAATCCAGTTCAGCTACGGCCCTGTTGGATAGGCAGACATCCATGGACCACTTGAATATGCACGATCGACAATGCAACACAGGCTGAACACAGGTGACGTTGGCAAGGCGGAAGCTTAGCCGGTAACTGATCCGCAGCACTGCCAATGGCAGTGCCCCCAGTAAATGCAGCATACGTGCACAGTACAGTTCCATGTGACAGGGGTTGTGCATGTGTCCGGGATGTTCTGCCATTGCATTAGTGGCTCTGGTTGAAGCGGCACTGTTCTGACCTGCGCCATGTCCGTGGATGAAATGCCACAGCTCGGATCAATGAGTTGTTTCAGTGTGCAACGGTTGTACGCCTGGGATGGGGTGGGAGTAAGTGTGAAGGCCATTCCATGTAAGATAACTTCGAGCAAGGACTTCTGTGTGTGGGGTGTGTATACGTTGGTCTTTCGTCAGGCTGTGCGTAGTGTGGGAGTCGTCATCAGCTGCTATAGTATCTATCCGGGGGTGCCGGGCACATGCAATTCCGAGGTCGGAGGTGCAGATGTGCTTCCGCCTGATAGCTCAGACAAAGGAGCTTTCATCCCTAATATTAGTTTGTCATCTGCTTGCATCCAGGAAATGTGATGTGGCTTGTTGGGGGTGGGGTGGGATGTGTGGGACTTTGGGATTCATGTTTGACATGTCTTGCATGTGGCAAATGAGCGGCATCACTGTGTGTTACGTTGCCTCACAGCTGCTCCTCCCTCCCCCGAGCCTATTTACTTGTGTGCGCTGCGCGGTTGCATCACTTGCACTCCTACGGCACACCATTGTCCTGCCTGGCTGCGCATGTCCACAAGCCTGACAATGACACTGTGATGTTGGCCATTGAAGGTGGGCGGCCACGTGAGTGTAGGCCTATGGTAAGGATAGGGCGGACACATATGTATAGTTCGTGCCTGGCTGTACTCGCGCTGTGATTAAGGCTAGGCATTTGGCTCATGCTGCGGCAATACAGATACACACAACACTTGGCATGTATGAGCCAAGACCCCGAGCGGTCTTGCGCTCCTTCATTTCTCCATTCGTGCGAGCCTGACCTCCGGGTGCATGCTACATTGCAACATTGTCGATTGCGGGCCGGGTGGAGCCGACACTACAACAGAGACACACGCATTAGTCACTTCCTTGTCCAGGCCAGCACTGAACCACACCCAGAGCCCCGGGCAAATTCTTCACACCCCTACGCTGGACTGGCGTACACCGGCCCAGTCCACTCCGCTTACGCTTACAGGGGGGGACGTCACAGCTACGTGACCGAGGTCTTCCCCACTGCCTGAGGTAACATGGTTGCGTCCACTGTCCACAACACTACAAACACCAGCAGTATATGTCCACATGGACATGTCTGTGCTCTGCATACTGAAGTCTGTCCTGCACACCACCGCCACACTTGGCATTGTGTACATTCTTTTTCATGGGTGACTTGCCTCCTTCACACATACTTGGTTCCCACCTCTCCACACATTCTGCAATTGTGTGGCTGAGGGACCATGCCGTTTTCGGAAGGTCAGCTGTCTTCTTCTGCGCTGCCTAGGTGGTAGTCCTGGGGGTGGTCCGGGGGGGGTCCTGGGGTGGTGGCGGTGGGTGTTGTGGCGCTCTTGGGTCTCCAAGCTGCATGATCATTGGCTCCATGGCATCTGTTGGTCTTCAGATGTGGCTCTGGGCTGGGCTCCCTTTCATGCTGCAGGTTGTCGTCCTGCTCAACACCAGTAAAAGGCAGGTGTTAGATCCCTGCTGCTAACGTGCCTTATCGCATGTTTTAGGCCCGCATCGCCGATCTGGCTGGTCGTTGTGAATATCGCGAAGTGGTGTTGTCGTGAGTTTTTGCACGGGAACGCCTACTCTGCATATCATTAGCGTTAGTTGTCGCTCTCATCCGTGGCGATGTTTTTGGCGTCAGCTATCGCTGGAAAACTGGCGATATCGGCAGTTTGCACAAGCTTGAGAATAGGGCGATAAATCTATCGCCACTTTTGCGGCGCTAAAGTGCCGATAAATCGGCGATAAGTCCTTGAGAATATGCCCCATAGACTCCAAAGGATGTTTTCTATTAGGAATTCTCCCAGCTCGGTCACAAAGAGAAATATTATCTTTTACAACTAACTTGCCCAATACTGGTCATATAAGCACTAATTATAAATATAAAGTCATGCTTGTATACAATAATATTGTATGTGTGCAATAAAACGAAATAGATGCACTCAGAAAATATGAATGTGCTACAGTGCTTATGCCAATTAGGGAAAAATTAGAAAAATGGCAATACCTTTAAAGATGGTGTTCACAACATAATGTGCTAGTTACATCAATATGTTTTAGGTAAGTTCTTAAAACCATATTGTGTGCCGTAATAATGTCAGACACTACAAAATGCAAGTCAGGATGGGGCTGGAAAATGAAATAAAGAAAATCCGTATAAAATGTTGCAGGGCATGTTAATATAAATAACAAATTATTTGGAGATCTTTAAATAAGGACAAAAACATAGGTGCATGGCTAAATCTCCTGACCTTGCAGTTAAATGCAATACATGCCTAAAATAAATAAAACAGCTATTAATAATGTTGTAATTCTGTTAAACAGAAAAAACTCTTTTCATTCGAAAGGAATTTGGTTAATGCAGTTTAAAATGCATAGCAACAACACTAATCACACTTTGCTTGCATTAATTAGTTCATATAATTATACACTCCAACCCACGTGCTCCTAAATATGGTGCACGCACACAATATGTTTATGTATAAAAAAACAAAATAGCTGTATTACTGCCAAATGCAATGCACGCCTGATATCTTGCACTTGCCAAATAAGCTTAATAATTATAAAATATCAAATATCAAAATCAGTAAGCATATGAACTGTAAATCTAATCTGCAAATTTGGCACCAGTCGAACCCGTGTTTCATGATGCACAAACGTGTGGCTTGTTTAAATCATCAGTAGTTTAAAGAATGACACATAACAAATTCGGTAAGCATATGAAATATACATCCAGTTTAAAATCATCAAAATTGTCGTCAGTAGAACAAGTGCTTCATTACACACGAAAATATAACTTGTTTATCTCATCTGTAGTTGTAGCAAAACAATAGATCTCTTCCAAAAAAAACACAACTCCCAGTGACCAAACAACCGTGATTATATCATAAGCTCCATCCACATAAAAAGTCAAGACGCATTAAACTTACAATTAATGTGTTCACTTAAAAAAAAAGATGTAGTCCGAAAAATTGTAAAAAAAGGAATATCATCTGAAAACCCCACAACTGCAGAGAGAAGGAACCAGCTTGATTAGTAGCTTGAGCTCCCAAAAATATGTGCACAGTTGCCAATCAAGCTGGATTAAAAAGAAAAAGGAAGCTCACGTAAGGCGGATGAAGTGTGCTAAAGGAAGGAGTACTTGGTCCAGGCTCCACAGAACAGAAAACATACATAAACAAACAAACTCAACAGAAACCGACAGGAAATAACACGCCAAAACCAATAAAGGCCAAAGAAAACAAAGTGACAAGCGGGAAAACAAATTGTAAGTAGGGGGGCAGGAAGTAAGCCACTTTTAAGATTTTTTGATCTCACCTAGGCAACGCAGTTTCTTAGAGACATGCTGAATTACTCTGTGGGCTTACAGCCCACCCATCACTTTTAATTTGTTGCTTTGCGTGACCTTCACAAAGGCTTGCTTCTCTGTGGTCAATGTGGGTTATATGTCCCTCCTTTTTGTGTGTCGACCCCTCCCATGGAGCATTCCCACACTCTCTGTAATGAAACGAAGTGCTGAGATCAACTTCTCTGAGTTTGGTTGAGTCTGTCTGTTCATGTGAGGGAGGAGTTTATTTCCCTAAAACGTTTGTTGCTAGGATTCTCACCTGGTTCCTATTGTTGACAGCACAGCGCCTGGAAGGGGAAGTGGTGCTACATAAGGTACATTAGCTATAAGGACAACAAGACTGGATCGGGACTCTCGGACTGTGTTTCGGGGGGGCGTCCATTGATTTTGGGTTTTTGTGCACTGGTGCGCTGGCACCTTAATGTGATGGGATGATTGTCACACAGCAGCCGGCTTCTGACCTCTACGAGTAACTAGTAGCGACTGAACTCGCTTTTAATCAGACACCCCAAACCTAACCGGTGCCCTCAATGTTTCTTTGGTTTAGAGCACCTTTTCTTACTGCACAGCATTAAACTTGAAGGTGCAGTTCTGAGATTCCTTCTACATAAGCTCATGCTGCCAGTCCTACACTTGTTGTATTGAATTAGATGCCCAATTGCCCCATGACATTTTTTGTGCCTTCAGCCACTGCCAGCATTAAGCGAGCAACGCTTTGCATACTGGCACGTGCATTCCATACTCCCGGTAGTACTACGGGCTTCATCTGCCATCCTGGAAAGTGTTGTTTAATGATAAAGAACTGTCTAAAAGTGTTGAATATTACCTTGAGCAACTTTGAACAACTTTGAACTGTCATTGTGTAAACTATATTTTTTTGGGTTTGATCATTTTAACTGTCATAACTATTATTCCCTTGTGTTGGAAATTGAACAAGATGTTTTAAAGGACGGTTGAGAGAACACAAATGTTTCGATGTTAGTGACTAGCGATGTTTGGTCCTTCTGAGTGAGTGCAATGAGAACTTTTGGGTCAGCAGCTGGTTTCAAAATGATTTCCCTTGCACGTGTGGAAAACAAATCCTTTGAACAGTATGGTGCTCTTTGGGGTAGTCATCCCTTCTGCACTACCAGCTATCACCTGCCACAGATGTCTGGGCAGAGTTGGTCTCTGTCTCCCTCTATCACCAGCAGCCACTTCCTATCTTTGCTGATGTCTTTGTTGTTAAAGACCCCTCCGCACTCATATAGTGTCTGCCCACTGGCATTTTCTCAGTAGGGTGATACTCAGCATTTCAGAACAATTCTTGAGATGGAACAGAGACTTGTCCGTGCGCTTTTTCCCGAAGTATCCGCTTAGAGGCGCTGCTAATTTCGGAAGAGTAAGACGCCTAGGTTTTTAGAGCCCTTTACGCTGTTGCATTTAAAGCCCCAATCCAGGGTTTTACAGAGCAACTAAAAGAGCAAGGATACATTCTAAGTCTTATGTGAACACGAGCCTATGTAAAAGAGAAATAATGTGGGAGGACGGGCGCGCAACGCAACCCAAGATGGCCGCTTAGCTGCGGAGCTCCGCACCGCGTCGGAGATCGCAAACAAGATAACAGCAGTTTCAGAGGTATTTCAGACGGCTGTTTGGTGTTTCCTGAAATTGGAACACCTACTCTATGGAATGCTGCCTTCATTTGGTCATTTACTCTGTTTGACCATCAATTTTTGCAGGTGAACCTTTTTGGCTAATCAGCGGCCGCCATTTTGTTTCCTCTGCCTGCATATTTCTCCTCAGAAAATGACCCACATTGCTTAAAATGCTACTTTTTTCTATTTTTTTGAATTTTCTTCTAATTTTTTCGTAAGAGATGATGTTTCTCCATTAAAAGGAGCATTTCCTGTGGGGTTTTCACCTCTGACGCAGTGTCCTACGCTGTTTGATTTATATTGCTTCACAAGGAATTCCTGATAGCTTGTTACGCTGGCTCATGGGAAGAAGCAAAGGTTTGCTACGTTCTGCTAAAGGTCATTCTCCTAACAAGCCAGCCTCTTGCTCTACTCAGAGTACACCTTTACATAGTTCCTCACAGTCGTTTGAGGAAATGGCGCAGTCGGTGTCCTCTCGTTCTACGACTCCACCTACTAATACTTCTGAGGCACAACTGCCCTCATCTACAAATAAAAGAGTCAAACAAGATCCACCGTTTCCACCTAAATCAATGTCCCCTATCTCATTGGATACTGTACTGGAGGAGATACAGGCATTGCGACCTTTTGTTGAAGATACCAACTTCCGCTTACAGACTTTGGATAACAAGTGGTCAGATATGGACTGTTGTCTGTCTTCTGTGGAACAACAGATAAGTGAAGTACAGGATTCATCGAGTAGAATTTCCTTCTTGGAGAAAGAGGTGTTGCAACTTAAAAAATCGTCTGAAGATCTTGAAAACAGAAACCGACGTAATAATCTCCGTTTATATGGTCTTCCTGAAGGTCTTGAAGGTGATAACCCTGTTGCTTTCTTCACCACTTTCTTACCACAGCTCCTAGATCTCTCCACATCAACTAAACTAAACATTCAAAGCGTTCATCGATTGAGTCCGCATTCTTCCTCTTCTGCTCCTTCCAAACCTCGTGGAGTAATTCTTCTATTTTTGGAACATACTGACCTTTTAAAAGTCTTAAATGCAGCCAAACTTAAAAAACAACTTTCTTGGACTGGTGCCAGACTCTTCATTTCTCAAGATGTTTCGTCAGCCACCGCTAAACGTAGAAAGGAATTATTGGATCTTCGTCCTGCTCTTCGTTCTCTTGGTGCACGATATGGACTTTTCCATCCTTGCCTTTTTAAGGTCACATTCTTAAACAAGACTTCCTCGTTTGAAAACCCCGCCGATCTCAAGAAATTAATTCATTCTCACTCTTCATCTTCGATGGAGATTGCTGGTCCTTCATCTCTAACTTGAACTTTAATATTTTGTCGATTGTATTTGCTCCTTCTTGTCTTTATTGTAATATGTTTCTTTGCTAAATAGACTTTTTCATTTATTTCGTTCTTACTCATTATGTTGTGTTGTTATTGTCTTTTTACAGATTTCGTGGAATTTGGTATATGCCCGCCTCATGTTCCTGATCCCATATATGTTAAATAAGACTTTCTGGTGTGGTGCGTTGCTCCCCCTGTTGGGTGGGTGTGCTGTCTTCGTTTTTGTCCGTTCCCACCCCTCATTTTTACCTTTTGTTCTTCTGTAAAGGTATGTACTGCAGTCGTCAGATTTCTGGCATGTACTGTCTCTTCTTCTTTCTTCTTTTTTCTTCTCCTCTCCTCTTTCCTTGCAATGACGTTTTCCCTTACCTCCCCCTTATACTATTGTACTTTTTCTCTATTCTATCTCTCTTTCTTAACGATTGTACTCTTTCCATAGCATGTTCTTTATTGCTCTTATTTAATCTTCCGTCTCTATCCTTGCTTTGCCTATTAATCCCTTTATGCTCCTGTACTATTGTTAACTTTATTGTTATACATATAATGTTATTTCTTTTTCATTCAGAGTTGTTACATGGAATGTAAAAGGTTTTATTAATCCTGTAAAAATACAGAGAATTATTTCCCATTTAGCCTCCTATAATCCTGATTTGGTCTTGTTACAAGAAACCCATTTAACGGAAATTGAGGCCCTTAAGCTTAAACGTAATTGGATTGGTTTGGTTCTTGTTTCCCCCACAAATACAAAAAAGAATGGTGTCATTATTTTATGCCATAAAAGATTGAAATGCTCTGTTGTTACACAGGACATAGATACTGAAGCTAGATGGATTCTGGTTAAACTTCTTATTAATAACATTCCTTTAACTATATTTAATGTATATGGTCCAACTCAACCAGATTATACTTTTTGGCCTACTACTACAAGTAAATGTATTCAACATAAAGATGAATTTTTTATACTTGGAGGTGATTGTAACCAGATTATAGACCCCTTCATAGATCGCAAATTACAGGTACGTTTTACTCCCCACAAAACTCACAAGCAATTTCACAGTACAATTACACAGACACACCTCGTGGATGCCTGGAGACTTTGTAACCCTGATCAGACAGAGTTTTCTTTTTTCTCCCCTCCACATGGCACCCTAACCCGATTAGATTATATCTTCCTCTCAAGCCATTAGTTCAAAATCTTATTTCTTCATCGATTGAACCCATTTTGATTTCTGATCATGCTCCAGTGATTGTTGACTTTGATCTGCTCTGCTCGCAATCCAAGTCCTCTAGATGGAGATTCAATAATTTCCTTTTGCAGGACCCAGTTTTCTCCTCCTCCTTCACTTCTTTTGCTGAGGAATTCTTCTCTCTCAATGAAGACCCGTCAATCTCTCCTGCTGTAGTGTGGGATAGCTTTAAAGCTACCGCTCGAGGTTATATCATTGATTTTGTTTCCAGGAAAAAGAAATTGATTCTTAATCAGCATAAAGCCCTGCTAACCAATATAAAACGTCTGGAGCACCAATGTTATACTTCTTCCTCAGATTCGGCGCTACAGCAGCTCATCCGTGCTAAATTTAATTTTAATAAGATCTCTACGGATAATGCTTCCTCTACTTTACTTCGAAGTAGTGCCTGGTACTATGGTGGACGAAACAAGGTTGGTTCACTCTTAGCTAATTATCTTAAATCTAGGAAAGAAAGGGTATTGATAGATTCTATCCAATCAACAGATGGTAAACATTTATTTAAGGATCAGGACATTCTAGATGAGTTTACAAAATTTTATGAGAATTTATATACTCCAGAATTACCAGCCTCGGATGCTTCTATTGACACATACCTCAGCAATATCCCTCCTCCTTCTTCTACAGATCTTGACTTTACCTCTTTTGGACACTGACCTTTCGATTCAGGAAGTCGCTACCTCCCTTAACTCTCTAAAGAAAAATAAATCCCCTGGCCCGGATGGTTTTTCGGTGGAATTCTACTTACACTTCTCCAGCCTGTTACTCCCAATTTTTTTTAAACTTCTCCAATATTTCTGTACTACTGGTAGGGCGAGTGGCACCTTCTTAGAAGCATCTATATGTCTAATTCATAAAGAAGGAAAGGACCCCAAATTCTGTAAGAACTATCGTCCTATATCTTTGATAAATGTCGACTATAAAATTTTTGCTTAACTTTTGGCTTTACGTCTTGAGTTTCTCCTTCCACATTTAATTGGGCCAGAACAGTGTGGTTTTGTCAAGGGCAGATTAACTACTGATAATTCTCGACTATTTTTTAATGTTTTAAACAAGGCATCTTCTTTATCTTATCCCTTAGCCGCAGTATCTATAGATACGGAAAAGGCCTTTGATAGGGTAGATTGGTGTTTTCTCTTTAACCCCTTCGCTGCTAGGCATTTTCCCCCCCTGTGCTAAGCCTCTTTTTGGCTATTTGCGGTAGTGCGCGCTTAGGCCCCTGTAACTTTTTGACCACATAAGGTATCCACGTCAAATTTGCGTCCTTTTCTTCCAACATCATGGGGATTCTAAAGGTACCCAGGGTTTGTGGATTCCCCTGGAGGGGTCCCAGAAATTAGCCAAAATACAGCAACATTTTTTATTTTTTGGAAAAATGGGAAAAACGGGCTGCAAATGAAAGCGTCTGGGTTTTTCCCTGCAAATGTTATCAAAAAAGGGGTTGTGGGGCTGAAATCACAATTTTCCCAGCTTTTAGGGAATGACAGACTTTTGTCAGAAAACCAACATTTTTTACACAGTTTTGGCATTTTTCTGGGACATAGCCTATTTTTGCTATTTTTTGTGCTTTCAACCTCTTTCCAGTTAATGGTAGAAATGGGTGTGAAAGCAATAATGGATCCTGGAAAGCTATACATTTTAGAAAAGTAGACAAAATTCTGAATTCAGCAAGGGGTCATTTGTGTAGATCCATCAAGGTTTCTTTATAGAAACTAACAGTTAAATATAGGAAAAATTGAAAATTAGTTGAAAAAAACAACCTTTTGTGTCAACGTTTTCACCTGTAACTTCTTGTAATTATGACAGCTCTTTGAAAGCAATATACCGTTACATCCGCTGGACCTTCCTGGTTGTGGGGATATATAGGACTTGTAGGTTCACCAAGAACCAGACGAACCCAGAGTCAAAAACTGAGTAGCAATTTGCAATGGCTTTTTATTATGTACCCGGTATATAGCAATTATTGTGGGAAAATGTATACATGGAAAAATCGGTATGACAGACACCAATGTATTTCTGAAATGGGAACAAATTATAGAGTTTAGAAACAGTACATATTTGCACATTTTCGAAATTGGGAATACTCATACTAGCATGAGAATTATTGGTCATTTTTCAAAATGACTTCTTTTTTACACAATGTCTTTCATTTGGAAGGCAGAAATGCATCAAAAATCAATAGGTAATAACAGTTGCTTTACAAATCTGAATTACCCTAAGTCTCCCGATAAAAATGGTACCTCACTTGTGTGGGTCGGCCTAGTGCCTGCGACAGGAAACGGCGCAAAACGCAACGTGGTCACACCTCAATTTCGCAGTGAAAAATGACCCTTTTTTGGCAAAGTGCCTAGCTGTAGTTTTTGAACCCTAGCTCTGCCGGCACCTAGGGAAACCTAGCAAACCTATACATTTTTGAAAACTAGACACCCAGGGGAATCCAGGATGGGGTGACTTGAATGCCTCCCACCAGGTTCTGTTACCCAGAATCCCTTGCAAACCTAAACAATTGTCCAAAAAAACACATTTTCCCCACATTTCTGTGGTGGAAAGTTCTGGAATCTGCGTGGATCCACAAATTTTCACCCACCCCACATTCCCCAAAGTCTTACGAGAAAAATGGTACCTCACTTGTATGGGTCGGCCTAGTGCCCGCGACAGGAAACGGCGCAAAACGCAACATGTTCACACCTCAATTTCGCAGTGAAAAATGACCCTGTTTTTGCAAAGTGCCTAGCTGTAGCTTTTGAACCCTAGCTCTGCCGGCACCTAGGGAAACCTAGCAAACCTATACATTTTTGAAAACTAGACACACAGGGGAATCCAGGATGGGGTGACTTGACTGCCTCCCACCAGGTTCTGTTACCCAGAATCCCTTGCAAACCTAAAACATTGTCCAAAAAACCACATTTTCCCCACATTTCTGTGGTGGAAAGTTCTGGAATCTGCGTGGATCCACAATTTTCGACCCACCCCGAGTTCCCCAAAGACTTACGAGAAAAATGGTACCTCACTTGTGTGGGTCGGCCTAGTGCCTGCGACAGGGAACGGCGCAAAACGCAACGTGGTCACACCTCAATTTCGCAGTGAAAAATGACCCTTTTTTGGCAAAGTGCCTAGCTGTAGTTTTTTAACCCTAGCTCTGCCGGCACCTAGGGAAACCTAGCAAACCTATACATTTTTGAAGACTAGACACCCAGGGGAATCGAGAATGGGGTGACTTGACTGCCTCCCACCAGGTTCTGTTACCCAGAATCCCTTGCAAACCTAAACAATTGTAAAAAAAAACAGATTTTCCCCACATTTCTGTGGTGGAAAGTTCTGGAATCTGCGTGGATCCACAAATTTCCACCCACCCCGCGTTCCCCAAAGTCTTCCGAGAAAAATGGTACCTCACTTGTGTGGGTCGGCCTAGTTCCCGCGACAGGAAACGGCGCAAAACGCGACGTGGACACACCTCAATTTCGCAGTGAAAAATGACCCATTTTTGCCAAAGTGCCTAGCTGTCGTTTTTGAACCATAGGTTTGCTGGCACCTAGGAAAACCTAGCAAACCTATACATTTTTGAAAACTAGACACCCAGGGGAATCCAGGATGGGGTGACTTGGCTGCCTCCCACCAGGTTCTGTTACCCAGAATCCCTTGCAAACCTAAAAAATTGTCAAAATAAACACATTTTCCCCACATTTCTGTGGTGGAAAGTTCTGGAATCTGCGTGGATCCACAATTTTCCACTCAACCCGCGTTCCCCAAAGTCTTACGAGAAAAATGGTACCTCACTTGTGTGGGTCGGCCTAGTGCCTGCGACAGGAAACGGCGCAAAACGCAACGTGGTCACACCTCAATTCTCGCTGTGAAAAAGGACCCTTTGTTGGCAAAGTGCCTAGCTGTAGTTTTTGAACCCTAGCTCTGCCGGCACCTAGGGAAACCTAGCAAACCTATACATTTTTGAAAACTAGACACCCAGGGGAATCCAGGATGGGGTGACTTGACTGCCTCCCACCAGGTTCTGTTACCCAGATTCCCTTGCAAACCTAAAAAATTGTCCAAAAAAACACATTTTCCCCACATTTCTGTGGTGGAAAGTTCTGGAATCTGCGTGGATCCACAAATTTCCGCCCACCCCGCGTTCCCCAAAGTCTTAAGAGAAAAATGGTACCTCACTTGTGTGGTTCAGCCTAGTGCCTGCGACAGGAAACGGCGCAAAACGCAACTTGGTCACACCTCAATTTCGCAGTGAAAAATGACCCTTTTTTGGCAAAGTGCCTGGCTGTAGTTTTTGAACCCTAGCTCTGCCGGCACCTAGGGAAACCTAGCAAACCTATACATTTTTGAAAACTAGATGCCCAGGGGAATCCAGGATGGGGTGACTTGACTGCCTCCCACCAGGTTCTGTTACCCAGAATCCCTTGCAAACCTAAAAGATTGTCAAACAAAACACATTTTCCCCACATTTTTGTGGTGGAAAGTTCTGGAATCTGCGTGGATCCACAAATTTCCACCCACCCCGCGTTCCCCAAAGTCTTCCGAGAACAATGGTACCTCACTTGTGTGGGTCGGTCTAGTGCCCGCGACAGGAAACGGCGCAAAACGCAACGTGGTCACAATTCAATTTCGCAGTGAAAAATGACCCTTTTTTGGCAAAGTGCCTAGCTGTAGTTTTTTAACCCTAGCTCTGCCGGCACCTAGGGAAACCTAGCAAACCTATACATTTTTGAAAACTAGACACCCAGGGGAATCCAGGATGGGGTGACTTGACTGCCTCCCACCAGGTTCTGTTACCCAGAATCCCTTGCAAACCTAAACAATTGTCAAACAAATCACATTTTCCCCACATTTTTGTGGTGGAAAGTTCTGGAATCTGCGTGGATCCACAAATTTCCACCCACCCCGCGTTCCCCAAAGTCTTCCGAGAAAAATGGTACCTCACTTGTGTGGGTCGGCCTAGTGCCCGCGACAGGAAACGGCGCAAAACACAACGTGGTCACACCTCAATTTCGCAGTGAAAAATGACCCTTTTTTGGCAAAGTGCCTAGCTGTAGTTTTTTAACCCTAGCTCTGCCGGCACCTAGGGAAACCTAGCAAACCTATACATTTTTGAAAACTAGACACCCAGGGGAATCCAGGATGGGGTGACTTGACTGCCTCCCACCAGGTTCTGTTACCCAGAATCCCTTGGAAACCTAAAAAATTGTCAAACAAATCACATTTTCCCCACATTTTTGTGGTGGAAAGTTCTGGAATCTGCGTGGATCCACAAATTTCCACCCACCCCGCGTTCCCCAAAGTCTTCCGAGAAAAATGGTACCTCACTTGTGTGGGTCGGCCTAGTGCCCGCGACAGGAAACGGCGCAAAACACAACGTGGTCACACCTCAATTTCGCAGTGAAAAATGACCCTTTTTTTGCAAAGTGCCTAGCTGTAGTTTTTGAACCCTACCTCTGCCGGCACCTAGGGAAACCTAGCAAACCTATACATTTTTGAAAACTAGACACCCAGGGGAATCCAGGATGGGGTGACTTGACTGCCTCCCACCAGGTTCTGTTACCCAGAATCCCTTGCAAACCTAAAAAATTGCCAAAAAAAGCAAATTTTCCCCACATTTCTGTGGTGGAAAGTTCAGGAATCTGCGTGGATCCACAAATTTCAACCCACCCCGCATTCCCCAAAGTCTTACGAGAAAAATGGTACCTCACTTGTGTGGGTCGGCCTAGTGCCCGCGACAGGAAAGGGTGCAAACGCAACGTGGTCATACCTCAATTTCACAGTGAAAAATGACCCTTTTTGGCAAAGTGCCTAGCTGTAGTTTGTGAACCCCAGCTCTGCCGGCACTCTAGGGAAACCTACCAAACACACACATTTCTGAAAAGTAGACACCCGGGGCTTCAGTGAGGTATGGCTTGCGTGGATAACCCAACGTTTCCTTACCCAGAATCCCCTGCAAACCTCAATTTTAGCTGAAAAAATCACTTTTTCAGACATTTTTGTGTGGGAAAGTGTGGCATCACTGGGCTCACACAAATTTCCTACACCAGTTCCCCCAGGTCTCCCGATAAAATGGTGCCTCACTTGTGTGGGAGGCCCAAGTTCGCCGACAGGCAAGGGCCCAAAACGTAGTGAGGCGACATCAAAATTGCCTATCTCAAAACCACCTGGTTTTGCAAGGAGTCACCTAGGTTTTGGCACCGTGCTCGGCGGCCATCTAGGAAACCTACAAAACCCACACATTTCTGCAAAGTAGACACCGGGGGCTTCAGGAGGTATGCCTTGCGTGGATCCCAAAGTTTCTTACCCAGAATCCCTGCAAACCTCAATTTTAGCTGAAAAAATCACTTTTTTCAGACATTTTTGTGTGGGAAGTGTGGCATCACGGGCTCACACAAATTTCCTACCACCCATCGATCTCAGGTCTCCCGATAAAAATGATGCCTCACTGCGTGTGGGAGGACCAGTAACCGCAACAGGCAAGGGCCCAAAACATTTTTTGATAGGCAATGTTGATGATGCCTCAACACGCTTTGTGTCCTTGCATGTCGTGGGTACTTGGGCCTCCCACACAAGTGAGGCACCATTTTTATCGGGAGACCTGGGGAACGCTGGGTGGTAGGAAATTTGTGTGAGCCCGATGATGCCACACTCCCCACACAAAAATGTGTGAAAAAGTGATTTTTTCAGCTAAAATTGAGGTTTGCAAGGATTCTGGGTAGGAAACGTTGGGGGATCCATGCAAGCCATACCTCCTTGGAAGCCCCGGTGTCTAGTTTTCAGAAATGTGTGGGTTTGGTAGGTTTCCTAGATGGCCGCGAGCACGGCCAAAACCCAGGTGACTTCCTTGCAAAACCAGGTGGTTTTGAGATGGGCAATTTGATGTCGCATCACTACGTTTTGGGCCCTTTCTGTCGCGGGTACTTGGGCCTCCCACACAAGTGAGGCACCATTTTTATCGGGAGACCTGGAGAACGCTGGGTGGTAGGAAATTTGTGTGAGCCCGGTGATGCCACACTTCCCACACAAAATGTGTGAAAAAGTGATTTGTTTCAGCTAAAATTGAGGTTTGCAAGGGATTCTGGGTAAAGAAACGTTGGGGGATCCACGCAAGTCATACCTCCTTGAAGCCCCCGAGTGTCTAGTTTTCAGAAATGTGTGGGCTTGGTAGGTTTCCTAGATGGCCGCCGAGCACGGGGCCAAAACCCAGGTGACCCCCTTGCAAAACAAGGTGGTTTTGAGATAGGCAATTTTGATGTCGCCTCACTACGTTTTGGGCCCTTGCCTGTCGCGGGTACTTGGGCCTCCCACACAAGTGAGGCACCATTTTTATCGGGAGACCTGGGGAACGCTGGGTGGTAGGAAATTTGTGTGAGCCCGGTGATGCCACACTTTCCCACACAAAAATGTCTGAAAAAGTGATTTTTCAGCTAAAATTGAGGTTTGCAAGGGATTCTGGGTAAGGAAACCTTGGGGGATCCATGCAAGCCATACCTCCTTGGAAGCCCCCGGGTGTCTAGTTTTCAGAAATGTGTGGGTTTGGTAGGTTTCCCCTAGATGGCCGCCGAGCACGGGGCCAAAAGCCCAGGTGACCCCCTTGCAAAACCAGGTGGTTTTGAGATAGGCAATTTTGATGTCGCCTCACTACGTTTTGGGCCCTTGCCTGTCACGGGTACTTGGGCCTCCCACACAAGTGAGGCACCATTTTTATCGGGAGACCTGGGGAACGCTGGGTGGTAGGAAATTTGTGTGAGCCCAGTGATGCCACACTTTCCCACACACAAATGTGTGAAAAAAGTGATTTTTTCAGCTAAAATTGAGGTTTGCAAGGGATTCTGGGTAAGGAAACGTTGGGGGATCCACGCAAGCCATACCTCCTTGGAAGCCCCCGGGTGTCTAGTTTTCAGAAATGTGTGGGTTTGGTAGGTTTCCCTAGATGGCCGCCGAGCACAAGGCCAAAAACCCAGGTGACCCCCCTTGCAAAACCAGGTGGTTTTGAGATAGGCAATTTTGATGTCGCCTCACTACGTTTTGGGCCCTTGCCTGTCGCGGGTACTTGGGCCTCCCACACAAGTGAGGCACCATTTTTAATGGGAGACCTGGGGGAAAGCTGGGTGGTAGGAAATTTGTGTGAGCCCGGTGATGCCACACTTTCCCACACAAAAATGTCTGAAAAAATGGATTTTTTTCAGCTGAAATTGAGGTTTGTAGGGGATTCTGGGTAAGGAAACGTTGGGGGATCCACGCAAGCCATAACTCCTTGGAAGCCCCCGGGTGTCTACTTTGCAGAAATGTGTGGGTTTGGTAGTTTTCCCTAGATGGCCACCGAGCACGGGGCCAAAAACCCAGGTGACCCCCCTTGCAAAACCAGGTGGTTTTGAGATAGGCAATTTTGATGTCGCCTCACTACGTTTTGGGCCCTTGCCTGTCGCGGGTACTTGGGCCTCCCACACAAGTGAGGCACCAATTTTATCGGGAGACCTGGGGGAATGCTGGGTGGTAGGAAATTTGTGTGAGGCCAGTGATGCCACACTTTCCCACACAAAAATGTCTGAAAAAAGTGATTGTTTCAGCTAAAATTGAGGTTTGCTGGGGATTCTGGGTAAGGAAACGTTGGGGGATCCACGCAAGCCATACCTCCCTGGAAGCCCCCGGGTGTCTACTTCTCAGAAATGTGTGGGTTTGGTAGGTTTCCCTAGATGGCCGCCGAGCACGGGACCAAAAACCCAGGTGACCCCCCTTGCAAAACCAAATCGTTTTGACATAATTATGTGTTTATTTCTGCAGCGTGAGAATTTTAAGCACAAAATTGCAAGGAAAATGTGACAGACATTTTTAAGTTTGCAGGACATTGTGGATAAAATAACTTGTTGGAATTCACAAGAGAGACATCACCATGTACTCCCATGGGTTAACGATAATATCTACAGATGGTAGGTTATTCTTAGATGGAATGTACACCTTGGCAGAGAGAGTAAAAGACAAAGATTCCTGCACAGCCATCTATTCCTCAAACACACACACATACTGGTTGGATTTGGCACGAGGGCGAGTGATGGTTCAGTATATAAAATTTTATTAACAAGAGATTTCACAAAAATGAAATGCACTGTCAATAATTAAAAGGACAAAAAACGGAACCAGTGACTAGCAGCTCGTGAGCTGTAAAGCCACAGCAAGGCACCAACCGTTTTACAGGCCATTCACACACCTTTCATACGTGATACACACAAGACCATTCACACCACCAGGCACAAAACCAACACATCACAACATTCGCAAAAAGGGACAAGGTACACCCTGCTTCAGAAAGACAAAAAAGACAAATATTACTGCACAGCCATCTAATCCTCAAGCACACACACATACTGGTTGGATTTGGCACGAGGGTGAGTGATGGTTCAGTATATACAATTGTATTAGCAAGTGATTTCTCAAAAATGAAATGCACTGTTAATAATTGAAAGGACGAGAAACTGAACCATTGACTCACAGCTCGTGAGCTGTAAAGCCACGACAAGGCACCAACCTCTTTACAGGCCATTCATACACCTTTCATACGTGTGACACATACAAAACATTCACACCGCTCAGCCGCGGGCCCATCACATTACAACACTCACACCAGCAGACAGCGCCATTCAAGGGCCCATCACTTTCACACGCCCACATTCCTGACACAGCAACTACACAAACTGATGGATTGCGTGGAGTGGTGCTCAGCTAGCAGTGTGTGTAGTGACCAGCAGCAAGTCACTACTCACACACTGCCAGCCGAGCGCCAGTCCATGCACACCGCCAGCCAAGCACCTGTCCACGCACACCGCCAGCCAAGCGCCAGTCCACGCACACTGCCAGCCAAGCGCCAGTCCACGCACAACACCAGCCAAGCGCCAATCCACGCACACCGCCAGCCAAGCACCAGTCAACGCACACCGCCAGCTAAGCACCAATCCACGCACACCGCCAGCCAAGCTCCAGTCCACGCACACCGCCAGCCAAGCGCCAGACCACGCACACCGCCAGCCAAGCGCCAGTCCACGCACACCGCCAGCCAAGCGCCAATCCATGCACAACACCAGCCAAGCGCCAATCCACGCACACCGCCAGCCAAGTGCCAATCAACGCACACCGCCAGCCAAGCACCAATCCACGCACACCGCCAGCCAAGCGCCAGACCACGCACACCGCCAGCCAAGCGCCAGTCCACGCACACCGCCAGCCAAGCGCCAATCCATGCACAACACCAGCCAAGCGCCAATCCACGCACACCGCCAGCCAAGTGCCAATCAACGCACACCGCCAGCCAAACACCAGTCAACGCACACTGCCAGCCAAGCGCCAATCCACGCACACCGCCAGCCAAGCGCCAGTCCTCGCACACCGCCAGCCAAGCGCCAGTCCACGCACAACACCAGCCAAGTACCAATCCACGCACACCGCCAGCCAAGCACCAATCCACGCACACCACCAGCCAAGCACCAGTCAACGCACACCGCCAGCCAAGCACCAATCCACGCACACCGCCAGCCAAGCGCCAGTCCATGCACACTGCCAGCCAAGCGCCAGTCCACGCACACCGCCAGCCAAGCGCCAGTCCACGCACACCGCCAGCCAAGCTCCAGTGCACGCACAACACCAGCCAAGCGCCAATCCACGCACACCGCCAGCCAAGCACCAGTCAACGCACACCGCCAGCCAAGCACCAGTCAACGCACACCGCCAGCCAAGCACCAATCCACGCACACCGCCAGCCAAGCGCCAGTCCATGCACACTGCCAGCCAAGCGCCAGTCCACGCACACCGCCAGCCAAGCGCCAGTCCACGCACACCGCCAGCCAAGCTCCAGTGCACGCACAACACCAGCCAAGTGCCAATCCACGCACACCGCCAGCCAAGCACCAGTCAACGCACACCGCCAGCCAAGCACCAGTCAACGCACACCGCCAGCCAAGCGCCAATCCACGCACACCGCCAGCCAAGCGCCAGTCCACGCACACCGCCAGCCAAGCGCCAGTCCACGCACACCGCCATCACATTTAGGATTTTTATACAAAAAAACACAAACAAATTGCAAATAGATACAAATCTACTAACACAAAATCTGAAACTAAATACATTGCACTAATGCCAACCTTGAAACAGAATAACATTTTTTAAACAATACAGACCAGGCAGTTCACTTTACCACTCATGGATGCTCCCAAAATTTCTTTTGCGTGTGGTACGCTCTAAAACAAGCAGGCACACACAGCCCAGGGTTAGAAGGACACCCGGGGCAGAAAAGATGAGTCTCCTTCCGCAAACCTCTTCGCCAACAGACTCTACATCTCCTAGTGGGAAAGTCTTTTGAAGATGTGGGAGGAATGTAATCAGGAAAGTGGCGATCTTTCAATCGAGCCACATCCTCCACCACTCCAAATCTAGGAACACTTGCCTGTTCCACAACAACAAGGCTAGCTATCACAGAGTGCTGACACTGAAGAAATGTCAACTTTGACGCAGGAGAACACTCCTTGAACACAATAAAAGCATTGAAAGTTGCTAAGTTGAAGAAATGGATGGCCAACTTCTTATACCAAACATAAGCCTTCCGAATAGCAGTGTAAGGTTCCAACCTCTGATCTACTCTGTCAACACCACCCATGTGCTTATTGTAGTCTAGAATGCACACAGGTTTGCGCACTTCAGCAACCTGACCCCAAACAGGCACAGGTGAAGTACTCTCATCATGGATGGTAGTCAGCATGTACACATCCCTCCTGTATACAAATTTCACAGCTAGTAGTTCATCACTACGCAAGGAACTGCACTGACCCCTCTGAAGTTTTTTGCAAACAAGCTCTTTCGGATAACCTTTGCGGTTAGAGCGGATTGTGCCACATGCAAAAGTGTCCACTTTAAACAATTCCTTAAATAATTGCACAGCAGTGTAGAAGTTATCAAGGTACAAATGGTGGCCTCTGTTAAACAGTCTTCTAGCAAGATCCCACACAATTTTCTCTGAAACTCCAAAAGTGGACGGACAACCTGGGGGTCAATAGTGGAATCTCTACCAGTGTACACACGAAAATTAAAAACATATCCTGTCCTACTCTCAGACAACATATACAGCTTAATTCCATAGCGTGCCCTCTTGCTAGGGATGTACTGCCTAAAAACCAAACGACCCTTGAACAAGACCAAAGACTCATCAATAGATATTTCTTTCCCTGGAGTATAGATCTCTGAAAATCGATCTACAAAGTGATCAAGAACAGGCCGAATCTTAAAAAGACGGTCACAGTCAGGGTGAATATGTGGCAACGCCAAAGAATTATCAACAAAATGCAGCATACATAGCAAAAGTAAATACCGATCACGAGTCATAACTGCAGGAAATATGGCTGTTGCCATCAAGGGGCTGGTAGACCAATATGAAGCCTGGTTCGGCTTCCTTATCAAACCCATCAATAAAGTCAAACCCAAAAACTTCTTAATCTCTTCCAGATTTGTGGGAGTCCACCGGGTAGCTCTAGAGTAGGGCCTAAGTTTGTCACTGTTGTCCCTCAAAAAACTGTTCAGCATACAAATTAGTCTGCTCAACAATCTCACCCAAAAATACATCATCCATGAACAACTGAAAAAACTGTATAGGCAAATAATGTTCACAATCCACTCTACACCCTGCATCACCGCTAAAGGCAGGCAACACCGGCTGCACCATGTTTGGATCAACCCAGAGTCCAGCACTTCCAGTAGGAAGCCTAGCAGCCTCAGGCTGCAATCCAGATGCCTCTTGCACCATCGGCACAGCAGTATCCTCCTCTAAAACAGGCACTTCATCTGCACTGAGAGAACCTTCATCATCCGATGATTCCATGTGGAGAGAAAACTCACTGCCAGAATCTTCCCCTCCCTCCTCTCCCTCAGACGCACTGTCAGTCTCATAATCCGGCTCAGAGGAAGATTCAAGAAGCATACCAACCACCTGCTGAGCAGTCATTCTACGGCTAGCCATAATGATTACTAATAAAGGTAACTTGTCAAACAAGTCAACAACAACAAACACTTTGTAAAATAAGTAATAAACAAAATGCACCTTTATCAGAAATACCTATACACTCCAAAACGATACCACTCACTTGCCAGAAGCAGCTAAACTCACCACCACCTACTCTGCACAGACACAGTATGGATCAACAATATCCCACTAAAAAGAAAGAGAAAAGAAAATTACACATAAGACAATGCAAAACACATCGCAAAGATTTTCATGCTCAAAACACTAACTGAATATGCTGCCATTATGACACCACTTACAAAAAAATTCATTCATACATTACAATATTACTCATTTGGAGTAAATACAACAAAAATGTTTTTCTTACCAAAAAATGCAACTACGCAAAACTGCAGAACAACCACTGTCGAAACCGCAAACAGGAATCAAAAGCTTTACACTAGATTAAAAAGGAGAAAAAAACATTATAATCACATATGCAAATAATGCACCAGTCCACACACAGTCCACCAGCCAAGCTAAGGGGTAGGTGGGCCTAAGAGTATAAATTAAATATTCACCCCGTAAAAGGGGAGCAACCCTTGACCTTGAGGCCACCCCCAAAACAAAAATTAAAAAAACTCTGGTGTCTAGTGGCTTCTGCCCCCTTGGGGGCAGATGGGCCTAAAACATACTGCTACTCTGCCACCCAAAGAGGGCAGAAATGGCCACAATCATCCTCCCATAAAGGGGAGCGACCCATGTCCAAGGGGCCGCTCCCCAACATAAAAAAAAACCCTGGTGGCCTAGTGGCCCTACAAAAAAAAAAATTTCAAAATCATGCGATCTGCCCCTCAGGGTGATACCAAAGGGGATGATGGACGGAGCGCTTGAGCAAATCTAACACTCACCCCCAGTCAACTGATCTGGGTTTAATCCATCATCATTCTTTAGCTCACTCCACCACCCCAGTTCAGACATGGCCAAATGCAAATCAGTCTGACCCTGTGCGCTTTGATCGCCCTAAGTTGGCAGGGTATGCCCAGACGTGGGTCCCTTGCTCACTTTGCCACTGGACTCAAGCTAGCCTGGCTGATGACGGCTGATTAGCCAGAAACCGGTCCCAGGATGGTTGTTTCCGGGCCAGGGAAGACATGGCTTGGCAGTTCGGGCTGGACTGTTCCCATGAGGCACAGGGTCAGACTGATTTGCATATGGCCATGCCTGAACTGGGGTGGTGGAGTGAGCTAAAGCATGATGATGGATTAAACCCAGATCAGTTGACTGGGGGTGAGTGTACATTTATTCTATTGACCCAGTGGGCCGATTTTATTTAAGAACATTTAAATCTGCCCCCACCCCAGGGGGCAGACAAAGCCAAAATGTATGCCCCCAAAAGGGGAGCGACCCTTGCCTAAGGGGCCGCTCCCCCAAACAAAACCTAACATCATGGGCATACTAAAATGGCCCCCAAAGGGGAGTGACCCTTACCCAAGGGGCCACTCCCCACTACATTTATTCCATTGGCCCAGTGGGCCGATTTTTTTTTTTTTAAATTAATTCTGCCCCCCCCAGGGGGCAGACAAAGCCAAAATGTATGCACCCAAAAGGGGAGTGACCCTTGCCCAAGGGGCCACTCCCCACTACATTTACTCTATTGGCCCAGTGGGCCGAATACATTTTTAAAATTTTAATCTGCCCCCCAGGGGGCAGACAAAGCCAAAATGTATGCCCCCAAAAGGGGAGCGACCCTTGCCTAAGGGGCCGCTCCCCAAACAAAACCTAACATCATGGGCATACTAAAATGGCCCCCAAAGGGGAGTGACCCTTACCCAAGGGGCCACTCCCCACTACATTTATTCCATTGGCCCAGTGGGCTGATTTTATTTAAAAACAATTAAATCTGCCACCCCCAGGGGGCAGACAAAGCCAAAATGTATGCCCCCAAAAGGGGAGTGACCCTTGCCCAAGGGGCCACTCCCCACTACATTTACTCTATTGGCCCAGTGGGCCGAATACATTTTTAAAAATGTAAATCTGCCCCCGCCCAGGGGTGCAGACAAGGCCAAAATGTATGCCCCCAAAAGGGGAGCGACCCTTGCCTAAGGGGCCGCTCCCCCAAACAAAACCTAACATCATGGGCATACTAAAATGGCCCCCAAGGGAGTGACCCTTGCCCAAGGGGCCACTCCCCAGTGCATTTATTACATTGGCCCAGTGGGCCGATTTTTTTATATAAAATTATATTCTGCCCCCCAGGGGTGCAGACAAAGCCTACAGTGATGCCTCCAAAGGGGGAGCGACCTTGCCTAAGGGGCCGCTCCCCCAACCAACAAAACACTGGCCAATGCAAAAATAAAAAAATCCCTGGCGCTAGTGGGCATTCCTGCTGCACGATCGCATGATCGTGCAGCAGGAATGCACAAAGAGGCATCGAGGGAAAGGAAAACCCTTTCCTTTCCCCCGATGCCTCTTTCGTTTAAATCCCCCTCCCCAGCCCCAAAACGTACCTGTTTGTTCCCCGACGCGCTGGAAGCAAATGGCTTCCTGCGCGTCGGGGAACAAAGGAAACCTCCAATGACGCGCGCTGACGTCATTGATGACGCGGAGGGAGGGGGCGGGGGAGGCAGGGAAGGTCTTCCCTGCCTTCCCCGGTACAAACACTGGGATCGACCGCCCACAGGGGAGCGCCAGCGCTTCCCCCGTGGGTGGGTGTCATGACGAGCTGGACTCGTCATGAGCACACGGCGACTGTGTGCCATGACGAGTCCAGCTCGTCATGAGCACACAAGGGGTTAAAACTCTTAGCTGGCATGTTTTCGGCCCTAAATTCATCTCTCTTGTCTCATTACTATATTCCGCACCTGTGGCGTCCACCATAGTTAATGGTCTTGTTTCAAATCGTTTTTCACTTCATCGTGGTGTCCGACAGGGTTGTCCCCTATCTCCCCTTTATTCATTTTATCCCTTGAACCATTTTTGTCTCGGATTCGCTATAATAATTCCATCTCTGGTTTTCTTTATGGGGATCATCACTTGAAACTTTCTGCCTATGCAGATGATGTCCTTCTTTTTATTTCACATCCATTGACCTCTCTCCCTCCGTTACTACAAGAATTCTCAGATTTTTCTATGGTGTCAGGTTACAAAATAAATTCAGACAAAACGGAAATCCTTCCTATCTCTAAATTCTGTCTTAAGGAGCAGTTTGATATAACTGGTTTTCGCTGGAATAGTTCCAGAATTAAATATCTTGGTATATGGTTTACTAACTCTATTTTAGATTCAGTCAAAATAAACATGAAGGAAGCTCTTGACCGCATCTCCAAACTCCTTTCTTCGAATCCTCTTTTTCTTTCCTGGTGGGGTCGTCTTGACTCTATTAAAATGATGATTACTCCAATTTTACTATATTTCTTTTCAATGATTCCAGTTCACGTCCCCTTTATCTACTTTAAGAAAATAGACTCTCTGTTGTCCAAATTTTTGTGGAATAACAGAAAGCCTAGGATCTCTTTATCTCATCTTAAAAGGCCAAAATCTTCTGGTGGTGTGAATTTTCCAGATTTTCGTTTGTACCATAAAGCTTTTTGTCTTAAACAAGCTTCTTTTTGGCTTCTTACAGATGTTCTCCTATTGCTCCATTGTGGGTCAATATTGAAAGCTGTTTATTAACCCCCTTTTCTTTTAATGAGATTCTTGTATTTACTACCAAGACCACTCTCACATTTCTTCCACTATTTAAACATACATGCTCACTATTAACACCTCATTATAAATCACAATTAATATTTAGAAACATGTTTTTAGGCTCTCCTATTTGGTACAATCGCCTTATCACTATCAATAATAGACCCTTGTTTTGGAGTTCCTGAAGAAATAGAAACATTATTTGGGTTCAAGATTTGTTTGACGGTATATCTCCTTGTTCCTTTCCTCAATTCCAAGCTACTTTTAATTGTCCTCGTTCATTTTTACAAAAGTTTTCGATTCTTATGGAAGTGATTTTAGATGTCTTTTATTCCCTTCCTCCTGTAGACTCCCTGCCTACACAAGATCCACTTCAAAAAATGTTACGGGTACTTCCAAAAGACACCTTGATTTATAAATACTTTTATTCCGCCGATCCAGAGAGATCTAAGACTAAGATGGAACTTGCCTGGGAGATGGATTTGGGTTGTGAGTGGAGCATTGATTTATGGAATAAGATCTGGGCTAGATCCTTAAAAATCTCTAGATCTGCATCTACCACTCAATCTATGTTTTTTCTATACCACAGACTATTTTACACTCCCATTTCCATAGCTAACTTTACACACACTAACAATAAGACTTGTTGGTCTTGTGATTTTCCTTTGGCTGACTTATTCCACCTTTTGTTCTTATGCCCTCCCGTAGCTTCTTTTTGATTACAAATTTGGTCTCGCCTCTCATCCATTTTTAACTTAAATATCCCTATATCAAATGTTCTTATTTTTATAGGGAGCCTATCAGATTCCTTAAGCTAATTATCTCACTAAAAAGGACTGTTTGATTTGATGTTAGCCTTAGCTTTTCAACAAATCATAATGAATTGGAAATGTTCAACAAAACTTTCAATCAAATCCTGGTGGAACACTGTGTGTCATTATCACAGATTGGATACTGCTTTTGCTTCCTATTGTAATACACATGTAAATAGAGACCTATTTTGGTTACCGCTAACTACTTATTTGAATAAGATTTCAATTAGTCAAGTATCTCGCAACTGTTCTGAAAATTTCCAGCCTCCATGATTCCGTTTTTCTCTCTGTCTTTTTTCTCTCCATTTACTAACCTTTAAAAATGTACTATTTATATATAATTAGGTTATTATATTCCTTTTTGATTCTCTAGAGTATTATTATTATTCGATCTTTTGTTGCAAAGTATTTTCTATATTTCCCTTTCTTCCTTCCTTCTACCCCCACCCTTTTTCCTGCATAATCTTTAAAATGTAAACAGCTTTCTACTATATTTTATTGCCTATTTGTATTTCATATGTTCATTATTAAGTTGTTGGCTTCCGGCCTATGTTTTATGTATAACATTTATTCAATAAAGCTTGTTTAATAGTAAAAGAGAAATAATGTGGCAATATTGATCTGGCAAAGGTTTATTTTCCAAACTTTATTGTAGCTATCACATATTTAGTCTCATTATCAAATATTTGTCTAATAGGTTCATTCATTTCCGGCCTTTAAGAGCACTACGCCGCTCATCTGGTGCACTTCTGGCTGTAATTGCTAAAACCAAGGTACTAAAAAAAGATGTCTCATCCTTCTTTTTCTTGGCTTCTCAATCATGGAACCTGCTTACATTCTTTCTCTGCAGTACTCAATGAACTGCAGTTTTAAAAGATTTTGAATACATGGCTGTTCACCACTGCAAAAAGGGCTTGAACTATCTAAGCATAAATGGCTCAGGGCCTGTAAATTGTGTTAGTCCTTTTAGCACCAGGACTCTCCCAGGAGTAGCTGTGCGCTTTACAGATATTTCATTTCATTCATTCAACATTTCTTCTGATGTTTTTCTGTCACCACATATTGGCAATGAGCTGCAGCCATGATTTCATAACTAAAAGATCTATAATTAGACCAGTCGTAAATTGAGCAATCGGTGAAGATTCCCTTGTAGATGTGTTATTGATTCTTAACCATGTAAAGCCTGTATGACCCTTTTCATATCTCAGTTTACATAGTAATGGGATTAGTAATCACCATCGACCCATGGCCGCAGTTACAGCGGGTGCACCAAATAATATGGTAAAATATGCACTCATGACTTCTTCCTCCATGTTTCATGTGCAGGTAAAGACTAAAGGCGAAGGACTGATGGGTCTGGCCTGAGGCCTATGAGTAGGCAAGTCATAGAGTAGCAGTTTAAGGGTAAGAGTTCAGCTTTATGTGATTGGAAGATGCTAATTTCTCGAATACTTTCGTATATACCCATCTCATTTCGAGATATTAACTATATTGGAATAATCCATTTCTAAAATGTAGAAACATGGTAACTCACTTCTTTGCTTAAAAAGAATCCTAACACACAGTCTGATTTTGACCTTTTGCCTACTCATTACCAATGTCCCACTTCCTTCTTTCTAAAATGAGTACTTGTCAGGACAACCAGTTAGTGGACAGTCCAATCAAGTTATAGACCTGGCCATTCATTGTTGTCTAAGATAGCAGTCTGACCTCAGCTGGATGCTACAGCAATGTTATTGGCTAATGCTCTACCATGGTACCACTCCCTTCACAGAGCATGAAGACCGGAGTACTCTGGTTCTTGGTCCTCAAACCTCCCTCGTTTTTTAGGTTCCACCTAGACAATGCATGCGATGTCACTTTGAGACATGTTGTATACACTCTGTGACTTCACAAGCACAACACAAGTGCTGTGCAGGCAAAACCTAAAAACCTGGAGGCATATTTATCATAGTGTTGCATCGCTCTTGCGCCACGCGAGGGGTGCAGGGAGATGCAACACTAAAGTCACATTTATCAAGCCATGCAAGGCCACCTTGCGTGGCCCTGCATGGCTTGATAAATCTGGAGTAACACAATGCAGTGCAAATCGCTGCATTGTGTTACTCTGTCCCAGGGAGGCTTCCGATGGGTGGAACATGCATGTTCCCATGCATCCACCCATGGATTTTGGCACATTCCCAGATTTACCATTAGTGGTAGACCTGGCAATGCATCAAAATGCTATACCTCCCTAGGGAAGGTGTAACGAGGAGTAATATCTTTATTTTTCCCAGTTTTTTTCTCTTGCTGTGTGTGCTGCATCCTGCAGCACACATGGAGAATGGAAAAT
Source organism: Calotriton arnoldi (assembly GCA_963921515.1). Taxonomy (NCBI): domain Eukaryota; kingdom Metazoa; phylum Chordata; class Amphibia; order Caudata; family Salamandridae; genus Calotriton; species Calotriton arnoldi. The sequence continues at coordinate 171,188 of CAWUFW010004574.1, forward strand.
GCCTCACAGCATTGTTTTGGTGCAGGAAGGAGTCCCGTCCTGCACAAAAACAATCATGCTTACAACTCAGGACCCCTGCACCATGACGCAAGGGTGCCTGCATTGGCATTAGGCAGCCAAAAGTATGCCAGTGCAAGGAAAGGGCAAGAATGCGCAATATGATGTTAAGTACGGCGCATTCCTGCCCGTTCCCTTTCATGCAGCGTAACGCAACAAGGTGGCTTACTGTGCTGCGCTGCATGAAAGCATGATAACTATGTCCAAATATACAGAAAGGGTCTCTTGGACAGCCCCTTTCAGCCATTGGTTGTCTTGGGTCGACTCTCTTCATCCATTGCTTATGTGATATGTCATTTTGGAGCTGTCTACTGCATTTTGCAGATGTTTACATTTTGCAGTGGTAATTTAAAACAAACTTTTTAAAAAGTTAACTTTTTTTAAGTGCAACATCTGCATTTTTAAAAAGTTTGTTTGAGAGTAGGCAGTGTTTTTTTTTGGACCACTGTCTACTGGCAAACTTATATTTTGCATTCACAAATGAGAGGGGGTCCTCTTTCTCCGAGATTAGCCATGACATCGGCGTATTGTAGTATCTGTACTTTCCGGTTAACGAGGAGTGGGGGCATTATCTGGAATTAGTCAGATTGCTTTCCAAGCCCGCCATGAAGAGATTAAATAATAAAGGAGCAAGGATGCATCCTTGTTTAAGGCCTTTATCTGTATGGATTTAGTCTGAGGTTGTCCAATTTGTTGTCAATTTACTTTTCACCCAGGTCTCACTACATAGGAACTCCAGAGCTTCCAGGAGACAAGGTGCGATCCCCCAGCCATTAAGCTTGGCCCATAACCGTGCCCTTGGTACGTTATCGAAGGCGTTAGTGAAGTAGATAAACACTGTATGTAGTGATTGGGCATTTGGCCGAATAGGGTCCTCTATTAAACAAGTCAGGGTCAGCAGATTATCCTCTATATGGCAGCTTTTCTGGAAACCAGATGGAAACCAAGGGGTCAGCAGTTTCACATTAGACCACGCTTCAGGTTCTTAATTTAAGAGTCAAGTGTATCCTTTTCCCTCAATGTCCCAGAGAGCAATCATCTTGCAATTACTTGGCGAATGGAGGCAGCCCTTCTTTTATATTGCGACCAGAATTGACACCCTCCAGCTGTCCAGGAGTGTGCTTGTGTAGAAGCAATTAGCATAAACGGGTATCAAAATGTAGGCCCACATGTCGGCATCTGATTTAAGCAGAGTGGCAGGCACTCCATTTGGACCAGGGGCATCTGGCCCTCTTAGTCTGTTTAGCATCCGTCTTACGCTGTTTAGGCTAGGCCACTGACAGCCGCCATAAAGGAGCACGCTCTTGCTCATGAGGTGCTCCCCCTGTTTCTTGGGCTTTGCCGGCCATCATGCTTGAGTCAGCCTTTGGTGTCGCTAGTGCTGACATACTCGTCTCCCCCTATATAAATTTTATATAGTTATTGAAGATATCTCCCCCATTACTTTGGTGTGATGTTACAATTTCTTTTATTTTTTCTCCCCATGTGAGGCTGCTGACAATGCCCCAGAATTTCCTCAAGTCTCTTAGTTTCATGGTTACATGGAGTCTTGCCCAGCTATATTTGTCTTTCTTAAACTGAGCCGCCCTTCTTAACTTCCTGTATGCTCACCTTAGAAGTTTGGTTTTTTCTTTAAGTGCCCTGCTTGGGCCCCTGCTCAATCTATTGGAGCGCAGGGTTTTATTCAGTTCGTCCTTTAGCTTTCTTGCTTCAGGCTCCCAGCCAACAGGCTGTTTTTGCTCAGTCGGTCTTTCCCCCCCAGTATGACTGGTTGGATTTCTTGAAGAGCAGTTATCACACTTTCCCACCCTATATTGTGCTTGTCTTGTGACTTAAGGGCATATAGAATCCTGTTGGCCCGTCTTGTTGCCATTCTGTGATTGTTATTCAAATCTGGATCAGTCCACTCCCAAGCAGTTTGCTTTAAGGGGTTCATATCATTTTGGCTCCCTATCATTTGCTGTCTTGTACGACTGATCCACTTATAGATAATTGCACAAGATAATACTGCATGATCACTTGATATTTTTGGCATTATGTGAAGATTGTCAATGAGATGGAAGTGATCTGGGGATCACAGATATAATCTACGTGGGTGTATTCAGCTGGGCTATCAACTTTAGTTCTGCCATTCAGGCACAGGAGGCCTAGGGCTTCGAGTTTGATGGCGTGTGAGGAGCCAAACGCATCTTTTTCTGATCTAATTGAAATGTTTTGGGGATTTTCCAATCAGTGTTTTCATTTTCTTTCCAGTATACAGCAGTGCTTGACCCCAGAAGATTTGAGTTGAAGTCTCCCCCAATTAAATACATGGCATCCGTATGCTCTGTGTTCATAGCCTCAAGCTTCTCCAATAGGGTTTTTGCTGTATGTCTTTTGCTAATCAGTGCAAGATGAAGATAAATGTTTCCAATTATGACTGAGTTCGGCATTGTCCTATTAAGGGATTTTAGTGCGGTGATTTTAGCAATAATAGAATCTCCATTACCAGCCCAGATTTTGGTGGTGTTAGTGGCCCAGTTCGTTTTTATGTGAATTCATACGCCACCACTTGGGTGGCCGACTCATATTGAGGGTCTTGCTGGGACGCTGAATTCAACGTGATCTTGTAACGGCTCTTCCTCCTGCTTCCATGTCTCTTGAAGGCATATCACATCGTATGCACTTAGCTCTTTTTTTATTTGCATCCCCGAGATCCCTCTCACATTTCAGAAACATACTTTTAGTGTATTACGCCGATGTTGTATGCCCTGTTCCATGTCAGGGGCGTGCGTTTAGTGACCTGGCAAGCGAATCCCAGTTTGTGTTCTCCTGGGGGGATTTAATCTGGGCTATATTTACTTATCTCCTCCAACTGGGGCATAGCTCCCCCTATACACATCTATCCATTCCATGTTCGACCTGGTAACTTTAATATTCATCCTGAGGTTATCTGGCAAAACTGATGGTTTGCCTCTATATAGTTCTGGCTCGAAAGAGGATAAACCCTCCTTTCTGTCAACTGGAGCAGTACACCTCCTCTGTCCTTGTATGCAGGACATCTGATGTACCTCCTCCTGCCCAGTTGTGTTCCTCTTCTCTTTTTGTTCTCTTTTTGTGCACCTTTGGTGTTCTTCAATATTGAGGGTAGTTTCTCAGGGGGTGGCTCATTTCGCTGCTATTCTCTTGTTCAGGCGAGGGGGAGGGATCGTTTCAGTGGTATTGAAGCTTTATTCCCCAGGATGCCAACAGGGATCTATTTCGGTCAAACTTATGCACCAATAGCTCTTCCTTTAGTCCTATCTCAGTTTGTTCCTGGTGTTCCTTAAGGCCACATTTTCAATGTCTTCGGACCTCAGGCATCCTAGATCTGGGATTTTAGAAGTCAGCCTGAGTATATTCTGCCTGTTGAGGATATCCCATTTACCTTGTGAAATATATTCCGGTTGAAAGGTTACTTAGTATATTCGTTTTGTTGGGCTTCTAGGGCACTTTATCCCTTAAATTAAAAGACCATCACTCCCCTCTTAGCTCTTCTTTGGTCTGGCCCTGCTGGACCACCGGGTAAGGGGCTGTAGTTACTTGCTGGGCTATAGTTTCTTCTGAGGTTGCTTTTAAAACTGCTCTTTTCAGCACTTCGATAGGCTCAAATCTTCCCTTCTCATTTTCCACTGTAGCTGTTTGGGTGCTCATGTCTATATGGGGCCTTAAGATGTGGGCACTTTCAAGATCCCACAGCCCTCTGGCCGGAGCCGCCCCTTGTCCTTCTGGCTGTGACCCCCGACTACATTGTCCAGATCGTACAACCTATTCTCTTGCACTTGTTTCCCTGCCACAGTCTGATTGGCATATTTAATTTACTTATAAGTCCCTTGTATAGTGGTTTACCATATACCCAGGGCCTGTAGATTAAATGCTACTAGTGGGCATGCAGCACTTATTGTGCCACCCACTAAAGTATCCCCTTAAAACATGTCCCAGGCCCGCCATTGCATCCTGAATGCCATTTTAAACAGCCAATTCGATTTGGCAATTAAACCCTTTGCCAAGCCTTAAACTCCCATTTCGTTACATATAAGTCACCCTATGGAAGTTCTTGGAGAAGTAAGTTTTATGGGCCCGTGCCCCCAGACCAGATAGAATCCCCAATGATCTCTACAAGGAAGATGTAGCACTCTGGGGATCCTATATAAACCTACAAACTACCTCAATCCTCAGAGGTACCCCTATCCCTCCCTCGTGCAAAAATGCTGAGGTCGTCCCAATTTATAAAAAGGGGGACAGAGCGAGGCCATCCAGCTATAGGTCAATTAGTCTTATCGACTCCCTGCAGAAGATCTTTTGCAAGCAAATGTTAGGCCGGATACAGGAGTGGATTACAGAGTCCAATATCCTGAGTGACCTTCAAGCAGGTTTTTGAGCCAAAACTAGCACCCTGGACCAAACCTTCCGTTTGCTGTGCATCTACTGGAAGGAAGTGCAAGTTAAGGGAGGAAAGCTCTATGTGGCTTTCGTAGATTTACGGTCTGCCTTTGACCTAGTCCTGCGTGCAAACCTGTGGAGGGTCCTAAAGAAGCAGGGCATACCAATGAACCTTTTAGATGTTCTAATTAGACTACATTCATCAAACACAGCACAGGTGAGGTGGGGGAGAGTAACCAAGGTACAGATCCCTTCCCGGTGCAGTGTGGAGTGAGGCAGGGCTGTGTCCTTCCCCCACACTTTTTATTCTTTTTATCAACGATGTTGTTAACTTTTTAGATAGAGATGGGTGCGATGCCCCTAAAATCAGCAGAAAAAGAGTGCCTGCCCTCCTTTTTGCCGATGATACACTTTTAATCTCAAAATCGCCGCAGGGACTACAGCAGCTTTTAAATCATTTTATCAAGTTCTGTATTGAGCGAGGGCTGGTGTTAAATGAATCAAAAACTAAATATATGATTTTTAGAAGAGGAGTGGCCAAGCCCAACAAAAGACCTGTGTTAGTTGGTAACAGTAATCTGGAGAGTGTCGATGCCTTTGATTACTTGGGCATCCGCCTGGCTCCAACAATAAACTGGGTGGCACATATTGAGAAGGTGAAGATGCAACTCATACATCAGAATGCTAATATCACCAAAATACACAGGAAAACACTATTAAGACAGCTTGCACCCGCTCTGGAAATGTATAACACAAAAATATTAGGTGGTGCCCTTTATGGGGCCGAACTGTGGGGCACAGGTTTGACAAATTGTCTCTCCACAATCGAAAATCGCTTCCTTAGATCCCTGGTAGATCTACCTGCTAGCACTCCGCTGGTGCCTCTATACTTGGATCTTGCGCAAAGGCAGCTGGCACATAAAGTAAGCTATAAACTCCTGATGTTTTGGCACAGGTTGTGGACTGCGGATGAACTCTTGCCATACCGGGAGCCCCTCACTGAGCTGTTAAAGTCTCCGTCTATCACCTCAATTTCCTGGTTTAGAGTACTAAAAGAGCTACTGGGGAGGCTTGGGATGGAGGGGTTCTGGTCTGACCCAGATAGCCGGGCAACTGTATCCAGATTGAAGTTTAAGGAAAGGTTTTGGGAAGCAATATTACTGCAAGTATTGACAAAAGCAGAGGGCCGTTTGACTACTGAATTTCTTAATTTTAAATGTGTCCCCTGCTTCGAGGACACACTGGATGAAATTGTCCCCCCTCTGGCCCGAAAACTATTTTTTCAGTTTCGGTATAAGACCATACCAACGAAACCTTTTTGTACAAAATGGTGTAAGGATGTTTTCATTAATGATCTCTGTCCTGCTTGTAACGCAAGCCCTGAATCCATCGTGCATCTGCTATTTTTCTGCCCTAACTACAAATCTCTCAGGGAAAAATGGATAATACCACTTTGTAAATTAGTTGGCCCCGGCCACTATTTAGAGGTGCTAAGAATCTTGAGTACGGATACATGTAGATCTGTGGTTTTTGGTTTGTCCAGATATTGGCATGCACTGTGGATAAAACAAACAAAATGCACTTTAAGATGGGCCATGACCTGTCTAAAAATCGATATGCACTGTAGATCAAGCGCACAGTAAGCACCTTATGATGAAACTTTCAATCAATTTTATGTGTTTTTATATATATCTTTATATGAAATGATCTTATTTATGTTTACTTATTTGACCCTTTTTTATTGTATAATGTATGTGCTGTGTACTTTTATGATCTTTTATGATCGAAATAAAGTGATGATGATGATGATAGACCCATATCAGTAGAAACATATGAACACTATAGCTGCCATCCAATGCATTCCAAAGAAGTTATTGGCGATGCTATTGATCACTTTCAAATGAAACAAGCAAAAGTAGCTCCAATCAGTGTGTGGTAAAAATGTTTAGAGGCCTGCTGTTTTCCACAACTATTTCCCACTGGAGCAGGAGGCCCGTTTGATGACCACCCTGTACAAATACCAGCAGAGTACAGGTCAACCAGATTACATTCAGAGGAGCCTAGATTTCGCCAGTGTATTCCATAGATAGTTCATCTTCTATTTGAGAGTGACTTGTCTGGACTATCATATGCTATAAACTACATAGTGAAGACGGGAGCTAACCTGCAAAATCTCTCTGCAAAGGAATTCATTGACAAAGTTTATGGGAAGGATGAGAAGTTGGATTACAACTTGATTAATTTGATGGTGTGCCAACGTTACTAATTTCCTTTGGCATAAAGAGTACCAAGCAAGAGGTGCTCCTCATAGTCGCATGCTGTTATGGATAAAAGATGCACCAAAATTTGGAACAGACAGTGATGAGCCTGTACCGTCTTTCATTGAACAGTACGTGACATTCGCCATCCCAAAAGACAGTGGTGAAAAAGACCTCAGACAACAAGTTTTGCGCTTTCAAACACATACATATCGCAAGTACTGCCATCAAAAATAAAGATGCAAAGGAACATTTTATACAAGATGTCATTTTGGATTTGTATGACCTGTCATTTCCCAAGGAAGAGTGAACAGCTTTTTATCTGCAATCAGACATACACTGACACGAAAATCAATGAAAAACACATACAACCTGAGAATAACAGAAGCCTCCAATTATATTAATTACTATAACCTTGTGATTCTCAAAATGTGGAATGCAAATGTGGATATACAATTTGTTGCAGACAACTCCATCGCTGTTGCTCATTATGTCGCTTCGTACATTACAAAATCAGGGAAGACAGAGATGAAGGAGATGTTGAAGGAGATTTCTGCAAAAAAACTCTAACCAAGAAATTGTACAGCTTCAGCTTGAAAATGCTTTCACATAGGGAGATAGCCTCCTATGAATGTTGTGACCGGTAGAGCTCAGCTAGTTTGTACTCAAAGTCAAGGGGTATTGTTTGGGTAAGTCTAGGAAAGTAGAGACATTGTAAAATCAAATATGTTGGACACATACTATCCAAGAAGGAGTCCACCTCTACTTCAACACTACAGATACAGAAGCAATATAACCGAAAATATAGATGAAGGGAAATGCGCAGTAGTTGGTTGTGTCAGTTGTTTGGTCTGACACACAAAAAGAAATCTAATTAACCACAGAAAACGTAGTTGCCAAAACTCTAGACAAAAGAGAGTTTTTCTATTTGGCACTTCTACAATTCTTCAAGCATTGGCGTTCTGAATTGGAATTACTCAGAGAACATTCAGTGTTCAGTGTTTCTAAACTATTTGTGAATGTTAAATGATGAGATTGAACAAGAAGAAACAATTGCTGCTGAGATTGCAAAGGAGAGTTAACGAAGCAGACACAGTTCAGGACCACTTAGTCAAGATCCTCTTGGACAACCAATTATTGAAAATGAAGCCTGAATAGCCATGAATGAGGTGGAAAGTGCAATGCAATAAGCGAGACAGGAAAGTGTTGATTTGGAACAGTTAGTTGGACAACTGAATGATGAACAAAAAGAAATTTGTATGGAGGTAAAAGAGAAAGTAGAGCATGGATTCCTCCATGAGAAGAATGAATGTAAATGCTCATCATTTAAACCAATGCTATTATACGTCAGTGGTCAAGCTGGCACCAGGAAAAGCTCTTTTAATTGAAGTTCTCACCTCTTACCTACAGAGGGCCAAGGTATCAAATTTGTCGCATGTAGTAACAGCGCCCACTGGATTAGCTGCACACAACATTAAAGGAGTTACTTTACACTGACTACTTATGCTACCTGTGGAACATGACAATAAACTGGAGTACCTAAAGTTATCTGGTGAAGCTTGTCATGAAGTCTCAAGAGTATTGAAGAAACTGAAACTTTTAATCATTGATGAGGGAGCATGGTCTCAAACTTAATGCTTGCCTTCGTACACTTGAGAATGCAATAGATTTTAAAAATAGAGTATGATGTGCTGTTTGGCGGAAGGCACTTAATTTTCTTCAGTGACCTCCTACAACTTACCCCCATGAATGAATGAAGCAGCATTTATAGAGCGCATAGCTACCCGTAGGCATCCCAGCGCTGGCGGATAACTGAAGCTTCAGGGAATCACTTAGGGAAGAGCCATGTTTTCAGCAGCTTGCGGAAGACCAGGTGATTGGGTTCCCTACGTAGCTGAAGAGGAAGGGAGTTCCAAAGTTTGGCAGCATTATATGAGAATAGCCGACCACCACTTCTGACTCTCTGAATTCTGGGGACGACTGCCAGGTGTTGCTCATCTGAGAGTAGTCACCTGTTACCTCGTTAGGGCTTGACCATAGAGGAGATAATCTCTGGTCCTTCCCCTCCTATCAGTTTGTGGGTAATGCATAAGGCCTTAAAGTGGACTCTCTCCCTGGTGGGGAGCCAGTGGAGAGCCTTCATGTCTGGTTTTGCAGACTGCCGGCTGTGAGTCCCCATGAGGATCCTTGCGGCGCAGTTCTGTACTGTTTGCAGTTTGATGAGGACCGAACTCGGGGCTCCAAGGTATAAGGCATTGCCGTAGTCAAGGCGTGAAAGAATAAGCAAAAACAACAATTGATGGACAGAATGCAGAACAATGTCGTACATTCACACCAGTACAGAGATCTGGGCCTAAATCCATCGTTTTTTTGCTCACCATGCCATTCCAGTTTGGACCCAGCCATATGCAAATCAGTCTTGACCCTGCGCCCAATGGGAACAGGCCAGCCCGAACTGCCAGGCCAGGTCCTCCCTGGACTGGAAACAAGCATCCTAGGACCGGTTTCGGGCTTTTAGCCCTCATCAGCCAGGATAGCTTGACTCCAGTGGCATGGAGAGCACGGGACCCACGTCTGGGCATACCCGTCCCACTCGGGTGACAAATGCAAAAACAACAATTGATGGACAGAATGCAGAACAATGTTGTACATTCACCCCAGTACAGAGATCTGGGCCTAAATCCATTGTTTTTTTGCTCACCATGCCATTCCAGTTTGGACCCAGCCATATGCAAATCAGTCTTGACCCTGCGCCCAATGGGAACAGTCCAGCCCGAACTGCCAGGCCAGGTCCCCCCTGGACTGGAAACAAGTGTCCTAGGATCGGTTTCGGGCTTTCAGCCCTCATCAGCCAGGATAGCTTGACTCCAGTGGCATGGAGAGCACGGGACCCACGTCTGGGCATACCCGTCCCACTCGGGGTGACAAATGCAAAAACAACAATTGATGGACAGAATGCAGAACAATGTCGTACATTCACCCCAGTACAGAGATCTGGGCCTAAATCCATAGTTTTTTTGCTCACCATGTGTTAGACTTGGCATCTTTTGGCGTGTTTCCCCTGACTTTTTGCTTTCTGACCTCCCGGTTTTGACTCTGTTTTTGCTGGTGTAATGATTTTGCGCACTTTCCTCACTGCGGTCCAGTGGGAAAGTGCAAGTGCTCCTGTATAAAATGTGTTATGGATTGGTGTTTCCATGATTGGCCTATTTGGTTTATGTGTCAGTCCCTTGTAAAGTGCACTGCGAGTGCCAGGGCCTATAGACCAAATGCTGTTGGTGGGCTGCAGCACTGGATTGTGCCACCCCCGCGAACAGCCCGTAAAGTGTAACTCGGGCCTGCCATCGCAGAGCCTGTGCGCAGCCTGGGGCTGCCATATCGACTTGGCAAGTGCACACACTTGCAAGTCCCTAAACCTTCCCTTTGCTACATGTTAGTCACCCCTAAGGTAGGCCCAAGGTACCCCTGTGGGCAGGGTGCGGTGTATGCGAAAGGTAGGACATGCCCGGGTGTGTGCGGCATGTCCTGATAGTGAATTACAGCCTAGTTCGTCTTTCACTATTGCAAGGCTACCTGTTCCCCCTAGGCCAGAACGGGCAGTTTCGATTATTACAGCTTATAATCCTAACTGACCCCGGGAACTTGGTAGAAATTCGAGTTTAGTATGCCTGGACTCAGAATGATAAAATGCATCTTTTAGTGAAGTTGGTTTTAACATTCTGTGTTTGAAAATACCACTTTTAGAAAGTGGGTATTTTCTTGTCTAACCATCCAAGCCTGCCTCTGCGAGGTTGTGTATTCCTTGTCTGGAGTGTGAGTGACAGGGGCTGGGGGATGCCAGGAGACAGGGTGAGTCAGCACAGGGCTGAATAGCAAGATCTACATGTAGATGGGTGGGAGTGGTCGCACCTGGGCCCTGAATAGGACAGTGCCTTCCCTCCACAATGCTGGCTCCACCTCCTGTGGTGCGTCTGATGTCCCTGGCCCACTCACTGAAAGAAGGGACGGAGACTTGTCAACAAAGTGCTCCAGAACTGGTTTGGACTAGGCAAAGGCCTCTCTGCCGTCAGAGAACAAAGGAATTTGGGATATAAATATTGGGGCCCTGACCCCATGAATTTAGATCTCGCTGGAATCAAGGAACCTGCCAAGACGAAGAGCTGGAAGAGCTGCCAGGAGGAGTACTGCCCCTTTGCTGTGTTGTTGCTTTGTTGGGTTGGCCTGCAGCTGCTGCTTCTGCCTTGGGCAGTGAAAGGACTGGACTGAACTTTCTACAAACTTGTGTTGAGTATCTCCAAGGGCCTGAAACCGAGCTGGCCTCCTGTTAAGAAGTCTCAGGGACTACAAAGACTTCACAAGCCTCTGGGTACCGCTTCTGGAACGCTGTTTCAGTTGCCACAGAGGAAGGGAACTGCAACCGACTCCGTCAACCGAATCCATCCCTGGCCGGTGACCTGTTTGCACCGCAGACCGCATCGCCCCGCTTCGCATCGCAACCCTGGTCTCACCGCGGGCGACGTCCGACGCCGCCAACATCGAGCCGCTGCTTGCACCGTGACCTGTGGGCACCGCAGTTCGCATCGCATCGCTTCACTGAACCAACCGGACCCGACCGACGCGGTCGCTGCAACTGGCTCAAGAGTCGTGACTGCACCGCATTTGGGGCACCGCTCGCACGTCTGCGACGCACCGCTCCGACTCGCACCGCTGTCCGACGCCAGCTCCCGCACTCCGGCTAGGTCGCCTGCATTGCAACCTGTCAGCACCGCATCGAGCATCGTCTCACCCTGCATCGCACGCCTTGGACTCACCGACTCCGTCTGCACGACGCTCATCGAGCCGCTGCCTGCACCGCATCGAGGAACACCGCACCTTGCATCGCTCCGTCTTGCACCGCAATCGCGACGAACGCCGACCGGCTCGTACACTCCGTACCAGCCACAACGAGAAAGGTACTGTAACCGAGTCTGTTCATGACTCTGCTGGCCCGTATCGACGCGGTCGGCTGGAACTGTTAGACTCTGGGGTTTTCAGCATCACGGTAGGCTCGGACGGAGCTACCGACTCGTACGAACTTTGCTTTTGTGCTATTCCTGCAAAGAAGAAGTTACCGTATCAAGTATTCATTCGTAAAGTATAGTATTGTGGATTTTTGTCGTAATTGGTCTTGTCTTGAGTATATAAAATATTGGTTATTTTTCTAAACTGGTGTGGTGTCCGTTTGTAGTGCTTACACTGTATTACTGTTGGTTATGTGCAAATGCTTTACACACTGCCTCTGAATTAAGCCTGACTGCTCGTGCCAAGCTACCACGAGGGTGAGCAGGGGTTACTTCACGAGTGTAACACCCTTACCCTGACTAGGAAGAAGGGTCCCTACTTGGACAAAGGTGCAAGCCCTTGCCAACTAGAGATCCCATTTCTAACATTGGTTGTCAGCGGTGAGGATAGGACTTGTGTTTGCACTTGACTTACAGTGATTGGTGTGCACTACTACCATATCGCAGACCATTACGTACCACATACTGGTTCTTTTTCTTTTGGCCTATTTTATGATCTTGCCAGTTTTCAACTCACTACAATTGTCATGCCTGAATCAATTGCATCATCCGTTGCATCTCTGGAAGTTATCTTTGAGGAGGATAGGTTGGAATCCTACGCCGTAAAGGAGCTACGAGCGATTTGTAAAAACCTGAAAGTCCAAATTAAAGGCCTCACAAGGAAGGAGGAGCTACAGAAGGCGCTGAGGGCCTGGGTAGCAGCCAGACATGCCAATGGGCAGCCTGGTAATCTCAGTGAGGAGGTGGAGGAGCCTATTTCCAGGGTGGATGTGCTTTTGGGTAGGGGGGAACCCGCCAGGTCAGGCAGCAGCAGTCTGTCCCCAGAGGAGCTGGAGGACAGGCGGGAGGCAAGGCAGTTTGAGCTGCAGAAGCTCAGGCTGGAGAGTGAACGGGAGGAGAAGAGATTGGCCATAGAGGAGAGGAAGATGCTCTTAGAACATGAGAGAGAACTAAAGGATTTAGAACTTAGGAGTAAGTCAGGCTCAGATGGTGGCAGCAATTCGTCCAGAAAAGCAGACAGGATTGTGCACATTCCCAAGAACGTAGGCAAGGAGTTCAAGAAGGGGGATGACATACAAAGGTGGTTTCAGGGTTATGAGGCAGCCATACACATGAATGGGGTCCCTGAGGAGAATTGGGGAGCAGGATTGTGGCCACTTTTCCCTGAAGAAGCAAGGGATGCTCTGATAGCTTTGGGTAAGGGGTATCACCTCACCTATGCTGACATGAAGGATGCCCTTCTCACGAAGTATGGTCTTACTCCTGAAAAGTACAGGGATCAGTTCAGGTCCAGTAAGAAGTCTGATGCCAACACTTGGTTGGAATGTGTGGATGTGTTCTGCAGGTCTCTGGATGGTTGGGTGAAGGGCAGTAGTGTAACAGATTTTCAGGGGCTCTACAACTTGATTGCATGGGAGCACTTGTCTAGTCTATGTTTTGCAGATCTGCGCCAGCACCTAGTTGATAGTAAGCTAACTGACCCCAGGAAGCTTGCTATGGAAGCGGACCGCTGGGTGAGTACCAGGGTCCACAAGAAAGCGTTTGGGGGAGACTCAGCCAAAGGTGGGCAGGGTCCCCAGCAGAAAGGTGGGGGGGACAAGGGTAAAGCACAGGAGTTCTCTAAAGGGCCCCAAACTAGTACCCAGGGTAAAGGTTCCCAGCCCCCGGTGATAAGAAGAAAGGGGTCTCTACAGGGAAGCCTGTTGAGACCGGCCCCCGCAAGTGTTATGCATGTGACCAGGTAGGTCACTTTAAGGGGGACCCCAAGTGCCCGAAGGGGACACAGCCACCCACCGGTGGACAGTCCAAAGTGTTGGCTAGTGTAGCGCTTGGGGAGGAGGGGTGCCCACAGGAGGGTGGGGATCCCGCAGAAATGACCCTTGTCTCACTAGGGGACAGTGAGATGGTCCCAGGAAACCAGGTGCCCCCTAACACAAAGAAATATAGCACCTGGGTGACCATTAATGGGAACAGGGTAGAGGCTCTCAGAGACACTGGAGCCAGTGTGACCTCAGTCCGGTGTCACCTGGTGTCTGAGAAGCAAGTAGTCCCAGGAGCATTCCACCAAGTAGTTGCTGTAGACAACTCAGAGCGCCAATGTATGGTGGCGCAGGTTCCCTTTGAATGGGGGGTCTCAGGTCCCTTGAGGGTGGTTGTGAGCCCTACCATGCCTGTAGATTGTCTGCTAGGAAACGACCTGGAGCAGTCCTTATGGAAGGAGGTTGAGCTCAGGTCTCACTTGGAGATGCTTGGGTTGCCAGAGTGGGCATGCGTGTCTACTCGGTCAATGGCAGCCAGAAAGGGTGATCAAGAGGACTTGGAGCCTGAAACAGTGGCCCAAGTCCCTGCCAAGAGAAAGGGCAGGGGGCGCGGGAAACCGGCCCCCGAAGTTCCCACGGACCGGGAGGAGGCGGACCTCGAGGGGGACGCCCGGTGCCTACAGGGGAGCAGGTAGCCGAACTGGGAGACATCTCTGAGCTGACCCATTGGCAGCAAGAAGGGGGTCCCACCAGGGAGGAGTTCTGCAGGGAGCAGAACGAGTGCCCTACTCTGGAGGGTCTGCGGCGGCAGGCTGCAGACCAGGCAGCTGGTAATCAGTCCGGGTCACATCTGATCTACTGGGAGAGTGGTCTCCTATACAGTGAGCCTAAGGTTGCTGAGCCTGGGTCAGCCCGTGTGCTGGTGGTACCCCAGCGCTTCAGGACCTTCCTACTGGGTCTGGCTCATGACGTGCCTTTGGCAGGACATTTGGGGCAGGACAAGACCTTTGACAGGCTTGTCACCCACTTCTTTTGGCCCCAAATGCGAAGGCAGTCAGATGCACACTGTAGGTCTTGCCAAACTTGCCAGGCAAGTGGTAAGAGTGGGAGGAAGGTCAAAGCTCCTCTCCAACCTTTTCCTGTTGTTGGAACACCCTTTGAAAGGGTAGGGATGGATATTGTGGGGCCACTGGATCCCAAGACAGCCATGGGCAACAGGTACATCCTGGTCTTGGTGGACCATGCCACCCGGTACCCGGAGGCAATCCCTCTCAGGACAACGACGGCGCCAGTGGTGGGCCGGGCGTTAATGGGGATCTTTTCCCGTGTGGGATTCCCCAGAGAGGTGGTTTCTGATAGGGGGACCAATTTCATATCGAAGTATATGACATCCCTGTGGAAGGAGTGTGGTGTAACCTACAAGTTCACCACTCCTTACCACCCACAAGGAAACGGTCTGGTGGAGAGATTCAACCAGACCTTGAAAGGCATGATCAAGGGTCTAACAGAACCCATGAGGCGTAAGTGGGACGTCCTCTTGCCATGCCTACTCTTTGCATACAGGGAGGTGCCTCAGAAGTCTCTTGGGTACAGCCCCTTTGAGCTCCTGTATGGCCACCCTGTCAGAGGACCTCTGAGTTTGGTAAAGGAAGGCTGGGAGGCAGCTCCCAGGAAAACTCCCCAGGATGTATTTAGCTACATGCTGGCCTTTAGAAACCAAACTGCCCGCTTCAGGAAACTCGCTCAGGCGAACCTAGAAGCAAGCCAGGAAGAAATGAAGAGATGGTATGACCAGAATGCCACTCTGGTCGAATTTCAACCTGGGCAAAAAGTGTGGGTCATGGCCCCAGTGGCACCTTGTGCCTTGCAGGACAAGTGGACTGGGCCATATGAGGTAAAGGAGCGCAAAAGTGACGTCACCTACCTGGTGGATTTGCAGGCTCCAAGGAACCCTTTGAGGGTCCTTCACGTGAACCGCCTCAAGCCCCACTTCGAGAGGTCCGAAGTGAGTATGCTCTTGGCGACAGATGATGGGGTGGAAGAGGAGAGTGAGCCTCTCCCTGACCTCCTGTCTACCAAGGAGCATGATGGGTCAGTAGAGGGTGTGATCCTCTCCCCTACTCTGACTCAGGAGCAGCAGGGGGACTGTCGCCAGTTGTTGGGACAGTTCGCCCCACTGTTCTCTCTGACCCCCGGTGTTACTCACTGGTGTACCCATGACGTGGACACCGGTGACAGCCCTCCTGTGAAGCACAAGATTTACAGGTTGACTGACCGGGTCAGAGCCAGCATCAAGGAGGAGGTCTCTAAGATGTTGGCGTTAGGGGTGATTGAGCCCTCCCACAGTCCTTGGGCCAGCCCAGTGGTCTTGGTCCCAAAGGCTGCGGCGCCCGGTGCCACTCCAGAACTCCGGTTTTGTGTGGACTACCGTGGGCTCAATGCCGTCACCAGGACTGACGCGCACCCCATCCCCAGAGCTGATGAGCTCATTGATCGGTTGGGAGCTGCCCGGTTCCTCAGCACGTTTGATTTGACGTCTGGGTACTGGCAGATTGCCTTAACCGATGGGGCCAAGGAGAGATCAGCATTCTCAACCCCAGAAGGTCATTACCAATTCCGGGTGATGCCCTTTGGGTTGAAGAATGCCCCTGCCACCTTTCAGAGGTTGGTCAATCAGGTGTTGGCCGGGCTGGAGGATTTCAGTGCCGCCTACCTGGATGACATTGCTGTGTTCAGTTCCAGCTGGGAAGAACATTTACAGCACCTTGAGAAAGTGTTGAGGGCTCTGCAAGGTGCAGGCCTCACGATCAAGGCCAGTAAGTGCCAGATCGGGCAGGGTTCTGTGGTGTACTTGGGACACCAGGTAGGAAGCGGCCAGGTGGCGCCCCTACAACCCAAGATTGACACCATTCTGGCTTGGGAACCCCCAAGACCCAGACAGAGGTGAGAGCCTTCTTAGGTCTCACCGGTTACTATAGGAGATTTGTTAAGGGCTATGGCACCATCGTTGCCCCCTTAACAGAGCTGACCTCTAAGAGGCAGCCCAGGAAAGTGATCTGGACTGAGTCCTGCCAGAAAGCTTTTGATGCCCTGAAGGCAGCCATGTGCACGGCGCCCGTGCTCAAGGCACCTGACTTCTCCAAAGAATTTGTCGTGCAGACTGACGCTTCAGAGCATGGTGTGGGAGCGGTGCTCTCACAACTGAACGAAGAGGGCCTGGATCAGCCTGTAGTCTTCCTTAGCAGGAGACTACTTCCCAGGGAACAGAGGTGGAGTGCCATAGAAAGGGAAGCTTTTGCTGTGGTCTGGGCACTGAAGAAGTTGAGACCATACCTGTTTGGGACTCACTTCCGGGTTCAGACAGACCACAGGCCCCTCAGATGGTTGATGCAAATGAGGGGTGAGAATCCAAAACTGCTGAGGTGGTCCATCTCCCTACAGGGAATGGACTTTACGGTGGAACACCGTCCTGGTACAGAACACGCCAACGCAGATGGTCTGTCCAGGTTCTTCCGCCTTAGTGAAGAGAACTCCAATGGGGTTGGGTAGTTCTCCCTACTTTCAGCTGGAGGGGACATGTGTTAGACTTGGCATCTTTTGGCGTGTTTCCCCTGACTTTTGCTTTCTGACCTCCCGGTTTTGACTCTGTTTTTGCTGGTGTAATGATTCTGCGCACTTTCCTCACTGCGGTCCAGTGGGAAAGTGCAAGTGCTCCTGTATAAAATGTGTTATGGATTGGTGTTTCCATGATTGGCCTATTTGGTTTATGTGTCAGTCCCTTGTAAAGTGCACTGCGAGTGCCAGGGCCTATAGACCAAATGCTGTTGGTGGGCTGCAGCACTGGATTGTGCCACCCACGCAAACAGCCCGTAAAGTGTAACTCGGGCCTGCCATCGCAGAGCCTGTGCGCAGCCTGGGGCTGCCATATCGACTTGGCAAGTGCACACACTTGCAAGTCCCTAAACCTTCCCTTTGCTACATGTTAGTCACCCCTAAGGTAGGCCCAAGGTACCCCTGTGGGCAGGGTGCGGTGTATGCGAAAGGTAGGACATGCCCGGGTGTGTGCGGCATGTCCTGATAGTGAATTACAGCCTAGTTCGTTTTTCACTATTGCAAGGCTACCTGTTCCCCTAGGCCAGAACGGGCAGTTTTGATTATTACAGCTTATAATCCTAACTGACCCCGGGAACATGGTAGAAATTCGAGTTTAGTATGCCTGGACTCAGAATGATAAAATGCATCTTTTAGTGAAGTTGGTTTTAACATTCTGTGTTTGAAAATACCACTTTTAGAAAGTGGGTATTTTCTTGTCTAACCATCCAAGCCTGCCTCTGCGAGGTTGTGTATTCCTTGTCTGGAGTGTGAGTGACAGGGGCTGGGGGATGCCAGGAGACAGGGTGAGTCAGCACAGGGCTGAATAGCAAGATCTACATGTAGATGGGTGGGAGGGGTCGCACCTGGGCCCTGAATAGGACAGTGCCTTCCCTCCACAATGCTGGCTCCACCTCCTGTGGTGCGTCTGATGTCCCTGGCCCACTCACTGAAAGAAGGGACGGAGACTTGTCAACAAAGTGCTCCAGAACTGGTTTGGACTAGGCAAAGGCCTCTCTGCCTTCAGAGAACAAAGGAATTTGGGATATAAATATTGGGGCCCTGACCCCATGAATTTAGATCTCGCTGGAATCAAGGAACCTGCCAAGACGAAGAGCTGGAAGAGCTGCCAGGAGGAGTACTGCCCCTTTGCTGTGTTGTTGCTTTGTTGGGTTGGCCTGCAGCTGCTGCTTCTGCCTTGGGCAGTGAAAGGACTGGACTGAACTTTCTACAAACTTGTGCTGAGTATCTCCAAGGGCCTGGAACCGAGCTGGCCTCCTGTTAAGAAGTCTCAGGGACTACAAAGACTTCACAAGCCTCTGGGTACCGCTTCTGGAACGCTGTTTCAGTTGCCACAGAGGAAGGGAACCGCAACCGACTCCGTCAACCGAATCCATCCCTGGCCGGTGACCTGTTTGCACCGCAGACCGCATCGCCCCGCTTCGCATCGCAACCCTGGTCTCACCGTGGGCGACGTCCGACGCCGCCAACATCGAGCCGCTGCTTGCACCGTGACCTGTGGGCACCGCAGTTCGCATCGCATCGCTTCACTGAACCAACCGGACCCGACCGACGCGGTCGCTGCAACTGGCTCAAGAGTCGTGACCGCACCGCATTTGGGGCACCGCCGCACGTCTGCGACGCACCGCTCCGACTCGCACCGCTGTCCGACGCCAGCTCCCGCACTCCGGCTAGGTCGCCTGCATCGCAACCTGTCAGCACCGCATCGAGCATCGTCTCACCCTGCATCGCACGCCTTGGACTCACCGACTCCGTCTGCACGACGCTCATCGAGCCGCTGCCTGCACCGCATCGAGGGACACCGCACCTTGCATCGCTCCGTCTTGCACCGCAACCGCGACGAACGCCGACCGGCTCGTACACTCCGTACCAGCCACAACGAGAAAGGTACTGTAACCGAGTCTGTTCATGACTCTGCTGGCCCGTATCGACGCGGTCGGCTGGAACTGTTAGACTCTGTGGTTTTCAGCATCACGGTAGGCTCGGACGGAGCTACCGACTCGTACGAACTTTGCTTTTGTGCTATTCCTGCAAAGAAGAAGTTACCGTATCAAGTATTCATTCGTAAAGTATAGTATTGTGGATTTTTGTCGTAATTGGTCTTGTCTTGAGTATATAAAATATTGGTTATTTTTCTAAACTGGTGTGGTGTCCGTTTGTAGTGCTTACACTGTATTACTGTTGGTTATGTGCAAATGCTTTACACACTGCCTCTGAATTAAGCCTGACTGCTCGTGCCAAGCTACCACGAGGGTGAGCAGGGGTTACTTCACGAGTGTAACACCCTTACCCTGACTAGGAAGAAGGGTCCCTACTTGGACAAAGGTGCAAGCCCTTGCCAACTAGAGATCCCATTTCTAACATTGGTTGTCAGCGGTGAGGATAGGACTTGTGTTTGCACTTGACTTACAGTGATTGGTGTGCACTACTACCATATCGCAGACCATTACGTACCACATACTGGTTCTTTTTCTTTTGGCCTATTTTATGATCTTGCCAGTTTTCAACTCACTACTTTTGTCATGCCTGAATCAATTGCATCATCCGTTGCATCTCTGGAAGTTATCTTTGAGGAGGATAGGTTGGAATCCTACGCCGTAAAGGAGCTACGAGCGATTTGTAAAAACCTGAAAGTCCAAATTAAAGGCCTCACAAGGAAGGAGGAGCTACAGAAGGCGCTGAGGGCCTGGGTAGCAGCCAGACATGCCAATGGGCAGCCTGGTAATCTCAGTGAGGAGGTGGAGGAGCCTATTTCCAGGGTGGATGTGCTTTTGGGTAGGGGGAACCCGCCAGGTCAGGCAGCAGCAGTCTGTCCCCAGAGGAGCTGGAGGACAGGCGGGAGGCAAGGCAGTTTGAGCTGCAGAAGCTCAGGCTGGAGAGTGAGCGGGAGGAGAAGAGATTGGCCATAGAGGAGAGGAAGATGCTCTTAGAGCATGAGAGAGAACTGAAGGAGCTAGAACTTAGGAGTAAGTCAGGCTCAGATGGTGGCAGCAATTCGTCCAGAAAGGCAGACAGGATTGTGCACATTCCCAAGAACGTAGGCAAGGAGTTCAAGAAGGGGGATGACATACAAAGGTGGTTTCAGGGTTATGAGGCAGCCATACACATGAATGGGGTCCCTGAGGAGAATTGGGGAGCAGGATTGTGGCCACTTTTCCCTGAAGAAGCAAGGGATGCTCTGATAGCTTTGGGTAAGGGGTATCACCTCACCTATGCTGACATGAAGGATGCCCTTCTCACGAAGTATGGTCTTACTCCTGAAAAGTACAGGGATCAGTTCAGGTCCAGTAAGAAGTCTGATGCCAACACTTGGTTGGAATGTGTGGATGTGTTCTGCAGGTCTCTGGATGGTTGGGTGAAGGGCAGTAGTGTAACAGATTTTCAGGGGCTCTACAACTTGATTGCATGGGAGCACTTGTCTAGTCTATGTTTTGCAGATCTGCGCCAGCACCTAGTTGATAGTAAGCTAACTGACCCCAGGAAGCTTGCTATGGAAGCGGACCGCTGGGTGAGTACCAGGGTCCACAAGAAAGCGTTTGGGGGAGACTCAGCCAAAGGTGGGCAGGGTCCCCAGCAGAAAGGTGGGGGACAAGGGTAAAGCACAGGAGTTCTCTAAAGGGCCCCAAACTAGTACCCAGGGTAAAGGTTCCCAGCCCCCGGTGATAAGAAGAAAGGGGTCTCTACAGGGAAGCCTGTTGAGACCGGCCCCCGCAAGTGTTATGCATGTGACCAGGTAGGTCACTTTAAGGGGGACCCCAAGTGCCCGAAGGGGACACAGCCACCCACCGGTGGACAGTCCAAAGTGTTGGCTAGTGTAGCGCTTGGGGAGGAGGGGTGCCCACAGGAGGGTGGGGATCCCGCAGAAATGACCCTTGTCTCACTAGGGGACAGTGAGATGGTCCCAGGAAACCAGGTGCCCCCTAACACAAAGAAATATAGCACCTGGGTGACCATTAATGGGAACAGGGTAGAGGCTCTCAGAGACACTGGAGCCAGTGTGACCTCAGTCCGGTGTCACCTGGTGTCTGAGAAGCAAGTAGTCCCAGGAGCATTCCACCAAGTAGTTGCTGTAGACAACTCAGAGCGCCAATGTATGGTGGCGCAGGTTCCCTTTGAATGGGGGGTCTCAGGTCCCTTGAGGGTGGTTGTGAGCCCTACCATGCCTGTAGATTGTCTGCTAGGAAACGACCTGGAGCAGTCCTTATGGAAGGAGGTTGAGCTCAGGTCTCACTTGGAGATGCTTGGGTTGCCAGAGTGGGCATGCGTGTCTACTCGGTCAATGGCAGCCAGAAAGGGTGATCAAGAGGACTTGGAGCCTGAAACAGTGGCCCAAGTCCCTGCCAAGAGAAAGGGCAGGGGGCGCGGGAAACCGGCCCCCGAAGTTCCCACGGACCGGGAGGAGGCGGACCTCGAGGGGGACGCCCGGTGCCTACAGGGGAGCAGGTAGCCGAACTGGGAGACATCTCTGAGCTGACCCATTGGCAGCAAGAAGGGGGTCCCACCAGGGAGGAGTTCTGCAGGGAGCAGAACGAGTGCCCTACTCTGGAGGGTCTGCGGCGGCAGGCTGCAGACCAGGCAGCTGGTAATCAGTCCGGGTCACATCTGATCTACTGGGAGAGTGGTCTCCTATACAGTGAGCCTAAGGTTGCTGAGCCTGGGTCAGCCCGTGTGCTGGTGGTACCCCAGCGCTTCAGGACCTTCCTACTGGGTCTGGCTCATGACGTGCCTTTGGCAGGACATTTGGGGCAGGACAAGACCTTTGACAGGCTTGTCACCCACTTCTTTTGGCCCCAAATGCGAAGGCAGTCAGATGCACACTGTAGGTCTTGCCAAACTTGCCAGGCAAGTGGTAAGAGTGGGAGGAAGGTCAAAGCTCCTCTCCAACCTTTTCCTGTTGTTGGAACACCCTTTGAAAGGGTAGGGATGGATATTGTGGGGCCACTGGATCCCAAGACAGCCATGGGCAACAGGTACATCCTGGTCTTGGTGGACCATGCCACCCGGTACCCGGAGGCAATCCCTCTCAGGACAACGACGGCGCCAGTGGTGGGCCGGGCGTTAATGGGGATCTTTTCCCGTGTGGGATTCCCCAGAGAGGTGGTTTCTGATAGGGGGACCAATTTCATATCGAAGTATATGACATCCCTGTGGAAGGAGTGTGGTGTAACCTACAAGTTCACCACTCCTTACCACCCACAAGGAAACGGTCTGGTGGAGAGATTCAACCAGACCTTGAAAGGCATGATCAAGGGTCTAACAGAACCCATGAGGCGTAAGTGGGACGTCCTCTTGCCATGCCTACTCTTTGCATACAGGGAGGTGCCTCAGAAGTCTCTTGGGTACAGCCCCTTTGAGCTCCTGTATGGCCACCCTGTCAGAGGACCTCTGAGTTTGGTAAAGGAAGGCTGGGAGGCAGCTCCCAGGAAAACTCCCCAGGATGTATTTAGCTACATGCTGGCCTTTAGAAACCAAACTGCCCGCTTCAGGAAACTCGCTCAGGCGAACCTAGAAGCAAGCCAGGAAGAAATGAAGAGATGGTATGACCAGAATGCCACTCTGGTCGAATTTCAACCTGGGCAAAAGTGTGGGTCATGGCCCCAGTGGCACCTTGTGCCTTGCAGGACAAGTGGACTGGGCCATATGAGGTAAAGGAGCGCAAAAGTGACGTCACCTACCTGGTGGATTTGCAGGCTCCAAGGAACCCTTTGAGGGTCCTTCACGTGAACCGCCTCAAGCCCCACTTCGAGAGGTCCGAAGTGAGTATGCTCTTGGCGACAGATGATGGGGTGGAAGAGGAGAGTGAGCCTCTCCCTGACCTCCTGTCTACCAAGGAGCATGATGGGTCAGTAGAGGGTGTGATCCTCTCCCCTACTCTGACTCAGGAGCAGCAGGGGGACTGTCGCCAGTTGTTGGGACAGTTCGCCCCACTGTTCTCTCTGACCCCCGGTGTTACTCACTGGTGTACCCATGACGTGGACACCGGTGACAGCCCTCCTGTGAAGCACAAGATTTACAGGTTGACTGACCGGGTCAGAGCCAGCATCAAGGAGGAGGTCTCTAAGATGTTGGCGTTAGGGGTGATTGAGCCCTCCCACAGTCCTTGGGCCAGCCCAGTGGTCTTGGTCCCAAAGGCTGCGGCGCCCGGTGCCACTCCAGAACTCCGGTTTTGTGTGGACTACCGTGGGCTCAATGCCGTCACCAGGACTGACGCGCACCCCATCCCCAGAGCTGATGAGCTCATTGATCGGTTGGGAGCTGCCCGGTTCCTCAGCACGTTTGATTTGACGTCTGGGTACTGGCAGATTGCCTTAACCGATGGGGCCAAGGAGAGATCAGCATTCTCAACCCCAGAAGGTCATTACCAATTCCGGGTGATGCCCTTTGGGTTGAAGAATGCCCCTGCCACCTTTCAGAGGTTGGTCAATCAGGTGTTGGCCGGGCTGGAGGATTTCAGTGCCGCCTACCTGGATGACATTGCTGTGTTCAGTTCCAGCTGGGAAGAACATTTACAGCACCTTGAGAAAGTGTTGAGGGCTCTGCAAGGTGCAGGCCTCACGATCAAGGCCAGTAAGTGCCAGATCGGGCAGGGTTCTGTGGTGTACTTGGGACACCAGGTAGGAAGCGGCCAGGTGGCGCCCCTACAACCCAAGATTGACACCATTCTGGCTTGGGAACCCCCAAGACCCAGACAGAGGTGAGAGCCTTCTTAGGTCTCACCGGTTACTATAGGAGATTTGTTAAGGGCTATGGCACCATCGTTGCCCCCTTAACAGAGCTGACCTCTAAGAGGCAGCCCAGGAAAGTGATCTGGACTGAGTCCTGCCAGAAAGCTTTTGATGCCCTGAAGGCAGCCATGTGCACGGCGCCCGTGCTCAAGGCACCTGACTTCTCCAAAGAATTTGTCGTGCAGACTGACGCTTCAGAGCATGGTGTGGGAGCGGTGCTCTCACAACTGAACGAAGAGGGCCTGGATCAGCCTGTAGTCTTCCTTAGCAGGAGACTACTTCCCAGGGAACAGAGGTGGAGTGCCATAGAAAGGGAAGCTTTTGCTGTGGTCTGGGCACTGAAGAAGTTGAGACCATACCTGTTTGGGACTCACTTCCGGGTTCAGACAGACCACAGGCCCCTCAGATGGTTGATGCAAATGAGGGGTGAGAATCCAAAACTGCTGAGGTGGTCCATCTCCCTACAGGGAATGGACTTTACGGTGGAACACCGTCCTGGTACAGAACACGCCAACGCAGATGGTCTGTCCAGGTTCTTCCGCCTTAGTGAAGAGAACTCCAATGGGGTTGGGTAGTTCTCCCTACTTTCAGCTGGAGGGGACATGTGTTAGACTTGGCATCTTTTGGCGTGTTTCCCCTGACTTTTGCTTTCTGACCTCCCGGTTTTGACTCTGTTTTTGCTGGTGTAATGATTCTGCGCACTTTCCTCACTGCGGTCCAGTGGGAAAGTGCAAGTGCTCCTGTATAAAATGTGTTATGGATTGGTGTTTCCATGATTGGCCTATTTGGTTTATGTGTCAGTCCCTTGTAAAGTGCACTGCGAGTGCCAGGGCCTATAGACCAAATGCTGTTGGTGGGCTGCAGCACTGGATTGTGCCACCCACGCAAACAGCCCGTAAAGTGTAACTCGGGCCTGCCATCGCAGAGCCTGTGCGCAGCCTGGGGCTGCCATATGCGACTTGGCAAGTGCACACACTTGCAAGTCCCTAAACCTTCCCTTTGCTACATGTTAGTCACCCCTAAGGTAGGCCCAAGGTACCCCTGTGGGCAGGGTGCGTGTGTATGCGAAAGGTAGGACATGCCCGGGTGTGTGCGGCATGTCCTGATAGTGAATTACAGCCTAGTTCGTTTTTCACTATTGCAAGGCTACCTGTTCCCCTAGGCCAGAACGGGCAGTTTCGATTATTACAGCTTATAATCCTAACTGACCCCGGGAACATGGTAGAAATTCGAGTTTAGTATGCCTGGACTCAGAATGATAAAATGCATCTTTTAGTGAAGTTGGTTTTAACATTCTGTGTTTGAAAATACCACTTTTAGAAAGTGGGTATTTTCTTGTCTAACCATCCAAGCCTGCCTCTGCGAGGTTGTGTATTCCTTGTCTGGAGTGTGAGTGACAGGGGCTGGGGGATGCCAGGAGACAGGGTGAGTCAGCACAGGGCTGAATAGCAAGATCTACATGTAGATGGGTGGGAGGGGTCGCACCTGGGCCCTGAATAGGACAGTGCCTTCCCTCCACAATGCTGGCTCCACCTCCTGTGGTGCGTCTGATGTCCCTGGCCCACTCACTGAAAGAAGGGACGGAGACTTGTCAACAAAGTGCTCCAGAACTGGTTTGGACTAGGCAAAGGCCTCTCTGCCTTCAGAGAACAAAGGAATTTGGGATATAAATATTGGGGCCCTGACCCCATGAATTTAGATCTCGCTGGAATCAAGGAACCTGCCAAGACGAAGAGCTGGAAGAGCTGCCAGGAGGAGTACTGCCCCTTTGCTGTGTTGTTGCTTTGTTGGGTTGGCCTGCAGCTGCTGCTTCTGCCTTGGGCAGTGAAAGGACTGGACTGAACTTTCTACAAACTTGTGCTGAGTATCTCCAAGGGCCTGAAACCGAGCTGGCCTCCTGTTAAGAAGTCTCAGGGACTACAAAGACTTCACAAGCCTCTGGGTACCGCTTCTGAACGCTGTTTCAGTTGCCACAGAGGAAGGGAACCGCAACCGACTCCGTCAACCGAATCCATCCCTGGCCGGTGACCTGTTTGCACCGCAGACCGCATCGCCCGCTTCGCATCGCAACCCTGGTCTCACCGTGGGCGACGTCCGACGCCGCCAACATCGAGCCGCTGCTTGCACCGTGACCTGTGGGCACCGCAGTTCGCATCGCATCGCTTCACTGAACCAACCGGACCCGACCGACGCGGTCGCTGCAACTGGCTCAAGAGTCGTGACCGCACCGCATTTGGGGCACCGCTCGCACGTCTGCGACGCACCGCTCCGACTCGCACCGCTGTCCGACGCCAGCTCCCGCACTCCGGCTAGGTCGCCTGCATCGCAACCTGTCAGCACCGCATCGAGCATCGTCTCACCCTGCATCGCACGCCTTGGACTCACCGACTCCGTCTGCACGACGCTCATCGAGCCGCTGCCTGCACCGCATCGAGGGACACCGCACCTTGCATCGCTCCGTCTTGCACCGCAACCGCGACGAACGCCGACCGGCTCGTACACTCCGTACCAGCCACAACGAGAAAGGTACTGTAACCGAGTCTGTTCATGACTCTGCTGGCCCGTATCGACGCGGTCGGCTGGAACTGTTAGACTCTGTGGTTTTCAGCATCACGGTAGGCTCGGACGGAGCTACCGACTCGCACGAACTTTGCTTTTGTGCTATTCCTGCAAAGAAGAAGTTACCGTATCAAGTATTCATTCGTAAAGTATAGTATTGTGGATTTTTGTCGTAATTGGTCTTGTCTTGAGTATATAAAATATTGGTTATTTTTCTAAACTGGTGTGGTGTCCGTTTGTAGTGCTTACACTGTATTACTGTTGGTTATGTGCAAATGCTTTACACACTGCCTCTGAATTAAGCCTGACTGCTCGTGCCAAGCTACCACGAGGGTGAGCAGGGGTTACTTCACGAGTGTAACACCCTTACCCTGACTAGGAAGAAGGGTCCCTACTTGGGCAAAGGTGCAAGCCCTTGCCAACTAGAGATCCCATTTCTAACACCATGCCATTCCAGTTTGGACCCAGCCATATGCAAATCAGTTTCAGCGCTCCGTCCATCATCTCCTTGTGTTTGCTTTGTTCGCCCTAAGTTGGCAGGGTATGCCCAGACGTGGGTCCCTTGCTCACTTTGCCACTGGATTCAAGCTAGTCTGGCTGATGAGGGCTGTTAGCCCGAAACCGGTCCCAGGATGCTTGTTTCCGGTCCAGGGAAGACATAGCTTGGCAGTTCGGGCTGGACTGTTCCCATGAGGCACAGGTTCAAGACTGATTTGCATATAGCTGTGTATGAACTGGGGTGGTGAAGTGAGCTAAAGAACGATGATGGATTCAACCCAGATCTGTGACTGGGAGTGAGTGTCTGAACAGTTTCAGCGCTCCGTCCATCATCTCCTTGTGTTTGCTTTGTTCGCCCTAAGTTGGCAGGGTTTGCCCAGACGTGGGTCCCTTGCTCACTTTGCCACTGGATTCAAGCTAGCCTGGCTGATGAGGGCTGTTAGCCCGAAACCGGTCCCAGGATGCTTGTTTCCAGTCCAGGAAGACATAGCTTGGCAGTTCGGGCTGGACTGTTCCCATGAGGCACAGGGTCAAGACTGATTTGCATATAGCTGTGTCTGAACTGGGAGTGGTGAAGTGAGCTAAAGAACGATGATGGATTCAACCCAGATCTGTGACTGGGGGTGAGTGTCTGAAAAGTTTCAGCGCTCCGTCCATCATCTCCTTGTGTTTGCTTTGTTACGCCCTAAGTTGGCAGGGTATGCCCAGACGTGGGTCCCTTGCTCACTTTGCCACTGGATTCAAGCTTGCCTGGCTGATGAGGGCTGTTAGCCCGAAGCCGGTCCCAGGATGCTTGTTTCCGGTCCAGGGAAGACATAGCTTGGCAGTTCGGGCTGGACTGTTCCCATGAGGCACAGGGTCAAGACTGATTTGAATATAGCTGTGTCTGAACTGGGGTGGTGAAGTGAGCTAAAGAAGCGATGATGGATTCAACCCAGATCTGTGACTGGGGTGAGTGTCTGAAAAGTTTCAGCGCTCCGTCCATCATCTCCTTGTGCTTGCTTTGTTCGCCCTAAGTTGGCAGGGTATGCCAAGACGTGGGTCCCTTGCTCACTTTGCTACTGGATTCAAGCTAGCCTGGCTGATGAGGGCTGTTAGCCCGAAACCGGTCCCAGGATGCTTGTTTCCGGTCCAGGGAAAACATAGCTGGGCAGTTCGGGCTGGACTGTTCCCATGAGGCACAGGGTCAAGACTGATTTGCATATAGCTGTGTCTGAACTGGGGTGGTGAAGTGAGCTAAAGAACGATGATGGATTCAACCAGATCTGTGACTGGGGGTGAGTGTCTGAACAGTTTCAGCGCTCCGTCCATCATCTCCTTGTGTTTGCTTTGCTCGCCCTAAGTTGGCAGGGTATGCCCAGACGTGGGTCCCTTGCTCACTTTGCCACTGGATTCAAGCTAGCCTGGCTGATGAGGGCTGTTAGCCCGAAACCGGTCCCAGGATGCTTGTTTCCGGTCCAGGGAAGACATAGCTTGGCAGTTCGGGCTGGACTGTTCCCATGAGGCACAGGGTCAAGACTGATTTGCATATAGCTGTGTCTAAACTGGGGTGGTAAAGTGAGCTAAAGAACGATGATGGATTCAACCCAGATCTGTGACTGGGGGTGAGTGTCTGAAAAGTTTCAGCGCTCCGTCCATCATCTCCTTGTGTTTGCTTTGTTCGCCCTAAGTTGGCAGGGTATGCCCAGACGTGGGTCCCTTGCTCACTTTGCTACTGGATTCAAGCTAGCCTGGCTGATGAGGGCTGTTAGCCCAAAAATGGTCCCAGGATGCTTGTTTCCGGTCCAGGGAAGACATAGCTTGGCAGTTCGGGCTGGACTGTTCCCATGAGGCACAGGGTCAAGACTGATTTGCATATAGCTGTGTCTGAACTGGGGTGGTGAAGTGAGCTAAAGAACGATGATGGATTCAACCCAGATCTGTGACTGGGGGTGAGTGTCTGAAAAGTTTCAGCGCTCCGTCCATCATCTCCTTGTGTGTGAAAGAATAAGCGCCTGGACCATGAGCTTTCTTGCCTGAAAGGGGAGCAGGGGGAGCACTTTACGAAGCATCCTTATGATGCCAAAGCAAGAGGCCACCACCTTTCTGGCCTAGACTTTAAAGCTGAGGTCAGAGTCCAGCCAAATTCCCAGGCTTTTTGTCTCTGACTTGGGGACAGGTGCCGCGCCCATCGAGGCTGGCCACATGGTGTCTGCCTTGAAAAGAGAGGGGTTGCCAAGGAGCATAAGCTCGGTTTTATCGCCATTCAATTTCAGATAAGAGTGTTTCATCCACTTGGCTACTTCTTCAAGGCAGGTACAGAGGCAGGTGGAGGCCCTGTCTGAGTGGTTAAGTGCAACAACCAGTTGGGTGTCATCGGCATAGGTCACAATGTGCACCCCATAGGGAAGAACAATTTCCGCTAGGGGGGCCATGTAGGCATTAAAAGTGTGGGACTCAGGGAAGATCCCTGAGGAACTCCGCGAGTGGAGGGGCCAGGATTTAGAAGTGGCCTCACCCTCGAACACCTGAAAGATCTTCCCTCCAGGAAGGATTGCAGCCACGTTAAGGCTACTCCGGACACACCCAGGTTTCTGAGTCGTTGAACCAGAATGAGGTGGTTGACCATGTCAAAGGCCGCGCTGAGATCTAAAAGGATCATGGCAGAGGAGCCTCCTGCATCGAGAATCTTTCTGGATTCTTCCACGACTGCTAATAGAGCCGTTTCTGTGCCTTGGCGGGGTCGAAAGCCAGTCTGAGAGGGATGAAGAAGATTATTAGATTCAAGATGAGCCGAGAGCGCCGAATTGACATGTTTCTCCAGTATTTTGCTAATTCCTGGGAGGAGCGAGATAGGTCGATAGTTGCCCATCAAAGGACAGCCTGTGTTCAAGACACTTCTCCATGATAAAACTCAGAATTCCTCAGGAAGTATTGGAAACATAAACATTTGGCTAAACTTCCAATACAAGGAACTAATTAAGAATACGCGTCAAGCATCTGATGTGGAATATGGAAATATTCTGAAGGATACTAGAGTAGGAGTTCTGACAAAGGAGGGGAAACGTTGCTTAGAATGTCATCTCATCAAGAAATTATTTTCCTCAAACAAGACAGCAGCACAGCTAATATTCAATTTCGTTGAAGAAGGGAAATCCATACTTTGCCTAATGCCTACAGATCAGGAGTGCTCAAATGTTTACAAACAATTACTGAAACTGGAGAAAGAAATTTTTGGGGAAATTACAGCAATCGACAAAATTGAACACCAGGGTGTGACAGTACTGCTTAGTGAAAAACTACAAGCAAAATTGGATTTATTGGAGAAATCTTTTTCGAGGACTGCAGGATTAGAAAAGGGTTTACACGTATGCAAAAACTGTACAATAATTATGTGGCGTAATTTCAATGTTGAGGAAGGATTAGTAAATGGTTCTATGAGTACAGTGATTGATTTCATTAACTTTCCAAATTGAAATGAGGCTGAATACTTAGCAATAAAATTTGATCAGATTGATGGCGTAAAGCAGATTGGGAGGTGTATTGTATCTTTTTGCTTGCAAAAGACTTATATGTTCAGCGCCAACAGTTTCCAGTTATTCTAGCATAAGCTGCGACTATCCATAAATCTCAAGACTTAAGTGTAGAAGCAGCTTTTATTAATATTGGTAGTACTGTATTTAAGGAAGGTATGGTATATGTAGCGTTATCTCGAGTTAGAACATTGCCTGGTTTGTATTTGATTGTTTTTTGATGACACCAAAGTAAGTGGTGATCCAAGTTGAGTTAAAGGTTACAATTGGTTAAGAAGTCTATATGCTCCTCATTTAGGTCTATATTTCATTTATGAAAAATGCACCATTTGTCCAAAGTGAAAACTTACAAACAACTGTAGTGTTGTTGTTGAAAAGAAGAAAATGATGTAGACCAAGGAAGCAGTTAAGAACAAAACAATTGACAATGAGGGAGATAGTCTTGGATACCAGTTGCCAAACCTTTCTGGTGCAAACTGCAATGCAAATGTTGTTCTCAATGTACTCTTTCAATTACCACATCTTGTAAATGCAATTGAACAGAAACCACAGAAGACATTACGTGTTGCCCTGTGTGATTTGCTGCAACGTTTACATAGTGATAGTACTGTAACACATTGTGCTTCAGGTATTCGAGATCTAGTAGATATATGTAGTGGATTAGTAGTGCAATTTACTCAGAACATTCAACAAGGTGCACAGGAGTTTATAATGGTCATCCTTGGTGTTTCAGAATAAGAAATAAGTATTGAAGAGTTATTTGGATTGAGGTACTTATAGAACCATGAATGTGCAGATTGCTCTTACACGTCAAGTACTCAATTCGATTCAGAGTGATTTCTTTACTTCACACTGCCAGATTTGAAAACTGTGTCTTTTGACAGATTGTTCAAAAAGGCTTACCCAAACAATGACTGCCCAAATTGTCAATCAGATGTTATGTCAACATTACATATACAAAGAAGTGGAAAATACCTTATATTAATGCTACAACGATGCAGAGCAGATGGAAGTAAATTGGAAAAAGAAATTACAAACTTCAAAGCTGGACAAATATAAATTTCTGGATAAACGTATTCTACTATGGCTATCATTTTTCACCAGGGACTTAGTATAACATCTGGACACTGTACTGTCTATTTAAAGAGTGAAACTGGATGGATGGAACTTAATGATAGAAACCTTACTTTCAAACAAAACTGCCTTTCAAACTACCAAATTCTTAGCTTTTGTTTCTTCAAACATAGTTCTAAGGAGGATTACTGTTAAAAAGTGGTATACAGTATTTGTTCTACGTGGATGGTCACTGTTTATGATATCATTTGGTCTACCAGTGGTGATGTCTTCATAAGGGCCTCAGTAATTCTAGTGTCCTTTATATGTATTAGTAGTATTGTACCATTTTTAATAATGAAGGAGTTATTTTTAACATATCTTTCTTTAGATTAGTTCAGTAACTAAATAAAACAATTGATTAAATAATTGTAGTGAGTGCAATTCATAGTGTCACTTATGTAATTTTGTAAAATGTAAAATTAACATATATTTATAAGGTAGTTTTCTTTTTAAAAAGATGAATGGCACCATCACTGTAATAATGTACTTTTCTAATAAGTTCTTTCTGTGTTGGTGAACAAACTTATATTCTCAAGGTACAGACCAAGGCAGATAGTGATACAGTTACTTAGACATCTAGACACACACCGACAGAGCCACTCACACATCGGTATGTGCACTCACTCACACACCCACTCACTCACCTATACAGTCAGGGAGACACCAACTCAGAAACCAAAAAAGGCCTAACACATCCATCTCACCCATATAGATACTCGCACACCCACTCACTTACTCATACAGATACTAACACACACATTCACTCACCTACACAGTCACCAACAAAAACACTTACTCACCCATATAGCCACTCATACCTAGTCACTAACTCATAAAGTCACAAACACACACAGTCACTCTCCCTTGAAACCAGTGATACACACAACCACTCACCTATACAGCCACTGACACAACCACTCACTCACCCATACATACACTGATACCCGCTCACAGACCCATATAGCTACTCACACACTCACTCACCCATAGAACCACTCACACAGTCACTCACCCACCCATACAGCAACTTACAAACACTCACTCACCCATGTACACATTGACACACCTACTTTCAGACCCATACAGCCACTCACACACTCACTCACCCATAGAACCACTCTCTCCACCACCTCAGTCACACATATAACCACTCACACAGTCACTCACCCATCCATACAGCCACTGACACACACCTGAATCAGTCATACAGACACTCACACAGTCACTCTCTCACTCATATACCCACTCACACAGCCACTCACACACTGACTCTCTCACCCATACAGCCACTCATGCAGCCACTCATCCATATAGCTACTCATATACCCACTCACTCACCCACACAACTACTCATTCATCCCCTGACTCACCCATACAGACACTCACTCACCCATAGAACTACTTTCTCAGGCACTCAGTCATACATACAGCTACTCACACAGTCAATGATCTACCCATGCAGCCACTGACGCACACTCACTCACTCATACACACACTGATATACCCACTCACAGACCCATACAGCCACTCACACACTCACTCACCCAGGAGCGACCCTTGACCTTGCCAGGTAGGTCGCTCCCCCACCACACAGCTCCGCCTGTGCTGTCCGCCCGCTGCTGCTGCTGGTAAGCTCGCCCCTCCGCTTGTGGCCTCGGTGCCCGTGTTTTCTTCTGTTCTCCCTCGCTGCCCCCACCCCCTTGTGTCCATTTTGCCTTCTGTGCCCTCGCTGCCCCACTGTACTGTGCCCGTGTTTTCTTCTGTTTTTCCTCGCTGCCCCCACCCCCTTGTGTCCATTTTGCCTTCTGTGCCCTCGCTGCCCCACTGTACTGTGCCCGTGTTTTCTTCTGTTTTTCCCTCGCTGCCCCCACCCCCTTGTGTCCATTTTGCCTTCTGTGCCCTCGCTGCCCCACTGTACTGTGCCCGTGTTTTCTTCTGTTTTTCCCTCGCTGCCCCCACTCCCCATGTGTCCATTTTGCCTTCTGTGCCCTCGCTGCCCCACTGTACTGTGCCCGTGTTTTCTTCTGTTTTTCCCTCGCTGCCCCCACCCCCCTTGTGCCCATTTTGCCTTCTGTGCCCCTCGCTGCCTCTCTCCATTCCCGCCGCTGCGTCCCCTGCGGCCCCGCCCCCTGACTGCCCATTCGCTGCCCCTGCCTCCCAGCTGCTCCTCCCTCCCACCTCCCCATATATAGGCGGCCGCTGCGCGTGAGGAGAGCGACCCTTGACCTTGCCAGGTAGGTCGCTCCCCCACCACACAGCTCCGCCTGTGCTGTCCGCCCGCTGCTGCTGCTGGTAAGCTCGCCCCTCCGCTTGTGGCCTCGGTGCCCGTGTTTTCTTCTGTTCTCCCTCGCTGCCCCCACCCCCTTGTGTCCATTTTGCCTTCTGTGCCCTCGCTGCCCCACTGTACTGTGCCCGTGTTTTCTTCTGTTTTTCCCTCGCTGCCCCCACCCCCTTGTGTCCATTTTGCCTTCTGTGCCCTCGCTGCCCCACTGTACTGTGCCCGTGTTTTCGTCTGTTTTCCCTCGCTGCCCCCACCCCCTTGTGTCCATTTTGCCTTCTGTGCCCTCGCTGCCCCACTGTACTGTGCCCGTGTTTTCTTCTGTTTTTCCTCGCTGCCCCCACCCCCTTGTGTCCATTTTGCCTTCTGTGCCCTCGCTGCCCCACTGTACTGTGCCCGTGTTTTCTTCTGTTTTTCCTCGCTGCCCCCACCCCCTTGTGTCCATTTTGCCTTCTGTGCCCTCGCTGCCCCACTGTACTGTGCCCGTGTTTTCTTCTGTTTTTCCCTCGCTGCCCCCACCCCCTTGTGCCCATTTTGCCTTCTGTGCCCCTCGCTGCCTCTCTCCATTCCCGCCGCTGCATCCCCTGCGGCCCCGCCCCCCTGACTGCCCATTCACTGCCCCAGCCTCCCAGCTGCGCCTCCCTCCCACCACCCCATATATGGCGGCCGCGCCGAGGCGCGCTGCAAGGCAAGCCCGTCTGCGCCCGTCCGCGACTGGACCGCGCCCAGCGCCAGAACCCCTGGGCCGCGCGCCCCCCGCTCCAGCCTTGAGGACCGACGCCGATACGATGCCACCACACTCCACGCTCTCAACCCCGGACGGACACACAACTGCTTCAAGGCCGCCCCGAAACGCACCCATGGTCCCTTCACCTGCCGGAACTGCAGCTACACCAGCCTCAGAGCCACCGAGGCGCCCACCAAGAAGGACCTCAACCACCTCCGGTGCATCCTACTGAACACCAGCTCCGCACGCAAACACGCCGTCAAGCTCTGGGACCTGCTCGACACATCATCACCAGACGTCGCCTTCCTGACTGAGACCTGGATGAACGACTCCTCCGCCCCCGACATCGCCATAGCCATCCCAGACGGCTATAAGATCACCCGCAGAGACCGCATCAATGCAGTAGGAGGAGGAATCGCCATCGTCCACAAGAACACCATCAGGGTCTCGACCAGCACCGACGACACTCTCAGCACCGCCGAACACATGCACTTCCAGATCCACACGGACCCCAACACCACCCTTAGAGGCACCCTTGTCTACAGACCCCTGGGCCTCGACCCCAGTTCAGCGACTCCATCGCCGACTTCATCAGCACGCACGCCCTGACCTCTACCGACTACATCCTCCTCGGAGACCTGAACTTTCACCTGGAGAACAACAACGACAGCAACTCCACCACCCTGATCGACAGCCTCGCCAACCTCGGTCTGAGCCAGCTCGTCACAACACCGACCCACTCCGCCGGCCACACGCTTGACCCCATCTTCTCCTCAAGCTCCCACGTCTCCTTCAGCCACACCACGGAACTCCTCTGGACCGACCACCGCTGCATCCATTTCACCTTCCAGAAACCCACCACACACCACCGCACCCAACAGATCCCACGCCGATGCTGGAGCAAAGTCACTGAAGACCAACTTCGGGCAACCCTCGCTCTCAGCCCTCCCTCCGACCCATCCAACACCGACGACGCTGCCTGCAACCTCAGACGATGGATGGACGACTGTGCCAACACCTCGCCCCGCTGAAAAGCTCACCTACAGTGACACCACCAAAAGAGCCAGCTGGTTCACCTCGGAACTCCTAGCTTCCAAGCGTACCTGCCGGAAACTAGAGAAGAAATGGCACAGTGATAAGACACCGGACAGCCACACAGCCCACAAAGACGCCATCCGTAACCACCACCACCTCATCAGGTCCGCCAAGAGAATCTCCTTCAAAGACCGCCTCGACAACAACGCACACAACAGCAAGGAGCTTTTCAACATAGTGAAGGAACTCTCCAATCCCAGCTCCAACACCAACGACATCCCGCCGTCGCAACCCCTGTGCGATTCCCTCGCCACCTTCTTTCACCG
This sequence comes from Calotriton arnoldi, assembly GCA_963921515.1. Taxonomy (NCBI): domain Eukaryota; kingdom Metazoa; phylum Chordata; class Amphibia; order Caudata; family Salamandridae; genus Calotriton; species Calotriton arnoldi. The sequence continues at coordinate 207,112 of CAWUFW010004574.1, forward strand.
CAAGATCGCCGACATTCACGACAGCTTCAACACCCAGACAGCCCCAACTAAGATCGATGCACCAGACCCGCCACACACCATCGACCACGACCCCCTGCCAGCCTGGGCCAGCGTGAACATCGAGGACACCATCAAGACCATGAGCACAATACACTCCGGCTCCCCGTCAGACCCTTTCCCGCACCACATCTTCAACAAAGCCAGCAGCTCCTTCGCACCCCACCTGTGCAACGTCCTCAATCTCTCCTTCGAGACTGCGACCTTCCCAGAGAGCTGGAAACACGCAGAGATCAACGCCCTACTCAAAAAACCCAAGGCGGACCCGAGAGACCTCAAGAACTTCCGGCCCATCTCCCTGCTTCCGTTCCCAGCCAAGGTCATCGAGAAGATCGTCAACAAACAGCTAACCCGATACCTCGAAGAAAACAGCATCCTGGACCCATCCCAATCAGGGTTCCGCAGCAACCACAGCACTGAGACTGCCCTCATCGCCGCCACCGACGACATCAGGATCCTGCTGGACAATGGTGAGACCGCAGCCCTCATCCTGCTGGACCTCTCCGCCGCCTTCGACACTGTCTGCCACCGCACTCTACGCGCACGCCTCCACGACGCAGGGATCCGAGACAAGGCCCTGGAATGGACCACCTCCTTCCTCGACGGCAGAACCCAGAGATTCCGCCTCCCACCTTTCCGATCCGAAGCCTCCGAGATCATCTGCGGCGTACCCCAGGGATCTTCCCTCAGCCCAACACTGTTCAACATCTACATGGCCCCGCTCGCACGCATCGCCAGACAGCACGACCTCAACATTATCTCCTACGCCGACGACACTCAACTGATCCTCTCCCTCACCAAGGACCCCCTCGCCGCCAAAGCCAATCTCCATGAAGGAATGAAGGCCGTCACCGATTGGATGAAGATCAGCCGACTAAAGCTGAACACGGACAAGACGGAGGTCCTCATCCTCGGCTCCAACCCCTCAGCCTGGGACGACTCCTGGTGGCCAACGACGCTGGGAGCAGCCCCGACACCCACCGACCACGCACGCAACCTGGGAGTCATCCTCGACTCAACGCTCTCCATGGCCAAGCAAGTCAACGCAGTCTCCTCCTCCTGCTTCAACACCCTCCGCATGCTTCGCAAGATCTACAGGTGGATCCCGACAGACACAAGAAGAACAGTCACCCAGGCCCTCGTCAGTAGCAGACTTGACTATGGGAACGCCCTCTATGCGGGAGCCCCGGCCAAGCTCATCAAGCGACTGCAACGCATACAAAACGCCTCCGCACGCCTGATCCTCGACGTACCACGCCACAGCCACATCACCCCCACTTGAGGAACCTGCACTGGCTCACCGTCGACAGGAGGATCACCTTCAAACTCCTCATCCACGCACACAAGGCACTCCACAAAACTGGCCCAGCCTACCTCAACAGACGACTCTTCTTCTACGTCCCCAACCGCCAGCTCCGCTCCGCCGACCTCTCCTCGCCACCGTCCCTCGCATTCGAAGAACAACCACCGGCGGCAGATCCTTCTCACACCTCGCCGCCAAGACCTGGAACACCCTTCCACTAAGCCTACGACAGACCCAAGACCTGCTGACCTTCAGGAGGCTACTCAAGACCTGGCTGTTCGACCAGTAGCAGCACCCCCCCCCTTCCCTCTCCCCAGCGCCTTGAGACCCTCGCGGGTAAGTAGTGCGCTCTACAAACTCTGTGATTGATTGATTGACCCATAGAACTATTTTCTCAGCCACTGTCATACATACAGCCACTCACACAGTCACTCACCCACCCATACAGCCACTGACACATACTCACTCACCCATATAGCCACCCACACACTCACTCACTCACTCACTCACTCATTCATACAACTGCTCACACAGTCACTCACTCAGCCATACAGCTACTCACACACCGACTCACTCACCCATACAGCCACTCATGCACCCACTCACCCAAACAGCTACTCATGCACCCTCTCACTCACACAAACAGCCACTCATACATCCACTCACTCACCCATACAGCCACTCACACACCCACTCACTCACCTATACAGGCACTCACACAGTCACTCACCCACTCATATCCCCACTCGCACACTCTCTCACCCATGCAGACATTCACTCACCCACTCACTCACCCATACACCCACTCATTCACCCATACAACCCCTCACACCCACCTACTTGCCCATGCAGCCACTCACCCATACAGGGACTCACACAGTCACTCACCCACCCATGCAGCTTCTCACATACCTACTAACTCACCCTATACACACCTTAGACCACTGGCACGAATATGTGATGTTACAACGCGATCAAAATGATTGAGGTATGTAACATCGCAGTTTTTACAACGCAAGTCGTTACAACGACTTGCGCTGGAGGGCGCTGGACTTAGGAGTAGTAAGATTTACTATTCCAACACCAGTCTAGGTACAGTAGGGAAGGTGTTGGAATAGTAAATCTTACTATTCCTTAGGTTATAGCGCCCTCCAGTGCAAGTCGATGTAACGCTTGCGTTGTAATGGCAACGTTCTAAATGCATTGCGGTGTAATAACCGCGATGTAAAGGATGTTTCCCACTGGCACACTGGGCCTATCTCACATCTGCCCCCTTCCTACAAAGGTAGGGGTTCTGCCACTATTATAGATTTTGTTTTTGTGTCTTCCTCCTTGGGCTCAGGCCTGGGTTCCTTCAACATAGAACACAATCCATTTAGTGACCATAATCCCCTGACACTCATACTGAGGGTGATGGGCAACCACACAACGGGTCCTCATAAATCTCAGGCCCCTCTAATTCCAACGGACCAGGGTAGGCGCCTACGTTGGTCAAGTATAGATGCCAAGGCCTTTAATCATAACCTCTTCTCCTCTTGTCAGCTTGAGATAGGCCTTTGTTTGGACCCTTATACCCGAGCGAAGAAATATTAAGTTTGTGCACCTCCATCGGTCAGGTTGTGTCTGACCTTTTAACTACACAGACAGCGAGGGATGCCCAGGCTTCTCACTCGTGGTTTGACCGCAAGTGCTCGCAAGCATTGAGGAGGCTAAAGTTAGCTCTGAAGCAGGTGCCTCGGGAGAAAGACAGAGTGACTCAGTGCCGGCGTCTTTACAAAGAAGCAGTGAAAGTGCGCAGGCGCCAGTTACAAACGAAGGCCTGGGAGGATCTATCCAAAGCGGGGGAGTTGAGGGATTCAGCCTTATTTTGGAAGATATTTAATAATCCCTGCTTTGCGGACCCAGCTAGACCGATTGTGTGCCATCATACTACGTCAGACCAGTGGGTTTTCCATTTCGAAAAGGTTTATACTGCAGGCTCCTTGGTGGAGCCATGAGTAGACATACCCCCTAGTCCAGATTTAATCCCTATTAGCTTCTACCTGGATGAGGTATTTTCAAGCATAGATCTGCTTGTGCTAAACAAGGCCCCGTGTACTGATGGAATACCTCCAGACCTCTTTCGCGATAATATTGAGGTCTGGGCCCCCCTTTTAACTCAAGTCCTAAATGCGGCAGCCTCAAAGGGGACATTGCCCTCCTGGTCTACCGCTACAATAATCCCAATTTACAAAAAAGGGGACAAGGACAACCTGCAATCGTATCGCCCGATCTCTCTTATCGATCCTGTAGTAAAGGTCCTGGGCCGGGTCCTTTTATCCAGATTGTCTTTGTGGGCCACAGACAATCAGATTTTATTGGACGTTCAATTTGGTTTCCATGAAGGCATGTCAACTACTGACCAATGCCTCAATCTTTATCTTTTGACAGCTAAATACACACTGATGCAACCGGGTGTTTTGTATCTTGCCTTCATGGACCTTACGTCCACCTTTTATAAAGTTAGTCGGACCAAGCTGTGGGATATTTTAATTTCTCTGGGAGTGGACCCTTGTATTGTCCATCTGCTTACATCACTCCACGCCCAGACGACAGAAGTAGTGAGATACACACATGAGGGGGCACTTACAAATCATTTTAACTGCACGAGGGGGGTGCGCCAAGGCTGTATTTTAGCTCCATTTTTATTCTCGGTTTATATTAATGGTCTTGAGGCGGCCTTATTGGCACTTCAGTTGGATTCCCCTAGAGTGGGGAGGAGAGCCTTGTAAGTTTTACTCTACGCCAATGATGTGGGACTTATGGCTCGCGCGGCCCAGGGCCTGCAGATTTTAATAGATGGTTTGTCTCTTTTATGGACAGACTGGACCTGTCTGTCAATTTTGCTAAGTCGTATGTATTAGTTGTCAGTCGTCGGGGGTCCCGGATTAAAAGTTTTAAAGCTGGTCTCCATATTTTCGCTAAGGTTCCGGTCTTTCCCTACCTAGGTGTGTTATTCGACGACCGATTACAGTGGAAAGCCCTCTTAGATGGGAAGCTTAGCAAGTTGAACAAATCTGCGGGGGCTATTACCAGCTTTGCTAGCAGACTGGGCTCATGGACACCGGAGGTCATTTTAAAATTGTATAAATCTAAGGCCACTGTGAAAGTGTTATACAGCAGTGAGGTTTGGGGGCACATCCCTTCTCATAGGCTGCAAGTGGTAGAAAACAAGTTTTTGCACCGGGTCCTGTGAATCCCCCAAGGTATCCCAGCTTGGTCTGTGCACAAAGAGTTAGGGGTTGGTTATCTGACAGACCAAGTGACAATTAGACCCTTACTTTGCTGGATAAAGATATGGACACATGAAGATAAGGGTTTAAACCACCTGATCTTAGCAGATTGTCTGGCCTTGGAATATGGTAATAAAATCCAGTGGATACGTTATATAAAGGAATCCTTTCAGGCCATAGGAAGGCCAGACCTTTTCTTTGCACTTTAAGCCCCGGAGATGTCACCATCCCAAAAGATTTATACCTGTAATTTGCCACTGCCCAGCGTGAAACTATTGAGCTCAGTAAACCCTCAGTGAGGGCTTTTGTAATGTTAAAGTCTGTGTCGGGTATGGAGCCATATCTTCTTGCACTTTCCAGCGCCCACGACAGATTTTTAATTACACGTTTTAGATTCAATCAACTGCACCATCTTTTAGCATCTCTGGCTGGATTTCTTCCTTTAACCCAAAGAGGCCCCTGTGGCTGCGATCTTAGATCTCCATAGGATACGATTAACTTTGTTTTATTGTGTAAACTGTTCTCAGTGCCAAAAAAATGATTTTGCCGGCCTTTACTAAAGAGTTTGAAGGTTAGGCAGGCTGAAGTGGCTCTTTTGCACTTGCAGTTGTTATTAAACTCGTATACCCTCCAGGCAGTGATATGGTTTTTTCGGGCAGCTCATAGATCCAGGCTTTCAAGAATTGATTGATCTCTCATTGTTTTGTATTTTTGAGGTTATTGCTGATGCGTTGGGGTGTTTAGCCTTAGATCCTCGAGGTTCTATTAACTTTCTTTGTTTTAATAATGTTGCGTTGTTTCATCTGTCTGTAATGATTTTTATACTGTATGATCACATTATTGTATCTTTTATGGATGCGTCTTCATCTGAATAAAGAAAGAAATTATTATTATTACTCACTCACCCATACAGCCACTCACAGACCCACTTACTCACCCATATAGCCAATCAAACACTCACCCATACACCCAGTCACACACCCACTCACTCACACATATAGCCACTCATACACCCACTCACTCACCCATACAGCCACTCACAGACCCACTCTCTCACCCATACAGCCACTCACACACTCACCCACTCATCCATACAGCTACTCATGCACCCTCTCACTCACACATACAGCCAATCATGCACCCACTTACTCACCTATACAACCACTCACACATCCACTCACTCACCCATACAGGCACTAACACAGTCACTCACCCACTCATATATCCACTTGCACACCCACTCACCCATGCAACCATTCACTCAGTCACTCACTCATTCATACAATCACTCACAGAGTCACTCACACACCCATACAGACACTCATACAAGTCACTTACTCATACAGCCACTCATGCAGCCACTCACCCATATAGACACTCATGCACCCTCTCACTCACCCATATACCCACTCACCGATCCACTCATTCAGCCGTAGAGCCACTCATGTATCCTCTCACTCACCCAAATACAATGATTCAAACACCCACTTAAACTACCACATATATAGAGATATTCGGACAGATGTTTACACTGACGTACCAACAAAAAACATATATTATTTCTGTAAACCAGACAAGCCAGTTTTGTTTGTTAACTGTTTTTTTGGTTTTTCTGAACTTTTTGTGTTTTTTTTATTTTTAAAACAGGAACTATAAAAACGAAACTAAAGAAAACAACATGCACAAAATCTGTGCAACAGGTTCAACAGCAGAGAAAATAAATCAACATCGGTGGCACTTCTTTGCCTCAATAATTGCTGGAAAAGATTGTTCTCCTACAGACAACACCATATTGTACTTGCGGCAAAAAGTGCCCATATCAGCCAGGTCTGGTATAATAGCTGGAATAGCGATGGTTCCTGGGACTGGCAATGTATCTCCAGTAGCCTGCTGCCCCACAGTAGATGTTAATACTGCCTCTTTCCTTTTCTGCTCTAAATAAATGCTGTGGATGTGTGGTTTGCACATGTTTGATCATTGAGAAGCTTCCATGGCTGTTCTTCTTGCTCGTACTCCTCTATACTTTTTTTTGCAGACTTTGCACTCCACTACCCATGTCACTTCTTTTCTCTTCTCAGAAAGGATTGAAAAGAAACTCACACGGATGCTTTCCTTTCTCTTGAGAAGCTGCTCCTCTTCAGTGAATGAAGAGCGGTCCTCTGGATCTGGACCCTGACTTGAGGTGGAGCACGCTGCCATTTTTCAAGTCCCAAGTATACCACAAAATCAAAATGAAGATAATACAACAGTAACAGGTGTCTGAATCCACACAGTTACAGAAAGAAGTAAAAAAAAGAGGGAGAGTACTTCCTCTGCATAAACATTAAAACTGTTTTAACCAATCATATCCTTTTATTCGTGTGTCACATGGGATTTGCAAGATGTCGCGATTATGTCGTGACGACCACCGTGAATACCAAAATAAATATTAAAACATGCGTATATCATTATATCACTTATCACTACATAAATGAATACATATTATTACTAAACCCCTTACATCAAATATAGATTTTAGAATGTCTACATATAATTTTAAGTGTTTTAATAAATCATGCTGGTTTCACAAAGTCCCGCTGTACGAGACAGTATGTATCGGAACAGTTTAAGAAGGATCCGCGAGTATCAAAAAAAAAGAAAAACAGCAAATACCTGCGAATTTCAAGAAGGTCATGCGAATTTCAAAAACAAATTAAAAAAAGATGCACACAAGGTCACTGCAGACGTTACCCCGTGGTCCTTTATGCACCTGTCGTGTAGAATATGGACTAGAAATTTACCTGACACAGTAGCACTTATTATTTAAGTAGCAGAAAGTGCTGCAATTATGTACACATTTACAATGAAACTGTGGACTCTTCTTGGAAAAAAATGTGCTTTCATTATGGCCCAGATGCTTATTTCACGCAAATTAAATGCCAATGGCAAGCAGTTACTAATACACACATAGCAGGTGCTCCAGTTGAAACTGCACTTCTATATAGTACAAATGATTCTAACTTCTTGGGCTTCAAGAAGACAAACTAAGTGTGTTCCCTCTCATATTCCACGTTGAAAAATGATCTGAAATCCTTACTGAATGTGAATGCATTGTTAATCTATTGGAGTAGAATCTGATCTGCAGTGTCTGTGACAAATGGTTTCTTTCTTGTTGTATCCACAAAGACACTCACACAGGCACTCACTCACACATACATTCACTGACACAGTCACTCACTCTCCCATACAGATACTCACACAGCCGCTCACTCACCCATACAGTGGCTCACACACCCACAAAACCACTTACACACTTAGTCATAGACCCATACAGTCACTCACATACCCACTCATAGATCCACCCAAGCACTCCTGCGCCCACTCACCAACCTATACAAGCACTAAAACACCCACTCTGAGAGGTTAGAGATTATAGTTAGGAAATAACATTTACAAAACCTTGGAAATTTACTGAAAAAACCAAAGGTTACAGGGACGTTATAGTTAGGAAATAGAATTAAAATAAACCTTACAAATTCCCTTAAAAACACAACGCTTACAGGAACAGTATAGTTGTGAAATAGAATTTAAAAAACCTTAGAAATTCACTGAAAAACAGAGGTTATGGGGACGATATAGTTAAGAAATAGAGTTTAAAAAATCTTAGAAATTCACTGAAAAAAACAAAGGTTACTGGGATGTTATACTTAGGCTCAGATTTCACTCGTATAAAACCATAGAAATTCTGCAGTTATAGTTACCTGAGCTAACTATAACTTACGCCCCCGCAGTGCAGTCCTTATGACCTCACATATTACATCACTCATGGTCAGTGATATCCCTGATGACATCTCAAATGACAGTCAACAAGGCTATGAACCAGCCAAATGGTGTTTGATGCAAGCCAGACAATAAAGCACTTTGGAGTTCACTTACAGTGTTGTCATGCTTGAAGGGTTTCAAGAGTGTTGCTGAGGGTGAATATTCCTGTCCAACGTCCCTATAACCTTTGGTTTTTTCAGTGAATTTCTATGGTTTTTAAAGGTTATTTCCTAAAGATAAAGTCCCTGTAACCTTTGTTTTTTTGTGAATTTCTAAGGAGTTTTACATTTTATTTCCTAATTCTAACCTGCAACCTTTGATAGTGAGTGTGTGAGTGTCTGTATATGTCGGTGAGTGGGTGTGTGAGTGGCTGTATAGATCTTAGAGTGACTGTGAGAGTGTCTGTGACGAGGTGTGTGACTTTCTGTGTGGGTCTGAGAGTGGGTGTGTGAGTGTTTGTGTGGGTTTGTGAGTGGGTGCCTGAGTGTCTGAGTTGATCTGTGAATTGATGCATGAATATGTGAGTAGATCTGTGAGTGGGTACATGAGTGTCTAAGTGTGTAAGTAGGTGTGCATGTGCCTCAGTGGGTGTGTGAGTGGGTGCATCAGTATCTCAGTGGGTATGTGAGTGCATGCATGTCTCAATGAGTGTGTGAGTATGTAAGTATCTCAATCGGTATGTGAGTGGGTGTGTGAGTGTCTGAGGAGGTCTGGGAGTGGGTGCATAAGTGTCTCACTGTGTGTTTGAGTAGGTGTATCAGTATCTGAGTAGGTCTGTTAGTGGGTGTGTGAGTGCCTGAGTATATGAGTGGGTGTCTAAGTGTCTGTGTGGGTGTGTCAGTAGCTGTGTGAATGACTGGGCCACAACAGAACTGCACCTGCCCCTTTATTCAACAAGAGTCCACAGTTTTGCACAAAATATCTATCCAAGTAGAGTACTTTCTACTGATTAATTACTAAGCGCTACCTCATTGGGTAAATGTCCGGTATGTATTCTATACTACAGATGTGTAATGGACCACAAGGAAATGTCACCAGTGTTCTTATGTGCATTTTGGTAATGTGATTGTTCCTCGTGCGTCTTGATCCAGAAATCTGTGATAACATGAAAATAGAGAAGACAACGAGACAACAAAGAGGTGAACCTCGATCAAACAAGGGTCCTTCGTTTCTTCTTAACTAAATGAAGTAAGTGCTTCTTTGTTTGATGGAGATGTCCTCATATTCCTGGACATCAAGAACATCTCACTAAAATTGGTGGCGACACGCTGGTGACCTCTTCTTAAGCTGTCCATCATCCTGACAAAACTCGGGCCAATGCATACTACTAAGGTGGGCAGGGCCAAACGGGCAAACCATGGACTCTGCTCTCACCAGGTAAGGATAAGAAATAACCCATTCATCACAGTCACTACAGATTGTGCTCCAATAGATCAATGATGCATTTACCTCCACAAAGCATTTCAGATCGTCTTTCAATGTGGAATTGCTGAGAAAATACACTTGATATGTCTGTTATAGAAGGGGGGCCACCCGTCCCCCCCTCTCCAGGCTGATTTTGGCCCGGGACCGTATCTCCTGGGGCCCGGCCCATTATTAGAAGGGGGCCGGGCCACATGGCCCCCTCTCTCTGGGCTGATTTCGGCTTTGGGGACCCTATCCCCCAAGGCCCAGCCAAAAATGATTGGGGGAGGGACACGTGGCCCCCCTCTTGGGGTCGATTTTGGCCCTGGAGACCCCATCCCAAGGGCCCCTCCTCTTGCTCCTGGGTGGTCTGGAGCCCACCCATGGCACCCAGTGTGCTACGTTGGGGACTGTGGGGGGAGCCCCAATGTCCCCTCGGTCCCTGCCGGCTCCCTGCCTCCAGCAGGATCCGGCTTTGCTCCTGCATGCAGGGAGCACCAAAGAATGCTGCTCCCTGTGTGTGGGAGCAATTCTGTCATCAGTTTTACTGCCCGCTTGACAGCTTTATATAGTGTTTGCTGTCGCTTGGTGGGAGCTGTCAAAGCTCCCGCCAAGCGACAGCAAACAGCTGTGTCCCCCGGGTGGACACCCCAGGACATAGGGAGCCAGTCCTGGTGGTCCTCAGGCCGTTAGTGGCTCCAGGAGGGGGGCCTCTCAGCCCCCTTTATTTATTTTCAAGGGCCTGCCCTTGGGAAGTGGTGGTCCCTGGGGCCGAGAATGGCCTGGAAAGGGGGTCCGCACGGCCCCCTCCTCCTTTAAATCAATTTGTGGCCCAGGGGAAGTGGTGATCCCTGGGGCCACCAAGGACAATGTAGGGGGGTCTGTCCGGGTAGTTGGTGGTCCCTGGGGCTGTTAAAAGCCTCAGAATGGGGCCTGCGTGGCCCCCTCCATTAATATTTGAACTTGGTCTGCCCCGGGGAGGTGGCGATCCCTTGGGCCAAGATTGGCCATGTGGAGGGGGCTGTGTACACCCATCCACAAAATATATAACAAATTATGCCCCTGGTACACGGCCCACACTGGGGCGTTAATAAAAACAAGCGCAGGAGACTGCGCTTTTAAACACAATTTGCTGCAAATTCACAATTCCTCGCGATTGGATGGCAATTTTTTTTTTTTAAATGCTTCTTTGCCCTGGCGGGGTCCCTAGGGGACCCCAGCACCAGGGCTAAGGGGTCAGAGTATTCCTACCCTGCCCCCTTTCTTTATTTTTTCATTTTTTTAGGGACTCAGTTGAGACCGAGTCGCAAGATGGCTGCCAACACTTGCTGCTTGAAGTGTTGCCAGCCAATCAGATCTCTGCACGAGATCGTCAATATTCACGGAGGCTGCGCACCTCTAGATATACAAACTTGGATTTTCTTTATTATCTCGAAAACTACGGATTGTATTTACTTCAAATCGCAACAAGCATTGGCATAGCCAATAGGTCTCGCCTTTGGGACCTTATTAGTGGTTAGCCAGAGGTTTTGGCTTTGCCTTTGTTTTTAAGCTATGTTGTGGAGCAGTGTGGCCGCTGTGTAGCCTGTTAAAAATTTATAATAAAGAAGACTGTCCACATTATTTTGTAGACACGTGCATGCATTACCATGTGGAATAGCAGAAACCTTATTGAGCTTTACTAGGCAAAGTTGTAGCTCTCTCGCACCTTTTAGCAGCTCCTGTTACACCCGCTGCTGCTGCCTTGGTGCTGAAAGTTAAACACCAGAAAGGCACTCTCCCTTTAACTTAATTACCTTTGAATTAGCGGGGGGGTGGCGCAGAGCTCCGGGGCCCGGAGGCAAACAAATGTCTGTGAATGCGAAAGGGCTGGGTTAGCGACGAACAGCTGACTACTGGGGGGAAAGATAAGAGCACACATGGCGTCAGGCAGTGGGAGGCCTCCTTTGTTAAATAGTGGTTAGTGGTGGTTGTAGAAGTTGCAGGCAGGTAAAAAGATGGAAGTAGGGGGTGAGCTTGAAACAATAAAAGGCAAAAAGGTTTAGGGCGGGGCTTTACAAGTGCTGGCACGCCCAAGCAGTGAGGTATGCATCTGAGCACAATTGGGTCAAAGGAACCAAGGGGCAGGTCTGCAGGTTTATGGGGGCAGGCTAAAGGTGAATCTAAGAACAGCAACACCCTTATAGGCCGTGGATCAAAGGATGTATGACTGCGGTGTTACTGTGGGGACAGGGCCGTTTCTACCACTAGGCAGGACTAGGCGGCTGCCTAGGGCGGCAAAAGGTGGAGGGCGGCCGGCGGCCGTGGCAAAAGTTAAAAAGATGAGAGTTCTTTCTTTACTCTCTTCTCCTGACTTCTATGAATCTGAATCTACCAGGTAGCGTAGCGCGGGCGCGGCGCGCCTTCAATTAGAGACCGTCGACATCATGACCAGGGTGACGTAACGTGAGGTCACGTTCGGCGCCAGTACGGCGGCCGCGGAGGCTTTGCCTATGTGCGCGCCGCGCCCGCGCGGCCCGCAAGAAAAGGCAGGCAGAGCAGCAGAGAGAGTTACCGCGGCGCTGCGGCCCGCCTGCAGGCCTAGGCCTATCAGGTACCCAGGGGAGGCCGGGATGGGATCCGGGTCGGCTGGCTGAACGCACCGCACTGAATGCTGCAGCAGAGACAAGAGGTCTCTTGCTGAATACACCGCACTGAATGCTGCACAACTGACAGGCCTCTCATACTCTCTTACCTCACTCCCAACGCCTGTGTCTCTCAGTCTCGACACACTCTCTTAACTCACTCCCAGTGCCTGAGTCTCTCACACTCTCTTAACTCACTCCCAGTACCCGACTCGTCTCTTTCACTGTCTCACACTCTCGTAACTCACTCCCTGTGACTGAGTCTCACCGAGCCCCCTCTGTTCTGCTCACTTTTGTTTAGGGACTAGGGTTCTATAATCAGAGTCTGTACATTTCGTGCCTGTTTTTGTGCAAACATTGGTGTCTGCCTGTGGCAGTGCCTGCAGCATGTGCAGTTCCTGTGAGTGATGGGTGGGGAGCAGCTGTCCTGCTATCTGACTGTTAAGAGACAGGAGTCCGATGTCAGTCTGTCCTGAAAGCAGCTGAATGTATAAATGCGCACACTGGAAATGGAAACGGTGTGAAATGTGGCGATGTTATATGTGGAGTCCTACTTACAGCGCGTGAGAATAATAAAAGAATTAGCTATTGTGAGTTATATTTTGAATAAGAAAAAGCTGTTTGCGCCCGGTCTCAAACTCGAGACATTTTGCGCGATAGGCGTTGTTGATAACCACTACATGAAACCCACATGGAGTACCATGTAGTAGCTTTAACTCCTAGTGGCAGCGGTAGGCAGGGTAGATCAGATGTAAAAAAATATAGGGGGCTAATTTAAGGCCTGGTCAGGTACGCGCTGTACCAATGCCAGTCACAATAAGCGTTCCTTGAACAGAATGCACCGGCTAAAAATCTATTTACGGGCAAACTTATGAAACTTCCTGCTGGTCGAAGAATGGAGAGTAAACAACAGCCCGTTTAGATTTGTCACGCATATTATTTGAATGTTTGTAAGACTGCTCACGGGAATGCCGATTACATACAGGGCAGTATTCACTGGACAACAAAAGACAATTGTGTTATTAAAAAACATGCTTCGAGGCTGTGATTTATGAATACCTTTTCATTAACAAAAGAAGGACAAAAATGCGAGGGTAAGCAGTAAGACTCAGTTAGGTCCTCCTGGCTAAGTAAAGTATGACTCGGTCTCGGTTTGCTAATGTTCTTTACAACACGCTTTTGGCGACGAGTGGCTCAAGCCCATTTGAGCCCTGAACAGCATCTGAACAACCGTTTGTTGGCTTTCATTAACATTCAGGGCTTCAGGCAAGTGCACAGTTCGGCATTTCTTTCCCAAAGCTGCGGTGCGGAGCAGTGCGGGACTACTTTCAGGCAAGTGTGGCATTTATTTGGGCAGTGCAGGACTATTGTTAGGCTTTGACTGCCTGTGCGGCAGTTGGGGGGCCCCAGGCCTATGCGTGAGCTGACTCTACAGGCAGCATTATGGGATGTCAGGGCTACGCACATGCTGCTGGTGTTGCCGCTCTACTTACTGTTGGCTCCTACCAGTGCACGTGGTGTTTGCGCGAGTGACAAACTCAATAAAAACGTTTGTCAAAGGAAACTAACTCCACAATTGTTAGATATGCCAAAAAGATATAGTTTCCCATGAATCCGTAAGACACACAACCTAAACTAAAGGTCCCAGAAGTAAAACAAACATGCTCTCACGTGATAATCACTGACTTTCATTTCTAAGTGATTGTGGGGAAACCGCCAGAGCTGCTGACTTTAGAACTGGGAAACAGGCCGAGTCGGCTCTGCAGCCTGTGATTCTGAGCAAATCGCTTAGTCTCCATATGACTTAAAAAAACTAAAATGAATGTTTCCTTGTGTAATATAACTGGTGCTCATGTAAAGCGCTCCAATACCTTTGGGCCAAGTTCCCGCTAAATAAAACTTTTTTGTTTAATGTTGAATGCAAGTTCTTTTATATCTAATGCATTAATTCTTCTAGCCTGGATGACCGGGGGAGAGAGTGATGGTAGTAAAAGGGAGGGGGCGGCATTTTTCAATTCTCGCCTAGGGCGGCAAAACACCTAGAAACGGCCCTGTGTGGGGAGGCAAACACTGAAGAGGGGCGTGGCGAAGCAACCCCCGGGCTGCAAGGGATAATTGTGTGACTTGGACGTACACTGCGTGGATTGTCATTGTAGCCCAAAATGTGGCTGCAGGCCCAACTTTTTCTTTTGCATAATTAAGTCAAGGAAAATATCGCCGAATTGTGAGAGATGTAGCCCAATCTGTCAACCCGGCTGCTAACTGGGTAGGAGGCTGGGAGAGAGGCTTTGGAGCACAATGTGCGGGCCCGGGAGCACTGGGAGAGGGTAGGAGACATGCAGGGGGAGCCTGAGCTTTCCTGTGGTTGGATGGTGTAAAAATATAGAAAGTATTGGATACAATTGCAAGGTGGACGGCAGACGTGCTGCGGAGCGGGTTCACCCCTGCTGTTAGGCAATTCTGTACTGCACGGTCTAAGAATAGCAGTGTGTATATTACATGTATTTTCGAGCCCCTCACCTCACTTTACGCTAGAATTGACAGTGATTTACGCAGATACAAATTGAGGAAAAGCACTGTGCCTCGCTCCACAGCCAGATCAGAGAGAGTGAGCGAGCGCGCGCCTGAAGGAGCGAGAACTGTTGTAATAATAATGTGCGCCATAATTTAACATGTACCAAAAAACACAAGCAGCCCTGGTTTATGAGAGCAGGTATAAACTTTTATGCCTGGCTGCTAACAGCAGGGGAGGGGGCGGGGGGTATTTAATGAAATGTAACCGCCGCTCTGCAGGCAGCCTGCAATCGGCGAATGAAAAACAATGTTCTTGGCAAGCTCAACAGGGCCAAGGAGCACCCACCATTCGCACAAAATTGTTCCTTGTTTGAAAACAGGAACCTCTGCAAATTGGCGCAGAGACTTAGGAGCGGAATGCCTTGAAAGATCACAGATTTTGGGGATTAAAACAAAGTGCCAACGAGGTGAGCTGCTGGGGAGGGGGTGTGTCGTAGGTAAGAAGGGCGGCGCCGATCTCTTCGGGAAGAGAACCTTATAGTGGACAGCGGACAGATGAGGAAGTTTGGAAACTCCAAGTTAGCAGAGCCAAAACGAAGAGTAATAGCACCTGAAAGGTAAGAGGAATTCTTGTCAAGAATATCCCACCACTTGTGGCTTGAGGAGCCTCAATGCACTCTAGAACGAGGAGCTATGGAACCCCGTGCTGTGGCTGCTCTCAGTTTGCCGTGCTGTATTCTCTTGACTAAATGCACAGCGCACAGAAAACTACCAGGTTAAGTCGTGCTCAAAAATACTTCAAAAAATAAACCGTTTCTATAGTAACACTGGTGGAGTGGCGGACTGGTGCGTGGTAAGTGATCTGACCCCTCAGGCTGTCTTGCACCTCGTGCTACATGCGTGCGGAGAAGAAACCACTATTTTAATACATTTAATGGCGCTATGCTAAGTGGTGTCGTTATTTACATGTATCTAATTTTCTAGTCTCGTACTGTCTTATCTGTTACTGAAAGAACTTAATTCAGCCGAAAGTTCACCTCAGCGAAAGCTGGTGAGTGGACGAATGAATGAATGAATACATTTATAGAACGCAGAGGTTAAATCGCTAGCATCTTCAGGTTTGTTTTTTTAGCCTCCAAAGCTTTAACAATCTATCTCAATAAATTAAATGTCAATTTTCCTGTGAAAATGTGCCCTTGTTGTTTGTAACTTAGTTATTCTATGTTTAAAAGTCCTATTTCCAGAGACGAGCAATGAACGTCAACCACCTTCGAAGCAAACGATGTAGTATAATATCTCAATGTTAGTTTTATGAAGGAAATAACGGTTTCCTTCACGCCAGCTGAACTGGATACATAGTAAAAAAAACTGCCTTCTCGGCGAGAAAGAACTGAAATAATGTTGTAAAGAAAAGAACAGCGTTAGATTGTTCTTAAAAAGCCAGATCGGTGGCGTGCGTCTGAGAAACAAAAAAACTAGCTCCCTATTGGCTGCTGAGCTTATAATCCCGTCACCCTGCCCAATTATGAAACAATGCACTCTTGTTTACAGTGCCGTTTACTTGTCAGGCTCGCTTCATTAAATGCACATTGGACTGCTGTTTGTTCACGTCGAGAGCGAGAGGAGGGCTGAGCCCGGCTTGGGCAGAGCCCATGTGTTCAGCCCGAGATAAACCCATCAGGCAGTGACAGCTGACAGCCACCTGGGAGCCGGCTGGGAGTCTGTCATGGGGTGTGAACGCACCACGAGTCACGCACAGCGGTCAGGTGCGAATCACACCAGAGTGAGAGACAACTATTCCACGGTGTCTTCTTCGTCACTTTAAAACAATCTGTGACACATTCGCAGGCTTGTCAAAGCGCACATCAAGCACCCCCAGGGTGCGCTCCAGCTGGAACACAGGTCCCAGGCACACAAAAACGCCTTCAGATCACCAGCGGAGCGGCTCTTCAACCAAAACTACTGCACGAAACGCGCAATTCGGTCTGAGGAAATAAATCGTGGGTTACCATAAACCGTGCACTTGGTATTTGACACCAAGGTTAACAGAAAGCTTGCGCGCCTGAAAAAAAAAGCCAGGGCCAGCGCGACCGCCATCTGTTTCCAATTAACGCGAACGCGAGACGCGGCGCGATAATTGGAAACAGATGGCGCTGATGCTCGCTCTCGCAAGCCGTAGGCCGTGGGCAGGTACAAAGGTGGGACATGCACCCGCCTTTGCCCAATTGCGTGCAGTCTTTTTCAGAAAGACGCACGCAAAGGCCAATAGCGTGTGAGCAAAAAAAAACACATGCACGAGCGTGTGGAAAGCCCGGAGTGATTCCAAGAGGTCGTTTTCCTAATTCAGCGCATGCGCGCTGCGCTAGGCTCGACCTAAAAAGCACGCTTTCTGAACCAAGATCTGCTAAATTTGGTGCAATTCTGTTAAGCGATATGGGCTGAAGTCGTGTCTAAAATCGCTATGGGAATTAACATGGAAAACACAAATTTTTTGACTCCCCTTTTTTCTCTGCCCCCGTTTGACAAATCACCTCGACACTTTCCATACACAATAAGACCCACTGGCACAATTATTTTGCAATATTTCGTGAAGATTTGTTACCCGGCGCAAAAGATATAGGCAAGTTAAAAAACGCTATAGATATAGATATATATATATATTTCTTCAGCTGCAATTTGGTTCACACCTGGCGCTGCTCTGCTGCGGGTGCTGGCGATGGGCTGAACCATAGAGCCCCACACTTTTAATATTTCAAGAAAAACACTGCACTCAGTAGACTCGTAGTGCAAATTTAATGGCGACCACCACTACACCAACGCGTTTCGACCTCACAGGGTCTTTCTCACGGTACCGAACCACGGCACTCCGACCGATCACAATGCTGCAATGCAACCTTGTGATTGGCTTAGGGGAGCCTGGGTGCTTCCTGTTCCAGCCGGGAGACGTGGAGGAGAGATGAAGGAGAGGTGCGGCGAGGGGGTAAGTTTATTTTTT
Source organism: Calotriton arnoldi (assembly GCA_963921515.1). Classification (NCBI taxonomy): domain Eukaryota; kingdom Metazoa; phylum Chordata; class Amphibia; order Caudata; family Salamandridae; genus Calotriton; species Calotriton arnoldi. The sequence goes on from CAWUFW010004574.1 coordinate 225,082, forward strand.
TCCCTTACCTTCCCTCTGCCCTCTGCCCCGTCACCCCTGATCCGTGCCAGCCACCACTGTACATGGATCAGACAGATTTCATGCTGAGATCTGATTGGTTGGCAACACTTCAAACAGGAAGTGTTGACAGCCAGTTTGTGACTCAGACTCATCCGAGTCCCCCAAAAAAGTTTTAAAAAAAGAGAAGGGGCAGAATAAGAATACCCTGACCCCTAGGCCTGGTTGTGGGGCCCCACACGGAGCCCGCCGGGGTCAAAATGTTTGCTGTGAAAAACGTGGGGATTCATTGAATCTCAGCAACAAATTTTAAAAAAACAAGCACGGTCTCCCGTGTTTGTTTTTAATTCAGGCCCGAGGTGAGTCAGGTACGCGGGGCAAATCTACATAAGTATATTGGGAAGGGGGCACACGCAGCTCCCCTCCCCATGGCCGATTTGGACCCCGGGGACTGCCATCTTCCCAGGGCCAGGCCAATGCAAATTAAAGTAGGGGGGGCATGCAGCTCCCACCAGGCTATTTATGGCCCCCTCCCCAGGCCATTCATGGCCCTAGTGACCTCCCCCTTCCCCAGGCAAGGCCAATGTTTGTAAAGGGAGGGGGCCCATGCATACCCCCTCCCTGGCCCATTTGTGCCCCAGGGACCACCACGTCCCTGGGGCTAGGCCTATTTTGTTAATGGGGAGGGGACCACGCGGCCCCCTCCTGGGCCAATTTTGGTCCCGGGGACCACCACCTCCCCAGGACCAGGCCGTGCAAAGACAAAGAAGGAGGGCCACATAGTCACATTCCTGGAGCCATTAGTGGCCCTGGGGACCACCAACCCCCAGGGCCAGCTCCCTATGTCCCAAGGTGCCCATCCTCGGGACATAGATGTTTGCTTTCGCTTGGCAGGAGCTTTGACAGCAGCCACCAAGCGAGAGCAAACTGTCAGTCCACTCCCAGCAGGCAGAAGTAGGAAAACTGGTTCCATCCACTGGGAGTGGACTTTTCCTCTGTTTCCCTACCCGCTGTCCAGTGGGCAGGAAAACAGATAGAAATTGCTCCCACACACAGGGAGCAGCAGTTTTTGTTGCTCCTTGCATGCGGGACCAATGCTGGCTCCCACTGGAGGCATGGAGCCAGCAGGGACTCTGGGGGCTCTCAGGCTCCCCTTGGAGACCCCAGCAGTGCACACTGGGTATCCTGGGTGGGGCCAGGGCACCCAGCATGAAGTGGCCAGGCCCCGGTAATGGGGTCCCTGGGGCCAATACTGGCCCAGGGAGGGGTGCGCATGGCTCTCCCTCCCTTTTACTAATGGGCCGGGCACCAGGGGATGGGGTCCCTGGGGCTGAAATCAGCCAGGGGAGGGAGGGCCATGTGGCCCCCTCCTCTTTTAGTAATCGGCTGGGCCCCGGGGGACGGAATCCCCAGTGCCAAAATTGGCCCAGGGAGGGGGCTGCACAGCCCCCCTCCCCTTGCATTAATTTGCCGGGCCCTGGGAGATGGGGTCCCCAGGGTTAAAATCGGCCTGGGGAGGTATACTGCATGCTGCCCCTCCCCTTAATTGTCCGGGCCCTGGAGGATTGGGTTCCGGGGATGTAACTGGCTTGGGGAGGGGGGCGGCATGCCCCTCTCCCGGGTTGTCTACATATGGGGGGTGGGCCACAGGCGCTGTGGCCGCCTCACCCACTGAGCATGGTCAAAGGCCAAGTGAGGCACGGGGTGGGTGCCTGCGGGAGTTGGCTGCAGGGCCTGAGCTTTGGCCAGGCCCTAAAGCCAAACCACCTCCATGCACGGCCAAAGACCATGCGTGGAGCGGGTTAGGTGCCTGTGGGGGGACTGGGCAAGCAGCAAAAGTAAGTAAAACAAATCTTTTCAGTGGTGTGTGTATGAATGACTGAGTGCGTGTGTCTGTGAAAGAGCATGTGTATGTGTGAACATGTCTGTGTGCCTATGTGTGTAAGTGAAAGTGAGAGAGTGTCAGTGAAGTGAGTCAGACTGAGTAAGAATGAGTGAAAGGAAGAGTGAGTAGTACTGAGATTGAATGAAACTGAGGGATAATGAGAGTGAGTGTAATGGAGTGTTAATGAGTATGAGACTGAATGAGAGTGAAACTGCGTGAGTCACAGTCTGAGTGAGTCTTAGTGAGTCAGAATGAGTGCAAGTGAATGAGAATGAACATGTCAGAGTGAGATTTAGTTATTGAGTGTGTGAGAGTGAATAAATGAGTGAGAATGAGTGAGACTGAATGAGACTAACTAAGAACGAGTGAGACTGAGGGAGTCTGAGTAAGGGTGAGCTTGAGTGAATCAGAATTAGTGAGAATGAGTGTGAATGGATGAGACTTAGTGGGCATGACATAGTCAGAGCAATACGGTATGAATCGGAAGGAGTGAGACTGAGTGAATCTCTGAGACCAAGTGAGTCAGTGTGAGACTGATTGAGCCTAAGTGAGAATGAGTGAGAATAAGTGGGACTGACTACGAATGAGTGAGACTGAATGAGTAGGAGTGAGATTAAGTGAGTCAGAATGAGTGAGAATGAGTGGGACTAACTGAGATGGAGTGAGACTGAGTAGGTATGAGTGAGTCAGAGTAAGATTGACTGAATTGGAACTGTTCTTTCTTCTGACTAGGAATTAGTAAATGATTCTCCAAATCTGGGTGGCCATTATGCTGCACTTAAACCCTTTGAACTGAGTTAATGGTGACTGGTCAAGCAAGGCGATTATTGCTGAAAGTTGAATGGGAATGTCTCATGCATGGATTTTCCTGCCAGGAGTGCCGAACTTGGCATATCTGCTATCCTGGTTTTTTTATTTTTATCCATAGCCTCATGCTAATTTGGCATGTGTGTGAAGGCCTAGGCCTGACCCATGACACAAGTGCATTATTGGACCCGTCTTTAACGCAGAGGGGCACATCACACATGTTCTATTTAATAACAGCAGACTACTGTTCCTGTCACGTGTGCTAGCTTGTAAAGCGATGGTCATATAGTTGTGACCAGACCTTTTTATCCATGACATGGCATTCCTATAAAGTTCTGTCCCTTAAAAGATAGACTCAGATAACTGTGCTAACATCCAGAGTAGATGTGCCTATATGTATGTGTGTAGTCCATTTATACATGCATCATGTGTGTCTGGAAACCCCTGACTTGTTCATGAGCACAAGAGGGAGGTGAGATTACTTTTCCAGAGAGTGGAAGAGTATAATGGGCACTCCTGAGACTGTATTGGGGGGACCAAGATACTGAAGTGGGAAAAGAGGAGACAGGCTTCTGTTAGCAATTCAATGAGGTCTTTTTGCTACAAAGACCTGTTGATTAGCCTTCCTAAGTACTGCCATTTGGTGGAATGTGAGACTGCAGTCTGTTGTTCAAGTGTAAAGGGTCCTTTGGAAGAGGCCAGCCTTTTCTCTCTCTTCATGATCACTGTCAATGTGGGTGTTGCTAGCCAGGTGCGGAAAGAGGAACACCTCTTTGTGCCTCTGTTGTGGGTGCTCCAACCTGGAGACAACCCTGCTTTGAGGAGCATCACCCTAGACCACGGGTACTCACAGACATTTTCCCAGAGGTTACAAAGTATGGTCTGTGTTGTGACCGAGGGCTGCACTGATACCAGCAGGGTGGCGGTCAGGAGATATGGGGTTTGTAAGGTGGGTGTAGGCGAAGTGACGCATGTACATGTACTGACTGAATTGCACAATGTGGAACCAGAAGACCTGGGATCAATCCTGGCTTCCCCACTTGATCAAATTGTGTGATCATAGGCAATTGTTTTTTTTCACCTTTCCTCCTTTTCCTTCTCTTGAGTTTGATTTAATAAACAATACTGTTGTCCATTTATAATAGCAACCCAGACCACCCAGAGGGTGCACATAACATTTGACTTGCCTCTTAGTTCACTATTGCCATTAACGGTGAAACATGAATGTTTCTAAAATCATGTTTGAAAACTATCATTTAAAAAAACTCTCCATTCAGTGATATCATCAGATGTACTAAGGTGAAAAGGTTCTGCATGTTCACAAAATACAAGTTTTTTAATTTATCATATTTTTACACGTTTGTTGTAAAATGTCTTCAAAAAAATGAATGTGTTTCTAAAGTTAAGTGCTGCAGGACTTCTATTCTGAATGTTAGTGCTGACTTAAAGTAGACAGCATACCAGTGCTGCTGTTAACCAAGGGGCCACATGGAAAGGTCAGGAGGGTCGCAAGCAACCCCTGAGCCGTACTTTGAGTATCACTGCTCTAGACAAAGACTGTGTCTGGAAGTCAGACTGACAAGGACACAAGAAGATAAACTGACCCAAACCAGTTCTGAAAGGGCAGACTGGGAATACACATCTTATTTTAGCTGTACATGTATATAGGTGGGAGCTGTTGACCCACTTGTCGTGCCAGTGCCTGGTTCTCTCTGACTATGGATGGGGTGCTCTACAGAGTTCCCAGAAGAGTACTGCACACCCAGAGCTGGTGTCTACCTGACAGTCAGCTATCCAGAGCTGAGGGAACATCACCTGGAATTTCACTCTCCATACAGACACTCACATAGCCACTCACTCACCCATACAGTGATTCACACTCTCACAAAACCATTCACACACTCACTCACAGACCCATACAGTCACTCACACACCCACTCACAGATCCACCCAGGCACTCACATGCCCACTCACCAACCTATACTAGCACTAAAACACCCACTCTGAAAGGTTACAGATTATAGTTAGGAAATAACATTTACAAAAACTTAGAAATTCATTGTAAAAAACAAATGTTACAGGGATGTTATAGTTAGGAAATAGAATTTAAAAAACCTTAGAAATGCACTGCTTATGACCTCACACATTATATCACTCATGACTCTCACACCCACTCACAGATCCACTCACACAGCCATGTATGCACCCATGCAGTCGCTCACACACCCACCCATTTACAGACCCATGCAACCACTCACACACCAATAAAACCACTCACATACTCTCTCAGAGACCCATACAACCACTCACACATCCATTCACCTACCTATACAGCCAATCAGACACCCACTCTCAAAGTTTACAGGTTACAGCTAAGAAAGAAATGTTTTTTAAATGTTGAAATTCAATGAAAAAAACAAAGGTTAAAGGGGCGTTATAGTTAGGAAATAGAATTTAATAAACCTTAGAAATTCACTGAAAAATACAAAGGTTACACTGATGTTATAGTTAGGCTTATATTTCACTCGTACAAAACATTGAAATACAGCAGTTATAGTGACCTTAGCTAACTATAACATACGTGGGAATGGTATGCCCAGACGTGGGTCAATGCTCGCTATTCCACGGATTCAAGCTAACCTGGCTGATGAGGGGTGATTCCCCGAAACTGGTCCCAGGATGCTTGTTTCTGGTCCAGATAGGAAGTGGCCTGGCAATTCGGGCTGGACTGTTCCCATGGGGAGCAGGGTCAAAATTGATCTGCATATGGCTGGGTCCAAACTGGAATGGCATGGCAAGCAAATAAAATGATGGAGTTAACTCAGATCTGTGACTGGCGGTGAATGTTTGATTTGTTCAGCATTCCGTCTATCATCTGTTCTTTTTGCATTTGTCACACTTAGTGGGAAGGGTATGCCCAAACATGGGTCCCATGCTCGCTATGCCACCGGATTCAAGCTAGCCTGGCTGATAAGAGGTGATACCCCGAAACCAGTCCCAGGATGCTTGTTTCTGATCCAGGGAGGACCTGGCCTGACAGTTTGGGCTGGACTGCTCCCATGGGGATCAGGGTCAGGACTGATCTGCATATGGCTTGGTCCAAACTGAAATGACATGGCAAGCAAAAAATTAATGGATTTAACCCAAATCTGTAACAGAGGGTGAATATTTGATTTGTTCAGCATTTCGTCCAATCTGTTCTTTTTGCATTTGTCTCCCTAAGTGGGCATGGTATGCTCAGACATGGGTCCCGTGCTCGCTATGCCACCGGATTCAAGCTAGCCTGGCTGATGAGGGATGATACCCCGAAACCAGTCCCAGGATGCTTGTTTCTGGTCCAGGGAGGAACTGGTCTGGCAGAACGGGCCGGACTGTTCCCATGGGGAGCAGGGCAAGACGGATTTGCATTTGGCTGAATCCAAACTTGAATGGCATGGTAAGCTCATAACTGATGGATTTAAACCAGATCTGTGACTAGGAAGAATGTTTGATTTGTTCAGCATTCCGAACATCATCTGTTCTTTTTGCATTTGTCGACCTAAGTGGGAAGGGTATGCCCAGACGCGGGTCCTGTGCTCGCTATGCCAATGGAATCAAGCTAGCCTGGTTGATGAGGGGTGATATCGCCTAATACCCGTCCCAGGATGCTAGTTTCTGGTTCAGGGAGGACCTAGATTTACAGTCCGTGCTAGACCGGTCCCATGGGGAGCAGGGTCAAGACTGATTTGCTTAAGGCTGGGTCCAAACTGGAATGGCATGGCAAGCAAACAAATGATGGATTTAACCCAGATCTGTGACTGGGGGTGAATGTTTGATTTGTTCAGCATTTCGTCCATCATCTGTTCTTTTGGCATTTGTCACCCTAACTGGGAAGGGCATGTCCAGACATGGGTCCTGTGCTCACTATTCCCCCGTGTTGGAACCGGGGTTACCGAGTCCGACACGGTAGCATGGCGTGAAGCGGGAAAGGCACGCGAAGGCAATGTGTAAGGCAGTTGTGCAGCACACTCTTACTTTGACTCACAAATGCGAACGCAATAACATGACACCACACCAGGCTTTTGTATTTAAAATCAAGATCTTTTATAAATAAATTAAGTTGGCATCAGATAAGGCAGGTTAATTCAGATCTACATTCAAATTCATTAGATTACTCAACTGGTGCACATTTTAAATAAAGCTGCATAGCTCATCAACATTGTAGGCCACTAAGAGGCCGCATGAATTATCTCCTACACGTAGCACTTAATAATGATCTCAAGGTACGTTAAATAAAACATAGGCCTAAACATACAGTTCACTTTAGCATATTCAATTATTTAAAAGAAGGCTTTTCACGTTACATTTAAATAGGCCTGCATTAATCTAGGCGCACCCACATTCAGTACAGTGGGCGTCGCAACTCCAGTACACCTGTAACATAAAATACTTCAACTCTTGGCGGTGTACACTTCAGCTCCACTCAATTAAACACTTTCCCCTTGTGGTAAAGACTTAACAGTTAAAACCATGGCCTAGGCAGTAATTATAATAGGCATTGGCATAAATTATTAAATACTGTGGGCATCATCAATCATGAATGAACTATGTGGGGAATCCCTCAACATGTCCTGTATTCTGGGGCTTCTATGTCCCTTAGGGGTTAACTCAGGCCAGGCCCACTCCTCTATGGGGCCTCGCCTCATATGACTAAAATCTTAAGGGTTAATAGTGGCCCCCGGCCCCCAGTGGCGTCTTATGGGCCCTAGGGGCCTCCAGGGCTCACCTGCGGTGTTGTCGTTGGTCGCGCTTCAGGGCGACTGGCGATCTTCCGGGCCGGCCCGTATTCTGTAGGGCGGGGCCCGGTCGGGGGTGCCTCGGCCTTCTGGCCGGTATTGCGAGTCGTTGCGGCTTCTTGGGGACTGACTCACGACGCGTTGCGGGGCCGGGATCACCCTCCTCCGGCCCCCGGGATCAAGGTAAGTAAGGTTGGGGCTCAGGGTTGCCGGGAAGGGAGCGGGAGCCGGCAGTCCTCTCCGGCCGGCTCCCCGTCTCCCTCTGCACTGCCGGGGCTCTTCCCGGGCTTCCTTCGGCGCTGGGGGCGTGACTGGGGCCGGCGCCCAATCGGTGCGTGGCCTTCCTGGGTCACGCCGAGCGACTCCTGGTTGCTCGGCAACGGCGTCTGCGGGGCCTGGAGGCCTCGCTGAAGATCGCGCTAGCGATTTCTTGGGCCGCGACGGCGGCGGTGGCAATTCTTTGGCCGCGACGGTGAGGCGATTCTTCGGCCGCGACGGCGGCGGCGACAATTCTTTGGCCGCTTCGGCGGCGGGGGCAATTCTTTGGCCGCTTTGGCGGCGGCGATGATTCTTTGGCCGCGGCGGCGGCGGCGATGATTCTTTGGCTGCGACGGCGGCGGGGGCAATTTTTTGGCCGCTTCGGCGGCGGCGATGATTCTTTGGCCGCGACGGCGGCGGCGATGATTCTTTGGCCGCGACGGCGGCGATGAGGGCCCAGGACCCAGTCTCTGGAGGCTTCGGTGAGGGCGCGGACGGCGCACCTCACCCCACACACCTGAGGGGTTTCCTTTACCTCAGCGCTTCCCCCGATGAGGGCGCGACGGCGCACCTCACCACACGGTGCCTCTTCTCAGGCGGCGGCGGCCGCGGCGGTGATCTCCTTCATAAGGTCAGTGACCTGAGGGGCAACAGAACGCAGGGTGCACCAGCAGCCTGTGGGCAGGGCTGACTGGCAGAATACTTGGGGGCAGCCCAGCAATAGGCAAAAATGTATAGGGGGTGAAGGTTTAGCGCTTCAGGGTACGGCGCTTTACCTGGTGATCCCCAGTTGGGCAGTTTTAGGCTTTAGGCCTTGCTGGACGGTCAAGCCTCCTCAAGTTAAGGGGTCTTGCGACTGCTTCAGCTTGGTTGCTTCTTAGGCGCTTCTGGTTGTAAGTTTCTTGTCAGAAGTTCCTGTCAGAAGTTTCTTCTTATGAGGGGGGGGATGAGTTGGTGGTCTGGGAGTGCTTGATGTTCCTCCCGCACGCTGAAGGTGGTTCCCTGGGTCCCCTCACACTGGGCAAGGTCAGTGGGTGGTGGGCGTTCCTCAGCTATCTTACTACAGCAGGACCTCAGCCCTGTCAGCAGCAGTAGTGTAGGTCTCCCCCCTAGGCCCTAAAGCCTATACTCCGGCGGAGGTTCTCCCAGGTTCAGTGGTGCCTCATCAACTGACTAGAAAGTTTTCCCTCCAAGCCTTTTATACTCCTAGGTCAGGTGACCCTCTCAAAGGCGGCAAAACATAACTCCTCCCACAGCCCGGAAGGTTCTGGAACCTTCTACATGCCTGGCTATGTGGCCCAGAGGCGGGGATGGAATGGATACTGTATCCCTATACCCCAGCCTGACCCTGGCTACTAGTGTGTATGCGTGTCAGGCCCTTCTGCAGTAGCAGGGGCCTGTGGCAGCCATCTTGAGTGAGGGAGAGCACCTGCACCTCAGCACTGGCTAGCAGTGGCGAGGTGCCCAGAGACCTAGGTCCAGTAAAAATATGGTGGTAAAAAGGAGGCGAAAAAGGAATAGGGAAAGACCACCCTAGGGCTGACAGGTCTAACACGCGTCCCCCCAGCCGAAAGAGGGGAGAGCTTCCCAACCTCTAGGGAGTTCTCTTCGCTAAGGCGGAAAAACCGGGAGAGACCGTCAGCGTTGGCGTGGTCTACACCGGGTCGATGTTCCACCCGAAAGTCCATCCCCTGGAGGGAAATGGACCACCTCAACAATTTGGGGTTTTCGCCTCTCATCTGCATGAGCCAGCGAAGGGGTCTGTGGTCGGTCTGGATCAGGAAGTGACAACCAAAAGGTATGGCCTCAACTTCTTGACAGCCCAAACCACAGCAAAGGCTTCTCGTTCGATGGTACTCCACCGCTGTTCCCGGGGAGTAGTCTTCGGGAAATGAAGGCCACTGGCTGGTCTTGGCCATCGTCATTCAGCTGCGAGAGCACAGCTCCTATGCCATGCTCAGAAGCGTCTGTCTGTACAATAAATTCCCGTCCAAAGTCTGGAGTCCTGAGCACCGGTGCGGTGCACATTGCACGTTTGAGGGTCTCAAAGGCTTCCTGGCAGGCAGCCGTCCAGATAACTCTGCGTGGCTGCTTCTATGAAGTCAATTCCGTCAATGGGCCCACGATGGGTCCATATCCCTTGACGAACCGGCGGTAATACCCCGTGAGGCCGAGAAAAGCGCGGACCTCTGTTTGGGTCTTAGGGGGCTCCCAGGCCAAGATGGTCTCAATCTTGGCTTGGCGGGGTTGCACCTTACCTCCGCCCACCAGATGTCCCAGGTACACGACAGATCCCTGTCCAATCTGGCACTTGCTGGCCTTGATGGTTAAACCAGCCCGTTGCAGAGCCTGTAGCACCTCCTGGAGATGCTCCAGATGGTCCTCCCAGCTGCTACTGAAGACAGCTATGTCATCCAGGTAGGCAGCAGAGAAGGCCTCTAGGCCAGACAGCACCTGGTTCACCAACCGCTGGAAAGTTGCTGGAGCATTTTTCAACCCGAAGGGCATCACCCGAAATTGAAAGTGGCCCTCGGGGGTGGAGAACGCAGTCTTCTCCCTTGCTCCTTCCGCCATGGCTATCTGCCAATAGCCTGACGTCAAATCAATGGTACTCAAATACCGGGCTGCTCCCAGCCGGTCAATGAGCTCATCCGCCCGAGGGATCGGGTGAGCGTCGGTCTTCGTGACTGAGTTGAGTCCACGGTAATCCACACAGAACCGAAGTTCTGGTGTGGTGCCCGGTGGGGCCGCTTTCGGCACCAACACCACCGGACTAGCCCAAGGGCTACTGGAAGGCTCAATCACTCGCAGTTCTAGCATCTTGGTAACCTCACCCTGGATACTAGCCTTAACTTTATCGGACAGCCGGTAAGACTTGGTTTTTACTGGCGGACTGTCCCCTGTGTCCACATCATGGGTACACATGTGCGTGATTCCAGGCGTGAGGGAGAACAACGAGGCGTACTGCCCCAAGACCTGGCGGCAGTCCCTCTGTTGCTCTGGGGTCAAGGATGGGGCGAGGACCACTCCCTCTACCGAACCATCCTTCTCATGGGCCGCCAGAAGGTCTGGAAGAGGCTCACTCTCCTCCTCCTCACTTCCATCTGTTATCATTAGGAGAGTGAGTTCTGAACGCTCCTGGTGGGGCTTCAGGCGGTTGACGTGGAACACCCTGTGGGGTTGACGTGGGGTCTCACATCAACGACATATGTGGTCTGGCCTCTTCTTTCCAAGATCTCAAACGGCCCAGTCCACCGGTCCTGGAGGGCGCTAAGCTCTCCTGGCTCCATGACCCACACCTTCTGTCCAGCGTCTAACTCTACCGTCCGCGTGTTCCGGTCATACCATTTCTTCATGACGGCTTGACTTGCCTCTATATTGTCCGAGGCCTCCTTCCACAGCTTGGCCACTTGGCTGCGGAATGCCAGCATATAGCTGACCACATCACGGGGAAGCTTCGAGGAAGACTTCTCCCACCCCTCCTTGACAAGACTGAGGGGCCCCCAAACGGGGTGGCCATAGAGCAGCTCAAAGGGGCTGAAACCGACCCCCTTCTGTGGCACCTCTCGGTAGGAGAAGAGCAGACAGGGTAAGAGGACGTCCCACTTTCTTCTCAAGTCTTCGGGTAGGCTCCTAATCATCCCCTTCAAGGTTTTGTTAAAGCGCTCCACGAGTCCGTTCGTCTGGGGGTGGTAAGGAGTGGAGAACCGGTAGGTCACTCCACACTACTTCCACATGGCCTGCATGTAGGCCGACATGAAATTCGTGCCCCTATCTGACACCACGACCTTGGGGAATCCCACCCGGGTAAAAATCCCCATCAGGGCCCGCGCCACCACCGGTGCAGTGATGGTCCTCAGAGGGATTGCCTCCGGGTACCGGGTGGCGTGGTCTACCAGCACCAAAATGAACCTATGTCCTGCAGAAGTCGGCGGGTCCAATGGCCCGACAATGTCAATCCCTACCCGCTCAAAAGGGGTATCGACAACTGGGAGAGGTTCTAGAGGGACCTTCACTTTAGTCCCTGTCTTGCCGCTCGCTTGGCAAGTGGTGCAAGTCTTGCAAAAAGTGTCAGAAGTGACGCGCATCCTGGGCCAGTAAAAATGTGGGACTAGACGCGCAAACGTCTTGTCTTGGCCCAGGTGTCCTGCTAGTGGTATCTCGTGTGCCAACTCTAGCAGAAAGGCTGTGTAGCATTGGGGGACCACCACGGCTCGGGCGGACCCATGCACCGGAGCCTTAGGCTCACTGTAGAGGAGACCATCCTCCCAGTAGACATGGTAGTTACCAGTCTCTGTTCCAGCTGCTAGGGCTTTGGCCTGTTGCCACATGCCTTCAAGCGTAGGGCACTCTTTCTGAGCCCGGCAAAATTCCTCCCGGGTAGGCCCTCCTTCCACCTGCCACTCTACAGGGGTCGGCAGGTCCCCCACGGGAACACCAACCACCTCAGCGGACTCCGGGGTCACCTCCGCGGGCTCCCCATCCATCTCACCGGGTGTCTCCTCCTGGACATCTCCTCGTCCAGCAGTAGGCTGGGCCATTATTTCAGGCTCCAACCCGGGCTGAGGTCCTTGTCGGGCAGCCATGGACCGCGTGACGACGCAAGTCCATCCTGGTAATCCCAACATCTCAGCATGGGCATTGAACTCTACCTCCCTCCAGGCAGTATGTTCCAAGTCGTTGCCCAGCAGACAGTCAACTGGCATGGCAGGGCTCACCGCAACCTTCAACAGACCTGATACTCCTCCCCACTCAAAGGGAACTTGGGCCACGGGGTAATGACCCAGGCTACTATCAGCCATAACAACCGGGTGGAATTCCTCAGGAATCACCTGCTCTGGGGACACCAGCTGACGTTTCACCATCGTCATGCTGGCACCTGTGTCCCTCAGAGCCTCCACCTCCTCCCCGTTCACCAGGACCCTCTGCCGATACTTGGCAGTGTTCGCGGGTACCTGAACCCGTGGGATGATCTCTCTATCCCCGAGGGAAACTAAGGTCAAGCATGTCCACTCACCTCCCCTACCTAGGGACAACTCCTCCCCAAGCGCTACACTGGCCACCCCGGGGCTCTTACCTCCCGTGGGGGCTGGGGTTCTCTTGCGACACTTGGGATCCCCCTTATAATGTCCAACCTCCCCACACTCGTAGCACCGGACAGTTCTGGGCTGCTGACTCCTGTCAGGATAAGTGGGTTTCTGGAATCCAGATTGGGATGGGGAACCTACCCCTCTCCCAGGCGGTTTATTTTGGGGACCTTTAAAGAACTCCCTCTTTTTATCTCCCCCTCTTTCTTCTGGGGGAGCCCCTGTCCACCTTTCGGGGGCCCGCCCCGGCTCCCTTGTGGGACACCCGAGTGCTGACCCACGTGTCTGCCTCCTCCGCAAGCTCCCTAGGATTGGTCAGCTTGCGGTCCACCAAGTACTGGCGCAGCTCCGGAAAACATTTCTCTAGGAGGTGCTCTCTCAAGAACAGGTCGTACAGCCCAGTGTAATTATCAACGTTGCTGCCACGCACCCAACCCTCCAATGCCTTCCGGGCATAGTCAAAAAAATCCACCCAGTTTTGTGTGTGAAGCTTGTGGATGTTGCGGAACTTTTGGCGGTACTTCTCTGGGGTGAGGCCAAACTTCTTGAGCAGGGCCTCCTTCATGATAGGGTAGTTAGTCTGCTCCCCTTATCCAAAGTTAAAAGTGTGTCCCTTACTAGTGGAGGTATGTACCTATAAAGACCTCCTCCCCAGTAGCTCTCAGGAACTCTATGGGCCACCAAAGCTACCTCATACGCCGCCAACCACTTGTTGATGTCATCACCTACACTAAAACTGGCTATCACCTCTCTGGGTAAATAGAATTTGGGCTCCTGTGGAACCCCAGCAGGTACGCTGCCACCATTCATTTTGCCCTGCATCTCCATCTGCAAGGTCCGGAGCTCTAGCTTCTTCAGGCTAAGCTCATGTACAAGCTTCCTTTCCTCCATGGCTAGCCTTGCCTGTTCTCCGTCTCTTTCCATTCTAGCAAGTTCTAATGTCAATTGCCTCTGCTCCCTTCTGTCCTCAAATTCCTCTGGTGACAAACTTCCCCCTGACGCACTACTGCCTGCCCTGGAACGTCTTCCTGGCAACACATTCTCGCTAACTCAATGCGCAGTAGGTCCAGTTCTCCTGGGTTGTCTGTCTCCCCCTGCTCCTCATCCCCTCTTCCCTCCGGGTGGGCCATTACCCATTACCCATGCCCTCAAAGCTTTCTGAAGCACCTCCTTCCTGGCGCCTCGCTTGACGGCCACCCCCCTCTCTAGGCAGAACTCCTTGAGCTGTGTCACCGTATACCTTTCTAGGTTGGCTAACTCAAACTCCATCCTCCTAGGTGGGGTCCCAGACAATTTAAGGAAGGGGTTCTAAACTGTAGGTAACAGGTCTAACGCAGGAATGTACACAGTCGGCAATTACCATAGAATTCCTAGCACTCTCATTACAATAGGTGTCTAATTGCGGCACACACTGAGTCACTGTAAGGTGCTGCACAAGCACCAGTCCTTATCCAACCGCTGAACACCAAATGTTGGAACCGGGGTTACCGAGTCCGACACGGTAGCATGGCGTGAAGCGGAAAAGGCACGCCAAGGCAATGTGTAAGGCAGTTGTGCAGCACACTCTTACTTTGACTCACAAATGCGAACGCAATAACATGACACCACACCAGGCTTTTGTATTTAAAATCAAGATCTTTTATAAATAAATTAAGTTGGCATCAGATAAGGCAGGTTAATTCAGATCTACATTCAAATTCATTAGATTACTCAACTGGTGCACATTTTAAATAAAGCTGCATAGCTCATCAACATTGTAGGCCACTAAGAGGCCGCAGGAATTATCTCCTACACGTAGCACTTAATAATGATCTCAAGGTACGTTAAATAAAACATAGGCCTAAACATACAGTTCACTTTAGCATATTCAATTATTTAAAAGAAGGCTTTTCACGTTACATTTAAATAGGCCTGCATTAATCTAGGCGCACCCACATTCAGTACAGTGGGCGTCGCAACTCCAGTACACCTGTAACATAAAATACTTCAACTCTTGGCGGTGTACACTTCAGCTCCACTCAATTAAACACTTTCCCCTTGTGGTAAAGACTTAACAGTTAAAACCATGGCCTAGGCAGTAATTATAATAGGCATTGGCATAAATTATTAAATACTGTGGTCATCATCAATACATGAATGAACTATGTGGGGAATGCCTCAACATGTCCTGTATTCTGGGGCTTCTATGTCCCTTAGGGGTTAACTCAGGCCAGGCCCACTCCTCTCTGGGGCCTCGCCTCATATGACTAAAATCTTAAGGGTTAATAGTGGCCCCCGGCCCCCAGTGGCGTCTTATGGGCCCTAGGGGCCTCCAGGGCTCACCTGCGGTGTTGTCGTTGGTCGCGCTTCAGGGCGACTGGCGATCTTCCGGGCCGGCCCGTATTCTGTAGGGCGGGGCCCGGTCGGGGGTGCCTCGGCCTTCTGGCCGGTATTGCGAGTCGTTGCGGCTTCTTGGGGACTGACTCACGACGCGTTGCGGGGGCCGGGATCACCCTCCTCTGGCCCCCGGGATCAAGGTAAGTAAGGTTGGGGCTCAGGGTTGCCGGGGAAGGGAGCGGGAGCCGGCAGTCCTCTCCGGCCGGCTCCCCGTCTCCCTCTGCACTGCCGGGGCTCTTCCCGGGCTTCCTTCGGCGCTGGGGGCGTGACTGGGGCCGGCGCCCAATCGGTGCGCGGCCTTCCTGGGTAACGCAGAGCGACCCCTGGTTGCTCGGCAACGGCGTCTGTGGGGCCTGGAGGCCTCGCTGAAGATCGCGCTAGCGATTTCTTGGGCCGCGACGGCGGCGGTGGCAATTCTTTGGCCGCGACGGCGGCGGTGAGGCGATTCTTCGGCGGCGACGGCGGCGGCGACAATTCTTTGGCCGCTTCGGCGGCGGGGGCAATTCTTTGGCCGCTTCGGCGGCGGCGATGATTCTTTGGCCGCGACGGCGGCGGCGATGATTCTTTGGCCGCGACGGCGGCGGGGGCAATTCTTTGGCCGCTTCGGCGGCGGCGATGATTCTTTGGCCACGACGGCGGCGGTGATGATTCTTTGGCTGCGACGGCGGCGATGAGGGCCCAGGGCCCAGTCTCTGGAGGCTTCGGTGAGGGCGCGGACGGCGCACCTCACCCCACACACCTGAGGGGTTTCCTTTACCTCAGCACTTCCCCCGATGAGGGCGCTATGGCGCACCTCACCACACGATGCCTCTTCTCAGGCGGCCGCGGCGGTGATCTCCTTCATAAGGTCAGTGACCTGAGGGGCAACAGAACGCAGGGTGCACCAGCAGCCTGTGGGCAGGGCTGACTGGCAGAATACTTGGGGGCAGCCCAGCAATAGGCAAAAATGTATAGGGGGTGAAGGTTTAGCGCTTCAGGGTACGGCGCTTTACCTGGTGATCCCCAGTTGGGCAGTTTTAGGCTTTAGGCCTTGCTGGACGGTCAGGCCTCCTCAAGTTAAGGGGTCTTGCGACTGCTTCAGCTTGGTTGCTTCTTAGGCGCTTCTGGTTGTAAGTTTCTTGTCAGAAGTTCCTTGTTATCAGTTCCTTGTCAAAGTTTCCTGTCAGAAGTTTCTTCTTATGAGGGGGGGATGAGTTGGTGGTCTGGGAGTGCTTGATGTTCCTCCCCGCACGCTGAAGGTGGTTCCCTGGGTCCCCTCACACTGGGCAAGGTCAGTGGGTGGTGGGCGTTCCTCAGCTATCTTACTACAGCAGGACCTCAGCCCTGTCAGCAGCAGTAGGTCTCCCCCCTAGGCCCTAAAGCCTATACTCCGGCGGAGGTTCTCCCAGGTTCAGTGGTGCCTCATCAACTGACTAGAAAGTTTTCCCTCCAAGCCTTTTATACTCCTAGGTCAGGTGACCCTCTCAAAGGCGGCAAAACATAACTCCTCCCACAGCCCGGAAGGTTCTGGAACCTTCTACATGCCTGGCTATGTGGCCCAGAGGCGGGGATGGAATGGATACTGTATCCCTATACCCCAGCCTGACCCTGGCTACTAGTGTGTATGCGTGTCAGGCCCTTCTGCAGTAGCAGGGGCCTGTGGCAGCCATCTTGAGTGAGAGAGAGCACCTGCACCTCAGAACTGGCTAGCAGTGGCGAGGTGCCCAGAGACCTAGGTCCAGTAAAAATATGGTGGTAAAAAGGAGGCGAAAAAGGGAAAAAAATAGGGAAAGACCACCCTAGGGCTGACAGGTCTAACACCCCGGATTTAAGGTAGCCTGGCTGATGATTGGTGATTTCTCGAAACCAGTCCCAGGATGCTTGTTTCTGGTGCAGGGAAGACCTGGCCTGGCAGCTTGGGCTGGACTGTAACCATGGTCATATGCATATGGCTGGGTCCAAACTGGAATGGCATGGCGACCCAAAAAAACTATGGATTTAACCCAGATCTGTGACTGGGGGTGAATGTTTGATTTGTTCAGCATTCCATCCATCATCTGTTCTTTATGTATTTCCATCCTAAGTGGGAAGGCTAAGCCCAGACGTGGGCCCCGTGCTCACTTTGCCACCAGTTTCAAGGTAACCTGGCTGATGAGGGGCGATACCCCGAAACTGGTCCCAGGATGCTTGTTTCTGGTCCAGGGAGCACTTGGCCTGGCAGTTCGGGCTGTACTGTTCCCATGGGGAGCAGGGTCAAGACTGATTTGCATGTGGCTGGGTCCAAACTGGAATTGCAAGAAAAAAATGGTGGATTTAACCCAGATCTGTGTCTGGGGGTGAATGTTTGATTTGTTCAGCATTCCATCCATCATCTGTTCTTTTTGCATTTGTCACCCTAAGTAGAAAGGGTGTGCTGAGACGTGGGTCCCATTCTCACTTTGCCACCGGATTCAAGCTAGCCGTGGGTGTTGACCCACTTATCGTGCCAGTTCTTGGTTCACTCTGGCCTTGGACGGGGTGCTCTACAGAGTACCCAGCGGACTACTGCATACCCAGAGCTGGTGCCTGACTGACAGCCAGCTAGCCAGAGCTGAGGTAACATTACCTGGAATTTCATCTGAAGGAAGAACAGCCTCGTTGACCTAGAACACCTAGAAGTGGCCTGCCTATGAGTAGAAGGAGCAAGCCACCTGGCAGAAGGAGCTAGCTTCAAGTGTGGGCAAGAACGGTTGACCGCAGAGCTGAGGGTCCATCCACAGAGACAGCCAAGACTGTTACTAGTGTGCTCCCATATCGGAGCCTGTCACTCAAGCTGAAGCAGAGGATCCATGATACAGCTGAAGTGTGCCCATGGAGACCGTCTTGACGCAATATGCCTTCTGTAGGTCTATGGCACTTGTCTGAATTGTTCCCGAATTAACCCGTCATTTCAGCCAATGACACTTGCTCCAGTGTGTCAAAGTGGCCTGCGTCACTAAAGAACTGACTGTTGCCAAGCCCGTTTCATTTACTGAAATGTACCGAAATGGAATTAGAGTGGCTAGCCTGCAGCACGTGCCCAATGTGTGCCCTAATGAACCATTCTGCAGTAATTGAAACTTCTGCCTCGAGGCATTTGTCCACTAGAACTTGGTGGAGAAAATACAGATAGATCCTAATATAAAGACTCAGAAGCAGGGAAGGAAATATTACAAACCAATGGATTGGAAAGTTCCCCAACAATTTTAAAATCTCTTTAGTGGTGTTAGCTAAGTTAATATTCCTGTTGTGGTAGTAACTACAATGAGATGTAGTCATGATTGCCTTATACAAATGTCTGAACTGAAGCTAGGAAGCTTTAGAGGGAGCATAAAAGCTATGTCGATATACAGGTCTGGCTCTTTCACATGCTGATTTAAGAGTTTTTAGTTCCGCATTGTGCCATGGCACTGTGGGATTTTGTTGAGGAGAGGATCTTGCATTTTGGGGAGGTTCCACATCATCTGCAGAAAATAGCCAGTTATTGGAAGAAGTGACATAAACTGTTGGATCAGAGTTATAATGAGAAAAAGAATTAAAGGCAGATATAAAACATCTGTGAGTATCCTTCGACCAAGCTTTAGAAAAAGGCCAATGGTGGAGGAGTGGAAAGAAGCGATACGAAGACTCAAGCCCAAAAGAAGCAGGGCATAGTCTGTTTGGGGAAAATACATTTGTGAGGTGACTCCAAGTGGTTTTAAGGAAATACAAATACATTTGAGGTTATGACTAGCTACATGAGTATGGCCAATAGCATTACCAGTGTCAATAGTATTGCAGGCATCAGGATGGGTGCAGAGATCAATCCATATATTTAAATTGCTGAGGAGGGAGAAACAGGAATCTTGAAGGAAAAATGGAGAAATAAATTTGCCACTTAAAGTTAACCTCACAATCCATAACTCGCATAAAAGCCATGCTAACCATAACTTACAAGTCAAATACAATGCTCAACAACCCACCTGTGAAATGACAGATGTAATCACAAAAGACAAACAATCTTTAAATGAAAATATGCACCACATTGCTATTTACACTATTAATGGGACCATTCCAAATATAGTATTGTTTATTGTTTTGTTATTTAATGACACTGCTTTCGGTGTTATAACGTATTGTATTGGGTAGTTCATAAGCATTGCATTTGGTGTGCAAAGGAGTTATGGTTAGCATAACTGTTAAGTGCAGTGTGGATTGTAAAGTTTCCCATAACTGGTGTATTTCAGTGTTTATTGAATTTTATTTAGCAAGTAAAACTACACTTTTAATGAGGATTAGATATTTATTGAATTTCAGAGGATATTTTTAATTTACATCAAGGGATTAAATAACCCTAATCATAACTTCACTTTAACTATGTTTTTCTTCTGTGAGTTTCAAGATTTACTAAATCTAAATTCTACCAAAGTATTCCCTTTAGCCAGCATTCTGCAGTGGGGATGTGCCCCCACCGACCCACAGGGTTGAGTGCAGCGCATTTGGCCAGATCACACAGCCAGTCCCTCACTAGCACATATGCAAAGGCTGGGCGCAGCATGGGTTGGCCGCTAGCACCATGCTGGTGCACTTGGGTAGCCGTGCGGGTTGAAAGCTAGATGAAGTATCAATCAAACTTAGACCAAACAGGGTAAGAGGATGGAGAGGCGACATACACTGTTTTTGGAATTGGGTGAGGAGTTGGGTTAGAAAGACATAGGTTGTAAGGGAGTGAAATGGACATTAAACGCAGAGATAATGTTTTAAACAAAAGGAATTACAAAATAATGAAAATTTTTAGTAGATGACCTCTTAACAATCTCAATTAATGTGCAGAAAGGAGTGCAACTGTAATACAAGTATGAGCAATAAGCACTTGGAACTGGAAAGCGGCACTTGTGCATGGTATGCTGCAGGCCAAAATAAGGCAGTTTGATAGAGATGTATGGAGGGAGACATTTGGTGGAGTATGAAGGTCACCAGTGAGGCGCACTGCAGAGCTATTGAGAGGTGCTATTGCACGGAATGCTGTCATGCAAGACAATGGGCCTGATTTAGTACAGTCTGTCAGGGTGGTGGAGGACATTACCTCTGCCACGCTGAGGATTGCCGTCTGCCAAATTTAGAGGTGACCACAGGCCATAGTTCTTCTCTGTGTATTGAAAGAAACTGCTGTCACTGTTGTTCCCTTCAAGGTATAAAAAATGTAGTGGTTGGCCAATGTCGGTTTTGACGGTAATCCACCAAACATTGAAAAGATTTTTGTTTTAAAAAAATAAACTCCCAAGCTTGGAATTTGAATTGAAAACCAAAAAAACTAATAACTCCCCCCCCGCCCCCCATGCCATTGGAGTTTTTTTCCCAGGGTGCGTCGGTCATTATTTCTTTTTTGTCCTTTACCACAAGGAAAAACTACCAGAAAAAAAGAACATCACACCATCCACCTTAAATAATGTCGACTGTGTAATGCCCTTCGTCCAATGGCCCCTACTGCACAAGGATGTCTTAGAATGTTTTCCGTCAATGTAGTCAACGAGGGCTCCGTGGACCAAAAGCTTAGGGTTTGCAAGTTTTTAAATGAGGTAGGCGGGCAGAAAGTTTGGCGTCCAGGGCACTCCTCTGCATTTGCGACCGAGTACCCTGTTCACCCAACTCTAAATGAGGCCTTACGTTGCATCAGCAATGCTATGTGGGTGTCATGTTGTCATGTCGCCATGCCTGACCAGGTCCCGAACTTCCGGGTCAGGCATGGCAGGAAGAGGATGTAGAGAGGCGGCGCGAGCGCGCGCGCCAGTACTGCAGTGTAGCGGTAGAAATAAAGACGTGCATAAAACACCGCTCGTGTCGGCGCATTATTTATAAGCGCGCGACGCGAAAACTGGCGATGAGGGTGGGATCAAAGGACTCCCCCCTCCAACTGCACGCGACTCAGACAACGCTTAAAGAGCGCCCAGCCACAGGAGAAGAAGCGCTACGAAGTATGCTAATGAGCGCCGCTGATCGGCTTAACACTGAGCCCTGACAAGGACCTCCTGTGAGAAGAGTCCCTGAGGCCCCAAATGAATGAAAGGTGCACAGCACTGGGGTAAGAATTCTGGATTTCATCCCTTCAACTGGCATTACAGGCGTCACGTCCGGCGGCCATCTTAGAGTCAGGCGCGCCCCATAGGAACACATTGGTTTCAGTCTGGCGGCCATTTTGAGGTCAGAAAAAAGACAAAAAGGAGCACCCGAGCCCGCCAAAGTAGATTTTGAAGCTCTTCAAAGACGAAAGAAGCATCAGGAGGGACAGTGAAGACAGCAGGGCATCACTATGTCCACTCGACCTGACTCCACACAGAATGCAGCACCAGGTCCAGCCTCAGCCGCACCGCAAGGGCCTATACTAATAGGGGTATCATTCCTGCGTCCCCCCGAATCTCTAATACTGACTTCCGGAAACAGCATGGGCCCCAAGTGGAAAAGCTGGCTAGAAGACTTCGAAGATTTTATGAAAGGCTCAAGAGGAGATGATCCGGACCATCAACTTATAGCGTTAAAAAACCTGGTGGGCAAAGACGTTGGACAAATAATCAAAGAATTACCCCCGGCAGACACTGCGTCGTATACAGACGTGAAGGACGCCCTGAACAGAAAATTTCTCCACAAACGCAACCTAGATTATGAACGCTACACCTTCAATCTCGCGTCCCAAGAACGCGACGAATCCATGGGTGATTTTATTTCACGACTAAAGCGTCTGGCACGATATTGCGAGTTCGACAATTTCAACACTGAGGACGCACTTCGGTTACGCATCATCAAAGGATGCCAATCTTAATCACTGCGACGTCGACTGCTCAAAAAACACTACTCGCTCGACGACATTGAAGAACTCACACGCATAAATGACCAAGCTGAAGAACACGCAAAGAAAATGGAAGCCGGAAAAACAGAAAAGAAGGAACAAGCCCTCCGAGTTCAATCCCAGCCAGAATCAAGACGTCGGCAGGATCATCGGAGGCCTGACAAACCCACAAGCTCATCCCACGGTGGGACCAGAAGCAGTAGAACCCAGAAACAACCGCCACACTGCTACCGCTGCGGCCTAGAATATCCACACTCTGGCACCTGCCCAGCCCTGGGCCAACAATGCCACAGATGTGGGAGAGACAATCACTTTGAAGCTATGTGCCAAACCAGGCGTAAAGAAGCTAGGCCAGTCAGACGAAGTGTCGGGACACGTCACCACGCCAGGGCGGTGCATGGCAGAAGAGACCGATCAACCAGCTCATCCAGGTCTAGCGCCCAGTCCCAGGCGTCATATCATTCTCACCGGTCGACATCAAGAGAGTCGTCCGCACTCACTCCCATATCACAGGACAGTGACGAATATGTATGCATGGTAGCTGACCCAGACCGGCTGAAGAAATACCCACGACTAGATATCCGAATGGGAAACTACTCCGCCAAATTTGTTCTGGACACGGGAGCGTCACTGAATTATATTTGCACAACGGAATATGAAAAGATGTGCCCGAAACCGAAGCTAGAACCGGCTGCAGTACGCGTCTACACATGGATGTCCAAGGAGCCACTGCCATGTCTAGGACGTTTTCCCACAACGCTAACCTACAAGAACAGATCAATCCAGGCCCAAATTCATGTCATAGAGGGCCCTGAAGCTGCCGACTGCTTACTCAGCTTACCCACAGCAGAACGGTTGAGGCTGGTAGAGATCCTATTCAAAGTGGATGACTCGCCCGATATGATCAACAAATTCCCGAAGCTGTTCTCAGGCCTAGGCAAACTAGCCAACGTCAAAGTTAAATTACACATCAACGAGCAAGTCACGCCAGTGGCCCAACACCACAGGAAAGTACCATTTCACCTCCAGCAAGCGGTCGATGATGAGCTCCAAGATCTGCTGAGAGCGGACATCATAGAACGGTCATCCGGACCCACTCCCTGGGTGTCACCGGTGGTAGTCGTGCCCAAACGAGGGCATGAAAACAAAGTACGCCTGTGTGTGGACATGCGCGCCCCGAACACAGCCATAGAACGGGAAAGACCTCCCGGACCTCATATTAGCGACATGATTACCCGCCTGAACGGAGCGACAGTCTTTTCAAAATTAGACCTCAACAAAGGACACCACCAGCTTAAACTCCATGAGAAATCAAGATATATCACCACATTTACCACTCATCAAGGACTCTTCAGATACAAACGCCTCAACTTTGGCATCTCGTCAGTGGCGGAAATCTTTCAAGAAGCAGTTCGGCGGGTGATCCACCACATTCCAAACTCATTCAACTACAGCGACGACATACTTGTATTTGGCACGACACGTGAAGAACATGACAAGGCCCTAGACCGTGTATGCCATGCCCTTCTAAACACCAACCTCACACTCAACAGAGACAAGTGTGAATTCCACAAGTCAACCCTTAAGTTCTACGGCCACATCTTCTCCAAAGATGGCATGAGACCAGACCCCGACAAAGTCTCAGCACTCGCTGACACCCCACAACCTCACGACGTCAGTGATGTTCGGTCATTCCTAGGCATGGCTAGCTACTGTGCCAGGTACATCAAAGACTATGCAACCATCAGCTACCCACTGCGAGAGCTAACAAGACAAGGCCAACCATTTCATTGGTCCAAGGCATGCGAACATGCTTTCAACAAGATCAAAGGCGATGTGAGCTCTGCCGCCCATCTGGCCTACTTCAACCCCAAACGGAAAACGGAAGTCACCGTTGACGCCAGCCCCGTGGGCCTAGGTGCCATCCTTGCCCAATATGATGACGAAAGAGATCAGCGTCACATCATAGCCTATGCCAGTCGCAGCCTCACCGACATGGAGAAGGCATATTCGCAACCGGAAAAGGAAAGCCTGGCCGTCGTGTGGGCATGTGAGCATTTTCACCTATTTGTCTATGGGAAGCACTTCACACTCATTACTGACCATCAGGCCTTGATTACCATCTTCGGCAACCCACGAGCGAAGATGCCTCCAAGGATTGAGAGGTGGGGGATCCGCCTGCAGGACTACACCTATACTATTATTCACAAACCGGGAAAGGCAGAAAACCCAGCGGACTACATTTCACGTCATCCCCAAACATTGCCACAGACACGCACCTCGCTAGCTGAAGAATACCTTCACTTTGTGATTGACCAAGCACGCCCACCTGCCGTCCCACTAGACGCTATTGTGGAAGCCACTGCCAAGGATGTCACACTCCAAGACGTTATGCGGCGCATCCGAGCGGACTCATGGAGACATCTGGAGACCTCCCAAACCATCACTGCCATCAACATGCAAGAACTTTCATCCTTCAGACACGTCAAGGATGATCTTACAATCAGTGCGAATGGATTGTTACTGAGAGACAGAAGGATCGTTATTCCTCAGCAACTACGACAAGGGACTATCAATCTAGCTCATGAAGGCCACAGGGGTGTAGTAGCCACGAAGAAAGTGCTAGGAGAGAGAGTCAGGTTCCCGTCTCTTGACCAGATGGTAGAAGCCACGCTTCAAGATTGCCCGCAATGCCAACTAGTGGGGCGAGAAGAACCACACGCCCCACTGCAAATGTCTGATCTCCCGGACGGCGTGTGGCAACAAGTAGCCATTGACTTCTTCGGCCCACTAAAATCTGGGAAATATGTCATCGTCATCATGGACGAATATTCTCGCTTTCCCATTGCACACCAACTATCGTCCACAAGAGCATCTGCAGTCATACCTGTCCTTGACGAAATATTCGCAGCATGGGGGATTCCACAGACAGTAAAAACGGACAATGGACCACCTTTCAATGGACATGAGTTCACAGAATTCGCAGACCATCTGAACTTTAGACACCCGGAAAATCACCCCCCTATGGCCCCAAGCCAATGCGATGGTTGAGCGTTTCATGGCCACCCTGAAGAAAACAATACAACAAGCTGAACTGTCCCAGCGTGACATACAACCAGCGCTCAATGAAGTCCTGAGAGCTTACAGAACAACACCACACAGCACCACCGACAGATGTCCCGCCACCCTGATGCTCGAGAGAACTCCACGCACCAGGATTCCGACGTCGGACGCAGTCATACACTCCAGACTCCTGACTTCCGATCATGAGACACTAATGAACATTGATAGAGACAAGAAAGCAAAGATGAAAGACTACGCTGACAATCGGCGTCATGCAAAGACATCCAGCATCCAAGAAGGAGATTGGGTACTAGTGAAACAGGAACAGAGAGCTAAAGCCGACAGCCGATATCATGCCCACCCATTACAAGTAGTAAAGAAGAAGGGAACCATGATCACAGCGGCCTCCATAACAAAGAGGACCACGAGAAACGTATCGCACTTCAAGAAGTGCAATTCAGCAGTCTACCGTCGAGAAGATGAAGCAGACAGAGACACAGACACCACAGACCCAGGAGCTGACAGCCTCGAAGAACGCCTTCGAGTAATCGACATGGATGAACCCAGAGAACAACTGTGGTATCTGGTTCTCAGTGCTATGCATCTTTCCTGCTTCTCTGCCTTGCTGCTCAGCCAGAGTGGATGTGCTGTGGAATGCTGGTGCATGTGAGGTAATGGAATGTTGGGGATGCCTGGTGGATGGAGTGTCAGTTGGGTGTATGGGCTGAGCAGCAAGGGAGCTGCTCCTGGTGGGGCTCACTTTATGATCTATTTCTATCTTCAATATCACTTTATGATCTATTTCTATCTTCAATATCACTCTATGATCTACTTCAATAAATCTGCTTCATTGATCTACACCTCGGCTACATGGACTTATTTATAATTACCACATTTGGCGACGAGCTGGAAAATCTACGTGTACCTGATGGATTACAAATTTTAAATTCTGAAGAAACCACAAGGCAACTACAAGAATCCTTGGAAACTACATCCTCTGAACTTTAAGACAAGGTAAAGAACATTTTAAAACTACCTGATACATATATTTAAAGCATACTGGCCACCCATGAGCCCCACCAGTGACCTCTCCATCGGTCGCCCTCTTCACAAGTGTGCCAGTCCCTGCTGTATCCTGCTGACCGGGTTGTTGAAGTGACACTGTCCTGTGCTGCTTTACTCAAGGACCTTCTTATCAGTAAAGACCCGTTTTTCTGTCGAACCTGCCTTGCTTCCTGCCTTCAGCCTTGTATTTCCTTTGAGCCAGCGTGACCTGCCACTACTGTACAGCAACCGGAGACAAGCAGTACGTAAAGTGTTTTAGACAGTGACTGACAGTGAGTGCTTCATCTACAGAGACTGCCCGTGTATTTTAATTGCCACTACAGAAGAGCGTCACCTACTTTATCTGCTGTGTTTTACTGACTTCGCTGTGCATTTCAACAACTTCTACAGCTTTTAAAGGTGAAGGAGATCCTTGTATCTACTCATCGGCTTTTGCAGTCATCCAGCATTTATTTACGTGGGTTTGAGACATTGGTAGTGAGTACTTTAGTTATTTTCAATTTCTACATTGTCTCCTTGGTGCGCTTTCCTACGGCAGTTGAACCGCCACTGTCTTGCTTTAAATATTTCCTCGAGCGCACACAAATGCCACGCGCGCGCTTACCGTCTTTCTGCTGCTTTGTAAGCCCTCCCTTCATTTCCTTGTGACGTCTCCTGCATTGCTTCCTATGGACGCCTGCATGCTTCAACGTGCCTGGAGTCATCCGGCACGTCGTCACATTACGTGCCGCCATCTTACGTTTGGAGGCAGTCTGTTTCCTGTTGGATTGCTTTTCTCTGCGTCTTGCCAACCATGTTTGTAGCCTGATGCCGCAATAAAGTTTGGGATGGTTGAATTCTACAAGTGCCAATCCTCACTTGCAGTGCGCTTTCCATTTGTCTCCATTTTGGCTGCTTCCTGGTGATTCTTTGAACAAAGTTTATTATTCCTGCACAGCTGCTCAATTTCTCGACGCATCTTTCATTGAGGGTTCTGATGACTTGGCACTCGGTTGTTGCAGTTGGTATCGTTTTCTTGCTGGGACGCTTTGCTGTTTCCACAATAGGATTCATGTTGGAGCCAGCGTTATGTAATCTGTTTTGGTTCCGGACTTCCAGATTTCTACATTCTTCCTGACTTGACTCTGCAAAACATTTTATGGTTCCTGGATTTGACACGGACTTCGGGTGAGGAGTCGCTCACCGGAGAGAAGTATCTTCTCTTTAAAACTGTTTATTGCTAATGTGCTATGCTTTACTCTACTGTACTAAGCCTTGATTTTCAGACTCATTTTCTATTTCTTCTCTTTAAGCATTTTCTGTTTATTCTAATGTTGACCGGTCAATCTACTTTCTTCATTTTTGTTTGCCTTTATGTGTCTTTCCACCTTTCGGTGCATATCTTTGCACGTGGATTCATCACTTTCTGTATGATGCTGCATGATGATTTTAAATTTACATTTTCTTGCATGATAAGTTATTCTTCAACAATTTATTTACAAAGTTCAGTATGGAATTCTTCTCTGTTTGAGGTACGATTATATAGTCTGTTTGGCTATGTGACTTTCCACCTGTGCAACTTTTCTGCGTGGACTCGTCACCTATGTTACCTACATGATTCTTGTTTTAAATTTTAACTTTGGTTTTGCTAGCAAGTTTTACTTAAGGGGTTGTAGGTTTGTGATTTTATAGCTTTTGCTATGTGACTTTGCACCTATGCAAATTTTTGGTTCTACATTAGGCACCTACTTCTCCTACATGATTTTATAGTATTTTTATTTACCCTTACACGTATTTACTTATCTATGTATCTACTTTTTAGTGTGCAATGGGCAGTGTACCCTTTACATAAATTTTTAGTGCGAAATGGGCAGTGTACCCTATTCACATAATTTTTAGTGCACAATTGGTAGTTTACCCTATTCTTAAAATGTTTAGTGCGCAATGGGCAGGGTACCCTATACTTGATATTGATGTGCGCACAATTTTGATGTGTACTAAGGGTTCCTAATGTACCTTACAAAATTGAGGCGTGCAGAACGGTGTGAATGGCTTGGAATTTACACTTCGCGGGGGTCCTCCTTTCTCCCAGTCCTGCACAATTCCCTCATTAGTGCGTGGTGTGTAGCAATGGGTGAGTAGTTTGGGTTTTACATCTTCTCGGTGTCCACTTTTCTCCCAACCCTGCACATTAATACCATGCTGTACTTGAATTTATAATTGTTGTAAGAGGATAACCCTCCTATCCTCATTTACCATGTATATTGCTTATATATATATTTTTTCTTTTCTATGTTTCTCATTCGGAGTTCCTCCTCCTACTCATTTTTACTTTCTGCGCCTTATCTTTACTGTACAATGCCTTACTGTACTGTTGATTTTCACTTTTATTGGTCAATCTACTTTATTAGTTTCATAATGCTTAGCCATTATGTGACTTTCCACATTCTGCGCAGATATTTGTGCGTGGATTTGTCACCTACTGCATGATAATTTAAGTTTCAGTAATTTATTTATAAAGTTCCGTGTGGGAATTCTTCTCCTTGAGGTTTTGTGATGATAGTCTTTTAGCTTTGTGACTTTCTTTGTCACTTACTGTTAGCTACATGATATTTACATTACTGTACTTTGTTACAAGTTTTATTATGGGAATTGTTCCTGTTTGAGATATGCCTTTTTATAGCTTTTCGCTATGTGACTTGATACTTTTATATAATACTTGCGTGGACTTGTCACCTACATGCTTCTTGTTTTAAATTTTACATTACGGTTTTTGCTTGAAAGTTTTACGTAAGGGGGGTTCTCTTCTCTGTTTGAGGTTTGTGATTAGATAGCCCTTGGCTATGTGACTTTGCACCTGTGCAATTTATTGGGTGTGTATTAGTCACCCACATTTCCTGCATGATTATTACCTTTAAAGTTTGTTTCTTACAAGTTTCCATTGTTGGGAATTTTCCTCTGGTTGGGGTATGCTTTGCGATAGCGTTGTAGCTATGTGACCTTTGCGCATTCTGCTTTGTGCGTTTATTTGTCAACTACGTTTGTAAACTACGTTTTTCGTTCATTTTTCTACTTTACATTTTTTGGGTGGCATGGTCTCAGTATGTGGGATCCTTGCTATTTTTCTACTAATTGTGGTGACATGATGTTTATGTTTTTGCCAGTGTATTTCCCCATCTGTTTTCTGTGCATACTCTTATATCTTAAACTCCTAGAGAGTTTTATCTTACATGATGTGTTTAATATTCAATTACTTTAAATGTGTCATTCATTAAGATTCAACTTTATGTGTGCTTTTATGCGATGCTTCATGTTCCAGTCATATGAGTTTTAATAGTCCTGTGACTATGTGACTCTAATTGTCACCTACATTTACTGTTTTTACATTACATAGCATATAGTTGCTTTGCTTTAAAGTTTCATTAAGGGATCCTTTCTCGCTTTGAGGTTTGTTTTATGTAATAGCCTATTGGCTATGTGACTTGCCATTTTAACATGTTACTTTGTGTGGACTCGTCATTTACATTCCTTGCTATACATTACTGTACTTTTTACAAGTTCTGTATTTGATCTATATTTTTAGTGCAGGTAATTTTTCTTTACATGAATTTGTTTGCAGGATTCCTGGAGCTGTTACTTACATGTTTAGTGCACGTTACTTCTACTTTACATGATTAGATTGCATGATTCCTTTATTTAGGATCTTTATTGAATTTACTATATGAATTTTGTCTGCCACAGTTTTCAATTTTGCTGTTCGTTCTTCTTGTGTCTTCACCTTACATCCTTTCTACTTATTTTCATTGTGCCTTGAAAAAGGGGAAGATGTGTGTTCCATTTATTTTCCTTTGTGCCCTGTAAAGGGGATTAGGTGTGTGTCTATGCATTTAATGATTGCTTTTCCATGAAATGCTATGTGCTGTCTATTTTATATTATTTTGGTGGCAGCATATTCTCCTTGTTGTTGTTGTGTAAAGAGGGAAGATGTGTGGTATCTGGTTCTCAGTGCTATGCATCTTTCCTGCTTCTCTGCCTTGCTGCTCAGCCAGAGTGGATGTGCTGTGGAATGCTGGTGCATGTGAGGTAATGGAATGTTGGGGATGCCTGGTGGATGGAGTGTCAGTTGGGTGTATGGGCTGAGCAGCAAGGGAGCTGCTCCTGGTGGGGCTCACTTTATGATCTATTTCTATCTTCAATATCACTTTATGATCTATTTCTATCTTCAATATCACTCTATGATCTACTTCAATAAACCTGCTTCATTGATCTACACCTCGGCTACATGGACTTATTTATAATTACCACAACAACACCCTCCTCGCCGGCCACAGAGGACTACTCGAAGGCCGGTCCGGCTCATTGAAGAACTCTAAAGAATAACAATACAAGGTGAATGATAATTTACAAAAGGGGGAGATGTCGTGTCGCCATGCCTGACCAGGTCCCGAACTTCCGGGCCAGGCATGGCAGGAAGAGGATGTAGAGAGGCGGCGCGAGCGCGCGCGCCAGTACAGCAGTGTAGCGGTAGAAATAAAGACGTGCATAAAACACCGCTCATGTTGGCGCATTATTTATAAGCGCGCGACGCGAAACATGTGTACTTTCACATGGTGGCAGCCATTGTGCAATGCTTGATGCAGATCGGCACTGAGGTGCATTGACTAAGCATTTGAGTGGAGAAAGGCGCATCTATACATTAAACCGCAAACAGAATTCAGGGGCATTAACAGCAGCTTTGTGGCACGCTGAATTTTAGAATGCAATGAAGTCAATCTTTGAAGGGTTTTTGACAATAAATGCATACATGGTGTTTGGATGGATGCTGAAAAAAATGCTCCAGTGTGTGTCCATTTATCACATTTTTCCTCGAAATTCAAACATGACACGGATTTTCGTGTCGCCAAAGCCTGGTGATTGAACGCCTCTCTGTTCTACAATACCTAAAAATGATTTATCATCTGCTTTCGAGAAAAAGACTCAATAAATCAATGCCGATAACGAGATAAAATGTACACGGGCGAAAATCGAAAACATCCCAAACTTCTCAAAGCACGTTATGAAGCAGTGATCTTCAAAGATGGATCATTTAAGGTGTTAATGGTAGCTTCAGGTCATATTTCCTTCCACCTTAGTACTCAGGCACTGACATGTGTTTCCAAAGTTGTGAACGTTCTTTACTTTAATGATCTATGGAGCAGGAAGGAGTCTCCAGCACATAGTGCCAATATCGGCAACACTCAGTTCTCATACAGCAACATACATGAATAAACCACACGACACCTTTTTAGTGGAGAATTTTGCTGCAGGTTTATTTGCATAACCAATATGCCAACATGGTGGGTTATCTTACGGGCGATCCCAGGGCAGGCCAGCCCCTTTGCCGCCTGACCGTCTGATGAGCCAACTTGCACCGTGGCCGTCGCCAATCGGTGGTTACCAATTATTGGGAGAGGCCACCTCTCCCATCAGTGGACCGCCAGTCCACTCCCTTACTCACGCCCCCCAACAGGTGGGCGGAGCGTTCCAGGCAGCCCCCGGTTGCTCAGACCCACAACCGCCCGTAGGACTAACGGGGCACCGTAGTTCTTCCAGGGGACACGCTAAGACATCCCTGGGTATCCTTGGCTTAGCACCCTTGTTGTGCTGCTGCAATATAGTACCCTTCTGTACCTTGCAGACTCTGGATCGCCCTGTAACTCCTCCTGCAACACAAAACAATAAGTTAGATTCTTCCCCTCCCCGTACTACCCTTTGACCGTCCGCAGGGTAAGCGGTAGGGTGGGAAACAGCGAGACGGGTAGCGGTCAAGAGACCGTACAGTGGGCGGGGAAGGCTTTTGTACCCCTGTCCCCTCCCACGGCCGGAAGTGACGCGGCCAGCAGACCCCCTGGTCCCTAGCCCAGGGAGCCTAGTCAGCAGACTTCTGTGCCTTCCTGTGGCACTAAGGCGTCGCCCTGTTGGAGGGTCCCCTACGTGGCCCCCCTGGGCAGCCTTGGCATAGTGCCAATATCGGCAACACTCAGTTCTCATACAGCAACATACATGAATAAACCACACAACACCTT
The DNA here is from genome assembly GCA_963921515.1 of Calotriton arnoldi. Taxonomy (NCBI): domain Eukaryota; kingdom Metazoa; phylum Chordata; class Amphibia; order Caudata; family Salamandridae; genus Calotriton; species Calotriton arnoldi. The sequence goes on from CAWUFW010004574.1 coordinate 257,259, forward strand.
TTTAGTGGAGAATTTTGCTGCAGGTTTATTTGCATAACCAATATGCCAACATGGTGGGTTATCTTACGGGCGATCCCAGGGCAGGCCAGCCCCTTTGCCGCCTGCCCGTCTGATGAGCCAACTTGCACCGTGGCCGTCGCCAATCGGTGGTTACCAATTATTGGGAGAGGCCACCTCTCCCATCAGTGGACCGCCAGTCCACTCCCTTACTCACGCCCCCCAACAGGTGGGCGGAGCGTTCCAGGCAGCCCCCGATTGCTCAGACCCACAACCGCCCGTAGGATTAACGGTGCGCCGTAGTTCTTCCAGGGGACACGCTAAGACATCCCTGGGTATCCTTGGCTTAGCACCCTTGTTGTGCTGCTGCAATATAGTACCCTTCTGTACCTTGCAGACTCTGGATCACCCTGTAACTCCTCCACAGCTCTGGGGGTGGCCACCGTCACCACCAGGGCCCCCCCACCAAGGCAGCTATTCCTACCTACAGCCTGTTGCTTCCAAGGCCTCCCCAAGGTCCAGCAAACTTAAGTCCATGCCTACCCTTGAGAGGTGAATCCCATCCACTTCCCAGCAACCAGTAGACTTGGCATGAAGTAAACCATGCCTGATGAAGCCAAATCCCCTTTGCTCCGTGAATTTATGCCTGGCGCTGTTCACTCTCCTACGTGATATCTCAATGGCGTCTCCAGATCGGGCTCCTTGCCAAACTGGGCGAGGTAGAATTTCAGACCACCACAGTTCACATGCCCCAAGCTGATTACTCAACTGACACATGATGACCCTCATGTCTTGGAGCAGTACTCTCCTCCCCAGAGTCGTAAGCTCATTCCCTCCCAAGTGTATGACCAGAATATGAGGTGGACCGATCCCTCCCCTAAGTCTCCCTGATAAGAAGGCAGTGGTCACTAACTTACCCATGGAGATTTCATTTTATAGCAGCAGTGCCTTCCTAACCATGTCAAATCATTGCCTCCCAGGTGTATGGCAAATTGTTGGGAGGGGAGACACCCCCCCAATCTGTGCTGCAGCTTCTGCGGCAAGCTCTTCCCACGCATGCCTGGGACCCCCTGAATTATCCCAGTAGTGTGCTGCAGCTGCTTCAGCAAGCTGTTCCAGTGTCAGCCGAGGGCCCCCCAACCAAGTTAACTCAGTGGTGGAAAACACATGCCTCCATTTCCTGAATTCCGCCTGTCACGCCACTCCCAGGACGCACGGAAGGCCCTTCACCCAGACCTTTGATCCTGGCAAATTACTGAAATGCTCGGTTGCTCACACTCCTTGTTTAGCACTGCACCTCAATCTATACAACTAATCCAACTTTCCCAATAACTCTGCACCCCCAGAAACCACAGGTGCCTACCGGGGTGCCTATGGGGTACTCAACCTTCACCTGTACGTAAAGCACCTAACCCGTCTTCCGGCCACTCCCCTGAGTGGCTGCGGACGGATGTACTTTTTTTTTTTTTTTAACACCTTGGGATTCCCATCGTCCCACCTGCATGATTCACTCAGCTGACAAGCCCGCCCATAATGCTGGGTTTACCGCCCCTTTCTTGCTGAGCCAGGCCGGTTTTGATCTTCTCACCAAACCCTTGATGGGAGTGCCACACCGTCCCGAATTCCTGGGCCAGTAATTGGGACAGTCGTCCCATTGTTAGTTGGCAACTCACAAGGAAAATTTGCTTAAAAGAAGCAGCTGGTAACATGCAATGCTTTTGGAACTGAGGGCCTGGTGAAAAAACTATGAGCCATGTACCTGCACCCTCCCAATTGTGAATGCTCTGGTAGTTGACCGTATTTCTGATCCACCCCTCTGTTTCAACACTGATGGGGTAACGGCACCCTTTTCGGACTGACAAACTCACGCCCCAGCTGACTAAATAGTGCCTATGCGTGTGTAGTCCATAACCCTGAGCTATCCCGAAGGTGTGCCTGGATTATGCTGAGTCGTAGCTTACTTTGCTGCTGAGTGGCCCACTCCCCAACACAGGTATTTCTTTGCCTTTACCGTTTCTGGCTGCCCAATTTGAATGACATTGCAAACCCGGGCGAATAAAGGAAACATCAATTGACACGGGACAAGGCCTATTCTTCACACCCTGTGCAGTGCACTGGACTGTTATGACAAGCGTCGATAAGGCCTTCCAATCATGTGTAACAGATCTTCTTGTGATACACCTACGCTGGGTAGCTGGTACGCTCCCTATCTGTAGTACATTGTAGTAATCAATAACGCCAGCAGCGAGGCCATAGTAATCACCCTCCATCCTCCTGTGCATTGATCATCTGGCTAGGCCATGGGGACCCTGGAAAGCTAGTTGAACCTCCTATCCTCTGCCCAAATAGAAGCACCACCCAATGTTTTCCCAAAGGGGGCTCCCAGTAGAGAAGAGAGTGAAAATGTCTTGCTAGCTTGGCCTTCACAGGCGAGCTACCTTAGTGACCATCCTCACCAAAGTACGCGCCTGGCCAGCTACTGGTGCATGTAAACACGAGGCCTTAGGGAAATGCCTGTCGCAGTACACAATAGCCGTGGTGCCGTGACATAACATGGGAATCTAACCTGAGCCATTTCATGTCCTGGTGCAGTCCCCAATTATGTGATTCCACTGGACCTCTCTGCCCAATGCGCGTGACCTAGGTACTTAAATCAGCTTGGTAGACGGCCTAGCTGTGGCTCAATACACCAGCCCCCAACTGGACGTACTGCTGCTGGCCGAGTCTAACGCTAAGCGCCGCATTGCCCCTACTGCGCCTGCCCCCTTAGCTAGAAGTGTCCTGGAAGCACCTATGATTTAAGTACAAATGTCACTAATTCATAGTACTTGGTGTGTTTAATAAAACTAATGACAGGTCAACCAAATCAATCGGGCATCCTCCGCTTACCTTAGGCGTGTTGGATTGAGGGGATCCAGAGAAATATGGAAGATATCTCCTTTGGCATGCCATCCCTTTAGCACAACGTTTACCACTTTAGGCATGTCACTTAAATCGTCTCCATCATGCGTTTAAGGCTAATTAGTTTGAGTTCTGCTATAGACAACATCCCTTCTAACAGACAGTCTTGACTAACCACTCATGTTCGTCTCTTGTACAAGTTGTCCCGGTTTGCCTGGCACTCGTTAGACCAAAGGAAGCTTTTCACAAGCCCCCTATACAAGTGTATATATCATGTTGCGCAACTTGGGACACTTACTTCATCACCACGTACTTTCAGGCATGGAACTACTGCCAAAGGTATCCCCACCTTAGTCCTGTTTAACCACTAAATAAATACTGTATAAGGGAACAAAAGATTACCAGTGCACCCAGCCAAGGGGCTTCCACTGCGAGTGAACCCCTGTCGTTGCGTTCTAGACTGATGATCTGTTTGAGCTGTAACATCTGACTAATTGATTTCACTGCAAATTGTGCTGGAGATGGCGGATTTAGCAGCAGGTCCCTGATTATAGGACATAAGGCGCGGCATTGCATAGTTCCAGTGACCTGGCTGCGAGGAGCTGCCTTACCACTGTTGGCACCTGTAGTGCGAGGTACGACCGCCTCCCCCATTAAAATTAACTGACACACAAAGTAACGACCCTCCATGTGTACATATGCAATTCAATTCACCGGAAAGTAGACTGGTGGCACTGATTCCTGAAAGTTCCTGGAAAGTGCAATGCTCGCCCATACATGGGGAAACTAGTTGCACGTTGCCAGCTACTATAGAGCGGGAATGAGTTTGTAGAGCATCCCCACCCAGCAGCCCACACTGACTGTTGTGTGACCTTTGTGCTGGGGAGAAATCTCTATTGTCAGATTTAGCTGTAGCTCGCTCTACAAGGTTCCTAATTTTAACACAAGTGCAGTTACATGAGAACTCCCCATCCCGCCATATTGAAATTGAAATGCTGTGATGTCTTGCTCACAATCCTAACAGGCTGCTCACTGCCAACCCACTTCTATCCAGTCTCCTCCTAGGCGCAACACCCAGGCCTACAAGACAGAGTTTCTTGTACAAGTCGTCCCCGTTAACCTGGCACTGTTAGACCAAATGAAGCTTTTAACAAGCTTCCTATACACAAGTGTATCATGTTGCGCAACTTGGGACACTTACTTCTTCACTAGGTACGTTCAGGCATGAAAATAATGCCAAAGGTATCCCCACCTTAGTACATGTTTAAATACTAAATAAATAAATACTGTACAAGGGAACAACAGATTTCCAGTGCACCTGGCCATGGGCCTTCCACTGCGTGTGAACCCCCGTCGATGCGTTTTAGACTGTTGCTCGTGTGAGCTGTAACATTTATGACTTTATTTCATTTCACTGCAACTTGTGCTGGAGATGACCGAATTTGCAGCAGGTCCATGGATATAGGCCATAAGGCGTGGCATTGCATAGTTTCAGTGACCTGGCGAGAGGAGCTGCCTACCCACTGTTGATGGCACATGTAGTGCGAGGCTCGGTCGCCTCCCTCCATTAAAATCCCAGAGGAAAGGTGCCCCTAGTGTGAGATGCGATACCCACAAGGATGGCCGCAGCATCTCTCCCAGCCAGCTGGGTGTTCCAAGCACTGCTGCACCCCACGTAATAGTGCTGGAAGGAGGCACCCTACGCTTCCTTTGTTAGTACCCGTGCATAACAGACACGGACTACTAATACACTAAGCAAAGTGACCTAAAGTATTGCTATGCTATTCCACAAAAGAAAGCCAGAACCCTCAATGTTCTTCCCTCACGCATAGCTTACGGGATTGCGAACACGCACTCCCACTGTTCCGTCACACGACTGACATACCCCACACATTGCCAAGGGCGCTGCTTGAAAATCAAGCGTCCCACAGCAGCATGTTCTACAGGCCATATGTTTGCTGCCAAGCACGAGACTCCCCGCCCGCACTGTGTCAGAATCAACAGGGGACCCAACAACGTCGGCCAATGGCTCCAAGGGCAGAACCCCTAGTGGCCAAAGCAAATAATGGCTTGTGTGTATTGGTAGGCCCCGAGCTCTGGCCTCGGCAAACGCAGCTGGGGTTTCTACCCCCGGTTAGCAACCTCAGTGCACTGGACGCAACACCACTTCAAGACTGATAGACAGCGCTGCGCTAATATATTAATGGTCGGTATCGCCGATACAGTACCAACAGCACCCATAGAGTGCTCCCTCCCCATCTGCCCACTAATAAGCCCCAGTGCAAAACTGCAGTGACTATTACTGCAAAATAGAAATTGATAGGTGCCCAAATGCCAAACTTGGAGCCAGGGACAAAGCGGGCAGGATAGGCGTTTCTCACTGCAGCGGGTGTAGCCAAAAGAATCAGGCCTAAGTCGGGAGGGTGCGCATGGCATGACCACGCCTGCTCGTTTCACTTCCTCTTACACACGGTTACCTCGCCATGAGATAGTCTCCCCGTGCTTTGCCCAGCTATCCTGACACCGAACACTTGCTGTTGTGCTCTGTTTTGCCGGCATGTCTCCCAGGTTTGTTATTGTGGGCTGCCCTGCGTCAACTCTGAGCCCGGATGTGCCGAGGCCTCCCTGTAGAATCTTTCCACAATGCTTGGAACCACCAGGGATGCCAATCCTTACCACGGCGACCTCGGCATGCTGACCGTCGCCACTGCACTCAGAGGGTAAAGAAGAGCAAATATGACCTGACTATTCTACCAGCGCAGCCCTGCCTGCCACAACAAGCCAAACCAAATGCACTTCCGGAGTCGCCGCACCTAAGCCAGAAGCCCCTTCCTATACCCTAGGTGGAACCAATTTAGCTAATAGAACACCAACGACCGGGCTGCTTAACAAACCTGCGTGCCCATAATCTAACGGTGGAAGTGCCACTCAGGCAAGAAAACGTGACACATTCGTACACTGAAACTTAGGACATGTCCCACATGGCACTTGCAGTTGGCAGCTAGGTAACCTTTATTATAAATAACTTGCAGTACCTAGTATCCTGCTACCGTAGTTAAACCCCTCCCAGCCGCGCCATCTAAAATAGCAGTAGCATGCAATTCGGACGTACTCCGGCGCGGGGACATGGCCTGATGGGCCAGCCACGCCCCACTGCGGAAGCGTGGACCTCAGACCCATGACAACGTTCCCACGTGCAAGCGAAGCAACTAAAGCTGTATGCGAGCAGGCACTCCCGCACCGCTGATGCCCATATTGGGCTCAAACAGCATTAGCGGTGAGGAGAATGCGCGGGCTGGTCCTCTGCCAGCTGGACAATGTCCCGGCCTGACTTCAGAACCGACCGCCTTAATCGCGTGTGCCGCATAAATAAATGGCCACCTAACACTGACTACGTTTTGGCCATCCATTGGGAACAGCAGTGACTGAAGGTTCCCCTGAAATATATTGCACACATTTTAACAGATTGTGTAAAAGGTCTGCCTTCAATCACCTTATGAACAAATTAAATAAATGTGGCAGTGAAAAGGAGGGCAGCGTTATAGTTAACCGCTTCCTTATTGTAGACTAAAGTGCTTTATTCTTTGACTTGTGCTTCACGTAATCATCTGTGTTGGGTTCCTTTGGATTTCCACAGAGGTTGCCAAAATGCCGCCAAACAGGTTTCTAACCCAGCCTGTGAATGACGTGACATTTCTAATCGCAGCTAATTAGTACAATGGCGAGGCAAGAGATGCAGGAGAATTTGCCGTTGCAGATCTGGAGGGAGCATAATTGGAAAGCCGCTGCTAGCTCCGGTCAGCATCAGCTGTGCTCCTGACTGCTGAAGAGCAGCACGGGCGCCCGAGGGCAACTTCACAGGTCTTTCAAAGACCAAATACTTGCTAATGAGGTTATTTTGAGTATTCAGCCCTACTTAGATCCCCTGCATCTCCACTCTGCCCCCCTCCCCCCGATATTTGGCTCTAGAAACGAATGCTCCGGGGATGGACTCACATCCCAGACTCAGGAGACCGCATTGAAGACCCCCGCCGCCTACAGCCGCAGCTCAGACAACTCCACCCACCCCGAGGCCACCTCTCTGATGTTAGCAGGGAAAGCCGTGACCCCTCGAACAATGCTCCCACAAGCCTGTGCATTCCTCGGGGCGGCGCGCTTCGGTCTATCACGGAAGCAGTCCACCGAATCGTAGCCCCGGGCATTAATACTGAGTATTTACTGCTGCACAGAGGACGGGAGGAAGCATCTATCCGGAGTGACTGGAAAGAGCAGATGCACGTTTCGTTTCCGTGGTGCAAGCTTGGAGGCGTAAGTGATGTTACCCAGCTGTATTTACATCGCACTGGTTGCCAGAGAGCAAAGGAGAAAATCTCTGACAGGATTCTTCCCCGCAAACCCCCCTGCCCCCATCGCTCTCCTCGGAGGTCGCCTGGCGAACCCAACCCGCAGAACCCCGCGACCTGACATGGCCGCCGAAGACGGAAACGACAGGGCGGCATGTTTGTAGTCGCAGGCACATCGGCACGACCCCACGGCTCGCTTGCCCGGATCAGAGCTGGCCGCCGCCGCAGGCCCCCACCCCTGGCCACTACAACTGGACAGGGTGAGCGCCGCGTGCCCGCTGGTGACGCTCCCACCCCTCACGGCCTGCAATGCCAGACCCCCGGGGGGCCGCCGGGTGCCTCGCCGGCTCTATCCCCCTCCCCCCCCACACAGCAGAGGGCAAAGTGCCCTTTTCCGCGCCTCGCTCGCAGGCGAGCGCTGCCCCTGACCTGGGTGGGGGGGGGGTAACGCCGACCGCACTGACCCCATGGAGCTGACCAGCTCCCCTCCCCTAGCGGCAGCCCTCGGCAGTGGCCGGGCCTAGGAGGTGACTCCGCCGCCACGGGAGCTAATGGGGAGGGGGGCCGGGGCAAAGCACTCACCGCTTCTCAGCTCCGAGGGAACGTCAGAAACAGCGAGACGGGTAGCGGTCAAGAGACCGTACAGTGGGCGGGGGAAGGCTTTTGTACCCCTGTCCCCCTCCCACGGCCGGAAGTGACGCGGCCAGCAGACCCCCTGGTCCCTAGCCCAGGGAGCCTAGTCAGCAGACTTCTGTGCCTTCCTGTGGCACTAAGGCGGCCGCCCTGTTGGAGGGTCCCCTACGTGGCCCCCCTGGGCAGCCTTGGCAGATCTCGCCTTGCCTGTGTGGCATACCTCCTGGGAATGGCTATCTCTCCTTCTAAACACCTTTGATCGCAGAGCTCTCTGCTCGCTTTCTAAGAAATAAAATCCCTGTGGAAGACGGTTGCAGTAATGATGTGTGTGTGGGCGATGAGGGGGAAAGATTTCTGTCCAGCTAAATTGGTTTGCTATTTAAAAAAGCAAATGTTCCCTTAGACGTTATTTCACCAAAATGCCTGGGAAAGAGGAAGTGACATCAAGCTGTCTTTTACTCTCAGTGACATCAGAGCGGATCCTCTTCTCCACTCTTAGCACCTCAACTCCTTCCTGTTTGCTGCTGCCAGGCACAAAACAGTAAGCTCTGCTACCCCTAACTGGCATCCGCAGATGTTACAGAAGTCTCCTTATGTTAACCTAAAAGAGAGACCTTCCCACAGCCTCAGAGCTCCACTGGAGCATGCATCGTGATAGTTGCTCTATTATGGAATGCGCTCTAACGATGAATGCAAAAACAACAATTGATGGACAGAATGCAGAACAATGTCATACATTCACCCCAGTACAGAGATCTGGGCCTAAATCCATAATTTCTTTGCTCACCATGCCATTCCAGTTTGAACCCAGCCATATGCAAATCAGTCTTGACCCTGTGCCCAATGGGAACAGTCCAGCCCGAACTGCCAGGCCAGGTCCTCCCTGGACTGGAAACAAGCATCCTAGGACCGGTTTCAAACCAGAATCATAGCGCTATCTGTAACCTGAGGGATTCCTCCGCTGTATGAACCAGTAGCATCAGCATAAGTAGGATGGTGGTCTATAACCGCCTCGAGCTCTGTCGCTCTGAGCAGCAACTTATTGAAATAAGAATTAATGGTCCACTGAGCCGCAACAATGGCATTTTGTGCAACCAATGAAGATTCTAAAACCACTGTTAGTATATTGAATACACTAGGCGTATTCAAGCAACACCACTGGCACATTGAACAGTTCAGATGAAAAGAGAGCTGCCTAGGAACATTTGCAAATCAACTCAAGAACATTGAGCAGCCCTACTATATTGAACAGCAAAACACAGGTCAAGGATCTTTGGGCTGTTCTTCTTTAGATGGAAACCTGTCCCTTCTCATTGAGCAAATCTACAGCATTGGCTATACTCTAAGGGGCTTATTTATGAGCCCCTCGCACCACCGAAGCGTCACTTTTTGTGCTGCTCCAGTGGGCAAACCTTGAAATCATATCTATGAGGCCACGCAAGCCACTTTGCGTGGATTTGAATGGCCTCATAGATATGGAGTAAGGCAAGGCAGCGCAAATTGCTGCGTTGCTGTACTCTGCGCTAGGGAGGCTCTCCATGTGCGGTGCGGTGGCTATTCCCGCACAACACTCATGGATTTTGACGCATCCCAAGATTTACAAGACCAAATAAACCTGGGAATGCCCCAAAACCATACGCCTACCAAGGTGAGGTGTAACAAGGAAAAATAACTTTATTTCTCCTCATTTATTCCTCTTTCTATGTGTGCTGCATTCTGCAGCACACGTAGAAAGAGGAACAAGCGTCAATGGATTGTTTCTGTACGGGAAGGTGCTCCTTCCTGCACTTAAACAATCCTGCAGACAACACAGGTTCCCTTGCACCATGGTGCAACAGTTGGCGCTAGGCTGCCGAATGGCACAAGCGCAGAGGGAAAGGAATGCACCATATTGGACAAACACGGTGCTCTCCTGCCCTTTCCCTTTGACTCAGGGTAGCACAGCAAGGTGACTTGCTGCTCTGCCCTACTCCAAATCCCCATAAATGAAGACCTAAATTTGAAAAGCTTCAAATGTCTGTTTTCCTAGCAACACTCTTTAAGTATACAATAATTCTATTGCCATCCATAGTAAGTTATCAATGTGATGAAGTATTTTTTCATTTTCAAGCAAGGATCCTATGCACATGATTATATAGACTCAGCTGATGGACCCTCTCCAAGAGTAGGGTGGGCAGACTGCCAGGTGACTTGGCCAGTGGACACTTTGGCCTCTGCTTCCCTGGCTGAGGACCTCCCAACCTATTTAGAGATCCTCACCTGCCTGGCAGCATTCTCTGACCCTACAGTGGAGCCGCCACACTGGCAGTTCCTCTGTAAGCTCATTGAAATGCAGAGTGGGCACCATGTTTATTTGGCATCGCTCTTCCTTTCTGTTTCTGTTAGCACAAAAAATTCCCAAAGCTGGAGTTCTTTAGTGTAAAAGAAACTATCATTGACTGTGGTTGGCTTGGGTGTTCTCCCAGCATGTGGGGGTCATTTGCATTGTTTCTTGTTTGGGAATGCCAGGCTTCTCCTGGATGGTACAACTTATTGGAATGGTCCTGTGTCGCAGGACAGGACGAGTATAAACTGCCACCCTAAAGAGGGGCCACTGTATAACATTGTTGAGAGAGTTTGACTAGTGGAAATACAATGCTCGGATAGAGCCCACAAAGTCGGGAACTGGATTGGTGTAACTCACATTTGCAGGTTATCGTTGGGAGGGAGATTACCCTAAGGGGCCAGGCCGTGAAGGAGCTCATTGTATGGCCATGGATGGAGTAAGCTCACACTGATAGGTGATGTCTGGGTGGTGCATTGTGCTGTCGAGCTATGCTGAAAGGCTGTCTTATGTTGGGCCCTACTGGAGGGAGCTAGCTGTTGTTGAATCTTGCAAGGTAGGCTTTCACGTTATGACTCTGGTGAGAAGTTCAATGTAGGACCCTGATGAGTGGCAACGTATGCTGTCAGTGCACCATTGAAGGGATGCCCCACTGTAGGACACGGATGAAACAGAGGTCTCTCACTCCACTGGGGGAGCACTTGGAGGGAACTAATATTGACAGGCACTACTGGAAGGGAGTTCACAGTATCAGTTCACTGCTGGAAGGCAGCTTTCACTGGCAAGTTGTTAGGCCTGTCATTGTAAGGGTGGTCATTCCCCAGACGTTTTGCCTTTTGCCTTGTGTTTTTGCTGATTTTTTTTGTTGGCCTTAAGACTCTGAGCACTTTACCACTGCTAACCAGTGCTAAAGTGCATGTTCTTCTCCCCTAAACATGATGGCATTGGTGTATACCTGATTTGATGTAGTGGTAAGTCCCTTGCAAAGTGGCATACTAAATACCCAGGGCCGGTACTTCAAATACTACTAGTGATCCTGCAGCACTAACTGTGCCACCCACATAAGTAGCCTATCAAACCTGTCTCAGGCCTGCCACTGCAGTGCCTGTGTGTGCAGTTTACTGCCACTTCGACTTGGCATTTAAAACTACTTTGAAAAACAATAGCAGCAACATGGTGATGCTTTTCCAATCGTACAGCTTCAATGAGAAATTCTTTCAAACTTTTCTTATTCCAAAGTTCATGTTTATTCCATATTTTTCATAGTTAATCATGCTTTTGTTTACTGTTCACAAACGGGCTGTTGTGTGCATGAACAGGTACGGAATTGAGAACGAGACTGGGGAAGTTTGTAGCGGTCTAAGGCACTTGTATATCGTTTTTTGGGGTTTTGGAGTTTTGTTAGTTTATAGATATTAGGGTGATAAGGTGCAGGAGGGTCAGCTGGGTGTTCGAGAATGCAATAGAGCAACGCGGCAAGAATGGCAGGTTTTAAGATCGAGGATGGATGTGGGGGAGGTTACCACGTCCTATGTAGACTCGAAAAGTTTCACGTTTATTTTCATACTTAAAGGTTTTTTGTTTTGTTTAAGATTATGGTGTTTAAAGAGTAAAGGATAGCCATGGACACAGGTTTTGTTTTGATTTTATAATCGGATGCATTGTGAATAAAGGACGTAGTGTCCAAAATGTGGAAAATTAACAGAGGCTTTCTTTAATCTATGCAGCTACCCCTGACGAAGGGCCAACAAGAGCCTGAAATGCATTGGGATTTATTAAGAACTTAAGCTGTTACAATATGAATTGACATCACCCACGTGATGCGGTAAAAGGCCTGGATTGGCATAACCGCCTCATTTGAAAAAATTGGGAGTATGAACAGCCCGTTTGTGAACAGTAAACAAAAGCATGTTTAACTATGAAAAATATGGAATAAACATGAACTTTGGAATAAGAAAAGTTTGAAAGAATTTCTCATTGAAGCTGTGCGATTGGAAAAGCATCACCATGTTGCTGCTATTGTTTTTCAACGTCAATGTCATGTGCTTTGAGGCAAGGCATAGATCCTATCTGCACGCTAACCATATCCAAATGAATGAACATAGAAGAGATTGATTAACTGGTGTGCATGCTGCGACTCCACTGCTATATTTAAAACTACTTGCCACGCCTGAAACACCCCTTATATTACATATAAGCATATAAGCCACTCCTAAGGTAGGCTCTAAGTAAGTCTAAGAGCAGGGTGCTATGTAAGTAAAAGGTTGGACAGGTACCTTTATGTTTTACATGTCCTGGTAGTGCACAAACAACTTATTTCGTTTTTCACTACCGTGAGGCCTACTCCTCTCATAGGGTAGCATCGGGAGTTACTTAATATACTTTTAAGCTGGAATTCCTGATCAGAGAGAAGTAGCTTTTTCATGTACCATATGTTTGGAATGGTAATGATAAATCCTCCGTACTGGTGAAGTTGGATTTACCATTACTGTTTTAGAAATGCCACGTTTTAGAAAGTGGACATTTCTTTGCACTTACTGCTCTGTGTGCATGACAGCCTGTCTCCAATACACGTCTGGGGTGGGTGACAGCTGCACTTTGTGCATTCCCTCTAGAGAGCCACAGCACAGGAATGATAGGTGTGTCTGAGTACCCATCTGCATAAATCCGCATTCTGATGGCCTTGCCTAGGCAGGATGGAAGGGTGGGGCTGACACTTCACTTGAATAGGCACTGTCCTGTCCCCACACATAGGACTAATTACCCCCCCACAGATAGCCTGGCAGAAAGGACTGGGTTGAAAGGGATACTTATCCAATTCAGAGAGCTGCTTTGAAGTCACCCCCCACATCAAAGGCACATTTGGGTATAAGTACTGGGTCTCTGACCCCATCAAATCAGACACTACAGGACTTATAACTGAAGTTCTGCCAAAAGAACTGCTGTGCTGCTTAAAGGACTCAACTGGACTGCTTATCTGGAAGGCCAACATTTCTGTTTGTTGCCCTGCTGCCTGCTGCTCTCTAACGCTGCAAGGAGGAGAGCCGGACTCTGCTTTCACTCCAAGTGATCTTCAAGGCCTTGTTGACTTGCCTCCTGTTGCTTGAGACTCAGGGATCTCAAAGTCTCTACCCCTGCTCCTGTGCCTGGCTCACTGGAAATGGCCCAGATACTTGCAGCACGGATTTTGACCCAACTCCTGTCTGTGTGTAGCAGAACCCGAGTATCGACCCGGTTGCGGGAGTAAAATTGTTGCATAGCATCGGAACCAGTGCTGTGCCTCCAGAGATCGATGCATCAGACATTGTATCACTGCCACTGCAGATTAGTGAGATGGATGCATCCCCTTGACTGAGTGGCAGAATCCGGCGCATCGCTTGGTACCTCTTATCTCTGGCACCTGTCTTCAGATCTGATGCATTGCCTTCACTATGTGGAGAAGATCGACACATCTCGCTTTTTGTGACCACGTAAGGTACTTTGTTCACTTGGGCCTGCGTGAGTCCTGTAGCTGTCCGGCGCTCCATTGCGGTCAGCCCGAACTTTGGCTTTGTCCCAGTCCAGCCCAACCTGAAGTTGCCTTTTCAGCGCTACTTGCTTATAAGCGCTTTACTGCATTTATTCCTTTCTAATTCAATATCTCAACTTGTATACACTTGATTTTTGTTGTTTTGGTCTTGTTTTGTTTAGATTATCATAATCTATTTTTGTAAACCTCTGTGGAGTCTTTCTGTGGTGTATTCATTGTGTTACTGTGTGTGTGTGTGTGTGTGTGTGTATGTTGCATAGATAATTTACACATTGCCTCTTTAGATAGGTCTGACTGCTCTGTGCCAAGCTACCAGAGGGTGAGCATAGGTTATCTTTTAGTGTGTATCTAGCTTACCTGGACTAGAGTGGTGGTTCCTGCCTGGCCTGGGTGCATACCTCAGCCAACCAGTAATCCCATTTCTAACACAAGTCATGACAGGCGAAGCCCCAAAACCTCATCCATAGTAATATAACCAAGAAACATAAGCAATTAGAGTGTGTTGGTTTGGCACATAATTATCAAGGAATACAATTCAGAAATGTGAAGTATTTCAATCAAAAGGAAAATGTTGCTGAGTTTAATAATGAGATTCAGAAAACCTGTAAGGTGATGTATCAGGAGAAGAGAAACAGGCATGTGCACGGATGACTCACCAGCAGCCACCATCATCAGCCAGTCAACCTGTCTTTTGATTCCTCTCCAGCTCAGCCTTTAAACTGTTGAGCTCTTCAAAGGTCAGCCTTGTCCCCCAACTGTTCAATGTTTACGTTGATCCAATGGCAAGCTCATCCTCTCTAGTTGCCTTGGCACTTAACTTATTGCCGGGGTAGATGGTTTGGTTTCATTAGCGACATGTTTTCAGGTTTTTCAGATATTTGAGACGGGTTCCTGACTGGATAGGAGGCTATTGACTCAAATTTCATTTTGACAAAACCAAGATAATGGTGGAAAGCATGTTCGGCTCTCCCCTGGTGGAATGATATTGGCCTAAAGACATGGGCCCCTGTCTTTCATCTCTGTCTTTGGGCTGTAGCCTCAGACATCAATTTGACTTGGACTTTTTGTTGTCCAAGATATCTTTCTACCTTATTGTGAGAAGTTGGCCTGGTATATGCTGTTCACTAACTAAAGTGGACACCTTGCACCAGAACAATTCGACTCTTATGGTAGATAGGTTTGAGACAACCTTTATAGAAAGCTATCCTAGTGGTAGCTGTGGAGAGCAGCCTTCAGGCTAAGTCTTGAAGGAATGTAATGCAGCTTGTTTTACCACACAATCTCTTGAATCACCAAATGAAAAGACACCACACAGGTATATATATCAAATATATATGTATTTATTAATAAACACTCTCTACTAATCTCTTTATGAGATTAGAAGTCAAGAACATATGTACAAGTCAGATGTTATCAAAATAAGTTTAGCACAATCGAATATCACAATCTTAGTTTGGCTAGACCTAGGTCTAGGGCATCTAGAATCGAGGGACCCCCAAGAACCACCCCAGGTAGTTATAGGAGACCCACAGGGGACGGACGAGGTGTCCTGGCACCGGTGCGAGTCCTATACGAGTCTATGCGCACAGACGCGATTGAGATTTCAATGTTAAAGGTCCCTTGCATGTTCGAGGCGAACACACCGATCGGTCCTTGTACGAGTCGAAGGACGCGGTTGCAGATTGAGTTGCAAGGGAGATGGACGCGGTGTGTCTAACACAGACGCGAACCATGTACGAGTCAGCGCGATAGTCGCACTTGGAAAGTAAGAGTTTTAGGGCACTTCTAGGGAGGCTACAAGCAAGTCACTTACAGGGTAAGTAGTTCTAGGGCCCACACCCACAGGAGCACCGTAGTGCTGAAGTTACCTCACCCAGGGGAGCCGGGTGCATAGGTGTCCTTTGGTGTCGGGTCGCGGCGTCGTTTTCAATGGGAGCCAGTGAAGATTTGCTGCTTGCGGCAACAGGAGAAGTGTCCGGAGGAATCCAAGCCTGGATTCGGAAGATGGAAGACCTGAAAGCAGAGGGGACAGTGTTCAAAGTCACTTGGCAGTGACTCGGGGCAAGGAAGATGGATGCCCACCGTCGTTGCAAGATTCAGGTCGTTCGCGGTTGCCTTGACTCTTCAGCCACGAGGTCCAGGAGGCGTCGACGATGACCAGGAGCTGGATTCGGCGTGTCCCACGATGTCTGCAGCTTACTGCGGTGTCGGCGACTCGATGGAAGCCAACAAGCCTTTGTAACAGCAAGTCTCGGGGAAAGTGTAAAGAGGCAATGGCGCAGAACAGCAAGGTCTGTGGGACTCACCCAGCGAGGGTAAGTCAGGGCAGGCCTGGAGCAACCAGAGGAGCTCTTTGGTTTCTTTAGAAAGTCTTCTGGGGACCCACAAGCCGGCTGGCAAGGGATCGCAAAGACGCCTCGGGAGGATTTGCTCAACAGGGGCCCACGGTCACGCGGGTCGTGGTAGGCCTCTGATCTTCGGAGGGATTCCTGCTGGAGGCTAGGACCACACGTGGTCCAAAGCACAAGTTCGTGGAACGTTGTGAAGGGGTTGCACTCTACAATAGTGCACGGTACCCAGGGGTCGCAGTTCCTCGTCACTCTTGGGGTCCACTGGCCTCAGCTTCACTGGGGACTCACAATGGCCTTTGAGAAGTCAGGAAATATACTTCTTGGGCTGCAGGGACTTCGGACTCCGGCGGGAGCGGCATAGTTTGCAACCGTCGTTTGTAGTTTTTGGTGCCTGCCAAGCAGGGGAGTCACTCCTTGACTCCAAGGGAGATTCTTCAGTCTTCCAAAGGTAGTGGAACGTCGAAGGTCCGGGATTCTTCTTCAGAGCATCGTCGTCGGAGGGACTAGCTCTATGACCCCACCTATGGGAGGGTCAGGGGAGTGGCTACACCCACTTCCCTTTGTCCAGTTTCGCGCCAGAGCAGGGGCAGGTAGCCCCTGAGCTGGTTTGAACTGGCATATGCACAGAGGAGCCTTCTGCTCCCCCAGTGCAGGACTTCAAAGAATTCTAAGAGTGCACCCACCCAGCCCCAATACACTAAACCCTGTCTGGGAGGTGGTCACACCCCCTTGGGACAGAATATCTATTGTTGGGCTTCCTCCACTGCGAGTTTCGGTCAGCAGCAGGAGGGCAGCTGCGTGTCTGTGGCTGGTGGCAACCATTTTGTGATGCCAGGGCTCTTTAGGATTCTACCGCGTTCCCACAGTAGGTACATGTCTATCCCTCTAGAAGGGTGGGATCGTACTCCCACACCAGGATTGGTGTGGGGGTATGATTCCAAAGTGTTTGACACCAAACACGACATGTTTTGATTCAGCCATTCCATAGTTAGCATTTACCGCGAGGATATAATGCACTTAAGAGTATATGGTTTGACTGCATTCACAAACAGCCCCAGAGAATGGACTCTGAGGGCTGCAGAGGGGCCCGGCTCAGGCAGGGGCATCCCCTCACATGGAAACTAAGCACCCTGCCCTCAGCATTGATAGGGCCTGCCTTAGGGGTGACTGATAAGTCCCAATGTGTGTGCAGGAGAGATATAGGGGACCTATATCTCAGTGAGGGGTGCTAGCACTTCCTCACCCAGGCTGCAGTAGCAGGCCTGTGGTGTCAGATTTTAGTCTGCTTCCCAGGGGTGGCATAATACATGCTTCAGCCCCTGGTAGGCCTGTGAAGTACCTATGCCCTTGGTACCTAAGGTACCATATACTAGGGACTCATAAGGTACCACAGTATCCAATCACTAGTGCACCTAGAGTGCACTCCAAATCGTTTAGAGAGAACAGAGAGGCTGGGGCCCTGATTAGCAGGGACCCAGCCAGACTATAGCCAGAAACCAGTGTAAACATCAGAAAAAAAGTGGGGGCAACATAAGAGGCAGATCCTACTCTCCTACACAACCCCCCAAACGCAGGGACACTAAACTAACCTTGACCAGTTGAGTCTTCGTGTTCAAAGTGGAAATACCTTGAGAGTCCATCTGCATTGGCATGTTGGGTCCCAGGTCTATGTTCCACTGTATAGTCCATCCCCTGTAGGGAAATGGACCACCTCAAAAGTTTTGGGTTTTCACCTTTCATCTGTTTAAGCCATAGGAGGGGCTTGTGGTCAGTCTGAACTATGAAGTGAGTGCCAAACAAGTATGGCCTCAGCTTCTTCAGGGCCCACACCACAGCAAAGGCCTCCCTCTCTATAGCTGACCAACGCTTTCTCTAGGGGTCAGCCTTCTGCTAATAAAAGCTACTGGCTGGTCTTGACCTTCATCATTCAGTTGAGACAGTACAGCTCCCACACCCAGCTCAGAAGCATCTGTTTGGACAATGAACTTTTGGTGTAGTCTGGACTCTGTAAGATGGGGGCAGTGCACATGGCCTGCTTCAGGTCTTCAAATGCCTTCTGACAGCTAGCTGTCCACTGAACCTTTTGGCATTTTCTTTGAGGTCAGATCATTCAAGGGGGTCACTATAGATCCATATCCCTTGACAAACCTCCTATAGTACCCAGTCAGGCCTAAGAAGGCTCTCACCTGTGTCTGGGTGGTTGGAGCAACCCATTCCATTATGGTTTGGATTTTGCTCTGAAAGGCTGAACCTGGCCTCCACCTACAAGGTGGCCCAGGTATACAACCTGACTCTGCCCTATCTGGAACTTAGTGGCCTTGATAGTGAGGCCTGCTTTCTGCAGGGCCTCCAAAACATTCCTGAGGTGGACCAGGTGATCCTGCCAGGAGGAACTAAAGACAGCAATATCATCTAGATAAGCTGAGCAATAAGTTTCCATCCCTGTCAGAACTTTATTCACCAAACCTCTGAAAAGTGGCAGGTGCATTTTTCAATCCAAAGGGCATCACCACAAAGTGGTAGTGCCCACCAGGGGTTTAAAATGCTGTTTTGGCTTTTGCATCATCAGCTAACCTGATCTGCCAGTAGCCAGCTGTCAGGTCAAACGTGCTTAGATACTTGGCTGAGGCCAAAGTATCAATCAGCTCACCTGCCCTCGGTATGGGATAGGCATCAGTCCTAGTGACTGCATTGAGGCCTCTGTAGTCTACACAAAACCTCATTTCTTTCTTACCACCCTGGGTATGAGGCTTGGGTACCAGGACTACTGGGCTAGCCCAAGGGCTATCTGAAGGCTCAATTACACCTAGCTCCAACATTTTCTGGACTTCAGTCCTGATACAGTCCCTGACATGGTCAGGTTGCCTGTAGATTTTATTCTTGACAGGCAGACTGTCTCCAGTGTCCACCTCATGGGTGCACCAGGAAGTCTGACTAGGGGTCAGGCTAAACATATGTCTATACTGTTGCAGAACTTGTCTGCACTCAGTTTGCTGATGGTCAGTGAGGCTGCTTGCCAAAGCAACACCATCTACTGACCCATCATCAGGGTTCTGAGAGAGCAGGTCAGGGAGAGGGTCACTCTCCTCCTCCTGTTCCTCATCAGTTGCCATGAGCAACCCCATGTCAGCCCTGTCAACATATGGCTTTAATCTGTTGGACATGGAGCACCCTCAGGGGGCTCCTGGGAGTTCCAAGATTCACCAGGTAGGTGACTTCTCCCTTTTGTTCAACTATTGTATGGGGGCCACTCCACTTGTCCTGGAGGGCTGCTGGGGCCACAGGCTCCAATACCCACACCTTCTGTCCTGGCTGGTATACAGTCAGTACAGCCTTTTGGTCATGCCAAGCTTTTTGTAATTCTTGGCTGGCCTCCAGGTTTTTGGTTGTCATTTTCATGTACTCAGCCATCCGGGAGCGGAGACCAAGTACATAGTCCATCACATCTTGTTTGGGGGGCTTGAGAGGTAACTCCCAGCCCTCTTTTACCAAACACAATGGACCTCTCACAGGATGCCCAAACAGAAGCTCAAATGGGCTGTACCCAAACCCCTTCTGTGGAACCTCTCTGTATGCAAACAACAGGCAAGGAAGAAGAAGGTCCCATTTCCGCCTAAGCTTCTCTGGGAGTCCTTTAATCATTCCTTTTAAGGTTTTGTTGAAGCGTTCAACTAAACCATTGCATTGTGGGTGTTAGGGGGTGGTGAACTTATAAGTTACACCACACTCCTTCCACATTGCTTTCAGATATCCTGACATGAAGTTGGTACCTCTGTCAGAAATGACCTCCTTTGGGAAACCCACTCTGGAGAAGACTCCAATGAGGGCTCTTGCCACCACAGAGGCTGTGGTGGTCCTCAGGGGAATTGCTTCTGGGTACCTGGTGGCATGATCCACTACCACCAGGATAAACCTGTGCCCAGATGCAGTTTGAGGGTCAAGGGGACCAACAATGTCAATCCCTACCCTTTCAAAGGGTACCCCCACCACAGGTAGTGGTATCAGGGGGGCCTTTGTTGTGCCACCTGCCTTACCACTGGCTTGGCATGTGACACAGGAGCGACAAAACTCCTTTGTGTCCTCTGACATATTGGCCAATGGAAATGTGGAACAAGCCTGTCCCAGGTCTTGTTTTGGCCCAAGTGACCTGCCAAAGGGATATCATGTGCTAGGGTCAAGAGGAACCCCCTAAACTTCTGAGGTATTACCATCCTCCTGGTGGCTCCAGGGCTGGATCTCTACCCTCAGAATATAGGAGTCCCTCATCCCAATAAACCTTATGGGACCCACTAGCACTCCCAGCAGCCTCAGCAGCAGCCTGCTGTCTGAGGGGTTCAAGAGAGGGGCAGCACTGTTGCTCGTTACTCAGATCTTCCCTAGAAGGGCCCCCTGCCCCCAAGAACTCAACCTGATCAGGCTCAAGTCCCTCTGGGGCAGTTCCTTCTTCAGGATCTGCTTCACCTCCCTCTGGGGGTGAATCTGTGATCTGAGACAGAGGGGAAGGCACTGCCTTTACCCTACTGCTCCTTCTCTTGGGAAGCATCTGGTCCATTGTTCCAGGATCCAGAGCTGGTTCAGTGTTATGCATTCTTGCTTGTGACCTGGTCACAGCAAATACCTCTGCAGGGATGCCCAACATCTCCGCATAAGTCCATAACTCTACTTCAGACCAAGCTGAAGCCTCTAGATCATTGCCCAATAGACATTCGACAGGGAGGTCTGCACTGACTACAACCTTCTTGAGGCCAGTTACCCCTCCCCAGGAGAAATTCACAACTGCCAGACTATGGTTGGTCCTGACATTGCTTGCATTGGTCACCTGGTACATTTCGCCCAGGATGATCTGTCCAGGGTCCACAAGATCCTCTGCCACCATGGTGACACTAGCACCTATGTCCCTAAATGCCAAAGCCTGTTTGCCATTTATTACAGGCTGCTGTTTGTATTTGCCCAGATTACTGGGGCTTACTAGGAAGGACATATTAAGGTCTCCCTCACAAATCAGCATTGCCTGAGTGGGCACTCTGACTAGGTCAGAGTCCACTTCAGAACCCAGGGTCAACCCTACTACACCCTTATTCTGAGTACCACCTCCACCAGTAGCTGAGCTAGGGGGAACAGTTGCCTTAGGGGCAGGAGTGGTGGTAGTTTGGTCTTTGGACTTGTTACAATCAGAAGTCCAGTGCCCTTTCTGTTTACAGAATTTGCACCAGGGCTTCTTTTGGCCTTTTCCCTTGTTGGATTGTGACCCCCCCCCCCCAGATGCAGACTTTTGGGGCCCTTGTGAAGACTTCTGGTCTTTTGACTTATCCCCACCTTTCTCAGAGCCCTTAGGATCTTGCTTCTTGGTGTCACCCCCTTGGTTCTGGGGTTTCTGCCTTACCATGGTTCTGACCCATTTGTCTGCCTTCTTTCCCAATTCTTGGGGAGAGGTCAGATCTGAGTCCACCAGGTATTGATGCAACAACTGGTTCTGGCAATTATTAAGGATCTGTTCTCTCATCATCAAATTATACAATCCCTTGAAATCAGTAACCCTACTGCCAAC
The DNA here is from genome assembly GCA_963921515.1 of Calotriton arnoldi. Classification (NCBI taxonomy): domain Eukaryota; kingdom Metazoa; phylum Chordata; class Amphibia; order Caudata; family Salamandridae; genus Calotriton; species Calotriton arnoldi. Next base: position 278,884 of record CAWUFW010004574.1, read on the forward strand.
CAGCCAACCCTCCAGAGCCTTGGTTGCACAATCTACAAAGTCAGTCCAGTCCTGAGTCTGTGCCTTCTGGGTGTCTCTGAACTTTAACCTGTACTGCTCAGTGGTTAAGCCAAACCCATCTATCAGTGCACTCTTCAGGACTTCATAATTATCAGCATCCTCTTCTCTAACAGTGAGGAGCTTGTCTCTACCTTTGTCTGAAAAGGAGAGCCACAAGATTGCTGCCCACTGCTTTTGGGGGACCTGCTGTACTCTACAGGCCCTCTCCATAGCAGTTATCCACTTGTGGATATCATCCCCACTCTGGTAGGGAGGAACAACCTTGCTCAGGTTCCTATGGTCTGGAATAGATTCTCTGCCTCTAGGGACACTGTTGCTGCCACCAAGGGGTTCTAACCCTCTCTTCTAGAAGCTCTCTGGATCTCCAGGGCCTCTCTATCCAGTGCCAACTGCTTGGTTCTGAGGGCAACTCTTGCTTCCTCATACTGCAGCAGTTTGCATATTCTTTCAGAGGAGGTCTCTCTTATGGGAAAGTATGAGTTCCTCCGGTGGACAAATTCTCTGCCAGAGTGATAAGAGCGCTCAGATTCCCTGGAAGGGGACCTGTGCCTCTCATCCACTCTGTCAATTGATTGATTGATTGATTGATTGAGTTCTCTTAGGGAGAATTCCTCTGTCCTTTTCAGGCCCCTTGAGGCCTGGCCCTTCAATCACAGAGTCTTGGTCATTCTGATGTTCATCATCTGACCCAGATACTGTAATTGACCCACTCCCTGATTCAGACCCATTAGCTCCTAGAGCCAATCTAAGATCATCTGCTGTAAGCAGATCTATCAGGTGTAGTGTGGAGGGACTCTGTCCTAGCTTCAGGTGTCTTTCAACACACATGGCTCTCAAGTCAGAGAAAGCCATGTCCTTATACTGAGGCTGAGTGGATCCACTGGTTCCACCCTTTAAGGACATTCTAGTGTTGTGCAGTGTTGTACTACCTACACTAGTTTGTGGCCTACTGATACTAGCTTGAGCTGTAGAAAGGGTGTGCTATCCCTTGGCACACAGCACTAAGTTCAGTAGAACTTATTGATACTAACCTTGACTTTATATTTACCTTAAGTACCTATAGTGGTTTTCAGTTAGTAATTCAAATAGAGATTTTCTGGTAAAACAATAGCAAGCTGGAATCCCACACGCTGCCCACCAATGTGAGAAGTTGGCCTAGTATATGCTGTTCACTAATTAAAGTGGACACCTTGCACCAGAACAATTCGACTCTTATGGTAGATAGGTTTAAGACAACCTTTATAGAAAGCTATCCTAGTGGTAGCTGTGGAGAGCAGCCTTCAGTCTAAGTCTTGAAGGAATGTAAAGCAGCTTGTTTTACCACACAATCTCTTGAATCACCAAATGAAAAGACACCACACAGGTATATATATCAAATATATATGTATTTATTAATAAACACTCTCTACTAATCTCTTTATGAGATTAGAAGTCAGGAACATATGTACAAGTCAGATGTTATCAAAATAAGTTTAGCACAATCGAATATCACAATCTTAGTTTGGCTAGACCTAGGTCTAGGGCATCTAGAATCGAGGGACCCCCAAGAACCACCCCAGGTAGTTATAGGAGACCCACAGGGGACGGACGCGGTGTCCTGGCACCGGTGCGAGTCCTGTACGAGTCTATGCGCACAGACGCGATTGAGATTTCAATGTTAAAGGTCCCTTGCGTGTTCGAGGCGAACACACCGATCGGTCCTTGTACGAGTCGAAGGACGCGGTTGCAGATTGAGTTGCAAGGGAGATGGACGCGGTGTGTCTAACACAGACGCGAACCATGTACGAGTCAGCGCGATAGTCGCACTCTGGAAAGTAAGAGTTTTAGGGCACTTCTAGGGAGGCTACAAGCAAGTCACTTACAGGGTAAGTAGTTCTAGGGCCCACACCCACAGGAGCACCGTAGTGCTGAAGTTACCTCACCCAGGGAGCCGGGTGCATAGGTGTCCTTGGTGTCGGGTCGCGGCGTCGTTTTCAATGGGAGCCAGTGAAGACTTGCTGCTTGCGGCGACAGGAGAAGTGTCCGGAGGAATCCAAGCCTGGATTCGGAAGATGGAAGACCTGAAAGCAGAGGGGAAAGTGTTCAAAGTCACTTGGCAGTGACTCGGGGCAAGGAAGATGGATGCCCACCGTCATCGCAAGATTCAGGTCGTTCGCGGTTGCTCTTGACTCTTCAGCCACGAGGTCCAGGAGGCGTCGACGATGACCAGGAGCTGGATTCGGCGTGTCCCACGATGTCTGCAGTTTACTGGGGTGTCGGCGACTCGATTGGAGCCAACAAGCCTTGGTAACAGCAAGTCTTGGAGAAAGTGTAAAGAGGCAATGGCGCAGACCAGCAAGGTCTGTGGGACTCACCCAGCGAGGGTAAGTCAGGGCAGGCCTGGAGCAACCAGGGGAGCCCTTTGGTTTCTTTAGAAAGTCTTCTGGGGACCCACAAGCCGGCTGGCAAGGGATCGCGAAGACGCCTCGGGAGTATTCGCTCAACAGGGGCCCACGGTCACTCGGGATGTGGTAGGCCTCTGATCTTCGGGGGGTTCCTGCTGGAGGCTAGGACCACAAGTGGTCCAAAGCACAATTTCGTGGAACGTTGTGAAGGGGTTGCACTCGACAATAGTGCACGGTACCCAGGGGTCGCGGTTCCTCGTCACTCTTGGGGTCCACTGGCCTCAGCTTCGCTGGGGACTCACGATGGCCTTTGAGAAGTCAGGAAATCCATTTCTTGGGCTGCAGGGACTTCGGACTCCGGCGGGAGCGGCATAGTTTGCGACCGTCGTTTGTAGTTTTTGGTGCCTGCCAAGCAGGGGAGTCACTCCTTGACTCCAAGGGAGATTCTTCAGTCTTCCAGAGGTAGTGGAACGTCGAAGGTCCGGGATTCTTCTTCAGAGCGTCGTCCAGGGAAATCTAGTTTTTAATGGCAAGGTTCCCTAACTTATACTGTAAGGAAGGGAGGGACTAGCTCTATGACCCCACCTATGGGAGGGTCAGGGGAGTGGGTGGCTACACCCACTTCCCTTTGTCCAGTTTCGCGCCAGAGCAGGGGCAGGTAGCCCCTGAGCTGGTTTGAACTGGCATATGCACAGAGGAGCCTTCTGCTCCCCAGTGCAGGACTTCAAAGCACTCTAAGAGTGCACCCACCCAGCCCCAATACACTAAACCCTGTCTGGGAGGTGGTCACACCCCCTTGGGACAGGATATCTATTGTTGGGCTTCCTCCACTGCGAGTTTCGGTCAGCAGCAGTAGGGCAGCCCTGTGTCTGTGGCTGGTGGCATCCATTTTGTGATGCCAGGGCTCTTTAGGATTCTACCGCGTTTCCACAGTAGGTACATGTCTATACCTCTAGAAGGGTGGGATCATACTCCCACACCAGGATTGGTGTGGGGGTATGATTCCAAAGTGTTTGACACCAAACACGACATGTTTTGATGCAGCCATTCCATAGTTAGCATTTACCGCGAGGATATAATGCACTTAAGAGTATATGGTTTGACTGCATTCACAAACAGCCCCAGAGAATGGACTCTGAGGGCTGCAGAGGGGCCCTGCTCAGGCAGGGGCACCCCTCACATGGAAACTAAGCACCCTGCCCTCAGGATTGATAGGGCCTGCCTTAGGGGTGACTGATAAGTCCCAATGTGTGCAGGAGAGATATAGGGGACCTATATCTCAGTGAGGGGTGCTAGCACTTCCTCACCCAGGCTGCAGTAGCAGGCCTGTGGTGTCAGATTTTAGTCTGCTTCCCAGGGGTGGCATAATACATGCTTCAGCCCCTGGTAGGCCTGTGAAGTACCTATGCCCTTGGTACCTAAGGTACCATATACTAGGGACTCATAAGGTACCACAGTATCCAATCACTAGTGCACCTAGAGTGCACTCCAAATCGTTTAGAGAGAACAGAGAGGCTGGGGCCCTGATTAGCAGGGACCCAGCCAGACTATAGCCAGAAACCAGTGTAAACAAGTGGGGGCAACATAAGAGGCAGATCCTACTCTCCTACACTTATCCTGCTCAGTTCAGAGGAAACAGCATTTACCACGATGCCACAATACAACGACTCCTTTACAACGACAATGCCTTTACAATGAAAGTGTTCACAACAACTTTTTTTTACCAGAACTATGCCTTTACCACACATGCCTTTACACCAAACATGTAAGCATTTTGCAGGTAAGTGTATATATATATATATATATACACACACATATAAAAAATATATATATATTACCTACTGGCAGTAGCTTTAAATAAAGGAGGGGGGCCGCGCTGCCCCCCTCCAGGGGCCCTACATGGCCCTGGGGACTGCCACCCCCAGGGCCAGCTCCAGCAATGTCCTGGGGTGCACACCCCCAGGTCATTGCAGTTTGCTATGGCATGGCCGGAGTACTGTTCCCACCATGCCATAGCAAACAGTGTGCTCCGCTTTGAGCAAGCGAGAGCATTATGCTCTTGCTTGGTCAGAGCGGAGCACACTTTGCTTTTTTCACACAGGGAGCTGCATGTCAGTAGCTCCCTGGGTGTAAAAAGCAATGCCAGCTCCCGCAGGAGGCAGGAGCCAGCCGGGACCATGGGGGCCTTCAGGCTCCCCCCATGGTCCCCAACAAGGTGGCCATGCCCGGGGGATGGGATCCCAGGGGCCAAAAATGGCCTGGGAGGGGAGCCACGTGGTCCCCCTCCTCTTTTTATACAAAAATATAAAGGCCTGGCACCAGGGGATGGGGTCCCCGGGGCCTAAATCAGACTTGGGCAGGGGGCTGCCTGGCCCCCTTGCCTTTTTAAAAAAAAGAAAAAGAAAAAAAGAAAAGGGCAGGCCCCGGAGGATGGGCTCCCCGGGGCCGAAAATAACCTGTGAGGGGGGCCGCTTGGCCCCCCCTCTGTTTAAATTTTTTTAAATGAGGGGGATGGACAACTCACTGGAGGCCCTACCCCCTCTCTCCACTACTCTGCAAACATGCCTCCTGGTGCACTCCTGGTGGCTGCTGAGGGTCCTTAGGGGCCAAGAAGACTTCCTGTTACCTCCAGTAAGCCCCACACAGTGGGATTGCTGAGAGGTGGTCGGAGGCCATACCCCCTTTCTCCACCACCCTGCAAATGCGCCTCTCGGTGCACTGATGGTGGGGAGGTGAGGTCCCCTTGCCTCCTGAGGGCCTCTGGACTAAAGTGGACTTCATGCCTGAAGCAGTAGTGCAACAGGAGCTGCGTTTGCAGAGTGGTGGAGAAAGAGGGTGTGGCCTCTGACGACCTCTCAGCAATGCAGCTGTGTGGGTCTTACTGGAGGTCACAGGAGAGCAAGTTGGCCCCCAAGGACCCTGAAGAGCCAAGGGGACTTCATCCCCAACTAGTAGTGCACCAGGGGGTGCGTTTGCAGAGTGGTGGAGAAAGGGGGGATGGCCACTGAAAACCTCTCAGCAACCCCACTGTGTGGGATTTACTGGAGGTAATAGGAGGACTTGTTGGCCCCCAAGGACCCTCTTGAACCAAGGGGACTTCATCGCCCAACTAGTAGTGCGCAGAGTGGTGGAGAAAGGGGGAGTGGCCTCTTACAATTTCCCTGCAATCCTGCTGTGTGGGACTTACTGGAGGTAACAGGAGGGGTAGTTGGCCCCCAAGGACGTCCTTGGGGCTAACTACCCCTCCTGTTACCTCCAGTAAGTCCCACAAAGCAGGGTTGCTAAGAGGTGTTCGGAGGCCACGCCCCTTTCTCCATCACTCTGAAAAACACAGCTCCTGGTGCACTACTGGTTTGTGGATGAAGTCCACTTTACTCCTGAGACCCTTGGGGGCCAAGAAGCCCTCTTGGTACCTCCTTTAAGTCCTACACAGCAGAAGTTCTGAGAGCTGGTCAGAGGCCCCACCCTCATTCTCCTCCACTCTGCAAATGTGACTACTACTTTAAAATCTATAGAAATTCACTGAAAAAAACAAAGTTTACAGGGACATCATAGTTAGAAACTAGCATTTAAAAAACCTTAAAAATTCACTGAAAAAAACAAAGGTTACCGGGACGTTATAGTTGGGAAATATAATTTAAACAAACCTTAGAAATTCACTGAAAAAACCACAGGTTTCAGGGACGTTATAGTTAGTTGGACATTTCACTCGTACAAAACCAGAGATATTCGGCCATTATAGTTAGTTGAGCTAAGTATAACTCGTGCCCCCGCAATGCACTGCTTATGACTTCACATATTACATCACTCATGACATGGTCAGTGACATCACTCATGACATCTCAAATGACATCACTGATGACATCATCCACAGAATCTCTGACGCACCCACTCACACCCCAATATAACCTTTCATACACCCACTCCAACTTCCACACTACCATTTTCAAAACCATTGACCCACCCATACCTGTACTTACACACCCACTCACTGATTCATAGGACTACACATACATCTACTCAATCACCCATACAGCCACACATATACCAACTCACTCACTAATACAGCCACTGATATATCCACTCATCTACCCATACAGCCACTCACAGTCAGTCACCCATAGAGCTACTCACACACCTACTCACTTACCCATAAAGTCAATCACACAGCCACTTACTAACCTACACAGTTATACACACACCCACTCACTTATTCGTACAGATACTAACACATACTCACCTATACAGTCACTGACACAAGCACACACTCACCTATGCAGCCACTCATAACCAACTGACTCACCAATGAAGCCACTGACATATCCACTCAAACACCCATACAGCCACCCACACACTGAGGCAGTCACCCATAGAGCTACTCACACACCTACTCCCTCACCAATACAGTCAATCTCATAGCCACTTACTCACTAATACAGTTATACACCCACCCACTCACTTATTCATACAGATACTAACACATACTCACTCACCTATACAGTCACTGACACAAGCATACACTCACCCATATGGCCACTCTCACAATCACTCAGGCACACTTACAGTCACTCATATACACCAACACTAACCTATACTGTCTTTCACATATGCAGTTATTCACCCATATACCACTGACACATCCATTCACTCACCGACAAATCCATACACACACTCAGTCATCCATACAGGCCCTCACAGATGCTCTCACTAACCCTACAGCTACTGACTCACCCACTCACTCATCAATGCAGGCAGTCATACACACCCTCACCCACCCACACAGACACTCATACAGGTACTCAGACAACCAATAAATCACCTATACAGCCACTCATATACATACTCAACAACCCATACAGCCACTTAGACACCAGCTGACAGACTGATACAGATATTCGCACAACCTAGTCACTCATCCACACATTCCCTGAGACACCTAATCACTCACTTATATAGTCAGTCAAGCACCCACTGAATCATCCAAACAGGTACTTATACACCCACTGATTCACCAATACACCTTGGTATAAATATTTAACACTGGATGATGTCATCAGTGATGTCATTTGAGATGTTATCAGTGATGTCATCAGTGATGTCACTGGCAATGTCATGAGTGATGTAACATGTGAGGGCATAAGCAGTGCAATGCGAGAGTGCCAGTTATAGTTAGCTCACCTAACTATAACTGCTGAATTTCTCTGGTTTTGTACAAGTGAAATGTCAGTCTAACCTCCCTGTAACCTTTGTTTTTTTCAGTGAATTTTGAAGGTTTTTTTAATTATATTTCCTAACTATAACATCCCTGTAACCTTTGTTTTTTCAGTGAATTTCCAAGGATTTTTAAATGCTAATTCCTAACTATGACGTCCTTGTAATCTTTGTTTTTTTCAGTGACTATATATAGTCACTGAAGAAGAAAAAATGTTTACAGGATGTTATAGTCAGGCTCACATTTCACTCAAACAAAGCCAGTGAAATTCAGTAATGTGCATAAACACATTTCCGGTTCATGTGAATCAGAGTACTGAGCAAAAAAATAACTTTCACAGGCTATCATTGCATTCAGTATTGAGATGATTGAAACTGTTGAGAATAGAACTGAAGTCTGTTTTGAATGTTTATGCACATTACGTTTTAAAAGGCACACAACTGACTGTACCATATTTACATATGATTAAGATCATGAGTAAGGTTGAAATGCGTCATGTAAAGAACTCTTTGTGAATAAAGGATATTTTATCCTCAAACCGGTTGGTGGGCTTGTTTCATGCTGCTGGTGTAGCAATTGTGTCTCTTTTGCAGTATGTAGCGGTTGACGTCCGTTCATGAGCCCTGACCCGTGAGGCTGGGCATCCTTATTAGCGTCGAAGTTTCTTGCGGACATATATATATAATCAAAGGTTACAGGGACGTTATAGTTAGGCTCACATTTCACTCATACAAAACCAGAGAAATTCAGCAGTTACCTGAGCTAAGTATAACTTACACCCCGGCAATGCACTGCTTATGACCTCACATATTACATCACTCATAGCATGGTCAATGACATCACTGATGACATGGCTGATGCTATCATCCAGTGAGTGTAAGTTTTTTCTAAAAGTTTGTTTGTTAAACATATATAATAAGCTACTACAAAAGTTAAACTAGTATACTAGGTGTACTACTAATGAGTGATACTGTTTCTAACATATATTATGTGAGTGGCTGTGTGACTGTGTGTATCCGTGTGTGAGTGGGTGTCTGAGTGGCTGTATGGGTGTGTGAGGGGATGTAAGTGTATATATGTGGGTGTGTAAGTAGCTGTGTGGGTGAATGAGTAGCTGTGTGAGTGGCTGTATTGGTGAAGGAGTGGGTGTGTCAGTGGCTGTATGGGTGAGTGAGTGGCTGTGTGAGTGGCTGTATGGGTAGGTGAGTGGGTGTGTCAGTGACTGTATGGGTGAGTGAGTGTCTGAATAACTGTATGAGTGAGTGACTAGGTGTGTAAGTGGCTGTATGGATGAGGGAGTGACTGAGTGGGTGTTTGGTTAAGTGAATTGGTAAGTGACTGGCTGTATAGGAGAGTGTTTCTCTGTGTGAATGGCTGTATGGGTGAGTGAGCGGATGTGGGAGTGCTTGTATGGATGTGTGAATGGATATGTAAGTGGTTGTGTTGGTGTGTGAGTGTGTGTGTCTGAGTGCTTGTATGGGTGAGTGAGTGGGTATGTTAGTGGCTGTATAGGTGAATAAGTGAGTGTGTGAGTAGTTGTATGGGTGAGTGTATGGCTGCGTGAGTGGCTGTATAGGTGAGTGACTGGTTGCATGGGTAGCTGTATGGGCAAGTGAGTGGTTGTGTGAGTGGCTGTTTGAGTGAGTGAGGGTATGTGTGAATGCCTGTATAGGTGTGTTAGTGGGTGTGTGAATGGCTCTATGGTTGAGTGAGTAGTTGTGTGAGTACTTGTATGGGTCTGTAAATGGGTATGTGAGAGGTTGTGGGGATGGTGTCATCAATGATGGCTCCTGTGCAGAGTGGTTGATAAAGGGGGTGGGGCCTGCTACGACTGTTCAGCAATCCCACTTTGGGGGACTTACCTGTTAAAAAAATAGGGTTTCTTGGCCCCCAACCACCCTCAGCAGCAAATGGTACTTCATCCCCCACTTCTACAAAAAATGGAACCTGGAGAGATATAGGTCAAGTACATGTGCTCATTTATATCAATGAATTGCAAATAGGGTGTGCAGTTCCTCATAAAAATAAACTAGAGACCAAGGTTCTAGGAAAGGGAATATGCTCTAATAGGAGCACGGGCCCTCACACACCCAAATGGGTGTCATGCTTCATTATTGGGCTAGCTCCCCGCCGGGCCGGCACTGCAATGTCCCATGGGCACCCACTAGGGGGCTCTTTTCCGGAAATCTTCTTAGTTAGCCATCTGGTGAAGTGAGGGTGTGTGGGCTCAACAAGTGTAGTGGAGAGTGGTGATGAAAGTGAGTTGAAATAGGTATAGTGATACTCAGAGTCAGTCTATTCAATGAATGAGCTCTCGCTAACCAAATTAAACACATATATGCTAACTTAGGATATAATGGTCCTAGCTAGCCTTGTGAACGAGTTGGTCTAAATGGTCAACATGTTTCTCGCCTAATTATATCAAAAATGATCATGTGGCAATTCTTCAGGACCTAAAAGGTAAACCTAAACTACAATATGACTGGTGTCACGACTTGCTCCCTGCGTTCTCGTGTCCACCACCAGGGGGCTGGACTGTAGGACCCTCCAGTGTTCTACTAAGCTTCAGACCCTCCCCTTCATGTACATACTGACTTACAGCCATTTGGACTCTACTTGGAAATGGCCATCCATTCCCAATCCATGCCGGGTTTTGTGGAAGCCAGCCTGCTCTTGTCGGAAACTACATTACCTAGAATTTCCTGCTCACTGCTTCGTCTCCACCCCTGCAGGCCAAGGGTGGGTGGAGAAATTCATCTCACCTGTGGCTGGCTGCTGCTAGCCTGCTCACACCTGATGCATGTGATTACTGTGAGCTCTTTTGAGCCCCAGCTCCCTTCAGGCCAAGGTTGGTCATTGTAGCTGTGTACCGGTGAGACCGACCCTTGTTTCCAGTGTTTCCTGAGCTTTTTGATATCCTTGTTTCCAGTGTTTCCTGAACTTTAGTTGTTCCTTATTCCTGAGCTGCTACTGTTTTCTTTGTTGCTGAATTAGCACTGCCTGCAGTGCTACCTTGACCCCTGACCATTAGCATTCCTTGTTCCTGAGCTGCAGCAGTTTCCCTTGTTCCTGAATTAGCACTGCCTGCAGTGCTACCTTGACTCCTGAGCTTTTGCTCAATTCTAGTTCCTTGTCCAGCATTGCCTTCAGTGCTACTTTTGTTTCTTGATTCCTGAACCAGCACTATTCTAGTATACCCTTGTCGCCTCCCCTTCTTTATATCCTTTTCCAGTCCCTGCTTTGCTTCCCGTTTCCTTGGTTCCAGTTCCTAGTTCACTGTCTTGCTATTCCTGCTGGCTTGCTTCTATCACCTTGTATGTTTGTTACTTGTTTTCTGCCAAGTGTGCCCTGTGATGTCCTTCATTTCCTGTTAAGCACTCCTCCTTGCTAGCTCCTTGTCTATTGTGCTTGTATTTAGTTGAACCCCCCTTGCTGTTACTGCCTTGCGCGTTCCTGTTTGATCTCCAGGATCCGTGGGTGCAGCTGACAACCTAGGTGGCGTTTCTTGTTCACTGTGAGTATTGTCTTTGAGTTACATTTATAACATCACCATAGGTATCAGCTCCACAGACCCTGCCATTGCAAGCGTGCCCTATATGTGGTTATTTGCAGTCAGTATCTGTAACAGCAATTGTGGGTGAGAAACTTACTGAGCTTCAGTCTTACCGTGTGGAGCTCCCGAGTGCTTTACCCACATTCCCTTTATTGTTAATGTTGTTTTTTATATAAGTGTCTTGCACGTCCATCCTGGGTGTAGTTATTCTGAATGCTAAACTGCCTCTTGAGTACCCATCCTTTGAGTCTTAGCCATCGTGTTCCCTTGTACAGGCTTCCCCTTTGGATCCCTTTTTCTCCTCTGACTACCTGTGTGATCCTGGGCAGAGCTGTACTCCTTTTCTGCTTCATTTTCTACCCAGTTACCAGTCTTTGTCCAAGTCCCTGACTGTGTCCCAGACAGTCCCGGACAGTCCCTGACAACTGGTTTCAGTCAGTGAATGTACTTTGGTCAGGATAACCAGTCACACAACAAGTCAAATGTTAAATATTGCACCTTAGAACAAGTCAAATCAGCCTGAAACACAAAGACAAACAAACATTACATGGAAATTTGTAAATCACAAATAGGCAGTTTTTTAGGCGGAGGCATGTGAAATCACTAACAACTGCATGCCCCAAGTGACAACATCAAAACATAAAACATGAAAACTGACACCACCAACCTCTTCAAACAAAGTGCTAGAAATTTGCTGGCTCTAACGTAACTCGAACTTACCCAAACTGGGTATTGAATCAAGCCCCATGAGGAAAATGCAGAAGGAACGCCTATCAGCATCCTAAACAGAAACAAGAATCAGCTTTACAATGGGTTCATCTTACCGCGGGGTCAAAGCAGAACTCCTGTCTCGTGATTCGATACTTACTAGGTCACGGAGAGGTGTCCGCTGTGAGACCTACCCAGGCTCTGCTTCCTTAAAGGGAAGCAAACGAGTTGGGGCGGGGTCTATGTAAACACGGCCAGAACGTGCGTGCGTCGAATTGCGTCCAGCATTCATTACTTACTGTAGTTGGTGTAAACAAGGCCCCCATCTTGGGGCATATATCGGTTGTGTTAGGAGAGATCTCCTTAGTTGTGGAATGCCCACACTCATGTAATGTTGCACAACAATGCTTTATTCAGTACCGGCGTCCAAGTGACAAATGCCAGTAATATTATAATTTTTTTTTATTTTTTATTAGTTTCCATATATTCTCATACATTGCAGATAAATGACATACATGAATACAGTATGAGGAAGCCAAAAAGCGAATCATAAAATAACAAAACAAGTGAAACGACCAACAAGTGGCTATATTACGCGCTCAGAAGGAATAGGTTCCAAACACAGTGAAATTGCAACTGCACAACATTGTAGTACGGGGTAACATAGCATACATGATTCAGACAGAGACATCGCCGTTGGTGTCCGTCGGCACGGCAGATCGTAAATAAAGAAGAAGAGGCGCCCATATGTCATTTGGTCTGGACATAGATGGCAGCTCCTCTGCATAGAGTATCAAATTGTCCCTACAGTATGTTAAATCTTTGAGCCAGTGTTCAGCTAAGGTACTCTGTTTGCTCTCCCACAGCATCGCCACTCGCCTTTTAGCTATTAACAATGCCACATGAGCCAGCCGGCACATGGCACCCTTTAGGGAGGGAAGTAGGCCTAGCAGGCACATCTTTGGAGAGCACGGCAATTCAACTCCCACTATTTTAGACAGAGTAGCGACCACCACCCTCCAGTAGTTCTGCACTCTCCCGCAGGCCCAAGCCAGATGCCAGAAATCAGCCTCAGGCACCCTACATCGCTTACAAGCAGCAGTATCTCGGAGCCCATATTTAAAAAGTTTATTTGGTGTGTAATAGACCTGGTGCAAATATTTAAAATGGATGATGCGCAAATTTCCATTGGAGGTAAGGGTGTTTGTTAGTTGGCAGCACTGCTCCCATTCCCTCGGTGTCAAGCAGGGGTCTAAACAGGTATTCCAGGTGTCCAAACTCCGGGTAGGCGGAGTGCACCCATCTTCCTTAGCCGCGCGATAGAGCCTGGCAACGAGCCTATGACGGGATGGGGATGTGAGTAACGTGTGTAGTGCCAGTAATACAAGCGGTTCTGCGGGGAATACAGAATAGTGCGCTTGTATCGCTTTTTTAAATCTGTGACACAGAAATAGAAACAGAGGCGTTTTGTGTTGGATGTAGTCCATGTCTGTAGCTGTCAGGAAAGTACCATTGGGGTAGAGATCTTGTAGTTTGTCAATGCCTACTAGTGCCAGTGTACGTATTGCCCCCGCCTCCCGCGCCACCGACAGCTCAGCATGATAAGCCAAGGGCAACAGTGGGGAGTATAATGGCAGTTTACCGGCCTTGCGGCCCAGCCCCTGCCACGCAGTGATAGTGGAGTTTATAGTGCTAATTGTACCTCTAGGAGTGGTTCTGCGGTGATGTGTGAGGACGGAGTGCAATGGAATTGGGTGCGCCTCCCAGTGCTCCACCGCGACGTGTGCAACGAAATCGTGGGGCTGGTACCAATAATATGCGTATTGCGCCTGTGCAGAGAGATAATATAAGTAGATGTCTGGGACGCAGAACCCTCCATGTTTATAATCAAGAGTGAGAGTGCTCCAGCCCACACGAGCCTGCTTCCCACCCCATATCAGCCGAAGAAGCATGGTACGCACCGCTTAAAAAAATTGCTGAGTGAGAGGAATTGGTATGTTATTGAAAAAGTACAGATACTTAGGCAGCACCACCATTTTTATCAAAGCAATACGATCTGCAAGTGAAAGCGGGAGGTGCACCCATCTGTCGACTTGCTGTTCCAACAACACAGTGGCAGTGCCGTAATTCTCGCGAAAGACTCTATCTGGGTCCCGATGTACCCATACACCCAAATACTTGACCGGCTCTGTGGCCCAGGCTAGAGGGAATTCAAGTGTATGCGGAAGCGTACTCGCCGTCAGTGGCATCACCACCGACTTCTCCCAATTGATATGGAGCCCGGAGAAACGAGCGAACCGGATATATTCCCGCAGTACCGGGTCAAGGCGTTGCTGAGGCTCTCGAATAAAGAGCAGCATATCATCCGCATAAAGAGAGATGATAAGCGGACGGTGCATAAGGGTTAATGCTGCCTGTTTATGACATTGCCTAATGAGGCACGCTAGCGGTTCAAGCGTTAGCGCAAATAGGAGTGGCGAGAGCGGACACCCTTGCCTAGTACCTCTAGTAATTAGGATAGAGTCCGAGGTGCACCCCCCCACCCGAACCCGCGCTGTGGGGTTGGCGTACAGGAGACGGACCCAGTTGACGAAGAAGGGGGAGAACCCCATACGTTGCAGAACATAAAAGAGATATCCCCATTCGATCGAATCAAACGCTTTAGCAGCGTCTAACATAACCGCTGCAGCTGGAAGCTCGGGAGAGATGGTGTGAAATAGAGCGAACAATGTACGCAAGTTATGGGAGGTGGATCGCGTGGGAATAAAGCCCGACTGGTCCGGAAGCACCAGGTTTGTCATGAGAGGTTGGAGACGGAGGGCCAGAATCTAAATGCCAGTAATATTCAATTATCAAGGGGGTCTGAAAAAACGTAACTGTTAAATCGGTGCACCCCTATATAAATCTCGAATGATGGGTTTTAGCGTTGTCTGAGAGCGGTTGAACTATTGGGCTCAAGTAATGTGGAGGCAGACGACGGGCAATAGGTTTTAGTATGTCATATCACAAAAGTGTAGGATGAGTATACATAGTAGGAACCCGAGTGTTGTATCTACAGTCTATATCTTGTACCCCAGCCAATCAATGGTTATGTGATTCTAAAGTAGGGTGTATTAGTTATTCAATTCCACCCATAGAATGTCATCATTAAGGCCCACTATATGTGTAGAAAGTGGAAAGATCCAGTTTTGTTCCTTTCTAAACAAGATGTCCTGTCATAAATCCATCAGTCCATCTAAGGTCATCCAGAGAGTGACCCACATTGAGAAAGTGGGTGCTCATTTTGGTGTTGGATTTTTTACACTGTATATTACTGCAGTGTTCTGTCAACTTTTACTGCCCTGGTAGTCAAGCTTATGTATTTCATTTGGCAGGGACAGGTAATCATGCATATACAATTCTTAGAATTGCAATTTGTGTGTTTTTTTTCTGAACCCACGTGAAAGTGTCATTCGGCTGAATTATTTTCGTGAAGGCACACACATTGCATGATCCGCAGGGGAAATGTCCCGCTACTGGTGTATGGTCCCACAGAGTCATCTGTGAGGTACTGCAGACTTTTTAAGACTGTTGTGGATTAGAATATCCTTCAAATTGGTGGTTCATTTGTATGCAAACCTCGGTGGAGGTAGTGTAAGATTGCCTATTTGCAAGATTGTCCAGTGTTTTCTAGTGATTTTTTTGAATGGTGCTAGACTCAGGTGTAAAGATTGTGATGCAAGTTAAAATATCTGACCTTGGTCTAACTCATGGTTCCAGTAGCGTGTCCCTATTGTTATTGTTTTTGTGCAGTTTTTATACATCTCACAGGATAGTGTAGAGTGTCTAAGTTGTCTGCTTTAGCTTGTTTGTTGTAATCAGTTATGTTACTGCAATTACTGCACAGTCTCAGAAACTGCCCATAAGGCAGATTATTTCAGAATGCCTTTGGGTGATGGCTTCCATTAAGGAGCAGGCTGTTACAATCTGTGGGTTTTTTGAAGGTCGTGGTGTGTAATCTACCATCAGTCAAATGAATCATAAGGTCTAGAAATGGTAGCCCCGTTTCCAAAATGTTGGCTGTAAAGTGTAAGTAAGGATTCAGTGTATTGATCCATTCAACAAAAGAAGTAAAGGTGGTTTTCTCTCCTTTCCAAAAGATTAAAATGTTGTTAATATAACAACGCCAGCTGAGGATGTTCACATTATAGGGATTGGCAGGGCACAGAATGTCTTCCTTTTCGAAGTTAGACATATATAGACAAGCCAAACTTAGGGCGAAGGTACTGCCCATTGAAGTTCCCTGGGTTTGATGGAATAGATTATTGTCAAATTGAAAACAAAATGCAGTAAGAGCTGGGGAGGCGCACTACATGACAAAACTTGTCGGTGTGGGCGAAGTCCAATCTGCTGATTGAAGGATATTCTCGATCATCTCCAGAGTGGCTGCCTGGGGAATGTTCGTATAAAGAGCCTCCACTTCCAGGGGGACTAAGAGGTCTACCTGTGGTATGTCATTGTTGGTCACCTCAATCAGATTCAATATATCCCTTGTATCCAGTACAAAGGAGGGTGTCCAAACATTTTAGAAAATGGTCGCAAAACTTAGATAAGGGTTTGAGTAGAGAACCTATGCCGGACACAATTGGTCTTCCGAGTGGCGGAAGGGTACCCTTATGAATTTAAAGGAGGGTGTAGAAATTGGGGATTCTAGGTTGTTTTTTCACAAGGAAATTCGCCTCACTTTTAGAAACCCAACCTTGACTTTCTGCTAAGGAGACCATGGAAACAATGTGAGTATTGAGATGATTAGTGGGGTCTTCAGTGATCGGAGTGTTATATTGTTGATCTGATAACTGGTGAATGCATTTCCTGTCATAGTCAGGGGTTGACTTGATCACAATGACTCCCTCTTTGTCTTCCTGTTTTATCGTTATGGTCGTATCTTTAGCCAGGGATCATATAGCTTCAGATTCCATGTTGACATTTTGTGAAAGCTATTGGTTTTGTAACTTCTTCCAACCTCCTTAAGAACTGCTTGTTCAAAGGTAAGGAGTTCATTCGGGAACGTGCTTGAGGTAGGAGTGAATGTGGAGGGGTTACGTAGCCCTGAATTCATTGTTTCTTGAAGGGGTTTGCCTGCAAAGAATGCTTTCAAGCGTATCTTGCGGAAAGAATTGTGTAATTCACAATTGGTCTGAAATGTATCCGTTTTTGGCTTGGGTACAAAACCCAATCCTTTCTGCGGGGGCTTTTTCTCTGTCTCAGTGAGACTTCTCAAAGAGAGATTAACTATGAATTTTTCTTTCCCACATGGCTCCTGAGTTGCATTTGCAGAGGGAGGGGTGGGTCTTGCCATTGACCTCGTTTCTGTTGTTGGCCCCCTCTTCTTCCTCTCTCTCTGCCCCAACCTCTGCCTAAAAAAGATGGGGGTTGTAGGGGGTCAAACTTGTTGAAGCAATAGGGGTTCTTGGCCCCCTACAACCTTCAGCAGCCAAGTGGACTTCATCCCCCAACCAGTAGTGCGCCAGGAGGCCCTTGTGCAGAGTGGTTGAAAAAGGGGGCGGGCCTCCGATGATGTCTCAGCAATCCCGCTGTGGGGGACTTACTTGTCACAACAATAGGGGTCCTTGACCCCTAACGACCCTCATCAGCCAAGGGGACTTCATCCCCCAACCAGTAGTACGCCAGGAGGCCCCTGTGCAGAATTGTTGAGAAAGGGGAGGGCCTCCGACAATGTCTCAGCTATTCAGCTGTGGGGGACTTACTTGGTGCAACAATAGGGGTTCTTCGCACCCCACGACCCTCAGCAGCCATGGGGACTTTATCCCCAACTAGTAGTGCGCCAGGAGGCCCCCTGTGCAGAGTGGTTGAGAAGGGGTGCGGGCCTCCAAGGAGGTCTCAGCAATTCTCACCAAGCTCGTTTCTGACCTTTATTTTACCTCTTTCTGCTCGTTTCTCACCTTTATCATGCCTCTTTCTGCTCATTTCCTACCCTTATTCACCCTCTTTCTGCTCATTTCTCACCTTTATCTTGCCTCTTTCTGCTCATTGCTGACCTGTATTCTGCATCTTTCTGCTCGTTTCTTAACTTTATTCTGCCTCTTGCTACTTGTTTCCGACCTCTATTTTGCCTCTTTGTGCTCGTTTCTGACCTTTATTCTGCTTTTTCTGCTCATTTCTCACCTTTATTCTGTCTCTTTCTGCTCGTTTCTCACCTTTAGTCGACCACTTGCTGCTCGTTTCTCATCTTTATTTTGCCTCTTTCTGCTAGTTTCTGTCCTCTATTCTGCCTCTTTCTGCTCGTTGCTGACCTTTATTTTGCCTCTTTGTGCTTGTTTCTCACCTTTATTTTGCCTCTCTCTGCTCATTGCTGACCTTTATGTTGCCTCTTTCTGCTAATTTCTCACCTTTATTTTGCCTCTTGCTGCTTGTTTCTGACCTCTATTTTGCCTCCTTCTGCTCGTTTCCGACATTTATGCTGCCTTTTTCCGCTCATTTCGGACCTCTATTCTGCCTCTTTCTGCTTGTTTCTGACCTTTATTCTGCCTTTCTGCTCGTTTCTGACCTCAATTCTGCATCTTGCTGCTCGTTTCTGACCTCTATCATGCCTCTTTCTGCTCATTTCTGACCTTTATTCTGCTTCTTGCTGCTGGTTTCTCACCTTTATTTAGCCTCTTTCAGCTCATTGCTGACCTTTAGTCTGCCTCTTTCTGCTGTTTCTGACCTTTATTCTGCCTCTTTCTGCTCATTTCTCACCTTAATCTTGCCTCTTTCTGCTCATTGCTGACCTTTATTCTGCCTCTTTCTGCTTGTTTCTCACCTTTATTCTGCCTCTTTTTGCCCATTTCTCACCTTTATCTTGCCTCTTTCTGATCTTTATTCTGCCTCTTTCTGCTCATTTCTGACCTTTATTTAGCCTCTTTCTGCTCTTCCCTGGGACCGCGGGGAGATCCTCAAGGCCCTCGTGGTCCCAGTCTGTTTCCCGCCTCATGCGGGAGGCAGCATTGTTTTCACACACAGGGATCTGCTAAACATGCATCTCCCTGTGTGTGAAAGCCATTCGTCTGTTTCCCTGCTCGCTTGACAGCAGGCAAGGAAACACATGAATGTTCAGCTTCCAGCAAGCGAGAGCATTTTCACAGATTTCACTTGCCGAAAACAGAGTGCTTGCAGTGACTTGACAGGAGCAGTTAAAGCTCCCACCAAGCCACAGCAAAGAGTTATGTCAGGGGGGTTGGTACCCTGGGACATAGCAGGAGCCGGCCCTGGGGGGTGGCAGTCCCCAGGGCCATCTAATACTCTAGGAGGGGGGCCATTCAGTACTTAGCCTGCCCACATTCATAATTTTAAATTCCCCGAGAGGTTGTGGTTCCCGGGGCTGGGGGGGGGGTCACGTGGGTCCCTCCACATTTATTTCAGATTTGCCCTGGGGAGGTGGCGGTCCCCAGGGCACGGGGTTGCAGCGCAGGCAACCCCTGCATAAATTAACTGCACTGTTCCGGGGAGGTGGCGGTCCCCGGGGCTTTTATAAGCCCAAGGAGGGGGGCTCTCTGAGCCCCCTCCTACTTTTACAGGATCTGGCCCTCGCTTGTTGTTTTTTTCCTGCAAATTCAGCAATATCTAGATTTTTCTGTAATTTAAAAAAAAAAATGCTGTTTTGCCTTGTGGGGCCCAGGGGGACCCTAAGACCAAGGCTTGGGGGTCAGGGTATTTCTACCCATCTCCCTTTTCCTTTTTTTATGTTTCATTGTGGGACTTGGCTTAGTCCCAAGATGGCTGTCAACACTTCCTTGTTGAAGTGTTGGAGGCCAATCACAGCTCTGCATGTCCCTGAATGAGCAGTGTTATTTTTCGCAAAGTTGTTGCGGCCACAGATGTTACTAACTATATTCTCTTAAACAACTACTGAATGGATTTATGCCAAAAAACAAAAAGTATAATCTGCGTAACCAAATCTACCTTTCTGCCAAATTTGGTGTAATTCCGTCCAGTGGTTCAGTCTACAGGCGTGTCTAAAGAGTCTATGGGAAGTAACATGAGAAACACACCTTTTTGACACCCCTCCGAATCTTGGATCACCCCGAAACTTCCAATGGTCAACAAGAATCACCAGCACACTTTTTTGGGAAAAGTTTGTGACGAATGGCGCCAAAGATATGGGCAAGTCAAAAAACACTTTTCCTATGGAAACAAGGTCCCAACTATAACTACTTACTGGTGACCTCCAATAGGTAATATATAGGGTTTACACTTACCTGTTAATTTTCTACCATGCATATGCCTTCACCTTGCATGCCTTTATAACGAAAATGTAAGTATTTTACAGGTAAGTATAAACCCAATTCAGCCTTGCATATGCCTTCATCATGCATGCCTTCACAACGAAAATGCAAGTATTTTACAGGTAAGTATAAATCCAGTTTAGATGTGTCGGCTGAAGAAGGACAAGCCATTCCTGAATACAGAGAGCAGGAGATTGCCCAGGACAGCCATTAGGTGCCCATGTGTAGATCAGGCAAATGCTCCTTATAAGAGTTGCCCAAATTTTTTTTCCCTGGGTCTTTAGGTGATACAGTTTATTTGACCCATGTTTTTATTGGATCCCCTAGGTTCAGACAACCCAATCCCTTATTGGTGAGGCTGAGTTGGCTGCCCATTGCAGACCTTGCATTGTTTAAAGTCATGTGCACAGTCCATCAAGCCACCTAAAGCCTCTCTCCTGCGTTTCTGAAGAACAGGCTTCATCTCCTTATGTCTAGTGAAGAAGATCATCAAATAAATTTTTTTTTAATACTTGCTATGTTTTAAAAGCTTAGGGTAAGTGGAAATGGTTCTCAAGCTTGACTTTGAGGCTGGTCTGTGGAAAAATATTGCAGAAATGGAAGTCCAGTAAACACATTACCCACAGGCATTTACACTATATTTTAAATATCTCTGGAGCATAAAGAGTAGAACATTTTTTCTGACAGCCATGACCACAAACCTCCATCTGGAGCAAAATGGATCATTAGAAGGCAACAGATAGTCCAGAAATCATGATGACCCAAAGTCATCATCATTTATTTGCGCTTAATAATATATTAACTTGTTATATGCTTAGCCATTATTTATATGTATGCATACGTTATATGACACTTAGATTTAGTAAAATGAGTGATTTAAATGTTTTCTACTTAGCTATAGTGGGATATATACATCTTAACATTGACAAGACTGGGCCCAAGGGCCTGACTCCATATTATACTAAACGCTGTATTTTTACTTGGTGCGCATACCATTCGTTTTGTATCAGGCACAAGAGTCACCGTGTTCTCATCTGTTAGCTTACTGTGTGAAGGTCATGTTTTCTGTAATTAATTGGATGGATGGTGATTCTCAGCACCAGCACGTTATGCCATGGGAGACAGAGGAGATGGATACTCCCGTGCAAAATATTGTGAAGGCCACGATGGTGGAAGAATCTGCCATTTTACTATTCGTGAGAAGTAGGCTGTCACCAAGTACAGCGGTTACACTGATTTCTGATTTGTTCTTACTGGTGGGAACCTGTGGAATGCATCTCTTAGACGTAATTTCATGTTTTAACTGTATGAAATGGTTTTAGCCAGACAACATTTGCCCAGTCCACCTTTGCAAATGGACGTCAACTCTCTCTCTTGAGACCCAATGATTCTTATATTTCTGCTCATAGACTTAACTTGTGCAGCAAGTATATTTCTCCTTTGCTTGATTAGAACCTTCATTTTGTTCTACTTTTGATGCTATATACGCTGACACCAGCTGCTTCAACTTTTCCAACTTACTCATAACCTTAGCTTAGCATTACGGAGTTTCCTTTTATGGGACGAGAATTTTACTTTACTTTGCATATGCTGTCTTTAATAATTCGTTCTTGCATTTGCCGAATTGAATTATCTGTATTATATTCCACACGCTGTATTCAGGTGACTTTTGATTTATGCTAAACTGATTCGATTTGCGACTGCAACTTTACTAATTTGGTAATAAACCTTCATGGTTTGCAAAATTACTATTCTGTGTCATTCCTGTGGTGCAAATGCTGCTTCACTTTCATCAATATATTTTTGAACGTATGGTTACAGCCTCCGTTCCAGATAAAGGTCCATCCCAGTGAACATACTAGAGATTTCAGTTTGCGCCATGTTTGTGTGAAGCAAACACCATTCTTATCTCTCATGCTATCTAGATATTCTTATTAAAAGCAAAAACAGCAAAACATTTCCAGAAATGTTGGAACTGCTCAACAGAGACAAAATATCTCTTACTTAATTACTAGACATCCTTCTAATTCTGGAGCATTTCCAGGATCCTGATCCTTTCGAATTTAATCCTATTTTTCATACCCAAAAAGCAGAAAAGGGATACCACAAGTTTGCTGCATGTTTCGCCCTGATACAAATCTTAAATTTGGAACAAATACTTTTTGCTCCCCTTCTTTAAGAAGCATTAACAATGCATATGGATTTTCTCATGAATGCAACTTTTCTGTAATATTGCCTCTTTAAGCTTGGGTAGAGATTGTCTTTACTTTTTAAAGTGGAGGTAGCCATAGGTCACTCACAATAGGGATTCAGTTGCAAATGTTCCTCATTGTAAATATGACACGTTTACTGAGGAAAGAAGGACTATAGGCATGCCATAACTGATGCCATCACACACTCTTCTTTAATAACTGAGGGGGATATTACCAAGGAATAGCGATAATTATCGCAAAGCGCACTTTGCGCTGTTTTTTTTATCGCCGTCTATCCCTGGATTTCATCGCGGAGATAACGCGTTATTATCAACGCTTATCTCAAAGGCGATAAAAAATCCAGCGATAGCGGTGAAACCCAGCAATAGCGCGAGGAATCCAGCGATACATTCTTTGCGCTAATGAAAAGCTTGCTAATAGGCAGGTGAGGACTTAACCTTACAATCCACCTCCCATTGACAAGAATGGTTAAGTCAAGTTTTTAGCAGGTGTTAAAATCCAGCGATAATCGCGGTTAGCGCGACTTTTGTTATCACTTCGCAGGCATTGCTAATAGGGGGAAGTTGTGTTTGCGACTGTTTCCAGTCGCTTTTAGTTGGGAATGCCTACTTTGCATGTCATTAGCGATAATTATCGCTGACATGCAAAGCGGCACCAAAACGGTCGCTTTCACCATTAAGCGACAGCTTGCTAATAGGGCGATAGAAATATCGCCGCTTTAGCGGCAAAAAGTGCAGCTAAAGCGGCGATACCGCCCTTGCTAATATACCCATGATTTACTATAACAGTCAGGTCAATAAGAAGTTGTTTGCTTGGTCAAACACTGGAATCTCCTTAATGCAGACCAGGAT
Source organism: Calotriton arnoldi (assembly GCA_963921515.1). Taxonomy (NCBI): domain Eukaryota; kingdom Metazoa; phylum Chordata; class Amphibia; order Caudata; family Salamandridae; genus Calotriton; species Calotriton arnoldi. The sequence goes on from CAWUFW010004574.1 coordinate 302,129, forward strand.
TTGAATATTCAGTATAATGTTTTACTGAAATTCAAGGAGTGTGGAGTAACCAACATTAAATTCTTAGCAATTGTGATTAGTGTATATTGATAACTACTTTTGGGAAGGCAAATGCTAAATCGCTCCTAGAACTTGACTGCCTAAGTTTAATAGGCATGAAACAAATGTCCAAACTTTGTTTTTATTTTTCGTGAAACCAAGTTGTCATTACAACATTCATTGTTAATATGGGATGTTTCTAGCCATTTGTAGTTCTGGGTTGAAATAGAAAGCTAAAATAGTAACAGGTCATGAATGAGAAGGTTTTATGACGATGCATGTGAATATGTTAGTATTGAGTTAGAAAAGTAAACTGTATGTAAATAATAAACTATATAACAGTGATAATCAGAGATCTTATCACAGCACGAAATATTATACAAGTGAAGCATGACAGGCAGCATTAATTGAAGCCAGTAGAGGAAGGAAGAGGATTAGAAAAGGCTGAACGATTCATATGAAGGATCTAAGAGGTCTTCATTACACATTTGGTGGAATATGGTCAAGTATTTACCCTTCTTCTCAAGTGGTGTTATTGGCACTAGTGGTCAGTGTTTGCTACAAGTGGCGGGGCGGGTGGGCAGGTGGGGGGGGCATGGGGGTCACAAAGGGAGAGGGGAAAATAAAAATGAATACAAATAATTACAAAAATTTACTTTCAGCTGGCTGCATCACGCTACTCTGCTCCTCTTCTTCAGGCACAGGCTCCCAGCCTGCCCTGCGGCCAATCCTGAAGCTGCTCTCACATGAGAACAGCTTCAAGATTGGCCTGAGCACCCTCGATTAGAGCTCCAGGACAGACTAGGAGTCCAACAGAAATATCATAAGGGGTTGCAATTCTGTCGCCCTTCCGACTAGGACCAAATGGCAAACAGCTATGGACTGTTGTACGAAACAAGAAGAACCCATATACATGGATGGTGAGATTATTATGGGTTGTCACAATGAATGTTTTATACCTTGATGTATGTCACTGACCGAAAATTACAAACTATGATGGCACTTTGTGCATTGTTATGTTTTTTTTTTGTAAACTAATAAAACAAATAGAATTTTGATTTAAGAAAAGAAAGAAAGGCCTGAATCAAAAAGTGAATTTTATAGGTTCCAACACAGTGCAGAAACAGCAAATTTCATTTAAATGAATAAAATCATTTCCACAAATCTCTCAGTAATAGAAACTGTTAGACCTGACATCCATGGTGTTGTCATCCCACAAACGTTTTGCCTTCTTCCCTCCTGTTGTCTGGATTTCATTTTGGTTGGCATTAGAACTCTGTGCACTTTACCACTGCTAACCAGTGCTAAAGTGCTTGTGCTCTCTCTCCTTTAAACATGGTAAATTTTAGTTACAGACAATTGGCACATTTAGTTTACTTATAAGTCCCTAGTAAAGTGGCACTGCATGTACCAAGGGCCTGTAAATTAAATGCAACTAGTGAGCCTGCGAGAAGACGAACAGGGGTCCATAGTTAATAAATGTACATAAAATATTTAGAGAAACATAATAGTTCCCAACGGTTGTTCCAATGACAATATACAAGGAATTTTTATTCAGTTTATCATGAAAAACATGAAGTAGGGAGTATACCCCTTCGGAGTAGTTCCAAAACAAGTGTTAAACAGACAAAACAGCACACATACAGGCAGAAAAACCAAATGTGACCAGTAAACGTACAAAAGATGAGGGTCACTTGTTTGAAAAACAAAACACTTCTGCACCCAACCAAAAGCATTTTACAAAATTAAACTTGTTAGAGTGTGGATCAACGGCATTTTGATCCCGTAGCAATATGGGATCATCATCAGGACAACATATAGTTTGCCTAAGACATAACTTAATAGTACAATAAGAATATTAGCAACTGTTGAGGCAAGGAAGTAGGGGTGAGAGAAAGCAAAAGAAAAGTTGTTTTAAAATAAAGGTTCATTTTCAGTCCTAGAATCATGCAATCTCCAGAGCATGCAAATTTAGTGGAGCTTGCGAAGCTAGCCTCACAGTCATCAACCTAAAAGGGTCATGCATATTATGTTATTCATGAGTAAACAAATCCACATCTTGCTTGACTATATGCAGCAGAACTATACTCCTGCTCACTCCTCCCTCCTGACACTGATAGAAAGTGACGGTGCTTGCCGTGCTCGTGCCTGCCTGCTGAATCGCAGTAGAGATGCCACAGGACGTTACAGGACGCTAAAGGGCGTGGTTTTCCATGGATTGTGGTTACTTCATTCCCTGCCATGGTTGTGCTGCCGCTTCATCACTTCACCGCTCCGTCGCTGTGATGCCAAGCTGCAGTAGGCTTTTTGTGTTGCCAGAATAAATTGCAATTTAATTGAGTGATCCCTAGTCTTTAAGCCTGCCTGGTCCGCCCAGTTTGCTTTTCCTCTTCGCTCTCCCCCTGGGACCCTGTGTTTTTACAGCCTTGACGGATCACCCCGCCGGCTCATAGCCACTGTGCTCTTCTCCCTGGGGGAGCTGAGGGAGTCGGGAGTCTGACGTGTGGCAGGGTGAGTTTGCCGGTGAGAGCAATAGGAGTTTAGGTGGGCTGAGCGAGTTTGCGAGCAAAATAGGGTGAATGACTAAGATTAAGTAGTCTGTAAGGCGGGCTGATAAATTGTGAATGGTGGACCTCAAATTTTGAATCAGGAATTATTCTTAACTTTATGATCATTAATCGGAATCATTAACTGAGCTCTTTGAGGCTTTAGGGTGGTGGTGGTGGCGGCAGCAGCACTGGTTCACTTTTAAGTTGTGAGGAGGTAAGTAGGTGTTTGAATTTGATTCTTATTGAGTGTTTGTGTTTCTCAACGTGTTTTGACCTTGCTGTGCAAATACACCTTTTTGGATTTTTCAGATTTTTCTGGGCAATTGGCTCTCCCTAGAAAAAAGGTTGCCATTCTGCATTCTGTGGAGCACGTTCATGACAATTAAAATCCATGCTAACTAAAATCCATAGAATGCATACACTTTCCTGGCACTTTTCCTGGCACCTTCCTTGGAGGCTGGCCTTTAGGAAAGACATTAATCCCTCTAGCGCCTGTATCAAGAAAATGAAATGACAGCATAAATCTTCAAAAGCCACCAAATCTCTACAATGTAAGCTCCACAGAGTCTCAAAAATGACTTGCTTTTGAAGCCCTAGATACTTCAAATATTTCTTCCTTTAAAGATATAGATAAAGTTCCGGCATCTACCATGGTTTCTGACGTCATCTCCATTCATTATAAGCAGAGTGAAAGACAATTAGATAGTGTGACTAATGTAACAAGCAAGACTGCCTCTCACTCTTATTCTGGTGAATGGCAGGGGAAAAGATTTGAAATTCAAGCACAAGCTCAAAAAGCCTGCATACAGTTTGCTAATCAATGTATCATTGAGTTAACCTCTTCTTCACCAATGCAACTGATCTTGAAGGATAAATTGCCTAATGTAGCTGGTTGCCAAATCCTTCCAGACAGCTTTGCTCTTGATAAATCAGAGGTTGAACTTCTGGATGCCTTTATTCAGTCCCCTCCTGCCAGCCCAATAACTCAACACATTTGTGCAATCATGTTTTACTTACCAATTCCTCTGATTTTAAGACAAAAACAAGAACTAGTTATCTTAGTTTTATCAACAAAATGCTACAAACAGCAAAACAAGCTTTAAACTGCCAATCACACAAACTGGAACTCCAAGCTGACCTTCTACAATCTCTCACTATCTGTATCACCAATTTGGATAATAAAATTGGTTCTCTGCAACACGTGGTAGAATCTACTCAATCTCTTATAGCATCTTCTCTTTCACCGAATTCCTCCCTTTGCAACTGCGCTTCAATAACTGACAAATTGAGTTCCCTGCCCAAGTTGCTACAACAACTAATTAGCACCATTAAGCCCAAAACAGTTTTAGAGATATCTCTACTGGGTCACTGCTTTGACAAGGGCGTAAGAGCCCAACAGCCCCTTCATACCACAGCTCAAATAATCCCCAAAACAGTGAAAGCAGATTCTATCAACAGTACAAAAGGTACAGGCAGAGGAAACGCCAAATACTGGTACCATTGCCTAGTGTCAACTCAGTCAATCTAGCAGCTTACACTTCGTCCCTGATAACAACCATTCCACACATCCACTTAGCAGGAAAGAAAAAAAAAATAAAGATACAGGAGAAACCATGCAGGCAGAAGACAATTACACTAAGATCAACTGCCTGCCGTTAAGCAGGTCTATTCGGTCTTTGAGACTAAAAGTGCTCAAAAATAAGTCAAGTAGTCTGTTGCACCAAATCAGCTCGCCTCTCCTAGGTTTTGTTCATCAGCTAATACTTTAATTTAGGAGCCTCTGTCATTAACCAGCCTGGAAGACATTAAAGCCATGCATCCTGTCTCACAAAACAAAGGAAACATTTCAAGGGAACTATCAGCACCACAAATACTGGACAACATTAGTCCAGTTACTGCTCATGATAGAACAGTAATGATGACAACAGTGTCTCATCAAAAGGAGTCACCAGTCCAGAAGAGTATAATTCCTGTTAATCAATTAGTCTGTCTCTCCAGTGTTCAGCCTAGCAATCAGTTACCTGTTACTGTAGTGGTGTATTGTAGACCACTTCCATTGAGCAAAATCAGAGTCTAACCAAATTAGAGGCAAGACCGAAAGCTGCAGGCCATGTTGCTGCAAATTCAGCAATTAACCCGCAAATGCCAGGGAACCATAACAGGGATGACTTAGATACTAGTGCATCCATCATTGTTGATTCTCAGGAGGAAGAAACAGACTCCAATATTCGCCAGAATACTTATCAAGGGGGCCCAAGGATATACTTAATCGTGATAACATTCTCCACCTTTTTTATAATATCCCAGCTCTATCAGCTCTAACTTATTAAGATATTCTCAGGATTCAGTTTGTCCAATGCCCACTTAAGTTGCAAAAAGAATCCACACAGGTAACCTGGAGAACACAGAAATATCAAACCTGATATTTAATCATAAAAATCTACTATCAAAATAAGGGATTATATTGAGCAAAAAAGCCAGAGAAAAGTATCCTTTGATTCTAGCTTCCCAACATAAAACAAGTCTAGGAAATGAAGCAGCTCATAGTATCCTAAGGGGTACATCAGGAGTGAGTGATCTCATGCTAAAGGCACTCGATCAATGAGCATCACGATTACTGAGAGTAAACAGCGATACTGTGAATCTCTCACAATCTCCTCGAAGCCCCAGGAAGATGACTGAAGCGGACATCCTCAGATATTAGGGAGTGGTCCAAATTGATGCTCTTAATCTTGCTACAGTATTTCAGGAAGGAAGTTGTGAGCTGTCGCCAAATTGTCTTACAATTTTAACCTACAAAGTGGCTGGTTTTAAGAAGGTACTTCGGGATGAGAACACTTGTCAGTATTCCTGTCGAATTGAGATATTATATGTCTTCAGAAGACTTGGAGCAAATACCCTATCCTGAATGACTGAAGTATTTGCAACCCCAGCAGTCTCACACCGCAGCTTTGGCAGACCATCAGGGGTGGCTGTCAACTTATATCCCAACTACCGTAAAAACAAGCAGGAGGCTGCTAAACTAAACATGTTCATTCTTTCAAGCAATGCAATAGCAAATTTTGCTATCTCTAGCTTAATATGCAGGCTACTTCTGGTAAATGTCTATCTCAATATACACAACTTTGATCAAAAGGCAGCAGTGAAATACTTTTTGTAAGAGTTAGAATCGGTAGTTTGTGCTTTCCAAAATTTGACGTGATAATAACAGGTGACTTTAATCTCACACTACTGGATAAAGACAGCTCTGCGCTGTGCACAAACATATACAACACCCCCAGACTAAATCAACGCAAGCAAGATCCTTTGGGAAAAGAAATTGCTGATTATCTTACAAGTTTATAACTGGTATCCTTGACACTTTGCACTACATTCCTTGCCGCCAGCAGAATGACTTACCACACACTGGGTGGAGGGACATGGAGCGCAGACAACCAACACACACTTGTCTGCACTCCGTGTCCCTTGAGACAGGTTCCTATTATGGGCTCTGGAAGTGGTGCTGGCTCATACTCACAATCAGAGCGTCATCCTTTTCCCTTAGAAATATTGTTTATTATCAGCTCGCTTCCCTGGTAGGTAGACTCCTACTATGTCCCCTTGCCCAGAATTGCCAGGTTACATTGAAGTTTTTACCTTTGATGTAAATGTAATAAGGGTTCAGTCAAACTATTAATTGTCCTGATGATGATCTCACATTGATGGCGGATCGAAACGTCGTCAACTGAATCACTCTGACCCGCATGTCTTTGTTTAATTGGTTCCTTGGGTGCAGTAGTGATGTTGGAATATTAAGTGTGCCACTGTTATTTTATGTAATCTCTTTTGTCACAAATGTGATGCCTGTGTTATAAAAGCCCTGTTGTTGCCATACCCACAAAAGAAGGGGGGGTTGTTACCCCTCAAACTTGTTTTTATCTTCTGTTTGAATAAATCACTGATTGAGTACTACTCTTCCTGGGCATTAATCTTTTTAACCAGCCTTTACAGTGTAGACATTGGGGAGCCCTCGGGAAGGCAAAATCATTTCCCCCAAAGATCCTGAATACACCTGTACAAATTCTACAGTTTGCAGATGATATTGTCCTTCTCGATCATACATACATAGGGCTAGAAAGGGCACTAAATGATTGACATGTTTACAATTGTATATATAAGCTAGAACGGAATCCATTCCAGTATAATGATATTCAGAAAAGTCCAGAAGAAAACCGAGAAAATATGGTTTTCGGGCACAAGCCTGTTAAGGTATCCCTCATGCTCTAAATATCTGGGCATATGGCTTACGGAGAGAGGTTTACCAAGATACCAGGGCACGAGTCAGGGGTCCACGCGGGTGGACGGCGTCCCCCCACTTCTTTCACAGGGTGGATGCCGTCCACCCTGCCAAAAAGTTGGGCCCCACTAAAAAAGATGCTGAATTCGTCCCGGTGTAATTTCCAAACACCGGGACACATTCAGCAGCGCCTGCACGTTGTTGTCTGCTTTCGATCACAACAACGTGCAGGCGGGGACGGGGCTCTCTTATTTCGGACTCCTGCTGGGATACTCGGCCATAACAAAGGCCGAGTCTCAGGGGTCATCAAGCCTCCTTTTGTTGGAGTTTCCTGGCTGGCAGCAGTCAGGAGCCTCACACCTGATGCAAATGCAGCAGAGGGGAAACAAAGGCTCGCACCTTGTTAGCACTTCACATATACAAGAGAGGCAGCTTTTCACTTTGTTCAGGCTCTGTTTAGGAGATATGCATGCACTGTAAGAATGTCAGATGTGTTGATCTTTCCCAGTATTTGCACTAAATAAATTGCATTTATATACGCTTATTACCCTCGAGGAGGCGTTGTAATAATTTAAATATCACTATTTCTTTTAAAGCACTATGGCTAGATAAAGCTGAACGCTGACAAAAGGTAACATTGCTTTATATGTAGCGTACAAAAGTGTGAATCTTCTGCCTAAATCAGGAGGGTTTGCAAGTATACTCGAAATGTGCTCAAATGTACTCATGATACACCTGCTAAACATATATGTGAGGGCTTAAGATCTGATATAACTTCTTGTGATGCCACTTCCTGTGATGTCACGCGCTGTGATGTCACGCGCCGTGATGTCACACGCTGCGATGGCACGCGCTGCGATGCCACTTGCATACTGATTAACTAGGTTAGTCCCCCCACTTCTTTTTTTAGGACTTGTGCCCTGCAAGATACCATCTGGCAAAGTTGAAGCATAAAGGCACCTCAATGGCACATGCCCTTTGCAGACTTAATGCCAAACTTTAAAGTCCTTCAGTCACCACAATCCTGCGTGTCACAAGAGCAGGCCCAATCCGATTACAATTTGGTCTAGTACGGCAGAACCTTGCATGCAGGGCAAATTTTTTAGTTCTGGAAGTCCGGTCATTTTGGGAACATGATCTCATGCATACTGCCTTTAAAGCTGCCCTGAAAACACAAGTCCTGCTGCTTAGCAGGCTAACAGATATATCAGAATCGGCCACTTATAAGAACTCAGAGCAAGTTATGGACTCATTTAACTCGATGTCAGCACAGTATTACTTATTAGAGCCTTTACGTTGCTCAGTTAGACTATCTATTATTCGCATGCATTTCTTATTATTTCCCATCAAAGAACTGAGACAATCTTGGAAGTGTCAGCAGTCATCGAATTATAAGTGTAGATTATGTGATTATGAAGAATCACTGGCACATTTCACCTGCTGCTGTGCAAGCATGTATAGGGAAAGACAAATTTTATTGAAATAGAAGTTTAAAAAAATAATATTAGACATTGCAATGAAGGCCTTAAGTACTGTTTCAACAGTCAGCAAACCACAGACCTATGCCAAGCTGCTAGATTCTTTAGAGAAGTCTCCACGAAACTAGCTTAGTATTAATGTTTTTTTCCCCGTGCATATATCGCCTAACATTGTTGTTGCTGTTTATGTTATAGTAAAATAATTGTATGTCCGCATCTGAGATTTGACGCTGTTGAGCTACAGGATTATCATACCAAATTTTAGAGATTCTTAACTTGATAATTTATTTCATTGTACTCTTATTATTTGAATGGAATAGTGATTGTTTTAATGTTTCTTTTATGTTAGATTCTAATCAAATATAATAAATTACTAACTTACTTAGTATAAACAGAATACACTCGATGATATGAAATCCATTTCGGACAAGATGGCGTCGGGCCTAACTCATTCCCTGTTGGCTTAAATCAGGAAAACACACTTTAGCAAGCAAATTTGTTCCAACTGCATTAGCTTCATGTCAATTTGAACAAGTTAATTCAAGCATAGATTTATAACGCACATTTTGATTTAGATAAGTGCATCAGCCACATGCTGAATCAGTATTTAACAAACCAAGGGGCATATTATCAAGCGGCAGCGATAATTATCGCTGACCGCTCTTAGCGAAAAATTATTTATCGCCGGCTATCGCTGGCAATTATCGCCATGCTATCGCTGTATCAACAACGCATAGCACAATGGCGATAATTTTCCAGCGATAGCGGTGTTTTCCATGGAACATTGCTGGTTTTTCAGTGATGTTCCATGGAAAACGGCGATAACCTTGCTGATACGACCCTGTGGTCGTATCAGCATAATCCACCCCCATTGTTAGGTATAGGTAAGTCTGCATTTTTGCAGATGTTAGTTTTTGGCAAAAACCGCGGTTTTCGCCAAAAACTAACTTCTGCAAAAATGCGTGGGCCTCCTTGTAAATATCGCGATGTACATTTCGCGATATTTAACAAGGTAGTCCGTCAGGGGTACGCCCAGTGATGCCCACTTTGCATCTCATTAGAGATGCGAAGTTAGGCGTGCTGGAAACGGGCGCTAAGTCAAGGAAACACGTGCTAGCGTGTCCTTGATGATATTGCGATAAAATTATCGCTGCTTTTCGCCCGAAAACGGACGCTAAAGCGGCGATAATGTTATCGCCAGCCCTTGTTAATATGCCCCCAAATTCTGCATGTTTGCCTTTTTTGTGGGCCGTTTCCCATGATCATTTTCGGCAGATTTGAATCACCAAAATCAATCAGGGGAAAACTGCGAGCATGTGATAATTGATAATTTTGCCCTGCACTGGTAATGTAGGCCTATGAGATGCAGCCAATGCATACCTTGTAAAAAAGCTAAGGCTTGAGGAGGTCACAACTGCTGTTACTGGCCCCATAGAAATTAAGAGGCCACTCATAACAAGTGCTTTAGTAGTCACTCTGTACCCAGCACTGGTATTCGAAAACTGAGGTCCTTTCTCTTGCTTATGATCCAAAAAGCATGTCCCAAGCCACCCAGGCTTTGTGCACAAGCATGCCCTGAGTTTGATACCGTCCTAACATCATTCACACTTATGTACAATATCACCCAGTTGCAGGAACTCTCTGTTACATCCTCTCTTCACATATCTGCTTTATTTCTATTGCCTCTTTTCCTTTTCCCTCCTTTATTACATCATATGATTCTCCGCCAGCCTTGGCATGCACAGTGTTTATATTCCAATGACATTCCAGATTCTGGATGTGAGGCTTTGTACTGGAATCTTGTCTGTTGCCCAGTTGCATCTGGAGCTACTAATGGATGGACTTACATTGCTGTGCTGAGAATAAATATACATCAAATTTACTTGAATATTGTATGGATTTTCTACACTCTCCTACGTGGCCCTCTGTCCCATGTGGCCCCTTGTCCACGATCCCCGGATCCACAATGGTGTGATATTTGAGCTCACGACATGAACCAGACATTAGGCGCATCGACCACTTAGCAAAGTATGACCATGAGGTGATACCATGTGCCTGCTATTCCAAACCTTCTTAGACTGGAGCTGTAAGTAAATTAAACTTCTGCTGTTTTTCAGAATCATAGCACTGTATGGGTCTTCTTTTTATTTCATGTTACTTGTATTTGTATTTTAGCTGTAACTGAGTTTTTAAAAGTGTACTACCATCCAAAAGTAAGCCTTACCCACTTGGCCTTTCTACCCCCTGAGACTAAAACCACGAGAATAAAAGCTAAAAGGAGAGGTCATTCACAATTCAGGGAGCTCACTCGTACCTAATCCTGTGGGAGAAGGGGATGGAGCTGTCCAGGCAGTCAGACTGGTTTAAGCCATCAGGCAGGTCTCTGAGATCAACTTATACTCGAGGCAGAAGCTAGACAAGGTGAAAACTCTTAAGGGTCTCCAAAGTGCATGTATGAGGAAAACAGAATCGAGAATGTCTTTAATCTCGTTCCAATGAATCACCATTTTGTGCTGCATGAAATTTGTTCTTACAAAGAGTCCATTGATTTTGCAAAGGGTTTAACACAACAAATGTAACATCATCACACAACTCAGGGGGTAAGTGAGGGATACCAGTAATTGGAGACTACCAAGGTTTTACAGCAGTGGTTCCCAAACTGTGCGCCGTGGCTCCCTGGGGAGCCGCCAAACCTAGCCAGGGGAGCCGCGCACCAAGCACTTTAATGCATTTAATGTTGAAGGGTCTGTTGGCTTCAGTTAAACTAATTAGACTTAAACGCATGATGTCAATGATTTGTAAGTGACATGCCTAAAGCTGTAAACGTAGTGCTTAATTGATGGCATGTCGAAGGAGATGACCTCCATAATTCACTGGATCCCCATGTTCCAACACTCCCGAAGTAAGCGGAAGATGCCTGATTTATTTTGTTAGACTCGTTAATAGTTTAGTTTTTTTCCAAATGCACTTTACACTAATGCAAGTTATCAGGAAAGTACAGTTGTCCTGTCTATTACATTAAGTATTACTAAGTATTGACACTTGTACTTAAACCATAGGTACTTCCAGTACATATTTCTTTCAGTACACACACATTTCCAGACAGACCTGCTCTCTCCTTCAGCACAGGGAAGTAAAACACCATATACGGCATAATGCCAACATTTTGAAGCAAGAAAGAGGGACGTTTAAAAAAAAAAAAAAATCAGAGTAATTTATTTGGCTTGCATTGATTTGGAGGCAAGTTTAGGGAGGAGACAGCAAAAATAAAGCTGTATGTGGTTTAAAAAATCGTGAGTCACCCTGCTGCGACGTGTGTTGGCACGTATGACATGGGTAGTAATGGAAGTGCATGCAAATATTCTTCAAGCGCAGAAACACTTTGGCAATGGGGCCTGCATGCATAGGGGTGCTATCTAGCACTGTAAGTGGGAAAACAAAAGTTTGAGAGGGTACTCTAAAAAAGGCATGGGCAAAGAAGTGTAATTAGGAATATTTTATTAGAGGCGCCGCCTTAGTAATATGAAACACCCTGTATGATTATAATACCTTCGTCAGCTTCATCCCAATTATTTTCAGGGAGAAAAATGCAAGTATTCCCGAGGCCGGGCTTACATCCCCCCACCCTCCAAAAAAAGTAAAAGTGGGGAGCCACGGGCAATGGCCAATGGGCCAAGGGACAAAAAAGTTTGGGAACCACTGTTTTACAGAGTCAGTTGGTGGACATCTCTTCTGGGCGTTCAGGAAAGAAGCTTATGCCCAGGCACTATGTATCGGCTGCCACCAAACTTCACTCATCCCATAGCCAGGTAAAATGTATGGGTGGAAGAAATTGAGAAATTCCTTTTAGTAAATTTTGCAAAAAAATACATAAAATTAGGTTAAATTATGTGAAGTGTGGTTTTCCAATATCTTAAGTGACTTTTGTACACAATGACATACCTTAGATACTATATTTACAGGAAGTTCCTTCGAGACTGTTTTTTCTCATACCAGTCTTCAGTTAATGAAAATGAGAAATATCAAGAATTGCCATGAATTTTGCATAGTAATGAATTTGGGAATTTCACAAGATGGTGAGAGTTTACATGCTTTACACCACAGGAGTAACCAGAGACAAAAACTCGGCAGCAGAAGAGTCAAAATCATTGACGAGCATCCCTAGTGATCTCGAGATGTGCGTTACTAAACAGAGAAACTCATATGACAAGCCAGAATGCACACACTGGAAACTGGTGTCTCAGTAGGACTTTGAGACCAGCTTGGACCTTATGGTATCTACAGCAAGGCCTCTGAATCCAAGATAACGAGGACACCACAGACCTCTTTACACCGTGAAAGGTCACAGGGAAGTTCATCAATGGCCGTCAAAAATATAAATATATAACAAGAGTCTAGTCATATTCTAAGTGTTTGCTTCCTGTTCTACCAGCACTGCAATGTCACATAGGTATTTAGTATTAAAAGAATGAAATGTGAACTGCAAATTGATGAAAACCAGGCATAAGCAATGCTTATTCTATATAACATATTTCAGAATAAATTAACGAAACAGGTGAAAACAGCGTTCCTGTCCTGACTAAATTCTCTGTGGGCATTGGCAATAAAGTTGCTATCAAGTTCGCTGATGAATGCAGTTCAGCGGCGCCATATTGAATTAGGGACGCAAGTCCGAGGAATAAATCAAGCTTGGTGCTCATACGGCGCCAGGCCTGACTTAGAGACGACCTAACTTTATGGCTCGCTATATACTTTGCTGTACCTTTACCTTTATCTTTAATACTAGCTTGACTGGCCAGAAATACTAAAGAGCCAAAGGGACCTGGCAAATGCGTGTCTGTATTCGTTCAGAGCTATGCAGCTCTGCTCCCAAATAATCACTGCTAGTCATCATAGGTAGGCTCCTGTGCGCGATAGTAAGAATGAGGGAAACTCAGACAACCTGCCAGATTCTAGCCTATTGTATAGCTTCAAGTGTGTTATGAGAATAGCTGTAGTTTACTGTCCTCTGTGTTGGTAACTAAATTCTTTTCGGTCATTGTCTGATTCTTTGAAATTTTGTGCCTCAATCCAGTCGGTCCTCCAGACTGCAAGACTGTAGACTGACTGTCAAAAGTGGGCTAAAGATGTGTCACAGGTGGCCAATACTCATTTATTCTATGTTGCGCTGGCACATGGCTAAAAATGCCATGAAATGTGTTTGATCTAGTTTTTGTGGGTGAAGGATGCCCTATTCTGTTCCCTCTTGACTCTGTCTAACAAGAAGGCTGTAACAAGGTAGAAGAAGTACTCCTGGCAGATGAATGTTTGCTGATGAAATATATTTCAAAGCTACGAAACTGCTATACTGTGGTAGTAAGCGCTGCATGAAACGAGTATTCTTGCATGGCTCATGAACAAAGAGACACACCGACATTCATGTACACATTGGCATGGATCCACATATGCTCATAATCAGAGCATCACACCTATAGACAACCAGAGGCACACTGATCTTCACATACATAGACACTCTTGCATACACCACCAGAACCAGGTTGGTCATGCTGGCACTGGCATTTCCCAGTGCAGATTATAGGGTAAGGGCCTGCTTTCTGAGCAGGGTGGGCTGCCATGAGTCTAAGAAGTCCCTGTGCCCCCAGCCTCCTGCAGCGTGAGGCTGCTTTGAATATTTTTGTGATGGCTCCTTTCAATTTCCAGTCCGGCCCTGTTCACCACAAGCACTACACTACATGCACCTATGTGCACAGACCAACAAACATACAGCCACAATGATACGCAGATGGACAGATATGCAGATGCTCGTGCACACAGCTCCCATTCACAGACAGCAGACACACAGATCGATCAATCACTTCCACAAAACACACATACAGTCAGACAGTAGACATGAAGAAACAAGGCCAGACCGGGGGTTGGGCAGACAGATGGGTAGACCGATGGATAATTAATTGGTGTGGGGGGTGATTCAAGGCTCCATTTTCAATCTATAATTAGAGCTTCTGCTGAGGAAGTCATATTTGAGTTGGACAAGGCAATGTAGAGTCAACACCCATGTCATCCTTGATCTCTCCCTGGAAAAATCACCTCTCCTGTGTCATAATAGACTGTTCCTTGTTCTTCCAGTCCCTTCTTTCCTTGTAATGAACAACGATATGCAGCACTACCACTCAATGTGCGTTCCCATTTCTTCCTTGGCCTGCTTGCTGCAATCATAACTATCCAGCACAGCCCTTCAGTATGAATAATCATTATCAGTATAACAATTTAATGACCACGCTTTTGGCAATTTGTGGGCCCCACCATGTGGAAAAAGTTACACACATGGGATTAATGACCTCGAGGCAAGGAAAAAGGGATATTACATCCTATGTAAATCAGTTGCAGCAAATACGAAAGGAAGCATCTTAGACAGATAAGACTGCTGCTGCCTCCTCTTTTTTATAGTTCGCTTTTGGAGGAATTAAAAGGCGCCATTTTGAAAGCAGCCAACTGGTCTACAGACCCTTTAATAGTTCCCACTCTGCATTAGAAGCTATAACTCTACAAAACAGAAAGTCACTGACCTGTTCACAAAGGGCTGTTTCAAGTAACACCTTAGTCAGGAAAAGAGGACACTCAAGCTGCAGAACTAATAGGTAACCTCAAACATTCTTTATCTAAAGAAGAAACGGAACATAGACACTTAGAAACGGTCTATGTATACAAGCAAGATATTTTGATAAAAACCGCTCTTCTATGGTGGAAGAGAGACCACTCGACCATGACCAGCAAACCCAGGTTGAGTGTTAATCCAAGTATTTGCGAACAGTAAGAAGCATTTCCACCTTACTGTAGAATCAGAAGTCCCCCTATGGGTGCTGCCTTTATTAAATTCTGGAGCAACAGGTTGTTTAATGGACCATATGTTCAATCGTCGAAATAAGATTACTTTACTTTTGAAACAGTAAAAAGAGTCTAAATAAGGATGGCATCTTGCTAACTTCTGGGATATTGTTTTGGGAAATGGTGCCAGTAGCCATTGCAACTACAGAGGAACACATTGAATCTCTAATTTGTGATCATATAGATGCACCATCTTTTCTCATAATTTGGGTTCGCCTTGCCTCACAAGGCATAACTACACAATTGATCGACAATCCTCCACCATAACTTTGGAATTACCTTATTGCATCAAGAAATGCTTTCAGGGGAAGATCTGGGAACTAATTACCCCTTTACCTGTTTTTGACCACGAACATGAAAAATGTAAATTGCCATAACCATTTAAGGGTCAATGAGTTTTCTGAGCTTTGCAGTCCTAAGGAGGCTGAAAATCTCCCTCTCCACTGGAGTTAAAAATGTGCCATTGATTTGGTTCCTGATGTGAAGATTCCTTCAGGCAAGATCAACCCAATAACAATGAAAGAAATAAGATCCTCAAGGAAAACATTGAGGACAATTTTAAAAGAGGATTCATCGCCATTTGAGATATCCAAAAAGGACCATCAATTTTCTTTATACCAAAATCTGACTGTGGTTTTTGAACTGCATTGATTGCAGAGAATTGAATGAAATTACTATTAAGAAGAATATCACTGCCCTTTGATCTCTATCCTACATGATCAAGTGGAAAATGCCATACTGTTGACTAAACTGGGGAGGAGGTCTGCATGCCATTTAGTATATATACTAGAGGTAGAAGAGTGGAATATGACCTTTAATACAAGGCATGGCCCCTTGGACTACCTTGTGATGGCATCTAGCCTGTGTAATCCACCAGATGCCTTTCAAAATTATCAATAACATTATACTTTAGAATCAGATAAGCCCTCAGAGATATAATTTTTGTAAATATGATTATTGATTCATGTAGAAAATTGCCTCTTTTGCATGGTTAGCCCCCACATTTTGCCTGATGTGATTTCAAACCGTAAGTTAACTGGGTCCCTGCTAACCAGGCTCCCAGTGCCAGATCTCCTTCCCAAACACTGTACCATGATTGCCACCACTTCAGCTACCCCTATAGTCCCTAGTAACGGGTACCCCTGGTAACTAGGGCATGGGTCCTGAAGAGGGTCCTCTGGGGCTGCAGCACAGGTTGTGCCACCCCAGGGACCCCTCACCAAGGCTATGCACTCTGCCATTGCAGGGTGCGTGTCTTGGTGCAGAGAAATCCTCATCCGGCCTGTTTATTTGGGTCTTGCAGTGTTGCAGTATGGATGAAAGGCACTTGGGAAGGAGATTAGACCGCTAGGGTAGCCACCTGGCCAGTATTCTACCAGCATGGTCAGTATTTTCATGTATAAACTTGAAGAAACATTGGATAAAGAAACAAAGACTGGTATTTCTCTTATACAAAATAGAATAGAACTTGTCAACATAGCTGTCACCTATATATTTAAAACCAGCAAAGCCAAGCAAAGCTACTTCTCTGTTCAGATTTGACCCTGTTTAAATACTTATTCCATGTTATATTAGAACTACAATCTCCTTCAGCTTCTTCGGCTACCTTACAACTTTTCAAGCAACTATGTATTAATCTTGCTCAATTCTTTTTCAACAAGAGTAAACTAATAAGTGTCAATGTCCAGGCAAAAATAACCCCTACACCTATTAACCTTATTGTGACAACTCACAATATCCAAACTGTAATTACTTTAACCTCTTTCATACTGATTGATGGAGCCAATCTTGATACCACCATTACAAGCTGTTGTCCTACCAGTTTATGCCCAGCTAAATTCATGAAACATCTTTTCCCTTTTGTCAAGAAAATGCAGGCCCCCACCTTCTCTGTGCCTCATAGTGGTTAACCAAGACTACTCACATCAATAGTCTAGCACTGCAAGGCCCAGGGGAGGGCCCATCCTCCTCTAGCACACGAAGAGTTGGGCCATGGCTAGGAGTCTTTATTGACAAAAAGCAATCCCTAGGTTCTAAGGGGTGCAGTGTGCTGCCCCATATTTACAAGGACACGTAAAGCCACCCTGCGTGGCTTTTCGTGTCCTTGTAAATACGGCCCCTCTTCACGCAGTACTTTGCGTGAAAAGGGTGTTCTATGGGTGTTGCTGTGGGTGTTCCCACACAACATCCATGGAACCTGACACATTCTCAGATTTACGAGAAATTGTAAACCTGGGAATGCGTCAGAATGCTACGCCTCTCCATGGGAGGCGTAGGGAGGCGCAACAAGGAGAAATGTTTTCATTTCTCCTCGTTTTTTCCTATTTCTATGCGTGCTGTATTCTGCAGCATGCATAGAAAGAGGAAAACACCTCTCTTGATTGTTTTTGTGTAGGACGGTGACCCTTCGTGCACAAAAATAATCTCCCCGCAACAGAGAGACCCATGGTGCAAGGGTGCCTGTGTCGGCTCATGACAGCCAACTGTGTGCCAGCGCAGGGGGGAGCACAGAGATCCGTCATATTGTTGTAGATATGATGCATCCCTGTGCTTTGAAAGTGACTCAGTGCAGCTCAGCAAAATGGCTTGCGGCACTGCGCTGAGTCACTTTCTCATAAATAAGGACCTAAAAGTGAAGATCAGGCACCACCATCACCCACCCTGTATTTAGGGCCCCTATTATAGAATGGAAGCCAACTTTCCAGTTTCACTTCTTAGGATCCTTAATGCACTTGTGGTTTCACCAAGATAATGTTTATATGGGCATTACCAAAAATCGCTGAGTTCATTTTGGTGTTTTTTACCATTATACTGTGTCTTAATTGAGGCCCCTTAAATCTTTAACAGCTAAAGCATGTGGTATAATTAAAAAGTTAAGTGTCTTGAAAAAGCAGTCCTGCGTTGCACTCTTGGTTCTACTTGACCAAATTATTGGATCTTTGACAAATCATTTTCTCCCTTGGCCTTTTCTCATTAATTGTCATTAACTCATGGGCTCACTGGTCATCATCTTAAAGCAAAATTTTAGGGTGGTTGCAAGCCCGTTTATGGCTGTTTCATTCTCACTTTTTACATTTCTCCTTTTTAGCACCTCTAAAGGTAAACATTTAGAGCAAAAAAAAGTTGGACATTTGGCATGCTGTAGGAGCTCACTACAGGATGCAGGACAAACATCTACAACGGGGGATAATCCTGCACTCTGCAACCCTGCGCTAGACTTTACAGTGCTGAGCCAGAGCTGTAAGGCACACGAGAGAGGGGCCAGTGGCGTAACAAAAGTACCTTGGGCCCGTGTGAAAACAAGGTAAATGGTTCACTCTCTCCCCCTATGTCCATTGTCCACTAGACAGTAAAGTACAGTCATAATTTAGGTAAATTGGGCCCATAAGACTCCTTATAGCTGCACTATTGATAGCAACACCCCTAAGAGAGTCCTCATCCCCTGGGCCTCGCAGCAGCGGTCATTTGTTGCGAGGCCTCTCAGTGGAGGACCATGGCTGAGAGGCCCAGGCTAAGGCAGCCAGTAGCGCGCCAATGGTGCAATGGGCCCTGTTGCAAACAGGGTAACTTGTTGCTCATCTGCTTCTTCCCCCCCACCAGCCACTGACTTGACAGTAAAATACAGCCATTATTTGGGTGTGTTGGGCCCATGACCCACTCCCCTGAGTCCCCAACCATGGCTATGAGGCCCACAGAAGAGAGGCAAGTGGAATTAATTAGTGCCATGGGACCTTGGGCAAAATAAAGGCATTCCCTCACCCCCAACTGATTGCTGCACAGTAAACCATAGTCATAATTTGGGTAAATTGGGCACTTAATACCTCTGGGGCCCAGTGCCCCTGCACCTGTTGCACTACTGATGGCTATGTTCCTAACATGGGCCCATGCACGTAATTATGGTACAGCCCTGTGAAGCACTTGCAATTAGGGCCAGGGGAGGGCCCCCTCCCCAAGGCCTTGCTGCGCAACACTATCACTATGAGGCCTAGGGTAGAAGCCCCCAATCCCCTAGGCCTCGCAACCATGGTCTAGCACTACGAGGCCCAAGCCAGGGGAGCCCTCTACCCTGGAACTCACAGCAGTGGTCTAGCACTGACAGCTCAGGGGAAGGGGACCCCTCCCTTGGGACTCACTACATGATTCAGAGCTGTGACAGGGGGCGCTTTCCTCTGGGTCTCACATCCATAGTCTAGCACTACATCTATTGTCTAGCGCTGCGGGCCCAGTGGAAGGGACCCCACTTCCCTAGCTATGGTCTAGTGCTCTGAATCCCACGGGTGGTTTTCCTATCCCCCGGGCCTCACAGCCATGGATAGTGCTACAAAGTCCATGTGAGAGGGCCCCAGTGCCCTTGTCCTCATAGTCATAGTCATGGTGTAACTCTGCAAGGCACAGGTAGGGTGGCCAACATTCCATTATTGCTTCACATCGTACGTGCTGAGACACATTGCATTTGCTGAGTCATCGGAAGATGTTTTTTGGGGAGCAGGGGGCTATAACTCACATGGTGCATTTTTAGGGTTTCATTCTAAATCCACCTCATTTAAATCAGGCCATCTTAAAAGATAACCTGTCTGGAGATTGATCTTATTGAATCTGATTACTATTTGTACTGCATTTGAGCTCTAATCATTTACCACTACCTGGGGTAAGCCTTGACTGCTGAGAGACAGGTTTAGAACATGATCAACTTTCGTATCCAAATGGAATGAAATAGTCTTAAGCTCTGAAACAACAGTGGTAAATATCAATATCTACCATGCATGCTGCCCAGTAACTACCCACTGCCACAGGATCTGTTCCAGTGGGTACGTTTTAGCCATAGCACTAGGATACTTGACATCTAATCTGAGCATTACAAATTCACCAAAATAAAATGGAAATAAGAACTGTATTCTAAAGCTGGGCAGGGAACACAACACAGTGACATTTCCCTGGAAAGGGCAGCCCCTTGTCCGTCCTTGCCATCAGAATCACTTCCATCCCAGTTGTGGAATAGTTGGAAACGTGGAACCAGGAAACATGTTGTTTATTAATCCTGGCCTCCCATTCGGGTAAATTGTGTGCTCTTGGGCAATCACGTTTTCGAACGTATTCCTCTGCTCCCTTTTTAGCAAGGTTGGAAGTATTTAGATTCAGTGTAAAAGCTGCTAGTATGCCTGTTAAAAGTATGGACTGAAAATTACCAAGGAGGTGGAGAAGTGGCAAGTCAATATGTTTATCGACCATAATGCAATACAGTGGTAATTGTATACCAAGGGCCACTGGAATTATGTGAATCTGGGGCAGCTGCATTTTTAAAAAAATTATAAAGATTTGCCACATTTACCACATCATCCATCAACTCCTGTATAATCTGCTGATTCTAACAAGGAAAACTTTGTTTCTAGTTCAAACAGATCAAACGTTACTAAAAACATTGCAACACGTGTTCCTTCGCGCTGAAAGTCCATTGCACAGGTGTACTAGTCATCTTTCATTTTCTTATTGCTGTATTTGGGTGTTAAAACTGGTACTAATAAGGTGAAATCTTTTCCAGTGTTATGTGTAAAAATGACAAAAAATAATTAAGTAAGTAAGGAGATGATTTGGCGGAAAACCTCCTTTCCCTGGAATTTCGTACCTGCGCCCCCGAAAGATCTGCGATCCAGTTTAGACGCTTTCCAACCCGTGATCAGAGTAGGCAATCTGCCTCCCAACCACCCATTCTTCTAGTGGGTGGCTCCTCACTGGAGGCCAACGATTGACTACAGCTCGCAGCTATGTGCCACCCTGGATCACACACCACTGTCCCTAACTGTTTGGCTAGCCATTCCAATACCCAGGTCTCCCAGGTCGTTTTCCATCCAAACGAAGACAGTTTCCAAGGGGAAGCAGGTCCAAGCTGTTCCATTATCACTACCCAAGGGAAGGAGGGAGAAGACCACCTTGTAAGTTTAAACTCCCAAGCATCCGCCCAATCTACATTTAGCTACCCTACTCCCTTACAAAATGCTGAACCTAGCCAGACACTCCACCATCGGTTGAGGATATTATCGTCGAACGTGGCCGGGCTAAGCAGTAAAATGTCAATTCCACATTGGAACGAGCTAATTGAAAGCTTCGATATCTGTATTTTTCAGGAGACCTGGAGCCTGGTTCCCTTATATAAAACAGGCTTTGTTTGCTTTCATTCACCCGCAACAACTGCAGGGAGAGGGCGTCCATCAGGAGGACTGATTATTTGGGTGAACATTGCCCTTGGCTGTCAAATCATCTGCCAAACAAGTTCTAGCCCCGATATCCTGTGGCTCGGCATCAGGGGGCCTAGGGGAGGTGTCACAATTGACCTGTTTAATGTCTGCACGAGGGGGACCAAAGGGGGCAGACCTTCACCTACCATCGCAGCACTAGAAGAGAGCCTAGCTAATTGCTCGCCTTATGCTAGAGTAGTGGTCGCAGGAGATTTCAATTGCACCTTCGAACCCCTAGACAACGAAGATCTAGTGGGAAGCGAAGACGATGACAACAAATGGACTGTCCCCCATCTAAATTTGCCACCAGTTAAAAGATGGACACAGCCGGCGCTTCAACTTAATGCTCCTACTGTAGAGTATGGCCTGAGGGCAGCTAATGGTAGGACACCCTCAGACAGACAGGGCGCGAATACATACAATAGAGTTAGCTGCCCTACCCGTATAGATTACATCCTCATCGATGTGAAGCTATGGGGGGACCTGGTTGACATGAATGTAGGCTTCATCACAGAGAGCGACCACAAGCATCTTTGCTTAACCCTGAAACCTCTGTTGGAAGCACCCTACTATCCTGTGAGCATTCCACCACCGATCACTACTAGAGAGATTGTCCCTTCCAACTGTAATAGATTTTTGAAATGGCAGAAGGTAGTACTACACAAATCTAAGATTGCTGGAATACGACATGACCTGGCCGTAGGGACACTAGAGCTCCAGGCCGCAGCCTGTAGCGCAAGGGGGCTGATGGATGCACCTAAGGTGCATTCGCGCATCACCACCCGAATTAGTGCACACTTCCTAGCTTCTAATCTGAGTAATACGCCCAGCATGCCAACAAAAGGGCCCTATACATGGCATACCAAAGATTGTAGACGTTAACGACTGCTTTTAGCTGCAGCAATTAAAGACAAGAATTGTCCCCTGATTAAAGACGCCAGGAAGAGTTATAGAGCTGCTCTACAGGAGGCAAAGACAGCTTGGGAGGAATCACACTGGCAGCAACTCAGGGAAGCAAGTTTAGCTAAGGACACCAACTTATTTTGGACCCTAGTTACCTGGGGTAGTAAGACAGGCGCACGCTCGCCCCCCAACTATATCACAGGCCAGGAATGGCATGATCATTTCCGGAAGCTCTATTCAACACCAGAGGCTATGCCGCCTGTGGAGCAAGATGGGCGCTATGGGCTCGCCAAGGATGACGAGCGCTTCGATTTGTCTGAGATAGAGGCCGCAATAAGCAAAATAGTGCCCTCCAAAGCAGCAGAACCGGACGGCCTGCCAGGTGACCTTTTTCTTGCAGATTCTCCAAACTGGGCACGTTATATTCTTCCCCTGGCAAACTTTATAGCTTCCGGTGCTCCAGTGCCCGGGTCTTGGAAGGCCGCTGAGGTTATTCCTATTTACAAAAAAGGAGCAAGAGACGACCCCTCAAACTACAGGCCTATCAGTCTGATTGACGCCCTGCAGAAGGTCTTTGGCAGAGTTCTTCTGCAGAGGCTTCAAATATGGATGGAGGATGAAGCCATCCTATCCCAGTACCAGGCTGGTTTTAGGCCAAGGACTGGAACGATTGACCAGGTGTTTAGGCTGTTGCTTATCTACTGGAAAGTAGTGGTGATTGGCAAGGGCAGACTTTATTTCGCATTCATTGATTTAAGGACTGCCTTTGACCTGGTCCCCAGGAGTAAGCTATGGTCAACGCTCAGAGAGATGGGTACTCCCCCCTTCATCCTCAATCTGTTAGTTAGATTACATGAAGGAAATTATGCCCAGGTCAGATGGGGGGCGCAAGGTCAATTAACCGAGCGAATCCCGGTCAACAGAGGAGTCCGTCAGGGTTGTGTTTTGGCTCTCACCCTATTCTCTCTTTACGTGAATGGGGTGGTTAGCTTTCTGCAAGGAGATCCAGCTGATGCACCAACCCTGGCGGGCGATAAGGTACTAACCCTCTTGTTTGCTGATGACACCCTGCTGGTGTCAAAGACCCCAGCTGGGTTGCAGCGTCTATTAAACAGGTTCCAATATTTTTGTGATCATCTGGGATTGGTCATTAATACTCTAAAAACTACATTTATGGCCTTTAACCCCCACAAGTCCTATAAAGACAATCCTTTGCTGGGCGGGACCCCTCTTGAAAGGGTCGACACCTTCGACTACCTTGGTGTCCGACTCTCTGACAAAATGTCATGGAAGCCCCACCTAGCAAAGATGCTGATGGGACACAAACGAGTGGCTGGAGCACTCAGGAAAGAACACCGCTCCTCACATAATAGGCCAGTAGCCCCAGCCCTCCAAGTTTATGACGCCAAAGCAACAAGTATGGCTCTTTATGGAGCAGAATTATGGGGTTTCGACAAGATTGACGACCTTTGCAGGTCCGAGCACAAGTTTCTTAGGGACCTGGTGATGCTACCTAAAAACGTTCCCCTCACTCCCCTAATGCTTGACATGAGCTGGCGGTCCATCGGCGACACAGCCAGGCTGCGCCCACTGCTCTTTTGGGCTCGCATTAGGCAAACTCCAGAGCTCCTTCCCTATGCTGAAGCACTTACTGAGGTCGCACAGATAGATACTGGCTGCAAAATAGGTTGGATCTCTAACATCAGGAAAATATTGTCAGCCATGGGGCTCCAAGCGCATTGGGATAGGCAGGACCCCCCAAGGAAAGACGAACTTAAACGTTTGTACTGGGAATGGGTGGACCGACAGGAATCCTGCAAACCGAACGTGGGTAGACTAATGGCCGAATTTTACTTACACAAACAGATTAGATTTCTAGAGCCCTTTCTAGATACAATCAAGGTCCCCAGGGACAGGATGTTGTACATGCACTTTAGGTTGGGCACTCTTCCTGTTTGTGAGACAACCGCGAAATGGCACCCACGCAACCGGACGCTAATGGATTGCCCATGTTGCAGGGCCCTGCTTGAAAGTGTTGCCCATGTTATGTTTGCTTGCCTGGCATAAAACACCCCGAGGGCCAAATGGCTAAAACCGATTTGCAGACAACTGAGTACACGGGACTATCGGGAAGCCCTGCGTATCCTTAGATCTGATCCTAGACCTTTCTTTGCATGTTGCGTGGCAAAGTTCTTTAGCCATGCATGGCTTATTAGGCGGAAAGTCCTGCCAAGAGCGGCACAGCCCCAAGCTGAAGGTAGCTGAGATGAAATTGCCGCAGGGCCCTAAGACTGCTCACCCAAGTTTTATAAAATTTCTACTTTATGCACATGCACTTTAAGCTCTGACCCTCCGTGTTGTGGCCCCACGGAGGGCCAGAGCCTTTTTTAGCAGGTTTAGCGGGGATTGTCATGAGCCGACTATGGGATTCTTATTAAGACGAACTTTTATGTCATTCCCTTTCATCCCCTTTTATTGAATCCAATACACGTTTTTATTGAAGTGTTGTATATTTATTTTCAATCAATTGCTTTTGACAATTGCTCCATATACCAAGGGTATGACAGTGTATCCTGATGGACTGTTGTGTAAATGACTTTTATAATATTGTTGTATGATACGTCTATTGTGTATTTTATCTGTACAATGTTTTTATTGCTTTTATGACACTAGCTGTCGAAATAAAGCTTATACAACAACAACAACATTTAAGTAATACTATTACAAAATTTGCCCCATTATGCTGCATAATTTGTCATTACTTGCAGCATAACTTCGTAAACTCTGCCACATAATTCAAGTGGACCTGTATATACCCCTTGCAAAAAGGAGCAGTGTGCTGCAGTCTTGGGTCTACTTATATAACAAACTGTTTGATCCTGGGCAAATAAAACTCCCTTTGCCACTCTGTCTACTGATTCTACAATTTGAAAAAGACACCAAGGTTATACTTCCAAGACAGCTGCCCAGCATGGTTTTCATTCTCACATTTAGGGCAGTTTATAAGAAGGTGGCTGGATTTGCATCCCAATAGCTGAACTGCTCATGAACCTGCATTGTACAGAACCCCTCCTGAACTGCAGCTCCACCCTTCCAGCCATGGACAGGCAACTGTTTCATAGCTCAAAGGGCTGCAAGAGTGAAAGTTGCTTCTAATGCTAAAGATTTAAAGAAGGTGGGCACCAAATGTGTGAATTAGTGTTCCACAGTGTCTCTCTGAGGCAGTGGGACTGTGGCGCTGATTGAAGGGCAACCCTTCAGAATGTGTCTTGTTGCAACTGGGCCATGGGGATTTGAGCTACACCATAACTGTGAGGCCCAGGGGTGGGTCCCTCCCCCTCCCCAAGATGCAACGAGACACACCTCGCTCTTAATTGGGTTGGGAAGGGATGAATGAGAAGATCAGTATGCTGTGGCCTGGCTATGGTGGTACGCCGAGTTCAGGGGCCTTGGGCATCTGCCCATGCTGCCCATGCTGCCCATTCTGCCCATGCTGCCCATGCTGCCCATGCCTAGCGCCTGCTCGGCCCCCAATAAATACTGTTGTCTGTAATTATTGAGTAATAAATGAAGTATCCCCTGCTAGGCCACGCATAATAAAGGCCATAGTGTTTTAGAGTTTTAGTCGGGGTGCTTCTTTTTTAGTCAAAAGTACTAAAAGATAAGCTGGTTCACTGACAAGTGCAGAACCTTTTCAAGATTTTGGGCTGGCCATTGTTTTTTTTCTAGGTACTTATCGCTGAGAACCCAAGCATAATGAAACGTCAGAACAAAAGTACTAATAGTGAAGATTTTAGGTCTGGCTTGACAGCACATCTGTCTTCAAAACGTATTGTTACAAACTCTTTAACATATATATATATACGTAAGAACTGGAACGGGCTGTAGATGTGAATGTGCTGCCCGTGAGCCAACATTGTTGGGACACAACTGTGTGTCTGAATTGCCGATTACTTAATGGGCCTTCACATCGGATACGGCATTCCGCACTGCAGCGGGTTGAAGCATTGCGCTTAATGGAGTCGTCAAAATGAGGCAGTTTACCCTTAAGATCGAGGTGGGGTCGAGTCATTACTCCAGTGGGAGTGGATTTAACAACATTCAAAAGGACCCTAGGTGTGACGACTCGCCGTGAAACCGGCACTGAAGAAGGCTGACAAGCTGAAACGCGTCTGCCAAGACGTTTCACATTTCCAGAGACAATGCGCAATGAAATTGGTAGAGAATAAATCCACTTGAGAACTAACCCTTGCGGTGTCGGACCCGTACATATTTGTGAGTGAGTATTGGACTTTATGTATAACCAGTAACGCTGCACTGGTTACCGGCACGCCCTCTCGGTTTGGAGCAACGCGTCAGACAGCGACTTTGGAGCAGCTACGAAAATACAATGCGTCGCCTCCCCAGCAGTAAAATACCACAGAGTGATCACTAATCTACAAGGGGAGAGAGGAAGCAGTACTCACTGTGGAGGGAAGCTCAAGTGGACTCACCGTGACAACGTAAGAGCTGGAACGGGCTGTAGATGCGAGTGTGCTGCCTTTGAGCCAACATTGTTGGGACACAACTGTGTGTCTGAATTGCCGATTACTTAATGGGCCTTCACATCGGATACGGCATTCCGCACTGCAGGGGGTTGAAGCATTGCGCTTAATGGAGTCGTCAAAAAGAGGAAGTTTACCCTTAAGATCGAGGTGGGGTCGAGTCATTACTCCAGTGGGAGTGGATTTAGCAACATTCAAAAGGACCCCAGGTGTGACGACTCGCCGTGAAACCTGCACTGAAGAAAGCTGACAAGCTGAAACGAATGTATGATTAAACAACTACCACTTTAATAACGAGTGCCTAAACCACGAAGGCTAAACAACGACCAAAGCCAAACCACTATGTTTTTAACCACGACTTACTGAACCACGAATATTTTTCTATTGACATATATTCTGAATCTACCACTACGTTCAATACAATGCATGTTTGAAACACGAACAAAAAAAGTAATTAAATTAAACAACACTTCTAATTAAAACTATTTTTTTAATGATTCTTTAAATTAGCCATCAAATGATCGTTTAAAAAAAATACCGACGAACTTACAGAGAGACAGTTATGGACGGTGTAAAACAATGAAATAAAAGTCCATCATCTTTTTTTAATAATATTTACACACTAGAATGCTAACTATAAAGCCGGCATAACAAATGGAAAATTAACACAAATTGCACTATTTAAAGCGATTATATGAAATACACGTTCTCACAGAAAATAATATTTTTTTTAAATGTATCCCAGAACTTATTTTCATTTTTAAATACAATAGTCTCGATTAAAACATTTAATAAAAAATGGCCAACCAACATTTTGTGTCCATTTGAAGTGTGAAAACCACACCGAACAGTCGCACCGAGCACAGGTCAGTATGCATCAGTGAAAAACAAGCATACAGTGCCATCTACTGGCCTCACAAGGTAAATTTTAACTAAGTCTAATCTAACGACTGCATAATTATAATAGGTAAATGTACAGATCAAATCAAAACAATATTTTAAATTTTTTTTAAAATTGAAATCAGACTGAGTTACTTTTTCGGACAGGCTTAGTAAGCCAGGTACAGTATTGGTTAATGAGGTCGTTGTTCAGGTACCGTAGTGGTTAAGGAGGACGTGGTTCAGGAACAGGTCGTTGTTTATGATTCGTGGTTAAGCCCACTCGTTGTTAGAAATTCGTTATTAAGGCTGTTTCCCAGCTGAAACATGTCTGCCAAGATGTTTCACATTTCCAGAGACTATGCGCAATGAAATTGGTAGAGAATAAATCCACTTGAGAACTAACCCTTGCGGTGTCGGACCCGTACATATTTGTGAGTGGGTATTGGACTTTATGTATTACCAGTAACGCTGCACTGGTTACTTGCATGCCCTCCCGGTTTGGAGCAACGTGTCAGACAGCGACTTTGGAGCGGGTACGAAAATACAACGCATCGCCCCCCAGCAGTAAAATACCACAGAGTGATCACTAATCTGCAAGGGGAGAGAGGAAGCAGTACTCACTGTGGAGGGAAGCTCAAGTGGACTCACCGTGACAACGTAAGAACTGGAACGGGCTGTAGATGCGAGTGTGCTGCCCGTGAGCCAATATTGTTGGGACACAACTGTGTGTCTGAATTGCCGATTACTTAATGGGCCTTCACATCGGATACGGCATTCCGCACTGCAGCGGGTTGAAGCATTGCGCTTAATGGAGCCGTCAAAAAGAGGCAGTTAACCCTTAAGATCGAGGTGGGGTCGAGTCATTACTCCAGTGGGAGTGGATTTAGCAACATTCAAAAGGACGCCAGGTGTGACGACTCGCCGTGAAACCGGCATTGAAGAAAGCTGACAAGCTGAAACGCATCTGCCACATTTTCAGAGACTATGCGCAATGAAATTGGTAGAGAATAAATCCACTTGAGAACTAACCCTTGCAGTGTCGGACCCGTACATATTTGTGAGTGGGTATTGGACTTTATATATATATATATTCACTGAAAAAACCATAGGTTTTAGGGACAGTTATAGTTAGTTGGACATTGCACTCGTACAAAATCCGTGAAATTCCCCCGTTATAGTTAGTCCAGCTAACTATAACTCGCGCCCCCGCAATGCACTGCTGATGACGTCACATATTACATCACTCATGACATGGTCAGTGACATCACTGATGACATCACTGATGACATCTCAAATGACATCACTGATGACATCACTGATGACATCATCCAGTGACTGTGTGTTTCTGTAAAGTTTAAATATTTTTAATATATATAGGAAAAGACGTATTGAAGAATGAGTGGGTGTGTAAGTGTCTGTATGGATGATTTAGTAGGTGCGTGACTGACTCTATAAGTGAGTGATTTAACGTATCTTACTGAATGCATGGGTTAGTGACTAAACTGGGTGAATGTCTGTATCCGTCTGTCTGTTGCTGTGTAAGTGGCTGCATGTGTTTGTGAATAGCTACATGAGTGTCTATATGAGTTATTGAATGCTTGTCTGAGTATCTGTATGGGTGCCTGAGTGTTTGTGTGGGAGGGGTGTGTGCAACTCTGTGCATAGATGTGTGAGTGGGTGATTCACTGGGTGGATGGTTTCAAGAGTGCAACTGTGATAGACTGTATGGGTGGGTAAGTGTGTGTAAGAGTGTGTTAGTGAGTGAATGTATGTCCCAGTGGTACATGTGTGAGTAACTACATATGTGAAAGGCAGTATATATGTGTGTTGGAGTATATAAATAGCTATGATTGAGAGTGAGTGATTGTGATAGTGGCTGTATGGATGAGTGTGTGCTTGTATCAGTGATTGTATAAGAGCGTAAGAATGTGCTACTATTTGTATGAGTAAGTGAGCTGGTGTGTGTATAACTGTATAGGTGAGTAAATGGTAGTGTGTTTAATTATTTGCATGACTGACTAGGTGTGTGAGTACCTCTATGGATGAGTGGCGGTGTTTGAGTGTCTATATAGGAGTATGAGTGCATATGATAGTCCTGTACTGAGTGACCGTAAGTATGAGTGACTGTACGGGTGAGTGAGTGGATGTGTGCGTAGACCTAAGAATCAGTGAGTGGGTATGTAGTTATTGGTGTTGGAGTGTCTATGGTTTTGCGAATGGCAGTCTGTAATTTAGAGTGGGTGTAACAAAGGCTATATTAGGGTGTGAGGAGGTGCATGAGATTATCACGTGGATGATGTCATCAGTGATGTCATTTGAGATGTCATCAGTGATGTCATCAGTGATGTCACTGACCATGTCATGAGTGATGTAATATGTGACGTCATCAGCAGTGCATTGCGGGGCGCGAGTTATAGTTAGCTGGACTAACTATAACGGGGAATTTCACGGATTTTGTACGAGTGCAATGTCCAACTAACTATAACTGTCCCTAAAACCTATGGTTTTTTCAGTGAATTTCAAAGGTTTTTTAAATGCTAATTTGTAACTATAACGTCCCTGAAACCTATGGTTTTTTCAGTGAATTTCAAAGGTTTTTTAAATGCTAATTTGTAACTATAACATGTCTGAAACCTACAGTTTTTTCAGTGAATTTCAAAGGATTTGTAAATGACAATTTTTAAATGTATTAATTGTTATATAAATTTTTTTCATACTGATTTCCAAATTTTTAGAAACAATTTTTTTTTACATATTTTATTTTTTAAATTACATTGTAATTACATTATACATTACATTACAAAAAATACTTTCTCAGAATGAATTACTTTAGTTTAATTACTTTGCACATAGGCAATAGACTTTTAAGTACAGTAGTTACAGTTGTTGCAATGGGCAACACATTTTCAAACACAATGCAACATTCAGCTCAATGTGAATTTCTAGTTAAATGCAATTAGTTACTTTATGGATTACTTTTCTAACCACATTACTGGATCCTAGATTCAGTCCTGGGACATCTCCTGTAAACAGTTGAGTAAAAGCGTTTTGGTTACAGTCGTGATTTTTAAGGAATATTATTGTACTTTAAAAGTTCACACTTAGAAACTTTTTCTCATAGAATCACCAATGTTATCCTATGGAAGGAAATTCACTTAGAAGTTAAAAACTGTTATCGTTACTTTTTCTTACTCAGTGTTGGATCCTGGATCCAGCACTGGTGCATCTCCTGTAAACAGTTGAAAGAATGCGTTTAAGTCATACAGGCGATTTTTTAGGAATATTTGTAGTTTGTGAAAATCGACACTTTTAAACTTTTCTGCTGAAAACCAGACAATGATATCCTATGGAAGGAAATTCAAGTTACTGGTAAGTACGGTTAAAATTACTTTTCAGGATCAGTACTGGGCTGAAAGATGCAGCACTGAGGTCTCTCCTGATAACAGGTTAGTAAATCGGAATTCGTATTTCGGCTGATTTTAGAGGAATATTTTAAAGTTCCAAAACTCCACACACAGAAGAATGTCCAAGTGAAACCAGTCTATGTTAGCCTATGAAGGAAATTCAAGTTACCGGTAAGTACGGTTAAAATTACTTTTGAGGATCAGTACTGGGCTGAAAGATGCAGCACTGAGGTCTCTCCTGATAACAGGTGAGTAAATCGGAATTCGTATTTCGGCTGATTTTAGAGGAATATTTTAAAGTTCCAAAACTCCACACTTAGAAGAATTTCCAAGTGAAACCAGTCAATGTTAGCCTATGAAGGAAATTCAAGTTACCGGTAAGTACGGTTAAAATTACTTTTGAGGATCAGTACTGGGCTGAAAGATGCAGCACTGAGGTCTCTCCTGATAACAGGTGAGTAAATCGGAATTCGTATTTCGGCTGATTTTAGAGGAATATTTTAAAGTTCCAAAACTCCACACTTAGAAGAATTTCCAAGTGAAACCAGTCAATGTTAGCCTATGAAGGAAATTCAAGTTACCGGTAAGTACGGTTAAAATTACTTTTCAGGACCAGTACTGGGCTGAAAGATGCAGCACTGAGGTCTCTCCTGATAACAGGTGAGTAAATCGGAATTCGTATTTCGGCTGATTTTAGAGGAATATTTTAAAGTTCCAAAACTCCACACTTAGAAGAATTTCCAAGTGAAACCAGTCAATGTTAGCCTATGGAAGGAAATTCAAGTTACTGGTAAGTACGATTAAAATTACTTTTCAGGACCAGTACTGGGCTGAAAGATGCAGCACTGAGGTCTCTCCTGATAACAGGTGAGTAAATCGGAATTCGTATTTCGGCTGATTTTAGAGGAATATTTTAAAGTTCCAAAACTCCACACTTAGAAGAATTTCCAAGTGAAACCAGTCAATGTTAGCCTATGGAAGGAAATTCAAGTTACTGGTAAGTACGGTTAAAATTACTTTTCAGGACCAGTACTGGGCTGAAAGATGCAGCACTGAGGTCTCTCCTGATAACAGGTGAGTAAATCGGAATTCGTATTTCGGCTGATTTTAGAGGAATATTTTAAAGTTCCAAAACTCCACACACAGAAGAATTTCCAAGTGAAACCAGTCAATGTTAGCCTATGAAGGAAATTCAAGTTACCGGTAAGTACGGTTAAAATTACTTTTCAGGACCAGTACTGGGCTGAAAGATGCAGCACTGAGGTCTCTCCTGATAACAGGTGAGTAAATCGTAATTCGGATTTCGGCTGATTTTAGAGGAATATTTTAAAGTTCCAAAACTCCACACTTAGAAGAATTTCCAAGTGAAACCAGTCAATGTTAGCCTATGGAAGGAAATTCAAGTTACTGGTAAGTACGATTAAAATTACTTTTCAGGACCAGTACTGGGCTGAAAGATGCAGCACTGAGGTCTCTCCTGATAACAGGTGAGTAAATCAGAATTCGGATTTCGGCTGATTTTAGAGGAATATTTGTATGTTTCAAAAATCAACACTTAGAAACTTTTTCAGCAAAAAGCAGGCAATGATATCCTATGGAAGGAAATTCAAGTTACTGGTAAGTACGGTTAAAATTACTTTTCAGGACCAGTACTGGGCTGAAAGATACAGCACTGAGGTCTCTCCTTATAACAGGTGAGTAAATCGGAATTCGTATTTCGGCTGATTTTAGAGGAATATTTGTATGTTTCAAAAATCAACACTTAGAAACTTTTTCAGCAAAAAGCAGGCAATGATATCCTATGGAAGGAAATTCAAGTTACTGGTAAGTACGGTTAAAATTACTTTTGAGGATCAGTACTGGGCTAAAAGATGCAGCACTGAAGTCTCTCCTGATAACAGGTGAGTAAATCGAATTCGTATTTCGGCTGATTTTAGAGGAATATTTTAAAGTTCCAAAACTCCACACTTAGAAGAATTTCCAAGTGAAACCAGTCAATGTTAGCCTATGAAGGAAATTCAAGTTACCGGTAAGTACGGTTAAAATTACTTTTCAGGACCAGTACTGGGCTGAAAGATGCAGCACTGAGGTCTCTCCTGATAACAGGTGAGTAAATCGGAATTCGTATTTCGGCTTATTTTAGAGGAATATTTTAAAGTTCCAAAACTCCACACTTAGAAGAATTTCCAAGTGAAACCAGTCAATGTTAGCCTATGGAAGGAAATTCAAGTTACTGGTAAGTACGGTTAAAATTACTTTTCAGGACCAGTACTGGGCTGAAAGATACAGCACTGAGGTCTCTCCTGATAACAGGTGAGTAAATCGGAATTCGTATTTCGGCTGATTTTAGAGGAATATTTTAAAGTTCCAAAACTCCACACTTAGAAGAATTTCCAAGTGAAACCAGTCAATGTTAGCCTATGAAGGAAATTCAAGTTACCGGTAAGTACGGTTAAAATTACTTTTCAGGACCAGTACTGGGCTGAAAGATGCAGCACTGAGGTCTCTCCTGATAACAGGTGAGTAAATCGGAATTCGTATTTCGGCTGATTTTAGAGGAATATTTTAAAGTTCCAAAACTCCACACTTAGAAGAATTTCCAAGTGAAACCAGTCAATGTTAGCCTATGGAAGGAAATTCAAGTTACTGGTAAGTACGATTAAAATTACTTTTCAGGACCAGTACTGGGCTGAAAGATGCAGCACTGAGGTCTCTCCTGATAACAGGTGAGTAAATCGGAATTCGTATTTCGGCTGATTTTAGAGGAATATTTTAAAGTTCCAAAACTCCACACTTAGAAGAATTTCCAAGTGAAACCAGTCAATGTTAGCCTATGGAAGGAAATTCAAGTTACTGGTAAGTACGGTTAAAATTACTTTTCAGGACCAGTACTGGGCTGAAAGATGCAGCACTGAGGTCTCTCCTGATAACAGGTGAGTAAATCGGAATTCGTATTTCGGCTGATTTTAGAGGAATATTTTAAAGTTCCAAAACTCCACACACAGAAGAATTTCCAAGTGAAACCAGTCAATGTTAGCCTATGAAGGAAATTCAAGTTACCGGTAAGTACGGTTAAAATTACTTTTCAGGACCAGTACTGGGCTGAAAGATGCAGCACTGAGGTCTCTCCTGATAACAGGTGAGTAAATCGTAATTCGGATTTCGGCTGATTTTAGAGGAATATTTTAAAGTTCCAAAACTCCACACTTAGAAGAATTTCCAAGTGAAACCAGTCAATGTTAGCCTATGGAAGGAAATTCAAGTTACTGGTAAGTACGATTAAAATTACTTTTCAGGACCAGTACTGGGCTGAAAGATGCAGCACTGAGGTCTCTCCTGATAACAGGTGAGTAAATCAGAATTCGGATTTCGGCTGATTTTAGAGGAATATTTGTATGTTTCAAAAATCAACACTTAGAAACTTTTTCAGCAAAAAGCAGGCAATGATATCCTATGGAAGGAAATTCAAGTTACTGGTAAGTACGGTTAAAATTACTTTTCAGGACCAGTACTGGGCTGAAAGATACAGCACTGAGGTCTCTCCTTATAACAGGTGAGTAAATCGGAATTCGTATTTCGGCTGATTTTAGAGGAATATTTGTATGTTTAAAAAATCAACACTTAGAAACTTTTTCAGCAAAAAGCAGGCAATGTTAGCCTATGGAAGGAAATTCAAATTACTGGTAAGTACGGTTAAAATTACTTTTCAGGACCAGTACTGGGCTGAAAGATACAGCACTGAGGTCTCTCCTGATAACAGGTGAGTAAATCGGAATTCGTATTTCGGATGATTTTAGAAGAATATTTGCACAATGGTGAAGGGAGGGGCGGGGCCTGAGGTGACATCTGTGCAAACGCGCCCCGTGGCGCGTTTTAAGTTGGGGGATTAAGTCCCCTTGAATCCTGAGGGTCCCTAGGGGCCAACTAGCCCACCAGGAACCTCCAATATGCGCCAGGGGCTGCGTTGCAGAGACGTGTAGAGAGGCCACACCCCTTTTTACACCTCTCTGCAACGCAGCTCTGTGGCGCTTTCTGGATGTACCTGTTGGGCTAGTTGGCCCCAGGGACCCTCAGGATTAAAGGGGATTTAATTCCCCATCTTAAAACGCGCCACGGGGCCTGTTTGCACACATGTCACCTGAAGCCCCGCCCCTCCCTTCACCACTGTGCAAACGCGCCCCGTGGCGCGTTTTAAGTTGGGGATTAAGTCCCTTGAATCCTGAGGGTCCCCGGAGTCCAACTAGCCCACCATATACCTCCAAAGCGCCACAGAGCTGCGTTGCAGAGAGGTGTAAAAGGGGTGTGGCCTCTCTACACGTCTCTGCAACGCAGCCCCTGGCGCATATTGGAGGTTCCTGGTGGGCTAGTTGGCCCCCAGGGACCCCCAGTATTCAAGGGGAATTCGTTCCTCCCTCTGCAAACGCGCCAGGGGCGCGTTTGCAGAGTGGTGAAGGAAGGGCGGGGCCTGCGGGCCCGATCGTTTATTTTTTTATTTTATTTTTGTGTCCCTGAAGGGGGCTGTGTGGCCCCCTTCCTTTTTCCTGTTTTGGGCCCTGGGGACCCCATCCCCCAGGGCCTTACCCCTTTTTTTAATTTAATTTTTTTTTTAAAACGGGAAGGGGGCCGCGTGGCCCCCTTCCCTGGGCCTGTATTGGCCCCGGGGACCCCATCCCCAGGGCATGGCCTTTTTTATTTTCTTGGGAGGGGGCTGCGTGGCCCCCTCCTCAGGCCATTTAAGGCCCCGGGGACCCCATCCCCGGGGCCGGCCTTTCCATTTTTTTTTTTTTTCTTTTTTGGGGAGGGGGGCCGCGTGGCCCCCTCCTAAGCCACTACTTGCCCCGGGGACCCCATCCCCGGGGCTGGCCCCTCTCCGTTGGGGACTGTGGGGGGTCCCCAATCCCCCACAGTCCCGCCGGCTCCCACGTCCCTTGGGAGCCGGCATTGCTGTCCCACATGGGGAGCAGCTGACATGCTGCTCCCCATGTGGAAAAGCAATCGGCTTTGGATATTGGAAGAGAGAGCAGGTTTCCCTGCTCTCTTCCAATATCCAAAGCAGTTTGCAATGACAGGACGGGAGCCGCGAGGCTCCCGTCCTGCCATAGCAGAACTACAGTGTCCCGGGGTAGGCACCCCGGGACACTGCAGGAGCCGGCCCTGGGGGTGGCGGTCCCCAGGGCCACCACAGGCTCCAGGAGGGGGCCGCGCGGCCCCCTCCCTACATCAGCACAGCCCCGGGAGGTGGTGGTCCTCGGGGCTTCGGGGTCCAAAACGGACCCCCATTTTAATTTGTTAGTGCCCCGGGAGGTGGCGGTCCCCGGGCGTGTGGGGGCTGGAGCCCCCGACACAGGTTGTTTAATTTTTTTAAAAAGCCCCGGGAGGTGGTGGTCCCCGGGGCTGCGGGAGGGCTCAGAGCCCTCCCGCACCATTTTAAAAGAAAGCCCCGGGGGTGGCGGTCCCCGGGCTTGGGAGCCCTTTGAGGCCCCCACACATAAAATTAAACCCCCACCATGCCCCCGGGACTTGGGCCACCCGGGGGCAAATACAATCGACGCGGAGACCGCGCCGATTTTTTTTTCGGCAGGATTCGCGCACCCTGAGCGCATCCTGCCGATTTAAAAAAATTTTTTTTTTTTTTGCCCAGGGGTCCTTGTGGGACCCCCTGAGCAAACCTAGGGGTCAGGGTGTTTCTACCCTGCCCCCTTTGTGCGCTTTGCGCACTTGTTTCTGTCCCTCGGTTCTACCGAGGGACAAAATGGCTGCCAACATTTCCTGAATGGAATGTTGACAGCCAGCTGACAGCCAATTAACATGCAGCTCGTGATCGGGACGGTGCGCGCAGGGTGCGCTCAGGGTGCGCGAATCCTCCGTGCCCATAGATATATATGTACTTTTACTTTTGATTTTCTCAGCAACTACTGAACGGATTTACACCATTTAACAAAAGGGTTCTTTCTGAACCAAGAACTACCTCTTTGCCAAATTTGGTGTAATTCCGTTCAGCAGTTCGGGCTGTAGCCGTGTCTAAAGTTTCCTATGGAAAATTGCATGGGGAAAACACGTTTTGGGACCCCCCTTTTTCTCGGCCCCCGCTTGACGAATCCCCCGAGACTTTCAGGGTAGGAGCGGACCGGAGCGCCCCACAAAGTTTGAAAATTTTGCGAAGATACGTCAACCGGCAAGAGAGTTATTTCAAATAGAATGTCGCGGATTTCCTATGGATAATAGGTTGTAACTATAACTATCTACTGGCGACCGCCAGTAGATAATATATATATATATATATATATATATACATATATACATACACAGTCTCATCATGTGATCAAGGCCACAGGAGTGGCTGAAACGCGTCATGATTTGCCCTGAACTAAAATAAAAGTTTTTACTGGGCACCAGCCGTCGAAGTTGTCTGTATCCCCGTTTGTGCGTGAATGCACGTGGAGTGGTAATTGTATATATATATATATATATATATATATATATAGATATATATTTCCCACAATGAATCCACCAGATAAATCAGGATTCTCGAGCCACACAGGTAAGGTTCAAAGTTGTAGTTTATTATGCTGGCAGAAAAAGACGCGTTTCGACAATGAATTCGGTCTTGATCACATGACTCCCAGCCGGGGTCATGGAGCATTTAAAGGGAAAACGTGATTACAATACATGGTGACGTTTCAAGTGTGGACATAGAAAAAATATTTTTGACATACAAAACATACAATTCCTTCTGTGTGTTTTGACATTACAAATTGTTAATCAGCCATATATCTGTACAACAATTGTAAGCATAGACAGTCATAGCGTTAACTGTCGACTGAATTGAGGGTATAGTACCCAGGCCTGAACATCCAAAGATAAAGAGTTATTGACCGCTTAATTCAGAGGCCACTCTCAATTACAAGACCTATACACATAACATATTGCTTATAGGGTATAGTACCCGAGTCAAAATATGGTTTCAAGGTGATGTTGCGACATGACAAGAAACAAGTAAACCAAATAATTATAGATCAATTTCATAACAGAATTATCAATTAGGAGATACAGACTACTCAGCTCAAGACTATCTTTGTTAAGGACGGGATGTGTTCGTGTGAACGACAAGGCACCTCCGTGCTCTTAATATAACTTCAGGTGATCAAACTGGGATCATTGATCCGAGTGAGTGAATAAAGCCTGAAATATAATATAAAACATGTCAATAATTACATAGCATGATTACCGTTGTATATAATGACAAATCGATTCCGATACATGGTAGTCTACAGAAGGAAAAATGGTGAGGGTTACAGTGCATTGTGACTTAAAACATTACAAGGGATTAAAAGAAACAATTATTGTTAAGGAGGACGAGAGGCTTTCATCGACATGGTTAGACACAGATGTAAAGATTTGAAAATCATAAATGAGAATGCATTTCTTCGTCAAAATTCAGGCCATTAGGGAATTTGGTCCCTGACTGGAGGATGAATCGAGATTCAAGTTTGCGCAAAGCTGCAGTTCTGTTACCCCCTCTTTGGTGTGCTAGAATGGTATCTAAGCCAAAAACTTTGCCTTAGTCCAATCTGCCTCGTGTTTCTCTGCAAAGTGTTTTGCCGTACTGTAGCTAAAGTCCTTGTTGGTAATCGCCCTCCAGTGTTCCAATATGCGTTTTTTTACTGGAAACGTGGTGGAGCCGATATACCAGAGGTTGCAGGGACAGGTTACCACGTATATCACATAGTCTGTGTTACATGTGATAAGTTTGGGAATCGTCCAGTGTTTGCCTATTCTCTCAAGTGTGACCTGGGTCTTGTTTTCACTGAATCTACACGCTTTACATTTCCCGCATTTGCGGAATCCCTTGATTTGGTTAAGCCAACTGGTGTTCTTAGGGGGAGATGGCTTTTAACTAGCAGGTCCTTCAGGGAGGCATTTTTCTGATACGTTATAGAGGGATTAAAGCCTACCACATTGCGCAATGTGGGGTCTTGTTTCAGTATTCCCCATCTGTTCTTAAGTATCTTGCGCAATTCACCAGCTTGGCTGCTAAATTTGGTGATAAATCTAATCGGTTGATGTTCCTGACCTCTCGGTGTCTTAGTGTTGGGCGGTTTGAAGAGAACATCCTCTCTACTCCGTTGTTCAACACGTGTCTCTGCTTGTTTTAATGCTCTACCCGTGTACCCTCTTGATTTGAAACGTTGGACCATCCCCATTTTTGTGCATTGATAGTCTTTTTCTGTGCTACAATTACGTTTAGCTCTGAGGAACTCGCTATAGGGTATTCCACAATGGAAACACGGCGGGTGGCAGCTTGTCGCATGCAAGATCGAATTTCCTGCTGTTTCCTTCCTGAAAAGTTCAGTTTGAATTGTTCCTGCCTTGACCTTGAGTTTTAGGTCTAGGAATTCTACACATTCCTTGCTATGGTGCATGGTAAATTTCAGATTGAGTGTATTTTCATTCATGGTATTGACAAACAATTTCAATTCA
Organism: Calotriton arnoldi; assembly: GCA_963921515.1. Taxonomy (NCBI): domain Eukaryota; kingdom Metazoa; phylum Chordata; class Amphibia; order Caudata; family Salamandridae; genus Calotriton; species Calotriton arnoldi. The sequence goes on from CAWUFW010004574.1 coordinate 341,803, forward strand.
TTTTCTGTACCTTCCCATAGGAAGAAAATATCATCGATATATCTCACCCACGATTGTACATTGAACAACCAGTGTTCTGTGTTGTCATTCCAGAGCACCTGCTTCTCCCACCCGCCCACCAACAAGTTGGCATAGCTGGGAGCGAAGCAGGTGCCCATTGATGTCCCTTGGAGTTGTCTGTAGTATTCATTGTCGAACATAAAACATTTTCATTCAGACACAATTCAATCACAGATAAAATCATATGTGTATGTTCGAGTAAATACAGGCTGCGTGTCTTCAGGAAAAATTGGCAAGCCTTCAATCCATCATGGTGCCTGATGCTTGTATAAAGGCTTTCTACATCAAGGACCACAAGCCAATGATTTTCGTTAATGGAAACATTATTGATTTTTTGCAAGAAATCCTTAGTGTCTCTGATATAAGATTTGAGTTTGGTTACAAAAGGAAATAGAAAATGATCTACAAAGACCGAGGTGTTCTCCAGTAGACTGTCTTTGGAGGAAACAATGGGTCGACCTGGTGGTTTTTGGGCATTTTTATGTATTTTGGGTAGCAGGTAAAGTGTGGGTGTTGTGGGCGACTCTTTAAGAAGGAATTTCTTTTCATCCCAATTAAGCAATTGTTTATCATACCACCCCTGAATTAAATTGGAATGCCTGTGACTGAGATCAGTTAGATAACATTTGGGTACTTTGGCATAACAATTTCTGTCACTGAGTTGACGATGTGCCTCTTGTGTGTACATATCTCTATTCATAAGAACAACATTACCTCTTTTATCGGAGGGTTTAATGATGAGATTAGGATCCAATTGCAGATTTCTAACAATCTGCCATTGTTCTTTGGTCATATTGGAACAAGGTGGAGTATTCTTAGTCAGTTTCAGGAGATCAAGAGCAACTCCCTCGCCAAAGACATCAATATTGTCTTTCACCATGGAAGGTACAAGCTTGGAAGTTGCTCTGAAATTAGTGGTATCTGTGTCATCTATGGTTAGTCAAAACGTGTTGGGAATTGTGTCTATATGAGAGGGATCAAATGGGTCTCCGTATTCATTAGTAAAGACTGGTTGGCTGGAATGACTGAGTTCTTGTAAGGTATTGAGGGTTGGAATATCTTCAATAGACAAGGTCAGTCTGGTGGTGGTAGGTGTAGATGGATTGATGGTGGGTCGTGTAGTGGTTTTGCTGCGCAATTCATGCAATTTAAACAATTTTAACTTACGTTCAAATTTATAAAGATCAACTCTAGTTTGGGCATAATCAAGGACAGTGTCAGGACAGAAAGACATACCAAGTTGTAACACTTTTACTTCATCATCATTTAAAACCTTGTCAGACAGGTTAATTACCGTGAGTTGTTGTATTTCTTCTGCCATTATGACTTCTTCGCTGCCTGGCCGCGTGTTCCCATACCAGTTTTCTTTGCATTTCTTGCGTCTAACTCTTCGTTTTTGGTTTTGCCTGCTCCTCGCCCTCTTCTTTTGGGTCGCCCTCTTGACGAATGTTCGTTGGTTATTTGAAGGAGGCGCAGCTCCTCGGAAAAAGAAAGTTGTTCAGTTGTAGCAGATGAGACGCTGTCTACTGATTCGTGGTCCGAGCTTATGTCTGTTAAAGATCCTCCTGTTTGCAACTCTACTAATCCTATGGCTTTGTCTCTGACCAACTCCGATCTTGCTCTATCAAACTTTTTAGCAAATGTTAAAATCCTCCCAGCCGCGTAGTCTTTTTCATCTCTGATGAATTTTCGCTGTTTGCACGCGATAACGTCCTGTTCATATTTCTTAATTCTCTCATCAATTGTTTTCAACATTTTTGCAGTCTCTGTTTGGTCAGTTTCATTTTTTAGTTCATCCATTATTTGGGTGATCTGTATCATCAGATCTTTGTGTTCATCCCATGCGTTGTTTATCAGAATTTCAAGCATTCGTTTAGAACATGCGGTGGTATTCTCCATCCAGTCTTTTAACACTTGAGGTTTTGGTACAGCTAGGGTTGGAATGATGAAAATTCTTAGACCTCTCGGTATCCGATTGACTTCGAGATAGTTCTGGAGGGAGGTGGCTTCCCACCATCTAGTTATCTCCTCACATCTAAGCCTCTCAAGTAAATTGCCTTTTTGTTTCATACCGATCGGTCTGGATGTTGCACTCTCATTGGAAATGCTATCTTGTGTCATTGGTGTTTTCTTAAAAAACAATTTTGCCGACGCCTCTCTCCCTTTCAAAAACTCGTCTGCCATTTTGTGTCTGATACCGGAGAAACCTCCGTGCTGGTGTCCTTACTTCGCGTGTTTGGCTTGATTAGCTAACGCGAACTCTGGCGGGAGAGCAAAAACCCGGGATGGATTTTCTACGAGCGCCACACTGCGCTCGATGTTGGACCAGAAAGTTGCTTCGGCTCGCACAGCCAAGGAAATGCGGAAGTTCCTTCGGTCGTCGTTGATGCAAGGGCTAGGTAGCTCACATTTGCCGGGGTGTTCTCACAGCCAGCGGGCGTCCTCCGGGAAAACTCCATATGCGGTGATGGTCGGTTGGACTGCGGACGCCCTTCCTGGCGAGTCGGGGCTCGAAGGCGGACACCGCCGCCACAATACTTCCCACAATGAATCCACCAGATAAATCAGGATTCTCGAGCCACACAGGTAAGGTTCAAAGTTGTAGTTTATTATGCTGGCAGAAAAAGACGCGTTTCGACCGTGAATTCGGTCTTGATCACATGACTCCAAGCCGGGGTCATGGAGTATTTAAAGGGAAAACGTGATTACAATACATGGTGACGTTTCAAGTGTGGACATAGAAAAAATATTTTAGACATTAAAAAACATACAATTCCTTCTCTGTGTTTTGACATTACAAATTGTTAATCAGCCATATATCGTACAACAATTGTAAGCATACACAGTCATAGCGTTAACTGTCACTATATATATATGTATATATATATATATATATATATATATATATATATACTTCACCAAATTCCCACAGCTGCTGGCTGACAAGCGGGACACGGACACCAGTTAAGTGCAAAATGTTCTTCTTTATTTGCTGGCGCTTAGCATGGCTGATGATGCGTTTCGCCCATCAACTGGGCTTGATCACTATATATATATCACTCACAGTAGTCCGGAACATGCGCTATTTGGGGACAATTGTACAACTAAGCAGCAAAGCTTGTAATCGAATCATGTACAGAGAAAAGTGACATTAATCCTATACGATACATCTACTGTATTTTGTATGACAAAGCCCACTGGGGCAGGATTGTCAATACTGGAAATAACAAATATACAACAAGCCTGCTGGTTCATTCAGGCAGGACGATTAACCCACTGGGGCGGGATTAAGCATCGTAACAACAGTTAGATTGTATACTGTAGTGCCCGTTTGGGCTGTTTGTATGTGAAAGTGCATTTGGTTGAATTCATGTTGTAAAGAATGTTGTACAGCGCATATAAGTTATTTGCGATTTAAAGACCATGCTATAAAGAACGCATATGGATCATGAACATGAATATCTAGAATGTAAAACTCGTGAACATATTCGAATATCAGGGGAATATGTGAAATTATACTTATAATTATTTTGTTGCAATTGCACTTTATTTGTCACATAATTAAGTATATGGATCATATATATTTTTTACATCATATGAGCGGTTTTAAGTGGAATTTGAACAATGACATGTAAATTGTATATCAAAAAATGAATTAACCATTACAAGATGGCGCTCACAAGTTGCTGCTTGTAATGCGCATGTCCACTTTCTATGTTCAATTTTCATTGTATGTAAACGGAAGTGAAAGAATGCTTACCTTATGGTGAACAAGCCGTAAAGGCGAAACGCGTCGGTAGAAGGCTGTCTGTACTGCAATAAACAGAATTCAGCATCTTGGAGTGTCCTGAACCCTTTTTTTTTTCATGGGAGGAAAAAGTTGATGCTATATATATATATATCTCATCCAAATCCTTCTGTTCGAGGGAAAAATGGGTTGCATTCCCAGGTAAAGTAATTCACGTTCTTTCATTTATTTTTACAATTCATCAGATATCAAGGCCACACCGACGCGTTTCGTTCTCTGCTGAGAACTTGATCACGGTACAAATGGCGGTAGGAAACATAACCAATAAGAACACTTTTTACAAATCATGTGACTTTTTTTTCCCTTGGGTTTCCTATCGTCTGGCATTTTGGGAGTTGCAGTTCGACATAAAACCCCTACTCTTTTTTGGTGAATAAAACCGAACTTTTTAACATTTTTATGTGCAACAAAGAAAAACAGTGAAAGATTTAAAGTGAAAACAAAACTGTTTGATAGAAGTGGAGCTGATAACGCTTGATTACCCATTCGATTACCTTGGGACATAAAGACACATTTGTATGCGGAAAGAAATAATCAATTTCAAATTCATGCCATTATGACACCATTCATTTTGGTGGATTCTAATCTGATGGGTTTCTACATCCTCAGTTTTCCTGAGCTTATCATTAATTACGATTTTCTATCCTCCCGTTTCCAGCCCTCTAGTGGGCTGTTATCTATTAATGCATTTCTTTTATTTCCATGTCCATATTAACAGGGCCTGATGTGAATATTCTCTCTTCTATCTTATTAAAATTCATCTTGAAAGTGAGTGACGTGCGATTACATTTTATGTGTGAAAAAGAGAAAGAGTGGGGGTTTAATAAACTATGGGGGAAAATTTCAATAGTAAATGAGGCATCACATTTTTTTCTTTTTTTACAAAACTTACTATTTCTATTCTTTTGTGTCCAATTAAAGATGTACATATAACTCTTCACTTTGGTTAAGTCCCAATGGTATGTATGTTCGGAAATTTAAGATCTGTCGTGATTCCCTTTCGCGTAGCTTCATCTCTCGATTCCCACCTCGGATATTCGATGGTATTGTTTCCAGTGCATAAAATTTTAGCAACTTCCAATTTCCATTATGGTGGGTCTCCATATGTTTGGCCACTGCATTTCCTCGATCTTTATTCGCTGTAGCTCTGACATGTTCAAGGATTCTTTTTTCAATTCACATATTGTGCTCCCAATATACTTCAAGTTACAGGGGCATTCTATGATGTAGACCACATATTGACTTTTGCACGTTATGAGTTCCTTTATTTGCCATTTTTTGTTGTTTGCCATCCTGGTTTCTGTTGTATTTTTAGCAATTTGGCACACCTTACAACCATAACACTTCACAAAACCTTTTGTCTTCAACCACTGTTTTCCCGTATTGCTCTTTCTCTGGAAGTGACTGTGGATTAGTTTATCCTTTAGGTTTCTCGCCCTCTGATATGTTATATTAGGCAGAGTTGTGTTCCAAATGACAATGTTGCCGCCTTTGTCGGCCATTTTTATGGTAACATTCCGGTCCTCTGTTATGGGAGCAGGGAGCAGGACTGAGTGGTAAAAAACCAACATCCCGGTTTTAGCCTCAACTTGCCCCTGGAAATAAGGTCGACCTATTTCAGGAAGCAGTAGTCCAAGATCTTTACAAAATTAAACGAACCAAATTTCGGGACAACTTAACATCAGAGGAAAGAACTGCTCTGAAAAACCTAACAGAGGACCGGAATATTACCATAAAAATGGCCGACAAAGGCGGCAACATTGTCATTTGGAACACAACTGATTATGAATTGGAAGCACATTCCCAACTAAGAAATCGGGAATATTACCGGAAACTAGACAAGAATCCAACTATGATCTTCAAAGATGCCCTGGACAAGAAAATCACACAATGGCTCTCACAAAACTTAATCGATGATGAGGAAAGAAAATATCTTATAACAGAACACCCAATTACGGCAACAATTTATTTCCTACCAAAACTGCACAAAAATCCCCTGAAACCACCAGGCCGGCCAATTGTGTCGGCAAAGGGCTCGCTATTGGAACCGATAGCAAATTACATCGATTTCTTTCTGATGCCGTTTGTGTTAAACCTAAACTCTTATATAAAGGATACCACCGACCTTCTAAGACACCTCCAAGAAATACCATGGCAAGACTCATACATGCTCATTACTATGGATGTAATATCCTTATACACTAACATCGAAAACAGTATAGGATTATTGGCATGCAGTTTCTTCCTGAAAGAACGTAAAATACAACATAATCAACACAACCAAATGCTTTTGGACATGATTGAGATGTGTCTATCCCAAAACGTATTCATGTTCGGCGATGAGATCTACAAACAAATAAAGGGATGTGCAATGGGTTTCTCTTTCAGTCCTGGATACGCCTGCCTTGTTATGGGATGGTGGGAGCAGCAACTTGCCTGGCACCCAAACAATGACAAATATGTAAACAAAACTGCAATGTGGCTGCGGTATATAGACGACCTTCTAATTGTATGGGATGGAACAGCAGCAGAGTTCCATGAGTACTTTGAAATCTTGAACTCAACTGAAGCGAATGTAAAATTCACCTATACGATTAGCAAAGAAAGGGTCGTATTTCTGGACACTGAAATCTATGTCACCAACAATGAAATCCAAACAACGTTGCACCGCAAGGTAACATCAACAAATGCCACATTGCACGCAGATAGTTTTCATAAGGCATCAGTTATCCAGAACATACCATACGGAGAATTCCTGAGAATCCGCCGAATATGTTCAAAAGAATCGGAATGGGAAAAACAGAGCACAAAAACTTCGATAAGATTTAAGAAACGTGGATACAATGAAAATATCGTAAGGAAGTGTTGGTCTAGATCAAATGAAAAAACAAGAGAAGAAACACTGAAAACAAAGATGACAAACCAACAGGTAACAACGCCAACGCCACAGAATCTGGAACCTGTGAGGTTAATTATGGATTACTCTTGTGAATCTAAAAATAAATTACAAACATCCTGAGAAGAAACTGGAAGATCCTGCAACTCGATCCCACAGTAGGGAAAATAATGGGACCTCATCCAAACATCACGTTCCGGCGAGCACAGAATCTAAAGGACAAACTAATCCATAGTCACCATCAACAGCAACAAAAACTCAAGGGAACTCAATGGCTGAAAACGAGAGGCTTTATTAAATGCCACAACTGTAAAGTCTGCCAGATAGCAAAAAACACGACGGAGGTAAAAATGGCAAACAACAAGACGTGGCAAATAAGAGATCTAATAACCTGCAAAAGCAAATATGCTGTCTACGTGATAGAGTGCCCGTGCCCCATGAAATACATAGGAAGCACAATATGTGAACTGAAGAAGAGGATACTGGAGCACGTACGAGCAACAGTAAATAAAGACAGAGGAAATGCTGTAGCCAAGCATATGGAGGTTGAACATGAAGGAAATTGGAAACTACTAAGCTTTTATGTGATTGAAACAACACCGAACAATGAGAGAGGCGGAAACCGCGAGAAGAAATTACGGCAAAGAGAGTCAAGACAAATTCTAAACTTTAGAACTTTTACTCCCTTTGGTCTTAACCAGAGTGAGGAACTATATGTCCATTTATGAACTGAATTGAATCACATTACGAATGAGAAAACAACACATACACAACCACACAGTTGCACATGTATAAAAGTAGGACATCAACTTAATGGATGTGCGCCCAACAATAAAAGATGAGCAAGATCACCTCAAATTAAATCCACTAAGATGGCCCAGAGAATGCCCACTAGAGGGCGTAACTAGAGTTGGGATCAAAAAAAAAAAAAAAAAGGGTTTAATATGAGAAATGAATCAAGATAGGAAAATGTAAAAATAGTGTGAACTAATTCCTAGCCTTAGCCTCAGCTAAACAGAGACAACACAAGATAAGGGGGCCCACCGGAGGGCGTGACCTAACCTTTTGCGAGGTGTTTGGAGAATAATGAGAAACTAGCATAAATTGCACTGCCAGTGAGAAAATCGGGCAGTATCATGATGAGAATAACATATCTCCTCATTGATTACTTACAAACAATTTCTCAAGTACACGAATGGGCGCACATAAACACAAAAATCACGCTTATAACACACCATCACATAAACAGCAAACAAAAGGGAACATTAAGGTAGAACAGCACTACAACTCTCAGAACACCTTTGCTAGAATCACAGTCCAAAATTGAGTCACATGGGTTCCAAAAGTAATTTTATTGGTTGAAACGAATATCGTCATTTTACCGTGATCAAGTTCTCTGTGAGAACGAAACGCGTCGGTTGGTCTCTCAACCTGGATACTATTGGAAAATAAAAGGAATTTGGAAATTCAACTTTCTCTGTGAGTGCGATTTCAATGTCCGTGAAGGACTATGGGGAAATATTTACCGGCGCAGCTCTGCCTGGAAATCTGCACCGATGTGATGCGCCGTGGGTTTAAGCGAAATGAGCTTGGAGATGTGGATATATATATATATATATATAAGTTGAGGGACTTAATCCCCCAACTTAAAACGCCCCATGGAGCGCGTTTGCACACTTGTCACATCAGGCCCCGCCCCCTGCCTTCACCACTGGGCAAACACGCCCGTGGCGCGTTTTAAGTAGGGGGATTAAGTCCCTTTGAATCCTGAGGGTCCCTGGGGTCCAACAAGCCCACCAGGTACCTCCAGTAAGCGCCACAGAGCTGCGTTGCAGAGAGGTGTAAAAAGGGGCGGGGCCTCGGACCACCTCTCTGCAACGCAGCTCTGTGGCGCATACTGGAGGTATCTGGTAGGCTAGTTGGCCCCCAGGGACCCCCAGTATTCAAGGGGAATTAATTCCCCAACTTACAACGCGCCACGGGGCGCGTTTGCACAGTGATGCACTGAGGGGGTAGGCCCTCCGGCGCGATGCCCGTTTTTTTTTTAAACATTTTTTTAGAAGGGGGGCTGTGTGGCCCTCCTTCTTTTCCTATTTTTTGGGCCCTGGGGACTCCATCCCCCAGGGTCTGACCCCTATTTTGTTTATTTTTTTTAAAAAATACGGGAAGGGGGCCGCGTGGCCCCCCTCCCGAGGCCATTTTCGGCCCCAGGGACCCCATCCCCCGGGGCATGGCTAGTATTTAATTTTAAAAAAAATTGGAGGGGGGGCCGCGTGTCCCCCTCCTCAGGCCATTTATGGCCCCGGGGACCCCATCCCCCGGGGCCGGCCTTTCCTTTAAAAAAAAAAAAATTTGCGGGGGAGGGGGGCCGCTTGGCCCCCCTCCTGGGCCACTTCTTACCCCGGGGACCCTATCCCCTGGGGCCTGGCCACTCCGTTGGGGACCATGGGGGGAGCCCCAATGCCCCCACGGTACCACCGGCTCCCTGCCTACTGCGGGAGCCGGCATTGCTTTTCCACGAGGGAGCTGCTAACATGCAGCTCCCTTGTGGAAAAGCAATCTGCTTTGATTTTGGAAGCGAGAGCAGGAAACCTGCTCTCGCTTCCAAAATCCAAACCAGTGTTTGCTATGACAGGGCGGGAGCAGCATGGCTCCCGCCCTGCCATAGCAAACAGCATTGTCCCGGGGGTGAGCACCCCAGGACACTGCAGGAGCCGGCCCTGGGGGGTGGCGGTCCCCAGGGCCATCAAGGGCTCCAGGAGGGGGGCCACGCAGCCCCCCTCCCTAGCAGTGCAAAGCCCCGGGGAGGTGGTGGTCCCCGGTGCTCGGGGGTCTGTAACGGACCCCCGCATTTCCATATTTAGTGCCCCGGGGAGGTGGTGGTCCCTGGGGCGTGTGGGGGGGCTCGAGCCCCCCACACAGGTTTTTTTTTTTAAAATAGAGCCCCGGGGAGGTGGTGGTACCCGGGGCAGCGTGTGAGAGATTGTCACCCCCCACGCATTTCTTTTCACAGCCCCGGGGAGGTGGCAGTCCCCAGGGCTGCAGGGGGCCGCTTGCCCCCGAAGATGTTTCTGAAAGCCCCGGGAAGGTGGCGGTCCCCGGGGCAGTGTGGGGGGGATTGGGACCCCCCACGCATTTTTTTCACAGCCCCGGGGAGGTGGCAGTCCCCGGGGCTGCGGGGGCCCCCGCGGGCCCCCGCTAATATATTGGCAGTGCCCCCGGGACCTGACCCACCCGGGGGCTTTTTGAAAACGAAGCACGGGAGCCTGCGCTTCATTTTTTTTAAATAATTTTGGTGGGATTCGCGACCCCAACGCGATTTCTGCCGACATTATAAAAAAAAATGCTTTTTTTGGCCCTGGGGGTCCTTGTGGGACCCCCTGAGCAGGCCTAGGGGGTCAGGGTGTTTCTACCTGCCCCCATTTATTGTTTTTTAACCTCTTTTTTCTGTTTTCTTGTGACTCGGTTCTACCGAGTCACAAGATGGCTGCCAACACTTCCTGGTTTGGAGTGTTGGCAGCCAATTAGAATGAAGCTCGTGGTCGGTAGGGTTCGCAAACCCTCCTCGGCCACAGATATCAAAACATTTTCTTTTTCCAATTTCTCAGGAACTACTGGAGGGATTTACACCATTTAAAAAAAAGGTCTCTTTCTGAACCAAGACCTACCTTTTTGCCAAATTTGGTGTAATTTCGTTCAGCAGTTCGGGCTGTAGCTTTGTCTAAAGTTTCCTATGGAAAATAACATGGGGAAAACGCGTTTTGGGACCCTCCTTTTCTCTCGGCCCCCGCTTGACGAATCACCCCGAAACTTTCAAGACAGGAGCTGACCAGAGCGGGCCACTAGTTTTGAAAACTTCGTGTAGATTCGTCAACCGGCGCCAAAGTTATTGGGAAAACAAAAAACGCTATGGAAACTAGGTCCTAACTATAACTACCTACTGGCGACCGCCAGTAGGTAATATATATATATATATATATATATATATATATATATATATCACTCACAGTAATCCGGAACATGCGCTATTTGGGGACAATTGTACAACTAAGCAGCAAAGCTTGTAATCGAATTATGTACAGAGAAAAGTGACATTAATCCTATACGATACATCTACTGTATTTTGTATGACAAAGCCCACTGGGGCAGGATTGTCAATACTGGAAATAACAAATATACAACAAGCCTGCTGGTTCATTCAGGCAGGACGATTAGCCCACTGGGGCGGGATTAACCCTTTCCGTGCTCATGACGAGCTCAGCTCGTCATGCTGCGCGGTAGCGCTGTGCGCATGACGAGCTGGGCTCGTCACAACCCCACCCGCGATCGGAATGTCCAGCATACGAGCGGAATTCCGATCGCGGTCAAGGGGTTAAGCATCGTAACAACAGTTAGATTGTATACTGTAGGGCCCGTTTGGGCTGTTTGTATGTGAAAGTGCATTTGATTGAATTCATGTTGTAAAGAATGTTATACAGCGCATATAAGTCATTTGCGATTTAAAGACCATGCTATAAAGAACGCATATGGATCATGAACATGAATATCTAGAATGTAAAACTCGTGAACATATTCGAATACATGACATTTCACTTAATGCTTAAACAAAAAGATCCACCCAAAGGAGATTGTAATTCATGAAGTCTGATCATAGGTCAAGTGTGTTTCCTACATTGGTGGGAAGCACATCGTGTTTCTTAAATACCCCTCACACACCAAAAGGGCCCTTGGTGTCATGCTTCATCATGGGGGTCTTCGCATCCCTCTACGGAATGCGGCGTGCTACTACCAACGAATGCGCGGGAGCACTAAAGTAATCTCTATGTGTGGTGCGAGAGAGGTGGTGAGAGGTAGGGTCAGGAGTGAGTGGTAAGTGAATGTTAAAAAATACCTAGCATCATAGGAGTAAAAAAACTTTTTAATAAGCCTTGGTGCCGGTATTATTAAAAATGTGTGAGGTGGAGGTATGTTGTGTTAATGTACAAAACCTCCTACGTGTGTCAACATGTTTTGAAGCGTGCTGCTTCTTCTTCAGGACGGGTACACAGATCCCTACCCTACTCACATGGATGGTGTGACAATGTCAGCCACGAGGGGCGATTTTGCGAGGCAGCACCTTGGTATATAGTGCAATTAGCACAGGGTCCCTTTCGTTCTAAGGCTCATGATGCCATTGGCTTCAAATCAACAAACTGAAACTAAGGAATTTCCTTTTTTCACATAATATTGAGACCATTGTGTCTCTTTTTGTAGCAATTACCACCTGTCTACACATAGTACTGAAACTGCTCCCGCGCATTCGTTGGTAGTAGCACGCCGCGTTCTGTAGAGGGATGCGAAGACCCCCATGATGAAGCATGACACCAAGGGCCCTTTTGGTGTGTGAGGGTATTTAAGAAACACGATGTGCTTCCCACCAATGTAGGAAACACACTTGACCTATGATCAGACTTCATGAATTACAATCTCCTTTGGGTGGATCTTTTTGTTTATTAATAATTGTAAGGGAGGCTGAATCCACCCCAGGTGTTCATGTAGGACACCGACTCTCCACTCCCTCCTTTGGTTTTTTCTATTTCACTTAATGCAACAGACTTCTGCCACCATTTCCTGCACTCGTTCAAATCACATAATAGTCACACTCTACCATGTACCTTAAATTTACGGTGATAATAATGCGCTATTCATATAACAGTAACAACCACAGTTTTGTGGCTTTAAAGTGTTACTACTACTCAATGAATGCCACCACATTAATGAGAAAGTAAAGCCTGATGAATGGATTGATGAATGTGACAGTGTTAAAATACAGGGTCAATTTGTGGCTCCGCGGGTCATTGGTTTAGAACCATGCTAGCCTGTGCTATATGTTGTACATTGCCAATAGAAACTTTCACTAATCCTCTCAGAATGGAGCCAGACCTAAAACGTGGTGAGGAAAAATTGAGTCTTTCAGTAATGAGCAAAGACACAGGGCCTGATTCACAAAGATGAAAATCCACTTTTGTGTAAGTTTCAGATTTTTTCGTATTTACAAAGGTACGTTACAAGTACTAACTTTACGACTCATGGCGAAGACTCCACACATAAAAAGATAGGACTGTTCTATCTTTTTATGTGTGAAGCCTCCACCACGAGTGCAGAGAATCCTTTGTGAATCAGGCCCTCTATCTGGGGCTGGATTACTTGCATCAGTATTAAATTATAATTCCACAATTTAAACCTACCTTTATTTCAAATCCAATAATTCAGATTTAATTTTTGGGCCTGATTCACAAAGTTAAACGTACACATTTATGTAAGTTTACTATTTTTTGGGGCATTCACAAACTCCAAATTAATAGTAGGCTTATGAACGTGGAGACTCTGCAGTCAAGACAGAGAACTCCACACATAAAAAGATAGACCTGTCCTATCCTTTTATGTGCAGAGTACTCCCCCCTTACTGCGGAGTCTCTGCAGTCTTAAACTTACTATTAAAGGAGATTTTGGGAATAGCAAAAAAGCCCATCACTGCACCATACTTGGCACTTTAATTGACGGGGACTCCATCCCCCAGCATCCTCAGTGCCGGGAGGCGTCGATGTGTTGTGTTGCGCCAGGAAGCGCATAAAAGCTGCGGCGCGGGAGCCCATCACTGCACCGCACTTGGCACTTTAATCGACAGGGACTCTATCCCCCACCATCCTCAGCGCCGGGAGGCGCCGACACGTTGTGTTGTGCCAGTAAGCGAATAAAAGCTGCTCCGGGCTCCCGCGGCACGGTAGCCCATCATTGCACCATACTTGGCACTTTAATCGACGGGTACTCCATCCCCCAGCATCCTTAGCGCCGGGAGGCACCGACGAGTTGTGTTGCACCAGGAAGCGCATAAAAGCTGCTCCGGGCTCCCTTGGCCCGCGGCGAAGCCTATGCTATTAATGCCACCAGGAAGGAGTTGGGTAGACCCTCGGGAGGGCTAGCAGTATGGGTTAAAATCGAACTCGGGATCAAACTCAAGCTCCTTCATGTCGAATCTCAAGACATATAAGCATTTGACCTTACTTTTTATAGTGATGAGTGGGATTGTGAGTGGAAAATCCCACAGATAGACCTCCATATAGTCAGGTGGACTAAGAGAGGAGCCCAGGTACTGGCTCTCACCCTGCAGCACGATCTGAGAGCCTCAAATGGGAGAACAAATTCTGACCCAAAAGGGGACTTTACCTTTAACAGACCTGGACACGAAAGCAGAATAGACTACTGTCTGGTCTCTCTCAAACTCTGGCATCTAGTCAAAGACATGGCAGTGGTCAAAAGAGCTGACAGTGACCATAATACCCTAGCCCTTACTCTCACCAAGCAGGGTACTCTTGAACCTGATATAAGGGGTAGCCCTGACCTGGGTGTCCTTTCAATCACGAATAACCAGAGGGCGATCAGATGGGGCTGGGTGGAGGAACATCCGGGGGCCCTAGGTGCAGCTAAGGGTAAAGCTCGCCTTGTATTAGAGGAGCTAGCAAAATACCCTGCTAATAATGTTGTGGAGACTTTGGGATCCTGTCATGAGACATTATACATCGAGATCAGGGAAATGTTAAGCCAACCACGCAATTCTCAGAAAAAGGTAGGAAACAGTACCCACCTGAGGACAGCTCCCCAGGTCGTCTGGTATAATCAAGACTGCAGGACTGCAAAGGAGGCGCTCGTACGTGCAGTAAAGCAGAAAGTACGTCCTGAGATTGTGGTATGCAGAGCCAAGTATAGGCAGGCAATCGAGACAGCAAAGAAGAAGTGGGAGGGCTCCCTGTGGTACTCCCTGCGGAGGGCATTGTTAGCCAAAGATTCTAAGAGTTTCTGGAGTAAAGCTGCATACTGGTTTAAGGGGAATAAGAGAGCCTTGGAATTCACAGTGCAGCCTGAAGAGTGGTTAGCGCATTATAGTTCCCTCTATGAATCAAACAACTTGGTAGTCAAGGAAGCGACTGAGTGGTGTCGGGAGGTGCCAGGTGGGGAGGGTGGTGCTCTTCACTTCACTATAGAAGAAACGCAAGCAGCAATATGCTCGTGCGTCACAGCCCGCGCCCCCGGCCCCGATAGAATCCCCAACGACTTATATAAAGAGGATATATTCTTCTCACCAACTCAATCTTGACCGGTACCCCAATCCCCCCCTCTTGGAAAATTGCAGAAATAGTCCCCATCAACAAAAAAGGGGACAGAGCAAAGCCAGCTAGTCACAGGCCTATAAGCCTCATTGGCTCTCTCCAGAAAATTTTTTGCAAGCAAATCTTAAGACAGATCCAGGATTGGATCCTAGAGTCCCGAATCCTGAATGATTTCCAAGCTGGCTTTCGCGCAAAAATAAGTACTTTGGACCAAGCTTTTCGCTTCCATTGCATCTACTGGAAGGAAGTGGCAGTCAAAGGCGGAAAGCTTTACGTGGCCTTTGTCGATCTACGGTCTGCGTTTGACTTAGTCCCGCGAGCTAGCCTATGGAGAGTCTTAAAAGAGCTGGGCATACCGAGAAACCTTTTAGAAGTTTTAATCAGATTACATTCATCAAACACAGCACAGGTGAGGTGGGGGAGAACAATAAAGTCACAGAAAATGTCCCAGTCCAGCGTGGAGTGAGGCAGGGATGTGTGTTAGCCACCACACCATTTACTCTCATTATTAACAGAGTAGTTGTTTTTTAGATAGAGATGGGTGTGATGCTCCAAAAATCGCCGTAAGAAGAATTCCTGCTCTTCTTTTTGCCGATGACACACTTTTAATTTCTAAATCCTCGCAGGGGCTACAACAGCTTTTACATGATTTTATTAAGTTTTGTGAGGAGAGGGGCTTGGTGTTAAATGAGGCTAAAACCAAATACATGATTTTTATGAGAGGAATGGCCAAACCTTCCAAAAGACCTGTGCTAGCTGGTAGTAGCAGATTGGAGCGAGTTGACGCTTTCAATTACCTAGGGATTCGCCTGACCTCGACAACACACTGGGCTGCCCACATTGAGAAAACGAAGCTACAATTGATTCAACAGACTGCCCACATTACTAAAATCCATTGGAAAACCCTGTCCAGGCAGCTGGCACCAGCTCTAGAAATTTACAATACCAAGGTTCTAGGGGTGGCTCTTTATGGAGCAGAACTTTGGGGCACAGGTAACACAAATTGTTTGTCTACCACTGAAAATCGTTTTCTTAGATCCTTGGTAGACCTACCCTCTAGTACTCCCATGTTGCCCCTATATCTGGACCTTGCCCACAGGCAGCTGATTCAAAAATTGAATTACAAACTTCTTATGTTCTGGCACAGGCTGTGGTCCGTGGATGAGCTCGTGTCCTATCGTGAGCCATTAATTGGCCTCTTGAAGTCCCCCCAGGTAATTTCGATCCCTTGGTTTATATCTCTGAGGGACCTACTGGGGAGGCTTGGGATGGAGGGGTTTTGGTCAAAACTAGAAAGCCTGGCCATCACACCAAGGGCGAGGCTGAAAGTGATGTTTTGGGAAACTATATCAGTACAGGTTTTGGCAAAAACTGAGAGATGTTTGACTCATGAATTCTTAAATTTCAAACCTGTCTCACACTTTGAGGATACCATTGACTAAGTTGTCCCCCCTCTGGCACGTAAATTATCTTTTAAGTTCCGCTATAAGAATCTACCCACAAAACTGTTTTGCTTAAAGTGGGGTAGCGGTGCTTTTAATGATGATTTCTGTCCTGCGTGCGACGTTAGGCCAGAATCCATTGTGCAATTGCTTTTTTTCTGTTCATATTACAAATCATTGAGGAAAAAATTGATACTTCCGCTATATAGACTGGTCGGCCCTGGCCACTACCTTGAGGTGTTGAGAATTTTGACAACCGATACACGCAGAGTAGTGGTCTACGGCTTCTCCAGATACTGGAATGCACTGTGGATTAAACGCTCCAAATGCATTGTATGACGCACTGAACACTTTACCTATTTTTAACTCTCCTGTTTTTTAAAACTGTTTCATGGTAGCTATGTTATTTAAAATCAATTATCTATACTCTGTATTTTATCAATTATGTGCTGTGTACTTTTTTGATCTTTGTGATCGAAATAAAGTTAATGATGATGGAATAGCAAAAGAGTAAACTTTCACAAAAGTTTACCTTTGTGAGTCATGCACTAAATTTGGATTACTATTATCTTGAATGTCAAAAAATTGTAAAGGTAACTATAATAGGGTTGGTGTTTAAAATGTATATAGTACATAAGAAGATGCACATAGTGCGATATGCTATTTATTACCATTGTTGAGAATTGGGATGAGCCATGACTCACAAGAGGTGAAACCTTAATTAAGCCATGCTTCCCCTCCAATCCCTAAACAATGGTAATAAATAGTGTTGGTGCTTTGGACTAATAAATTCATTGGGCCTATGCACAGGATCGGGCCCATGTGAGCTCCAAAGTATGGGGGCCTAATACAAATAAAGAAAACCTTCACAGGACAATATTAAAAGTCAAAACCAGTACTTTTTAATCAAATTTAGAATCATTTCAGAAGGCAAAAAGGTAGTTAGTTAGGCAGTTTCAAATCAGCATCAATAATACATATAAATAAAGCCAATTGCGAGATGTCATAACATAAAAGAATTAGCCATAAGACTGGTCAGTTCAAAAGCAAAGTAAGTGCTAATTATAAAGTAAAATAACAGTCCAACATGGAGACTGCTCAGCATGAAAATAAGGAAAGTTCTTTAAGCATAAAACAAATAAACAGACTGCCATAGAGTCTGCCTTCGTAGAAATGAGCAAAAGGTCTCTGGCCCAAGGTCTAGTCTAAGAAAGGTCTGGTACACATCCCATAAAGGGTACAGTGTATTGTTTCAGAGAAGTGAAAAACAAATCACTCAACATAGCATGAAGTGGCATTATCGGGCTGTACTTACAAAGATAAATTAAGTAAATCAATCAGTATCGTAGAAACTGTGCTACATAAAATAGTGTGTTTCAAGAAATGCCTAAATTATTAATACAGATTATTCCCTTTTACTCTGCCAACAAGGAAAATTACATTGTGCTGTGGAGGCAAACTAAGCAATAAGTCATTTTAAGATTAATGGAAATACCGTTGTGGCTCGGGCAGCAACAGCCTTGATTTTGCAACATATGAAAACATCTTGACTTAGCTTCCTCCTAAGGCACAGAGATAGATACAGTACATGAAAACATCACTATGAAATAAACCCCATTTCGAATATTTTAAGGAAAGGAGAAACACAGAAGAGAAAAATGCAAGCACATAGGAAACTTGTTTGTGCAACTTTAAAAGCCACATTTCCTACAGCAACTTTAAAATGGATGTAAGTGCAAACAGGCAAAAAGCTGTTAAATTAAATTTGCAGCTTAGTTATGATAACTTAAAAACATGTAAATAAACATTATTTTGTATTTAATAAATATGCTTTAATAATAGCATATTATACTCTACTCATCTGCATACATGGTTTATGACATAGCATTTTTTATATGTTTACTTGTTTTCACAAAAAATATTTAACCAAAGTCAGGATTCTAGTGGTTACATTTGTGCAGGAAGGTAAAATCACACTGAAGAGGCTTTGCACATGATAGGATATCTGTTTTACTATGCACATCAGTTGTTACATGCAACCTGTGAGGCAGTAAAATGTGTTTTTCCCATGTCAATTTTGCTATACTGTGGTAATATACTCAAATTTGACCTTTGGACTGTGGTAATACATGTGTGAATTTATTAGTACAGTTGCCCTAAAAAACATGAGTTATTGGGCCATATCTATTTTCACTGCCATGCCATACAGATAGGGATATGTGTATGTGTGTGGTTGTGAGTATGATTTGATCAAAGATTAATGGTAATTTGGGTTTGGGGGTTGTAGTGTTGTGACCTGAACACATAAGTACCAGGACACTAGGACCCCGGTCACCTGGAGACACTCTGCAAGAGTGGAGCTGGGGACAGGAAAGAGAGGAGTTTCGGAAGGAAGGGCAGGACAGATAGGGACAGTACGAGGAGCAGGACAGGTCAGTTGTCTGACACTGGGATAAGAAATAAAGGAATACACAGTGTTGTCACTTGTGCTGTCTTTATTGTCGTTGTCTGTGACATTACAACTGGTGATGAGGTCCTCACTGTGCTGCATCACAACAATGGGATCCTTGTCTGCTCGTGCAGCAGGTCGTGGAACCAGGTGCCCAACTCCATCAGCATTGACCTTTGGAGCCCACTCCAATCGCACAGTGAGACCTGGAGGTGAAACACGACGTCGGAAGCCCACTCCAGTCGCATACTGGAATTTTGGTGGAGACACAGATATGGGAGCCTACCCTGGTCGCGCAATGGTGTACGGTACTAAGCTCCTCCCCCTACGAGAAGCAAGCCAAAGATGAGCTGCATGCTGCCAGTTCATTAGATCAACGCACACTGTGCTTGCTTATGAACTACTGTTCTACCAAGACGTGACTTCCATTGTCTTGCAAGATCAAGGAACCACCAGCAGCCTGTTTTGGGTCAGGCAGCCCATTGACCTGCATGGAGCGACCATCTTGACACCAGGCAACAGCCACATCCAATATAAGGACAACAGAACGGCCATTTTGAAGCCAGATAGCCCTCAGATAATATTGGAGGCACTTATTTGAAGGTCTAGGTGACCTATTTGCTCATTTCTTGAGGAGTCAAAGGGGAGACGAATCAAAATTAAATAAGGCATACACAAACAAGTCCAAAACAGTACTTTGGCAAGCTCATTGAGCATATTGACATCAGGCGCAGCCTCGCAGGGTGCAGAACAAAGACCAAGCATGATGGGAGTCTCATATCTCTTCCCCCCACCCAGAGCCACTGCTTCTCATGTCCGGTAGTGGAATGGGGCAGCATTGGAAGGAATGGCTGGATGATTTTGAAGACTTTATGAAAGTATCGAAAGTAACTGATCAGGAACAACTTCTCATTGCATTGCGCAACGTGGTGGGCAAAGATATTGGACAGATCATCAAAGAGCTGCCCACAAAGTCAACGACATCTTACCACTGGTCGGTGATATGCTCAACAAAAAGTTCTTACACAAAAAATATAGATTATGTGCAATACACCTTCAACCTGGCCTTGCAAGAAAAAGACGCATCCATGGGGGAATTCAGCACGGACCTCAAGTGGCTGGCGTGATACTTAGCTTTTGACACGTTCACAAAGGAATACGCTCTCCGCCTTCGAGTTCTTGAAGGATGCCACTCCTAAGTCACTCCGTCGACATCTACTAAAGAAAAGTTACTCCCTAGACGAAATTGAAGAGATGACCAAAGTTGATGATCAAGCCGAGGAATATGCAAAAAAGATGGTGGCAGGGAAGACGGAGAAGCAAGCGTTTCGGCTTCAGGCTTGACATTTGGACAAACGACATCCAGATCGCTGGTGCAAATCCATCTCCAGGTACCGCCATCGCAGTCAAAAGCACACAGAAAAAAGGAGAGAGAAAAAAAGAGAATGTTACCGATGTGGGCAAGAATACCCTCATGTTGGAAACTGCCCTGCAATGGGACTAGAATGCAGGCGTTGTGGAAAGGAAAATCATTGTTAGAGGGTGTGCAAGGCTCCTTAACAAAACCTATCATGATGAGAAAAAGAGTCCATGTCCCGTCATCATGTAAAGGCAGTGAGAGATCAAAGAGAATGCTCCACCAGCTCTTCAAGGTTAAGTGTAATATTGCGAGCCACCTTCAAATCCAAATGCTCCATCCCCTGTGAGTCGAGATCCCTCACAACCATATATCAGGACAGTGATGAATATGTCCTCATGGTCCCTGACCATGACAGGATAAAAAAACACCAGAGACTGAACCTACGCATGAGGGAACATCAGGCACAATTGGTATTGAACAGTGGGGCATCCCTCAATTATATTTGCGCACTGAATGTGACAGAATGAACCCTAAGCCAAAACTACAAAATGCTGCTGTGCAAACGTATACTTGCAACGCTAAGGAGCCGCTGCCCTGTCTGGGGCAGTTCCGAACAACTCTCACATACAAGGACAGGGCCATGGAAGCCCAAATCAATGTATTTAATGGACATTATAGCAGCGGACTGCTTACTAAGCTTGCCCACTGTGGAGCAACTGAAACTGGTGGCTATCCTATACACTATAGATGATGAGTCAGCAATTGAAAAGAAGTGCTTTAAGCTATTCATGGGCTTGGGGAAGATGGCCAACTTTAAAGTCCGGCTGCATATCAAGGAACAAGTAAACTCTGTGGCTCAACACCACCGGAAGTGCTGTTTCACGTGCTGAATGCCGTGGAGGATAAACTGCAGGATCTACTCAGGGCTGACATCATTAAAAAATCATCTGGGCCAATACCTTGGGTGTGCTCGGTAGTAGTAGTCCCTAATGAGGCACAGAAGAGAAGGTGCGCCTATGCATAGACATGAGAGTTCCCAACACCGCCATAAAGGGGGAGAGACACTCTGGGCCTCATGAAATACCAGCATTTGTAAAGTGCACAGTTACCTCTGGAGAGGTGTCCCGGCGCTGAGGGCTGTTGTGAAGATTAAGCGAGCTATTGCCCAGAGTCACAAGGTGCTGGGCTAACCTGCCGCCGGCGTGGGGGATCGAACCGTGAGCCCCCGTGTTCCAGAGTTAGCCGCCCTGGCCGCTGCACCACACCTCTTCCCTTCCTCATATCAGTGACATGATCACACTGCTGAAAAAGCGCCTGAGCTTCGATGTCTCATCAGCAGCAGAGATCTTTCAAGAGGTCATACGAAGAATCATTTGCCCCGTAATAAACCCTCTCAACTACAGCGATGACATTCTTGTGTTAGGAGCCACCTTCAAGAAACATGACAAAGACCTGGATCACGTGTGTCACATGCTTCACAATGCCAATCTAGCTCTCAACCAGGACAAGTGTGAATTTCACAAATGCACATTGAAGTTTTATGGACATATCATTTTCGGGGAATGGAATGAGACTTGACCCCAAGAAGGTCATAGCCCTGAATGATACACCCTGCCCAAGGGATGTCGGTGATGTCCGGCCTTTTCTAGGAATGGCCAGTTACTGTGCTCAGTACAAAAAAGACTATGCAACTCTGAGCTTCCCACTCCAAGAGCTGACCAAGCAGGGGCGGCAATTCAAATGGACATCGGTGTGTAACTGGGCATTCAATGAGATCAAGGCAATGGTCGGTAGTGCCACCAACATGGCCTCTTTAACTCCAACTGGTGGACGGAATTCACAGTGGACACCAGTCCTGTAGGGCTGGGAGCCATACTGGCTTAACACCATAAGGAGAATTACCAACGACACATTGTGGCCTATGCCAGCCAAAGCCTTACAGGCACAGGGAAGGCCTACTCACAACCTGAGAAAGAGAGCCTTGTGGTAGTGTGGGCCTGTGAGCATTTCCACATATTCAGTTATGGGAAGCACTTCACTATAATCGCTTAGCAGCAAGTACTACTAACAATCTTTGGACACCATTGAGCAAAGTTGCCACCCTGGATTGAGTGCTGGGGGATCCTACTTCAAGAGTACACTTACACAATCATTCACAAGCCTGAAAAGGATGAGAACCCAGCTAACTATGTTGAGACCAGCTCGTGTGCCCTCCAAAATACGAGTTTCACAGACTGAAGAATATCTCCCTTTTGTCATTGACCAGGCAAGACCTCCCGCAGTCCCCCTTGATGCCATCACAGAAGCCACCGTAGAAGATGCCACTCTCAAGGACGTCACACGCCGTCTTTGGACAGATAGATGGAGGCATTTGCAAGAAGAAGAGCAGGGAAAGGGAGTGACTGTCAAAGAACTAGCATCCTTTCGACACAGTATGGAAGAGTTCGTAGTAGCAGACAGAGGATTGCTCTTAGGGACAAGAGGACTGTCATACCAAAAATACTACATCAAGGGGTAGTGAATTTGGTACACAAAGGACATCGTGGCATTGTGACCATCAAGATGGCCTTCGAGAGCGAATCTCTTATCTCACCCTTGATCAGATGGTTGAAAACACGCTGAAGGAGTTGCCCCAATGCCGGGTCGTCAGCCGAGAGGAACCACCTCCGCCTCTGCAAATGTCAGAACTGTCAGTGTGGTGCCATTTGGTATCTGATTTCTTTGGTCCTCTGCAATCAGGGAAATACATACTCATCATAATAGTTGATTATGCACAATTTTCGATAGCTCAGCAAGTGCCTTCCACCAAAGCTGCAGCCACCTTCCCAGTACCAGATGAAGTGTTTGCAGTGTGGGACTTTCCCAAAGAAGTCAAGACTGACAATGGGCCCCCATTCAATGGACACAAGTTCACAGAATTTGCCACTCATCTCAAATTCAGGCATCGGAAAATCATACCCCTGGGGCCCCAAGCAAATGTGATGATGGAATGTTACATGGGCACCCTAAAGAGAACTTTGCAGCAAGCTGAACTAGCCGGACGTGAAGATCAGCAAGCACTTAATGAAGTACTGCGAGCATATCTGAACACCCTTCACAGCACTACAGGAAAATGTCCAGCCACTCTGATGTTGGGCCAAGCGGTTCACACAAGTATACAGACACTCGCCGGAAAGTCATGAAGTCAACTCTCAGGCAGGGTGACTGGGACCTCGTTAAACAAGATCAAAGAAGGAAGACAGACAGCAGATACCATGACCGACCTCTACAAGTGACTAGGGCGAGGTATAGTTACTTTAGGGCATGAGTTATAGTTACTTGAGATAACTATAACTGCTGAATTTCTATGGTTTAAAAAAAAAATGTTTTTGGCCCCAGACGAGGTCACTCTGGGAGCATCAGGCCTAGGAAGTCAGGGTATTCGTACCCTGCCCCCTTATGTCTTCTTTTGCATTTTTTTAGGACTTGAGTCCTAAGTCCTAAGATGGCTGCCACCATTTCCTGGTTGAAGTGGTGGCAGCCAATCAGATCTCAGTTTGAGAGCTGGTGGAGCCGCAGACCCTCTGCGTCCCTAGATACATAAATCTTTTTTCTTTAATTACGTCAAAACTACTGAACAGATTTATACCAAATTACAAAAAGCACTCTTTCTGGACCAAGATCTAACTTTCTGCCAAATTGGTGTAATTCCATATAAGGGTTCGGGCTGAAGTCATTTCTAAAATCCCTATGGGAAATTGCATGGGAAAAACACATTTTGGGACCCTCCACTTTCTTGGCCCCTGCTTGATGAATCACCCCAAAACTTTCCAGACAGCAGCTGTCAAGCACTAACCTGTTTGTCCCATGGAGACCCAACGTTGACCCAGGCTGCTGATTCCCAACTCCACCTGAGCGTCCAAGCGATATCCACGAATATTATGTGGCTAGTACAGAGACGAGCTGGGGGAAAGAGGATGGGAAGAGAGAGAGAGAGAGGTTGGTTCCACATGGCCATTGGATCATAATTGCTGGACGCTCGCTGGACTGGTACACGATGCTTGGACGCCTCCTGCAATGTAGAGCGACTGATTAGAAATCTGCACTATGTTGTGTGAACATACGTTAAGGTATTGGAGGTAACTGAGATCATTGTTATACCTATGATGATCCCCTTTCCCATTTTGAGTTCTCCCTCTCTCCCTAGATGGATTCCTGCAACTCGTCAGTAGGATCCCTGTAATAATGTGATTTTACCTAACCATATATCAACACGTCTCCTTATGTTTCCTTATGCTCAATCTTTAACACTTACCTAATGTGGTATTGCTGGTGGCTTCAAAACGTCCTACTGATTCGTTGTTTAGTTCACAAGGGAGGTGCTCAAACTATTAAACATACATGGTTAGTACAAGCATTAGTACAAGCATTAGTCTCACAGTGATAAATAGAATACTCAGTGTTTAAAAGCACACCAAGGATTATTATTATCAAGTTCTGTTTTCACCATTACCGCCAATAGGTTATGCCATATCTTAAATACATATAGTTCAGAAGGTTACACATACTGTTTACTCACAGCCTATGCCACATATCAAAATTGCACACAGTGCAGATTAACTGAGTGTGTTACCAATTTGAACTCATATCACATGAATGCGCTAAGTCCTTGCGCTTTTAGGCAAAGCTTGTTGTGGGTTGTTAGAATGTTACCACAATGTAGGAACCAATACACCCTCGAAATATTGCCAACAACACGAGCACGCTGAATCAGGGATTGTCAACGCAATCGTCAAACATACGCACACACTCACAGTCAAAGTAAAAGCTTTCACCTAAAAGTTTTGTACCAATCTGTAATTAAATCAACTTTTGTGAGAAACGCAGGCGCTGCAGTTTTGTAAGCATTCTTAGTGTTGTTGGCTGATTACAGAAACAGGTGCATGAAATCTTTGCCTATCCACGCGCTGTGCATTCCCGCCTTTCAGTGGAATGATTGTTCTTGTCTTCCTGGTCTTTCTTGTCCTCAGGTGCAGTGCTGAAGATTCAGGTTGGCCGGTCACAGTAAGGAAGGACTCCCGGTTTCAAGCACGAAGACTGTACCCACAGGATTGCAGGAGCTAAAGAGCACCCTGCTGCATCGGAAAGACGTTTGACAGCAAGCGGTGTATTCTAGAATGGGTGTGGTTTAAATACCTAGGTGGCTGACCACGCCCATTCAGACCTCGCGAGGTTGCCATTCCCTAACCAAAACAACAAGCACAGGCAAAGTTAAGCCACAGTTTAAACACACTCCACCTCTTCCAACAAGCATTGGGCAATGCAAAGGGCACATTTCAGAAAAAAATGCTTGTCATTATCGATGGTTGCGCTTATAGCACACCTAAGTGTGTCTAAGAGAGGGGTGTGGTTTGGGTGCCGACAAAGATGGCGGATGGTTGACGCCGCTCCACGTCCCAATCCGAGGATTGCGAATTTCCCGACCAGTGGAAGCTTCCCGACGCCTGTTTTAAGCACAGGACTTGCTGGATGAAACGTTCCTGCATCCAAAGATGCCTTTTGTCAAGCGCGGTAAGCTGGCATTTTCGCGCTTTTTGCCATAAACCTGCGGCGCGCTCCATGACTGGATCGCGGCTGCCATTTGTTTAATTTAGAACGTTTTCCTCAAAGAGCGGGCTCCTCACTACTCCCGTGTTAGGAAAGGCAAATCTATCAGGATACAATACAAGTCTCATTTTTCATATCCGCTCAGCGTAATCTTTCACTTATGTCGCAGACTTCATATTTTTAAACAGTTGACGCTTCAACACTAAGAAATGCTAATATCTCTACTGGCTGTACTGCATCATTGAAACTCTTAACAGCAGCGCATAAGACTCACAGAACTTCAACTAGTGGTATTATTTCTACCTTATAATGCTGATTTGCGTCCGTCTCTTTGCATTTCTTCGCATAGTCTGCACTTACTTGTTGAATATACATGTCTATGGGGAGAACCAAATCTGGTCGAGGCATTGCTTCATCTTATGTATCTACACTACGTCCTAAGTCTACTGCAGTGCCTACTTCTAACCCCTTTTCAGTACTACAGAGCGACATGGGGGACCCAACACCAAACACAATGCCCCATATTACTGAGTCATCTTCCAGTGCATCTACGTTTACGCCTACTACTAGCTCTCTTTCACCTCTAGTCAGCAGCAAAAATGCGTCTAAACCAAATTCCACGACATTGTTAAAAAAGACCCTCCTTCACCAACCACCTCTCCTCCCCCAGCTTCCTTGGAGTTACTTCTGGGCGAAATACGGGCCCTCAAGCCATATATGGAGGAGACAAACACTCGCCTTCAAGCTCTAGAGGATAATTGGTCTTCACTTCAAAGCAAGATTACTTTAATGGAGTGTCAAGTTGAATCTCTACAAGCCTCTACGCAGCAGATTCCTCCTATGAAAACAGAAATACTTCAACTCCAGAAGCAAGTGGAAAACCTTGAAAATCATAGTAGACTCAACAATCTACGAATTTATGGTTTAGCTGAAGGATTGGAAGGTTCCAATCCAATATCTTTCTTGCAGTCTTTTCTTCCACAGGTACTGGGATTCCCAGTATCTCCTTCATTGAATATTCAAAGAGCACACAGACTTGGTCGTCCTCCACCTACTTCGTCATCTCAACGTAAACCAAGGGGCGTAATACTCTACTTCCTAGAGTATACTGACTTGTTGAAAGTTTTGCAGGCAG
The DNA here is from genome assembly GCA_963921515.1 of Calotriton arnoldi. Lineage (NCBI taxonomy): Eukaryota > Metazoa > Chordata > Amphibia > Caudata > Salamandridae > Calotriton > Calotriton arnoldi. Next base: position 368,686 of record CAWUFW010004574.1, read on the forward strand.
TCAAATTTAAACGTCGTAGTTCCTGGCAAGGATCCCAGCTCTTTTTCCCACAAGATTACGCCAAAGTCACAGCAGACAAACGGAAACGTTTTCTAGCAATGAGACTGGCGCTACGTGACTTAAATGCCAGATTTGGTTTAATCCACCCATGCCTCTTTAAAGTGACTTATAAAAATAAAACAACCACCTACGAGGACCCAGCTTTACTTCAATGTTTTCTCGACAACTGCAGAGAGGAATCTATGGAGTTCACAAGATCGTCTTCTACATGAAAATAATGCCTTTTTCCTGTGCCAACTGTAATTTTATAATGTTTTTCATTCCCTCTTCAGGACAGAATTTCATTAATTATCTTTTTCTTTGTATATCCCTTTTCCAGGTGTGGGTCTCCCCTGTTTCTAACCTCCATTGTATAGTCCCTTTTAGATCATATCTCTCCTCGTGATTTCCCCTGGAGTTGTTTCGCTGGCTGTACGTCTTCTCGTTTTGTGGCCTCAACACCCTCCATTCATGTTTTAGTCTTTGGTATGTTTCATTGTTCTGTTTCTATATTTTTTCTATATTTCTTCTTTCTCCCTTTTCTCCTTCCTTTTTCCCCTCTCTATCCTCCCCTTCTCTCCCTCCATTTCATTTTCTTCCATTTCTTATCTTTTTCTATTGCTATTTGAGCGCTTTATTATTGGTTATTCTGATTATTGCAGGTTTTTTACTATGTTCATATTTGCTGTAAATTTTTATGCATTTTCTCTTTTTGTTATATTTTTTGATAAATGACGCTCCGTGTTATTTCCTGGAATGTCAAAGGTTTGGGTACACCTATTAAAAGACAGAGGGTTCTTACCCACTTAGCTAATTTAAAGGCGGATATTGCTTTCTTACAAGAATCCCATCTTGTTACTTCAGAAGTTCTCAAACTTAAACGTCAATGGGTGGGATCTGTGTTTTTCTCTCCTGGTACAAGCAAGAAGAATGGGACTTTGATTCTTTGTCATAAGAAACTTAAAATCTCCCTTCTATCTGAAGATTCAGATGATGAAGGTCGCTGGTTGATTGTTCATCTTAAAGTTAATAATATTCCTATTTCTTTGTTTAATGTATATGCGCCTACTAAACCTGATAATAATTTTTGGCCTCACATTTCCTCTCTTTTGATGTCTATTCCCACACCATATGTTATTTTTGGCGGTGATTGTAACTTAGTTGTTGATCCATACATAGACAGCTCTTCCAAGGCAACCTTCATCCCTTCTCCAATGCACCAACATTTCAACACTTTTATTTCCCATAGATCTCTTGTTGACTCTTGGAGATTCTGCAACCCTCAACTTCGTGAATACACTTTTTTCTCATCTACTCACCTCTCCCAATCTCGCATAGACTATTTATTTGTCTCTAAATCCCTCACTCAACACATAATACAAGCAGACATTGGCTCTATATTGATTTCTGACCATGCCCCAGTAATCTTAGATCTGGAGTTACTCCCTGTTAATGAACCCAACAGAAGGTGGCGTTTTAACACCTCTTTATTAATTGATCAGATTTTTACTTCCTCTTTTGAGACCTTTATTACTGATTTCTTTCATCGTAATTTATCCTCTGTTTCATCTTTTGCTGTTATATGGGATGCTTTTAAAGCTTCAGCCAGAGATTTTATTATCTCTTATATTGCTAACAAGAAAAAACAAAATTCCCAAAAGGCTCTTGAACTTCTTAAAAACATTAAGCTGTTAGAAACACTCTACACTGCCTCTAATTCTAAAGCTGATCTTAATAATCTTATTGTAGAAAAATTTAAATATAACAAACTATCTACAGAGAATGCCTGCTCCTATCTTCTTAGAGGTAGTGCTCGCTACTATGGTGGCCAGAATAAAGCTGGCAAACTTCTTGCTTCATATCTTAAGGTTAGGAAAGACCATACAAATATTGATTATATCCTAAACTCTGATTCATCCAGAGCGACTAAAAATCTAGATATTTTAGAGGAATTCAAGAAATATTATGTCTCTCTCTATACTCCTGATGTTATCCCAGACTCTATTGAAGTACAGCAGTATCTTGATTCGATTCGGAAACATTTTCCCACTGATATCGACTTTTCATCCTTGGAGAAAGACATCTCTGTTCAAGATATTTCCCATGCACTATGTCTCATTAAAACACGGAAGGCACCCGGTCCAGATGGGCTACATATAGAATCTATTCCCCCTTTTCCAAATCGCTTCTACCGCATCTCCATTCTCTATTTACATTTTTCATTTCTTCTAATGCCTCTAGTGGTACCTTTCAAGATGCCCTTATTTGCCTAATTCCTAAAGAAGGGAGAGACCCTCACCTTTGTAAAAATTACAGACCGATATCTTTAGGTAATTCCGATTATAAACTATTTGCCAAATTACTTGCTCTTCGATTAGAATAATTTTTTCCATCTATCATTTGTTCAGAACAATCTGGCTTCATTAAAGGTAGATCCATCTCTAATAATACTAGGACTTTTTTTTAACATTTTACATAAATCAAACAAATACCCTTATTCACTCGTGGCTATCTCGTTTGATGCGGGTAAAGCTTTCGAATGTATGGATTGGTCTTTTATTTTCCAAACTCTTTCCTGGTTTGGTTTTGGACCTAAATTTATTTCTTACATTTCTTTATTATATACATCACCCAAAGCTTCTATTTTTACTAATGGTTCTATTTCCAATTCTTTCACTTTACACAGAGGTGTCCGCCAGGGATGCCCATTTTCCCCACTTCTTTTTATCCTTGCACTGGAACCTTTCCTTGCTAAAAATTAAACAAAATCCTAATATTCATGGTTTCCAAAATGGTAAAACTCGTATTAAAATGAGTGTCTATGCGGATGATATTTTGTTGTAGCTATCGAAGCCAGAAATTTCTCTTTTCGCCTTCTCGGCAGAGGTTACAGCCTTTTCCTCACTTTGTGGCTATAAATTAAACCCAGATCAATGCGAAACTCTTCCTCTTAATGTTTTATGTTTTAGACACAACTTTTTCTCTACTAAATTTGCATGGAACGCCCAAAAAATCAAATATTTAGGTCTATGGTTTGCTCCTTCTATCAAACTCACTTTATCACTGAATATGACTCAAGTTACTACTACGCTATCTAATTCTATTTCTAAATGGCATCCTCTATATTTATCCTGTTGGGGCAGACTTGACACCATCAAAATGATGCTTGTTCCTGTTATCCTCTATACTATTTCTGCTATCCCACTTCCTATTCCCTCATATTTTTTCAAAAAAATTTACTCTATTCTATCTGTTTTTTTATGGAATAAAAAAAAAACACATATGTCCCTTGCTATGCTTAAACGTAATAAATCGCTTGGAGGAGTTAATTTCCCTGATTTTGAGATGTATCATAAGGCCTTTCTTCTTAATCAGCTCTCTAAATGTTTAAATCAGTCAACTTCAGATACTTCTCCACTATGGAAAGATGTCGAAATCTCCTTTCTCTCTCCTTTCTCAATTAAAGAAACTCTTACATTCACCCACAAGACACAACTTTCATCCTCGCCTATACATAAAACTTCTCTTAAGCTATTTCAATCAATAATTACTTCACACCTCTCTGATATGGACCGCTTTCTTAACTCTTCGATTTGGCATAATCGCTTTATAACAATTAATAATAAACCTGTATTCTGGAAGTCTTGGCGAGACAAAGGTTTGCTTTGGGTTCACCAACTTTATTCACATGATACCTTTCTTACTTTTCCTGAAGCACAGATACTCTATGGCCTTCCGAACTCATATTCTAATAAATTTAAGGCATTTATTCACTCTGTACTCTTTTCTTTATCTTCTCAATCTTCGATCTCGTCCCCTTTATCATCTCAACGTAATATCCTTCACATATTAAGTGCCCAATCAAGTGCTTCTTCTATCTATAAATTCCTCACCAAACCCATAGAACATAGAAATAAAACCAATGTGGAATTACAGTGGGAGCGTGAATTTCATACTTCATGGACCATTTCATTTTGGGATAAATTATGGATCAAAATTCGTAAGACTTCAAGATCGGCTAGTACAACACAAACACTTTCCTTTTTATACAATAGACTCATGTTTACTCCAGCATCTTTACATAAATGTATACCTACACTCGCTCCAAATTGTTGGTCTTGTAATGCTTCCAATGCAGATTTATTACACATGTTATTCTCCTGTCCCTACACCCATCAATTTTGGCTGAAAATATGGTCACAAATCAATACTATCTTTGACACTCAATTTCCCTTTTCTCCTTTAAACATTTTCCTAGGCTCACTCTCCGAACAATGGCAAACCATCACATGTAATACAGACATTGTAGATTTACTAATTGCAATTGCATTCCAACAAATTACCAAAAATTGGAAACAATCTACACAATTATCCTTCCAAGCTTGGTGGTACAGTGTCTGCTATAATCATCGACTTGATCGTGCCTATATTTCTCCTATATCCCTACTCATCAAAAGAGAACATATATGGTCTCCTATTACTATTTTCTTAGATGCTTCTGCTCAAAAATCTACCCTACACCGTCCATTGCTGGAAGAAGTTCCCAAATCTCCATGACTGAACAGCTTGAATATTATATATTGTATTTTTAGCTCTATTTTATTTATTTTTTAAACTTCTTTTTATTAAAGAAACATCAGTGTCAATAAGCAGCTTTGCCACAATTTGCAGTTGACATTACATAAACATCATCACATGTTACATTCGTAAGATATTGTCCTTTCTGACATAACAGGGCCTACGGAAACTGTGCCCAACGTAAACCCATTCTCCCACCCCCTCCCATCTATGCATCCCAGTGAGCTCTATTTATTTTTAGTTACTTTACAGCCACTACTTCTTAAATGCTCATATTACTTTATATTGTATTAAGCTCTCCTATTCTTTTATTAGATTTATAGTTAGATTATTATTATATTCTTTCCCTTTGCTTTTTCCTCTGTTTATAGTTCTTGTATCCTTTTTACACATGCAACTGTTTGGATTTTTCTGGTTGTGTTATTACGTTATTAACTCATTTATTGTTAAATAAGCACATTGTAATCTTTATTAATTATGTATGTTTTGTTGCATTTCTTCAATATAAAAACTTCTTTTAAACTTTAAAAAAATGTGTCTAAGAGCAAGAACAGGCCTGCAGGCTCGACAGCAGCCTAAATGGCTGGCAAACTAGCTTTGAAGTTTGGAAAGAAATTAGCCAAACAGTGCCAAAGTTATTAGCAAAACAAAAAATGCTTTTCCTATGTTAATTTGGTCCTAACTATCAATACCTACTGGCGACTGCCAGTAGGTAATATATATGTTTCTCATTATATATATATATATATATATAAATATATATATATATTTATATATATATATATAAATTATCTACTGGCGGTCGCCAGTAGATAGTTATAGTTACAACCTATTATCCATAGGAAATCCGCGACATTCTATTTGAAATAACTCTCTTGCCGGTTGACGTATCTTGGCGAAATTTTCAAACTTCGTAGGGCGCTCCGGTCCGCTCCTACCCTGAAAGTCTCGGGGTGATACGTCAAGTGGGGGCCGAGAAAAGGGGGTCCCAAAACGCGTTTTCCCCATGCATTTTTCCATAGGAAACTTTAGACACGGCTACAGCCCGAACTGCTGAACGGAATTACACCAAATTTGGCAAAGAGGTAGTTCTTGGTTCAGAAAGAACCCTTTTTGTTAAATGGTGTAAATCCGTTCAGTAGTTGCTGAGAAAATGAAAAGTAAAAAGTTAGTGATATCTATGGGCACGGAGGATTCGCGCACCCTCAGCGCACCCTGCGCGCACCGTCCCGATCACGAGCTGCATTTTAATTGGCTGTCAACATTCCGATTCAGGAAATGTTGGCAGCCATTTTATCCCTCGGTAGAACCGAGGGACAGAAACTAAGTGCGCAAAGCGCACAAGGGAGCAGGGTAGAAACACCCTGACCCCTAGGTTTGATCAGGGGTCCCACAAGGACCCCCTGGGCAAAAAAAAAAATAAAAAAAATCGGCAGGATGCGCTCAGGGTGCGCGAATCCTGCCGAGAAAAAATCGAAGCGCGGTCTCCGCGCTCGATGTAGTGGCCCCGGGTGGCCCAAGTCCCGGGGGCATGGTGGAGGGATAATTTAATGTGTGGGGGCCTCAAAGGGCCCCCAAGCCCGAGGACCGCCACCCCCGGGGCTTTTTAAAAAATGGTGCGGGAGGGCTCTGAGCCCTCCCGCAGCCCGAGGACCACCACCTCCCGGGGCTTTTTAAAATTAATGACAACCTGTGTGGGGGGCTCCAGCCCCCACACGCCCGAGACCGCCACCTCCCGGGGCACTAAACATTTAAATATGGGGTCCGTTACGGACCCAGAGCCGAGGACCACCACCTCCCGGGGCTTTGAACTGACTTGGAGGGGGCCGCGCGGCCCCTCCTGGAAACCTTGATGGCCCTGGGGACCACCACCCCCCAGGGCCGGCTCCTGCAGTGTCCCGGGGTGCCTACCCCGGGACACTGTAGTTTACTATGGCAGGACGGGAGCCTCGCGGCTCCCGTCCTGCCATAACAAACTGCTTTGGATATTGGAAGAGAGCAGGGAAACCTGCTCTCTCTTCCAATATCCAAAGCACATTGCTTTCCACATGGGGAGCAGCATGTCAGCTGCTCCCCATGTGGAAAGCAATGCCGGCTCCCAAGGGACGCGGGGAGCCGGCGGGACTGTGGGGGATTGGGGACCCCCACAGTCCCCCAACGGAAGGGCCAGCCCGGGGGATGGGGTCCCGGGGCAAGTAGTGGCCCGGGAGGGGGCCACGCGGCCCCCTCTCCAAAAAAGAAAAAAAAAAATTAAAAAATAGAAAGGCCAGCCCCGGGGATGGGGTCCCGGGGCCTTAAAGCGGCCAGAGGAGGGGGCCACGCTGCCCCCTCAAAATAATAAATAAAGAGGCCATGCCCCGGGGATGGGGTCCCGGGGCCAATACAGGCCAAGGGAAGGGGGCCACGCGGCCCCCTTCCCGTTTTTTTGGGGGTAATTAAAAAAAGGGGTAAGGCCCTGGGGGATGGGGTCCCCAGGGCCCAAAAACAGAAAAAAGGAAGGGGGCCACACAGCCCCCTTCAGAGGACAAAAAAACAAAACAAAAAAAAAACGATCGGGCCCGCAGGCCCCGCCCCTACTTCACCACTCTGCAAGCGCGCCCCTGGCGCGTTTGCAGAAGAGAACAAATTCACCTTGAATACTGGGGGTCCCTGAGGGCCAACTAGCCCACCAGGAACCTCCAGTATGCGCCAGGGGCTGCCTTGCAGAGACGTGTAGAGAGGCCACACCCCTTTTTACACCTCTCTGCAACGCAGCTCTGTGGCGCTTTTGGAGGTATATGGTGGGCTAGTTGGACTCCGGGGACCCTCAGGATTCAAGGGGACTTAATCCCCCAAATTAAAACGCGCCACGGGCGCGTTTGCACAGTGGTGAAGGGAGGGCGGGGCTTCAGGTGACATGTGTGCAAACAGGCCCGTGGCGCGTTTTAAGATGGGGAATTAAATCCCTTCAATCCTGAGGGTCCCTGAGGGCCAACTAGCCCAACAGGTACATCCAGAATGCGCCACAGAGCTGCGTTGCAGAGAGGTGTAAAAAGGGTGTGGCCTCTCTACACGTCTCTGCAACGCAGCCCCTGGCGCATATTGGAGGTTCCTGGTGGTCTAGTTGGCCCCTAAGGACCCTCAGGATTCAAGGGGACTTAATCCCCCAACCTAAAACGCGCCACGGGCGCGTTTGCAAAGATGTCACCTCAGGCCCCGCCCCTCCCTTCACCATTGTGCAAATATTCCTCTAAAATCAGCCGAAATAGGAATTCCGATTTACTCACCTGTTATAAGGAGAGACCTCAGTGCTGTATCTTTCAGCCCAGTACTGGTCCTGAAAAGTAATTTTAACCGTACTTACCAGTAACTTGAATTTCCTTCCATAGGCTAACATTGACTGGTTTCACTTGGAAATTCTTCTAAGTGTGGAGTTTTGGAACTTTAAAATATTCCTCTAAAATCAGCCGAAATACGAATTCCGATTTACTCACCTGTTATCAGGAGAGACCTCAGTGCTGCATCTTTCAGCCCAGTACTGGTCCTGAAAAGTAATTTTAACCGTACTTACCGGTAACTTGAATTTCCTTCATAGGCTAACATTGACTGGTTTCACTTGGAAATTCTTCTAAGTGTGGAGTTTTGGAACTTTAAAATATTCCTCTAAAATCAGCCGAAATACGAATTCTGATTTACTCACCTGTTATCAGGAGAGACCTCAGTGCTGCATGTTTCAGCCCAGTACTGATCCTCAAAAGAAATTTTAACCGTACTTACCGGTAACTTGAATTTCCTTCATAGGCTAACATTGACTGGTTTTCAGCAAAAAAGTTTCAAAGTGTTGATTTTCATAAACTACAAATATTCCTTAAAAATCGCCTGTATGACTTAAACGCATTCTTTCAACTGTTTACAGGAGATGCACCAGTGCTGGATCCAGGATCCAACACTGAGTAAGAAAAAGTAACGATAACAGTTTTTACATGCTAAGTGAATTTCCTTCCATAGGATAACATTGGTGATTCTATGAGAAAAAGTTTCTAAGTGTCAACTTTTAAAATACAATAATATTCCTTAAAAATCACGACTGTAACCAAAACGCTTTTACTCAACTGTTTACAGGAGATGAACCAGGACTGAATCTAGGATCCAGTCCTGTGGTTAGAAAAGTAATCCATAAAGTAACTAGAAATTCACATTGAGCTGAATGTTGCAATGTGTTTGAAAATGTGTTGCCCATTGCAACAACTGTAACTACTGTACTTAAACGTCTATTGCCTATCTGCAAAGTATTTAAACTAAAGTAATTCATTAAGAGAAAGTATTTTTGTAATGTAATGTATAATGTAATTACAATGTAATTTAAAAAATAAAATATGTAAAAAAAAATTGTTTCTAAAAATGTACTAAATCAGTATGAAAAAAATTAATATAACAATTAATACATTTAAAAATTGTCATTTACAAAACCTTTGAAATTCACTAAAAAAAACGTAGGTTTCAGGCACGTTATAGTTAGAAATTAGCATTTAAAAAACCTTTGAAATTCACTGAAAAAACCATAGGTTTCAGACACGTTATAGTTACAAATTAGCATTTAAAAAACCTTTGAAATTCACTGAAAAAACCATAGGTTTCAGACACGTTATAGTTACAAATTAGCATTTAAAAAACCTTTGAAATTCACTGAAAAAACCATAGGTTTTAGGGACAGTTATAGTTACTTGGACATTGCACTCGTACAAAACCCGTGAAATTCCCCGTTATAGTTAGTTCAGCTAACTATAACTCGCGCCCATAATGCACTGCTGATGACGTCACATATTACATCACTCATGACATGGTCAGTGACATCACTGATGACATCACTGATGACATCTCAAATGACATCACTGATGACATCATCCACGTGATAATCTGGTGCACCTCCTCACACCCTAATATAATCTTTGATACACCCACTCTAAATTACAGACTGCCATTCGCAAAACCATAGACACTCCAACACCAATAACCACATACCCACTCACTGATTCTTAGGTCTACACACACACATCCACTCACTCAGCCGTACAGTCACTCATACTTACGGTCACTCAGTACAGGACTATCATATGCACTCTTACTCCTATATAGACACTCAAACAACGCCACTCATCCATAGAGGTACTCACACACCTAGTCAGTCATGCAAATAATTAAACACACTGCCATTTACTCACCTATACAGTTATACACACACCAGCTCACTTACTCATACAAATAGTAGCACATTGTTACGCTCTTATACAATCACTGATACAAGCACACACTCATCCATACAGCCACTATCACAATCACTCACTCTCGCTTATAGCTATTTATATACTCCAACACACATATATACTGCCTTTCACATATGTAGTTACTCACACATGTACCACTGGGACATACATTCACTCACTAACACACTCTTACACACAATTACCCACCCATACAGTCTATCACAGATGCACTCTTGAAACCATCCACCCAGTGAATCACCCACTCACACATCTATGCACAGAGTCGCACACACCCCTCCCACACAAACACTCAGGCACCCATACAGATACTCACACAAGCATTCAATAACTCAAATAGACACTCATGTAGCTATTCACAAACACATGCAGCCACTTACACAGCAACAGACAGACGGATACAGACATTCACCCAGTTTAGTCACTAACCCATGCATTCAGTATGATACGTTAAATCACTCACTTATACAGTCAGTCACGCACCTACTAAATCATCCATACAGACACTTACACACCCACTCATTCTTCAATACGTCTTTTCCTATATATATTAAAAATATTTAAACTTTACAGAAACACACAGTCACTGGATGATGTCATCAGTGATGTCATTTGAGATGTCATCAGTGATGTCATCAGTGATGTCACTGACCATGTCATGAGTGATGTAATATGTGACGTCATCAGCAGTGCATTGCGGGGCGCGAGTTATAGTTAGCTGAACTAACTATAACGGGGGAATTTCACGGGTTTTGTACGAGTGCAATGTCCAAGTAACTATAACTGTCCCTAAAACCTATGGTTTTTTCAGTGAATTTCAAAGGTTTTTAAATGCTAATTTGTAACTATAACGTGTCTGAAACCTATGGTTTTTCAGTGAATATATATATATATATATATATATATATATATACACACATACATAATAAATGAGAAAGTGCCTCTTTTTGCATAGTTACCCCCCCACCCCAAGACTGATGTTGCTAGCTTTTCAACTCTCTGTATGCACTTGGACACTGTCGAAATGGTAAAAGACTTTGGGGCCTATTACGATGGCAGTCGGAGGCACCACCGCGGTGCCGGCGGTGGCGGAAAATGCTTTTTTCCGCACGCCAGCAGCGGTCCTCACGTCCGCCATATTAGTATGGCCAAACAGCCCATTTCCCGGCCGCCGCGGTGCGACGCGAACCGCCATCAAAGTGCACCTGCCACCGCGGTGGTGGGAGCCAATGGAGACTCACCGCCGTGCGGAATGACGTCCCGACCGCCGTACAAATCAGGATGCCCCAAACAGCCAGTCGCACCGCAGCGGAGAAACCGCCCAACCAGAGACGGCGGAAGCATCACAGCGGAGCGCAAAACCAGAGTTCCGGTCCCTTCCACCCGGTCCCGACCGCAATGGATCCAGCTCTACACGTCTTCCCAGCGCTGTACCTGATACATCACCAGCAACTCAGGGCCCGTCGCCGACGCCGCCGCAGGTACGCAATAACACAACTCCGCACACAACCACAACACACAACTCATGAGCTGAGATAGGGTTCCTGTCCACACCAGACACCCTGGTGGGGACAGGAACACATCTACAAGTGTACCCACACATGTCCTACCTGTCACCAAATCACCCCTCCGCATCCGGGTCACCCATCTACCGCGATCATGAAGTAATGTCCCGGTCACGTCACCGCAGCGGTGAAGACGCAGGAAAACATGCGCACAATGCAGAAGGCAGGGCCAGCGCCAGGCATGGGCAGTGCACAAAGACCACAGGGCCACACCTCCACCCTCCACACACCAGGGCCCCCCCATGAAGGGACATGCCATGTGCCCCTCCTGTGCTCCCCATGCACAACAACAAGCCAGGTGAACCCACACCCTGCACCACACACCAAACAACTAGGGAGACAGCCACAGCAGGAGTGGCTGCGGAGGAACACACAGCACAGAAGCACAGGGCCGGGGCAACCCACACACCACAACAACACCACACACATGGCAAGAAAACTGATGTCCAAGCAGAAAATGAACACAGACACAGATAATGAACAATCACTCCACTGGACACACAGCCTGCCAAGTCACACAGACATACCCCACACTGACACACAGCCACATACACAGACCACATGCCAGCAGCAATGGAGTACAACATATAGGAAAGCTAAAGTGAGGTGCCCACAATTGGAAGGCCAAGGAGCTAACTACCAAGCATGTGTACATCACATGCAAGGCAAGGAACATAAAGAACACCCTCAGCCCATCAAATCACACATGGCTGGCACAGTGAGTGAAGTCAAACCACAGTCACCTCAGTGCAACAACTCAGGGAGACAGCAAGGCAACCCATGGATAGGCACAGGGATGAAAGGAAGGCCCTGAAGTCAAACAGTGAACAGCCACACATATGTATCCAACTACTTGACAGGAGCATGTCAGCAGCACAACACACAGGGCCCATTGACACACTCCATGACTGTCAAACACAAGTAGGAATCTTCACATATACCCCCCATCACACCTGCAGCACACAACACCAGTGTCAGACACACAGAAGGGTGTCAATAATGTCCAGTCAATACACAGACAAACAATCACACTCCCTGGGGGTACCCACAAACATCACACACACATACAGGGATGCCAGAACCAATGTCTTCACAAAAACAACAGCAAACACATAACTCAACAAAAACACACACAGAAGCACAACAAGACCAGACATGACCTGTGCAGCCAAACTGTGGAAAGGCAATGGGAGCACAGACAGAACAGGAGTGCACAACCTCATCAGTCAGGAACAATGCACAGACAACATACCACAACACAGACAAGAAGTGCACCATCACAAAACAATCATGGACACAAACTAACTGGGAGAAATGGGCCAACAATGACACACAGACAGACATACCACACCACCCATCAAGTCAACATGATGTCACAGTGTACCACATGCCTGCACATGCACAAGAATGACAAGAGACAGCTCAGATATGAGAGGAGAAAACAACAAGGACGCACCTAACACAAGCACAGGAACTAGAATAGACCTAAGTTCATGTGACAGACACACAAGTAAGGCACACCACACGGGCAACACACATCTGAATGAAACACACCACACCAATAAAACACACACACTGACATGCAAATAGAACACCACACACAGAACATCTGTCATCTGCAAGAGACAACACAGCCCAAACACTGCACACAGCCACATCAAACACACAACAGATGCACATGCCAATTAATCACATTGCAAACACAGCAGGACATCAGGGGATGCACACCAGGCAAGGACAAGGCAACATACACCCACAGCACTGCATGCACACCAAGCAATGTGTGCACACCAAACATACTAGTCCCACACAGATATGAGTGACATACCATGAACACCCACAACAACAATCAAAACAGCACACTGACAACATCACACTCAGGAAGTGAAGCAATACCTCAGCAAACACACATACACCTAACCCAACACCCACAGATGCACAAGTCTGGGACACCAAAGTGGCAAAAACTTGACCAGAGGACTGTGCAGCACAAACAGTTGAACTGCATATGAGCAACCATGACTGCTAAACAGTACAAGAAAATCACATATAACGAATTGGGAAAATGTCCTGAGTGGCACATTGGTCCTGTGCAAAGCTCTGCACCACAAAGCACAGTGTTACAAATGAAGTGATGGGGAGGCACACACACAGGCAAGCCAAGGGGACAGCTGACATGAAAGTGAAGTGGTGTGTACGTCAGTAGTGGACATGGCAGGAGTGTGCCATACACAAATAGATGGAGTGCAGGCTCACAATGGGTAGGCATCTGAAGCACAGATAGGGGATGGTATGACACCACACACCACATGCCATACTGGAGGCAATAAAGCCCCATTTGACAGCAATGCATGAGAAAACACACCCACAATGTCAGTGTGGCTGAGCAGGGATGCACAGTGAGTACAAACAGCATCAAGACACATGGATGATCAACAAAACACAACACTGACTTGCCAGTCACATACTCTGCATACTCACAATTGCCAAAAACAACAAGTAGGAGTCAGCCAGAACTGCAAGGACACACCAACACACTGCACAGTGCACAACATACAACACACACATGTGCACACAATCACAATCACAGGGCTGAATAATTACACAAACAGGCACTCTACTCCTGGGTGACACATGTGTGTAGTTGACATTGCAGGTGCACACACACATCAACACTCACGACAAAGTCACCACCTTCACACTGCACACTTCTTGACCACCCAAGTGCACACATTGAAAGTAACCCATGTGACTAGGATGACTGACCATCACAAGATGACTATACACCTACACTGCTGGGCACACATAAAGTAAGATCACACATACATGATGACCCTGGCCAGCCTGCCTGCAATCCTGTTAATAGAATCCCACTCTGTGCTGGCAGTGCCTCCAAACCTGACATGTGTACAATATAGCTAACATGAACAAAGAATGAGAATGACAACAGTATTTCATCTAAAACCACCATCATTGCATCCACAAGTATCAGAGTCAGGAAGAACTGAAGTCCCTGTCACCCCTGTAAAAACTAGAAAAAGTGAGACAAGCCATTGGCAAAGTTGAAGTGGCTTACAGAGCATGTGGCACAGTAAACCATACACACACCGAAAAAACTTTAATCAGTAAGGACACTGACAAAACAGACAACAGGAGCAACTGTCTTTATTCACATATTGCACAGATAGGCACCAATATGAGACAAGAGCGTGGCCAGCACAAGGTGCAGAGTAGTTACATGAGAAGCAGCACAGGCAAGGTGCAAACAGCAGTGAACAACAAGGCCAGTGGCCAGTCCAATGTGCAGAGTAAGTCCATGAGAAGCTGCATAGGCAAGGGACAGACAGCAGTGAACAACAAGGCCAGTGGCCAGTCCAATGTGCAGAGTAAGTCCATGAGAAGCTGCACAGGGAATGTGTGCGACTGTACCCTGCCATGGTCAGCAACACAGTCAGGGGGCTAACAATGGGCAGTACAGGCACCGCTGTGGGAGAGACAGGTGTTTTTAGGGGGACTACCACTCAGACTTGGCTGTCAGTCGGACTGGGAGCTGGCTGTGTGTCGGGGACAGTTGGAGGACTTGACCGGGGAGAGAGAGGCCCAGCTGAGGTAGAGGCATCAGTGGCTTGGGAAGCCGGGGGGCTGCTTGGACCAGCTGGTGTAGTGGCACGTGGAGGTGGAGTCATGCTGCCGTGAGACACAGTGTGGGTGGGAGATTGTGGAGGGGTGCCCTTCCACTTCTTGGGGAGTTGAAATGGCTTCCCTGTCTTGGGATTACTGTCAAGTGGTGCGGACACAACAGGCAAACCCACCACCAAAGCTGCATCAGGTGAAGACAGTCGCCCTCCCTCTGGGGACATGCTGGATCCAGCTGTTCGCTTGGCCTGGTTTTACCTTTGCCCCTCCATCCCCTGTTTACCAGGTTTTCCCCCTACAGTGCCCTCCTTTCCCTGCTTCACAGGGCTTTGGATGGGAGTTGAGGTTGTGGGTGAATCTGCCTTGGAGCTCTTCTTATGTGTACTTTTAGCAGGCACCACCTTCTCAGCGGGCACGGAAACTGTCTGCTTGTCTTTGCGAGACGCTTTTGGGACAGGAGAGTCCTTGGCTGGGGATGCCTCTGAGGCATGTAACCCTGAGGTCTGCTTCTTGGCTTTGAGGCCCTTGGTGTCGCCTGACGGGCTTATGTCTTTGCGCTCTGGGGTGGCTTTAGTTTTCTGTGGGGATGGTGTCTGCGCCCTGCATTGCTTGGGCTGCTGCTGCTGTGTGCTGTGTGTGCTGTATCTTGACCTTAAGGTCTGTTCTGCGTGGTCACTATCGTCAGATGAGGCCACTGGCAGGGGGGTGGACAAAGGGACTGGAGCTGGACTCCGAGATTGTGCCAGTTGAAGGGCTGCCATCACTGTGGAGGACAAAGACTGGACAGCCCGGTGTAGCCCACCCACATCTGAATGTATGTCCTCCATGAAAGCAACCACCTGTGGCAACTTTTTGTCGTGGTCTATGAAGGCATTGAGGAGAGCTGTCTGGCCCACACACAGCTGGCGCAAAAGGTCCACAGACTCAGCACTGATGGCAGCAGGGGGGACAGGGGCAGGGGCAGCGGTGTCTGGGGTGAAGGACACTCTTCCCTGCTTACTGGTGCGAACACGGGTAGCAACAGTGGAAGTAGCTGGGAGGGTGGGCACTGTACGCTGTGTGGTGGAAGAGGAGGCAGAGTCCCCATTCCCTGTGCCCGCCAACATGGATGCGTCACCGCTGGCGTCAGATGACGTTGAGCTTTGCGTCTCTGGCTGTGATTCCTCCAGCAGACTCCTGTCCCCCTCCGAGGCGCTGGTCACATCTGTGTCACTGTGCTCGTGTGCAGCTGTTGTGCTTGATGCCTCACCACTGGTGTCCGTCCCCTGTCCTTCCGTGCCCACGGGAGATGCTGCATGAGAGAGAGATATGTAGGGTCAGTTCATTGGCATCAACAGAACAAACATATGCAAGCAAAGCATCACTGAAGATGAAGAAATCTACATGTTGCACACCACCCTGTGCAACGACATTGTGCACCCTCAATTTTGAACTTGAACAGTGCGTGTAAACAAGAAAACCAGGCATAAGTGAGCCATGTGATGACCACACAGCACAATATCCTACCGGTGGCTCCGTTCACCCAGACACACAAATAGCTCTGAGCACACCCAGGGCCCTGATGTGGGCAAGGAAGAACCCCACAACATGTTGCCACTGTCATATCTGGATGGAGCAGAAGGGGACAACACAGATACAGACTCCAACATAACAGTCCACAATGGCCATGAGCTCATGCCATCCACCATGTTGTACTTTGGGGCACAACTACTGTAGCACATTTGCGTCAGATGTCTAAGCCTCACAAATCTGAGGTCAGGCAATGCATGCATTGATGAAAGCACACTCAGATTAGGCACACTGCCGTTCCCTTCCATGTGATTTCCCAGACTACCCCAATGCAGACGATACCTGAAGCCCACGACTCAGAATGCAATGTCAATGCCCAGTACTCAAATCACACTAGGAAGTACAGGTAGGGCAAATGCATGACAGCTGCACCCAGCACAGAGGCCACTTACAAGCCACTGCGCTGTCCCAGGCTGTGAACACATGCAGCCACTCACAGCCAAAGTCACCCTTCCCAGAATACTCACCCCTAGCTTGCTGCTGATGCTCCTTCAAACGTGCATCCAGCTCAGGCTCTGTCATGGCCAAGATGCGGGCCATTAGTGGTGTCATGCTGCGCCGCACCAACCTGCCAGTCCGAGGGAGCAGGCCCAGCGTCATCTCCGCCACGTTCTTGCTCAGCCGGCAGATGTCATCCCACCTGTTGTGGCAGTGGTTGCGCCGTCAGTTTGAGACACCCACAGCCCGCACCTTGCATGCAATGGCCCTCCACACGGCCTTACGCTGGTGTACTTTGAGCTGCAGGCATGGGAGACAAGAGGGGGAAAACATCAGTGACACAGTGTTATGTACCAATATCTCTCAGTACAGTAGCATGATACTGACTCAAACCAAATCCACAGATATGTCTAACAGAGACAAGAATGCATCTCACATGGTACATCAGCATGGAAGACTCATACGCAAATGCATGCAGGTATGAGGGTGGACACAGTACCTGCCCATCTCATACACATGCAGGATGCCAACACAGAAAGCTATGTGTAGGCTGCCCACATCTACTGTCCATTTTGAGGGTGACCAAGACATACATGACAGTTCAATATATGTTCGGGGGAAGACTCACTGTGTCCAACACTGCGCAGCCCTCAATGTCCTTGCCCTGTGAATGGCTCACTGTGGCATGGAGGTCACATTGACGGACATGATCCTACAAACCAAAACACTCTCACAGGGCCTGTCGTGTGCAATCTATAGGGCTGAGATGGCAATTTGATGGAGAGTCCTTGAAAAAACACGCATGTGACACTCTGTACATTCAGTGATGTGTCCTTGTCTGCTTGGGCAGTGACTGTGCAGGCCAGGTGTGATCACACTGAGGTCCAACGTGGGGTATCAGCAATGTCACATGAAGGGACAATCTGAGAGCGTGAACAGTGCCTACACATGCCAGTCTGTACACATGCTGGTGGAAATGGAAGGGGCTGTGCACAATAGTACGGGATTCAGCTGTGTCATAGGTGAATGACTACCAAGAGTGTCACCCTCGGGTATTGACGTCCTGAGCATAGTGCTGAACTATAGATGATGCCAATTGTGAGTCAGACACAATTCCATCACTACCCTCTGGACGAAAAGCCTTGCTAAGGCCACAGATGAGCCTTTGAAGGGCATCAGGGACCCACACAGCCAGTCACACAAGCAACTACTGTCCTGACTCCTGCATTACCAACTTGCTGCGTCACTGTATGGCTGACAAGACAATACATGTCCCTCCAGTTCTGATGTTCAGGCAGGGAAACGTGTGAAATAGGCTACACACCCCATTCACCTGGTGAGAGCATGCAAGGCAGTGCATGACACAAACCCCCACTTTCAGGCACATACTGCACCACATCAACGTCATGTGTGCACCCCCTGCACTCTCACTTCTACTCTGAAACACTTACCACGACATTTGGAGCACCATATAGCCTCCCATACTGTGTGAGCACCTCGTCCATCAGGACCTCCAGCTCCTCGGTGGTGAAGGGACTGGCACGGATCTTCTCAGTCCTCGACATCACTGTGTCCAGGAGACAGGAGCAGCAGCAGTTGGTGGTGAGGGGTGGCAGGCTCCAGGCTCTGGAGATAGGAGCAGCAGCAGTTGGTGGTGAGGGGTGGCAGGCAGCAGGCTCTGGAGACAGGAGCAGCAGCAGTTGGTGGTGAGGGGTGGCAGGCAGCAGGCTCTGGAGACAGGAGCAACAGCAGTTGGTGGTGAGGGGTGGCAGGCAGCAGGCTCTGGAGACAGGAGCAGCAGCAGTTGGTGGTGAGGGGTGGCAGGCAGCAGGCTCTGAAAGCTGTGGAAATGTGAGGCTCTCGCACACACATATATAGCCCCCTGGGGTAGTTTCAGTGGTTCTAAGCTGCTGCAATTGGTGTTTCAGATCAGCCTTTTTCAAATGCATCCAATGACCGCCTCCGCAGTGGCGGAGCACGCCTACCGCGATTTTCAAAATAGCATTAGGCTACCGCGATTGCGGTTCCCATTGGCTGTAAGGGCATGATCCATGGCGGTGACACACCGCAGGGGACAGGCTGGCGCTACCGCGGTCGTGTACCTTTCAATTGCATCCAATGACCGGCTCCGGGGTGGCGGAGCACGCCTACCGCGATTTTCAAAATAGCATTAGGCTACCGCGATTGCGGTTCCAATTGGCTGTAAGGGCATGGTCCATGGCGGTGACACACCGCAGGGGACAGGCTGGCGCTACCGCGGTCGTGTATCTTTCAATTGCATCCAATGACCGGCTCCGGGGTGACGGAGCACGCCTACCGCCATTTGGCCATTTGTATATGCCAGACACTACCGCGATTGTGGCGGGGGCATTGGCGGTGACACACCGCAGGGGACAGGCAGTAGCCACCGCGATATGTGTGCCATGCCTTGCTGAGAATGACCAGGATTGGGGTGGCGGAGCATGCCAACCGCCATTTGGCCATGTGTATATGCCAGACACTACCGCGATTGTGCAGGGGCATTGGCGGTGACACACCGCAGGGGACAGGCGGTAGCCACCGTGATATGTGTGCCATGCCTTGCTGAGAATGACCGGGATTGGTGTGGTGGAGCATGCCAACCGCCATTTGGCCATGTGTAAATGCCAGACACTACCGCGATTGTGGCGGGGGCATTGGCGGTGACACACCGCAGGGGACAGGCGGTAGCCACCGCGATATGGGTGCCATGCCTTGCTGAGAATGACCGGGATTGGGGTGGCGGAGCATGCCAACCGCCATTTGGTGATGTGTATATGCCAGACACTACCGCGATTGTGGCGGGGGCATTGGCGGTGACACACCGCAGGGGACAGGTGGTAGCCACCGCGATATGGGTGCTATGCATTTGAGGCAGTGACCGTGATTTGGGTATCAGATCACCTTGACAGAACTTACGGACACGTCATGCAGTGTGAATGGCCAAAGGCTAGTCCTCCACACTGCACAGTAGGCACATGATTCATGGCACAAGATTGTGCACTCAATGCCAATTTGACCTTTACCCCACTGCTGACTGCACATGCCATGTTGTAGTATATGATTAGGAACATTGGCATGGACTCACTCACATGTCACTTGTGGTTTTCTGGGCATGTACACAGAACAGTGTTGTGATGGACTCTACAATGGGTACACATGTCAATGTGTGAAAGGGCTGAGCAACTTACAGTGATGAATGTCTCACTACAGAATGTGCAGATTTGACTGTCTACTTTTCCTGGCTCATGCACATACTTGGCAATAAACGCACAGTGTTGGGTCATTGTGTGGTTGATGTGTGCCCTGGGTGACTTACACAAGAAGGTGTGGCACTTACAGCAGCCATGTAGGAGACAGTAGTGTTGCAGTTTCACACATATGCTTTTGGTACTGCTCTCTGGGCTGCCCATGCAAGATATGGCCATGTCCCTTTGTGCATTCACATAGTCGGATATTGTTTGTGAGATGCTAGCTGTGTGAAAAGTGGACAGGTGTACGGATGGTGTATCTGAAGGTGTCCCTACAAGTAAGTTGTTTTGTAAGGTGTACTGTGGTGCTAGTCATTGTTTCCATTGTGTCAGTCAAAATGTAAGATGTCAGACACATCTCCTGGTGTATTGCGTTGACATGTGTCCTCTTTCATCTCACCTAGGAGGAGACCAAATCTGCATCGTTCCTTCGCAGTGCTGGCACACATGGAGGATGAGGAGGTCATACGGAAATTCTGGCTGAATCGGGACACCCTCCAAGACCTATGCGCTATGTTGGAGCCCCACCTGCAGCCTCGCAGGCTGTATCCGGGTGCTTTCACAGCAACGTCGAAGGTGATGGTGGCCCTGCATTTTTTTGCTTCTGGTTCTTTCCAGCACACGGTATCCAGTGCAGGTGGGATGTCACAACCTATGTTCAGTATGGTGCTATGGGATGTCCTGTCCGCTATGATGTTCTACAAGGACAGATATATCCATTTTCCCAGGAGGCATGAATTGGCAGCTGTGAAGGGCGATTTTTATGCACTTGGGCACATCCCCCATGTTGTTGGTGCCATTGACTGCACACATGTTGGCCTGGTTCCACCACAGGCACGGGAGCACATCTACAGGAATAGGAAACATTTCCATTCCATCAATGTGCAGGTGGTGTGCCAGGCCGATATGATCATCTCACACGTCTGTGCCAAATTTCCTGGCTCCGCCCATGACTCCTACATCATGTGTAACAGCATTGTGCCACAGCTGATGGATAATCTGTGCCCGGAGCGTGCATGGATTGTGGGTGAGTACACAGTGTCAAGTAGCGTGCTGTGTGTGTGACATGCTGTCCTCTGCCACAGTTGTATTACAAAGTTGGTCTGTGTATCTCCCACCTAGGTGATTCTGCATATCCCAACCGTCCTTGGTTGCTGAGCCCACTGCGAAATCCAAGGACCCCAAGTGGAGTCCGCTACAATGATGCCCATGGGAGGACACGTCATGTGGTGGAACGTACTTTTGGTCTCCTGAAGTCAAGGTTTTGCTGCCTGGACAGGACCGGAGGTGCATTTATGTACTTGCCCAAAAAAGGTGTGTCATTGCAGTTGCATGCTGCATGCTCCACAACCTGGCCTTGCGCAAGGAGATCCCCCTGCTCCTGGATGCTGATGAGCAGCCGAGGCCCCCGCCTGCAAACCAACCCATGTCCAGTGACGTGGATAGTGGAGAGGAGGAAGGTGTCGACCTGCGTCAACAGCTCATCAACCGCTACTTCACTTGAAGGTGAGTGACAATGTACAACAGACCCATTGTCTGCTGATGTTGTTGTTGGTGAAAAGGTCTATGTGAGCTTTGTGACTGCAGGCTGTTGTTGACTCAGTGCTGGCTGCCAACGTTTCTTGGACAGGGTAGTTTTCCACAGTTCCAGGATGTATCTGTCGGTACTGTTGCTCATTGTGATGTGTGCATGTTGGAGTGCCTTGATGACAGGTGTTGTGTGATGGCTGTGATGCCACCGCGTGACTAGTGAATAATGTTATGTTGTGTTTTTCCAGGTCCCATCAGCCTCTCCTTGCCTACAAACAATCCGTGCTCCTGGTACATTGTACTCATGGTGAACATTGCACATCCTGTGATTAAAACACGGAGCAGACACAACAACATTGATGTGTAAGTAGTGTTTATTTACAATGGGTACATGTGACAGTGGAGTGCATATTTACCAAAAGGTGAATGGTGAAGCAATGAGTTGTGAGTGATGGAAGGTGAGACAATCAAGTAGTCACCACATAGATGTGGTGACCAAGTCCAACAGACGGATGACATTCACATGGCAGTGTGGGGAAGGACAGTCTACAAAGTCTATGGCAGGGTGAAGAGGGGTGCCATCATGGCTGGCTCCTTGACTGGCGTTTGGCAGGTGCTTTGCCACAGGATACTCCCAGGGATTTCTTAGGACGGCCCCTTGATCATTTGGCAGGGGGGGCCTCTGCTGCAGGGCCAGTGGAGTCTGAGGAGTCCCCCCTCTCCGTGGCGGCAGGGGAGGGTGTGGAACTGTCATCCTGCGGGCCACCAGAGGGAGGTGGAGGTGTTGTTTGTGCCGCAGGCCTGGCCCTCAGTACCGCCACTAGCTGGCCCAAGAGGTCCACGATTTGGTCCATGCGGGTGTCTATGGATCTCAGCTGCACGCGGAGCTTGCGTGAATCTTCCTGTGCCTGGCTCATTTGTCCCTGGGCCCGTTCATAGGCCCCAATGACTCTGGTGATGTTGTCCAGGGCTTCGGTACCAGTGTCCGTTTGGCTCAAACTCCTCCTTGCCCTCCCATCTGCCCTGCTGTGATGGACCGGTTGCCTCACCACTGCACGTACACGCATACTCTCCCTGCACTCCTCTGTTGTTGGGGTGGGGCAGGCGAGTTTTGCAGGCAGCACTGGTGGTTGTGGTGGTGGAGGCCGCACAGGTTGTTACAGCAGGGGTCAGTGTGGTTGTTGTTGTTGCTGATGTGGTGGGGGGGACAGTGGGGACCTGGGACCTGTTGCGCCCTGGCATGCCAGATGGGCCGGCTTCAAGCTCAGCATCCTCGAAATCCAGGGAGTCATCATCAGTGAGTCCGTGTTCCAGGGGTGGAGGCTGGCTCTGCAGGTTGGTGTTGTCATCCTCTGCAGTCAGTCCTTGGTCACCTGTGGGACAGAGGGGAAATGGTAACTGACGGGCACCCCTTAGGCTTGTTCTTCAATGTATCTTATTTACAGGTAATGCAACACACAGTTTACTAGTTTGCACATTGCATGTCTACACAGTAAGGTGCATCTTGACATGATGTGGAGGTGCATACATCAATATTCAACAGTGTGACATGTCAATGGATACCATGCCCCACGTGCCAATTTTGTGATTACAAGGACATGTTGTCATCTGTCAACTGGCGGCTATACGACTTGATGTGCAGCATCTTTGCTGATTACTCTGCCTGGCATGCGTTACATCTGCGCATGAACTTGCCATTGTCATCTCATGCATACCTTTGTCATGTCCTGTGCTTTGATTTGTTTTTTCTACAGACCATGCTTGCTTTGTTTTCATATGGTCCTTCAAGCTCAGCCCACATGGATCTTACAGGTAGCATTCAGTGCTGTACATGTCTTGGCCCGGATTCACTTCTACATGGCATTTGGTGAGTCAAACTTTTGTTTCTGTGACAGTTACATACGCTTAGCTGTCTGCACACTGTAATTTGATATTGTATCTGTGTCAATTTTGTTGGGATGTGAGGGTTGGTGTTGTCATATGGCTCCATGCTTTTGGGAAGGAATGGTGGTGTGCATGCACTGTCTACTTACCTGTTCTGTTGTCACATTGGGGTGGAGTTTGTAACACAGCTCTCTGGCTGTGTGTTTAAGTGCTACTTCCTGCTCAGGGGTGGGACAGGGGTGCCTGGTGGGAGTTGTAGTGCAGGCCTCCCACCCCCAAACAGTCCTCCCTGGGAAGATGGCTACCTACCTGTTGTGTGAGGGGGAAACTTACAATGGCTGCCACATGCTTCTGGGTGTGGGGGGAGTGCTACATCCTGCTTAGGGGTGGGTAAGGGGTGCCTGGTGGGAGTTGTAGTGCAGGCCTCCCACCCCCAAACAGCCCTCCCTGGGAAGATGGCTACCTACCTGTTGGGTCAAGGTGTACAATGCAATGGCTGCCACATGCTTCTGGGTGTGGGGGGGATGCTACATCCTGCTCACGGGTAGGTAAGGGGGGCCTGGTGGGAGTTGTAGTGCAGGCCTCCCACCCCCAAACAGTCCTCCCTGGGAAGATGGCTACCTACCTGTAAGTTTGGTTGTTGTAATACGATGGCTGCCACATGCTTCAGGGTGGGTGTGGAGTACTACATCCTGCTCAGGGATGGGTAAGGGGTACCTGGTGGAGTAGTAGTGCAGGCCTCCCACCCCCAAACAGCCCTCCCTGGGAAGATGGCTACCTACCTGTAAGTTTGGGTGTTGTAATACGATGGCTGCCACATGCTTCTCGGTGGGTGTGGAGTGCTACATCCTGCTCAGGGATGGGACAGGGGGGCCTTGTGGGAGTTGTAGTGCAGGCCTCACACCCCCAAACAGCCCTCCCTGGGAAGATGGCTACCTACCTGTGAGTTTGGGTGTTGTAATACGATGGCTGCCGCATGCTTCTGGGTGGGTGTGGAGTGCTACATCCTGCTCAGGGGTGGGACAGTGGGGCCTGGTGGGAGTTGTAGTGCAGGCCTCCCACCCCCAAACACCCCTCCCTGGGAAGATGGCTACCTACCTGTAAGTTTGGTTGTTGTAATACGATGGCTGCCACATGCTTCTGGGTGGGTGTGGAGTGCTACATCCTGCTCAGGGGTGGGTAAGGGGTGCCTGGTGGGAGTTGTAGTGCAGGCCTCCCACCCCAAACAGCCCTCCCTGAGAAGATGGCTACCTACCTGTAAGTTTGGTTGTTGTAATACGATGGCTGCCACATGCTTCTGGGTGGGTGTGGAGTGCTACATCCTGCTCAGGGGTGGGACAGGGGGGCCTGGTGGGAGTTGTAGTGCAGGCCTCCCACCCCCAAACAGCCCTCCCTGGGAAGATGGCTACCTACCTGTAAGTTTGGTTGTTGTAATACGATGGCTGCCACATGCTTCTGGGTGGGTGTGGAGTGCTACATCCTGCTCAGGGGTGGGACAGGGGGGTTTGGTGGGAGTTGTTGTACAGGCCTCCCACCCCCAAGCAGCCCTCCCTGGGAAGATGGCTACCTACCTGTTGTGTGAGGGGGAAACTTACAATGGCACCCACATGCTTCTGGGTGTGGGGGGCAGTGCTACATCCTGCTCAGGGGTGGGTAAGGGGTACCTGGTGGGAGTTGTAGTACAGGCCTCCCACCCCCAAACAGCCCTCCCTGGGAAGATGGCTACCTACCTGTAAGTTTGGTTGTTGTAATACGATGGCTGCCACATGCTTCTGGGTGGGTGTGGAGTGCTACATCCTGCTCAGGGGTGGGACAGGGGGGCCTGGTGGGAGTTGTAGTGCAGGCCTCCCACCCCCAAACAGCCCTCCCTGGGAAGATGGCTACCTACCTGTAAATTTGGTTGTTGTAATACAATGGCTGCCACATGCTTCTGGGTGTGTGTGGAGTGCTACATCCTGCTCAGGGGTGGGTAAGGGGTGCCTGGTGGGAGTTGTAGTGCAGGCCCCCACCCCCAAACAGCCCTCCCTGGGAAGATGGCTACCTACCTGTAAGTTTGGTTGTTGTAATATGATGGCTGCCACATGCTTCTGGGTGGGTGTGGAGTGCTACATCCTGCTCAGGGGTGGGTCAGGGGGCCTGGTGGGAGTTGTAGTGCAGGCCTCCCACCCCCAAACAGCCCTCCCTGGGAAGATGGCTACCTACCTGTAAATTTGGTTGTTGTAATACAATGGCTGCCACATGCTTTTGGGTGGGTGTGGAGTGCTACATCCTGCTCAGGGGTGGGACAGGGATGCCTGGTAGGAGTTGTTGTGCAGTCCTCCCACCCCCAAGCAGCCCTCCCTGGGAAGATGGCTACCTACCTGTTGGGTCAAGGTGAACAATGCAATGGCTGCCACATGCTTCTGGGTATGGGGGGAGTGCTACATCCTGCTCAGGGGTGGGTAAGGGGTGCCTGGTGGGAGTTGTAGTGCAGGCCTTCCACCCCCAAACAGCCCTCCCTGGGAAGATGGCTATCTACCTGTTGTGTGAGGGGGAAACTTGCAATGACTACCACATGCTTCTGGGTGGGTGTGGAGTGCCACATCCTGCCGGGGGTGGGACAGGGGTGCCTGGTGGGAGTTGTAGTGCAGGCCTCCCACCCCCAAGCAGCCCTCCCTGGGAAGATGGCTACCTACCTGTTGGGTCAAGGTGAACAATGCAATGGCTGCCACATGCTTCTGGGTGTGGGGGGGAGTGCTACATCCTGCTCAGGGGTGGGTAAGGGAGACCTTGTGGGAGTTGTTGTGCTGGTTGCCTGGTCACATACAATCCTATAAATGTTGGCTGCCTTTGGGGTGATTAAGATGGGGTGCATGTTACATCTGTGAGAACTGTGTTGGGTATTGTGGTGCACATGAATGCATTTGGGCCTGGGAGGTGTTGCTTAGTAGTTGTGCAAGACAGTACATAGCAATGTGATGAGAGACATTTGTTGGTACTGATCCAGCGCGGCTAATATAAATTTTTCCTTATGACACTAATCCAGAAAAACACCCACACAATTTTGATCACTTGAAACTTATGTCGGTGGGGCCCATAACACTGCATACATACATTCACTCAATTCTCTGGATCAAGCACTAAGGAAAAAATTAGTTGCTGGACAAGCGGGATACCTTATTAAAATGACAGAATTATAATCTATACATTATATACATTAACTTCGGATCCTGTCGGTTCTAAACATCAAGGTACTCCACTTATTCGGTCGATGGACCAACTAGTAGAATCAGTTGATGGTGATTAAGACCAGCTCAATCATAATTAAACCTTTAGCATTTATGAATCACAGTTTTATTTAAAGAAACCACAGACTCATTTAGAGTTAACATATAATTTTATCTAAATTTCTTTAAGCACAGGTAAAGTTCAATTTTATTACCAAATACATTTATTATATCAGTAAGCATTTTAAGTAAAAGTTAAAATAAAGATGGGAAATATTCATTACCCTTGGCCATTGGGCGATGACAAGAATGGTTCATCAGGAAAGAGAGATGAACCGCAGATCACAAGATGGACTCCCAAAACTGACTGACTGTCCCACTAAACTCCTCGGACGCAAACTCCTCCCGGGCAATTCCCGCAACGATCTCGTTCCTTCCCCAGTCAAAGTTCGTAGTTCAAAATGACAGAGTCTCTCGCAGTATCAGGATAGAATAAAAGAAACAGCTTTTTTCACAACGTAAGAGCAGACCCTCTTATACCCTACTTTCTGGCTCTCTACACTTAAAGTTGCAATCTTTAGGGGCAAGAATCACTCTAATTGGTCCATTGGAGAGGTGGTGATGGTCACCTCATCGCCCTCCTTGTTCGAACCGGTTTGGGGACAATAAAGCACACAATAAGTCTCATGATCACGGTATCCAAAAGTAGTCCAATTTGTTCATCCATTTTGTATCAATTTTTGAGGGTCACACATTAGTTCATTCCCTGCTGCTCGCTTTTCCCATCCGTTCCCAGGCATATATGCTGAACTCTTAGCACAATCCTTGTTGCAGGTCAGATTGGCCTTGACATCTCTCACTCTGGGCACAGGCCGCATATACGTGACTGGCGCTTTAGTACTGCCCATGCGCGGGGGCCATCTTATTCAGCGCACGCCATCCCATCTTTTCCAGCGGCCATTTTCGAAGCACGGCCTAGCAGGCCCGAACTAAACTAATATAAGAACAAACACAACGGAAATTAAAAGATGGAAAATAAGGCTTTCTGTTTACCACCCACCATTCTAAAGACCCGTGTTAGGTATTACCTAGCAGAAGCGACATTTAAAGCCATTTTACTTACCACCTGCATTCTTTACCACGGTGCAATTTTACTATGCAACACAAACCATGCAATTTATTCTATTTATCACAATACTCACATTAATTAGCCTCACATTTGTAAATAAATTAGATTTTGCAACATTTAGCAAGTTGCCCACGTGTAATGTCTACTAAAATGGTGCATTTGTTGATTAGTTCATGCGTTACAAACAGTTAGTGTCGTTAGTCATTATGAGGTCATTAATTTGCAAGGGGTACAAAATTATTTTAATTCCCCTGCTCCATCAATTCCCCCCTTTGGTGATTTTTAACATCACCACTAAAACCTATCCCTACTAAATTTTATCAGATAAATGTTTCTTGTCCACTTGCATTTATTAATTTAGACATCTTTTCATCTTATCTTTTAGACCTTTTGTACATGTTCTCTTTAAACTCTTCCAATTCGATCTCTCCCATCTCCCGTTCTCTTTCCTTATTTTTCTCATTTTCTCTTTTTACTATATTTTGTCTTTTTCTTCTTTTAACACACACATATGCTAATCTCAATATTAATATTATCACTATTACTAAGGTCACTGGAATTAGTATTTTCCCAATAAGAGAACTACTTATTTCGGTGAACCATTTCTTCATTGAGGAAAAACTTTTGCCAAGTCTCTCCCAAGCACCTTCAACCTCCAGTGGGGCAATTTCTTTATGCAAATCAGTAATGTTCTTTATATACTTGTGTATATTCTGACTTTTGTCTGGAATGTAAGTGCAACAATGTTGTACCTTCAGCATTCCACAGACTCCACCCTCTTTTGCCAAAAGAATGTCAAGGGCAAGTCGATTTTGCATTACCATAGCTCTCATGGCAACCATTTCAGTATTTATCATTAAGAACCCTCCAGCAGTATTCATTGATAAATGATCTACTACTGTAGACAACTTCTGAATCTTGTATGCATTCAAAGATATACCCACTGCTGGTATCAATGCTCCAAAAATGTCACCTATTATTTCTGAGAAACTTTCCCTTCTCCTACGGGTTAATGGTTTACCTATCTCGTGAATTCCTTTCGTTCCTCTTTCCACATGAAAAATCTTTGGAAAGACCAGGCCTAGATAGCATGTTCCCTACCAATGGTCCGGCAACCTATAATATGCTCTACTTCCGCAAATATAATAGATCCCTGGAAATACTGGATCTTTTTCTCCTTTAAATCCCCATCCCCCTAAAATTTTGTATGTATCTCGGCACTCACTAGAACCCACGAAATAGTTATCATACAGAGTATTGTCTCTACTAATACACAATTTTCCCTGTTGGGGCCAATCTAGAACCTTAGCTGCATTTGTTTCGCCTTTGTCATAACTTCCCTCTTCAAACGCCCAAGGTGGTGTTTTTGTCTTTTCTCCTGTTGCCTTTCTTTGAAACTTAACCCTTCTGTCTTCTACCATGTCCAAGAAAACCCTTTCTTCCTTTCTTAACCCACAAGTAAGATTATGTCTAAATGCATATTCTAATGTTAATTCTTTTGTTTCTAAGAAAAATTCTCCAAACATCTTTACAAATTTCACCTTATTCAGTTCAGAGACTACGGGAACTTTAGCACAAACAGCGTCTGTGTCAGTGTAGTAATACTCTAATTTACCTGTCTTATAAAATAAACTAGCTAAAACACTACAAGTTATTCCATACGTCAAAGGAAGGTGATGATATGTCACACCTTCTGTTACAGACGCATGGTAACTGCATACATACATAACAATCTCTCACTTCCATTGTCTTCACATATTCGTACAAAAGTTTCGTGAAGACATTCTTGGAGAAATCAGTTATTGACTTGTCCCTATGAAAATCAGTACTATCTATTAGTGTTGCAGTGTTCTTTATGTTAGATTTCTTGTCACTATTCGTGTCATTCAAGATTACAGATGTATTTTCTACAACTAACCTAAGTGGGATTATTATTGCCAAAATGAACCAGATAAGCACTACAAAGCCTGCACAGTAGAAACACATCTTACACCATCTACGGAAAAACCCACATCTAGATCTTCTATTCTCTGTGTCTACCATGTTGATATATTATCTAATTATATGTACAGAAATGTGTCTCCACACCTCAAATGACTTAGGGGCCGATTCCGATCTCGGCCGGTAGGGCTCCGAATCGGATTCGGCTTTACCGGATCCGATTCGGAGCCCTGTTTCCCGACCGATTCGTACGTGCGTCCGGGCGAGCGAGTACGATGCGAAATCTCCGACCGACTCGTTCGCGAGACCCAACCGCACCGACCGACTCGTTCGCAAAAGCCGACCGCTCCAACCGACTCGCACGGACACGACTCGCACCGCGCAATGGAGACGTTCCCCGGCCGGGTAAGTACGATGCGCGCCTCGAGCAGTCCGACCGACTCGCGCCGTCTGGCTCAAAAGAGCAGTCGGAGCCGCACTTTGGGGGTCCGTGTCGGACCCCCCTGTACGCGTAGCAGCGAGTCGCACACAGGGGGGACCCATGGGTCCCCCCTACCTGTGCATGTATGGCGCGACCCGCTTCAACACGTACCCGCTGTAGGGGATGCCCTTGTTCGCCTCGCACCCATTGAGTCAATGGGAGCCCGCGTACGTGTTGTACGACCGGCTCCCATTGACTTCAATGGGAGTCCAACCGAATCGAGTCCGATAGCATGCGTGCGCATCGTACTCGTTCGGTCGGACTGCTAGGGTCCGATTCGGTCGGAAATCTCTCCGGGTCCGGCTCGGTCGGAGAGATTTCCGGCCCGAATCGGAATCGGCCCCTTAGTGTTGACTGGAATCAACTGCTTTTGGCGCACCTTTCGGTTTCTCAGAAATTTTCTCCTCGTGTTTCTTCCGCTTGAAATTTTGTGTCTAATCCTCCTCGTGTTTCTTCCACAATTTCCTCAATCTCTCTATCTGACTCTGAATTTTCTTGAGCTACCTCTACAATTTCCGGAGGAATTTCCCCAAAGCTTGTACTTGGCTGTTCACCGTCACTGTCTATTGGTTCGGTTTCTCCTGTTTCAATATCAGTTCTTTTGTTTTCCGATTCTTTGGTTCGTCTTTTACTGCATTCAGGTTGG
Source organism: Calotriton arnoldi (assembly GCA_963921515.1). Classification (NCBI taxonomy): domain Eukaryota; kingdom Metazoa; phylum Chordata; class Amphibia; order Caudata; family Salamandridae; genus Calotriton; species Calotriton arnoldi. The sequence goes on from CAWUFW010004574.1 coordinate 399,858, forward strand.
TCTGCTTCAGATGCTGAACTTGTATCTGATAGTTCCAGATGTCGACTTACATGTCGATCTTCAGGATCTGGAACTCTAATCGTTTCAGTTTCTGCTTCAGATGCCGAACTGGTACCTGATTCTTCCAGATGTCGACTTACAGGTCGAGCTTCAGGATCTGGAACTCTGATTGTTTCAGTCTCTGCTTCAGATGCCGAGCTGGTATCTGATATTTCCAGATGTCGACTTACAGGTCGAGCTTCAGGATCTGGAACTCTGATTGTATGGCTGGCATGAATCCAATTCTTCACACCTGCACACTTTACTGCAGTCGTTGTCACCAGAATCACTTGATGTGGCTTGTCCCAGCGTGGAACCAAGCAATTTCTTCTTCTGTGGACTTTTATGCGGACCCAATCTCCTGGACTCAGATCATGAGCTGGTTTTCTTTCAAGAGTGGTCGCATCCGGTCCAACCTGATGAAACACAGAATGCACCACATCAGCCAATCCTTTGCAATAGTTCAGTATGAGATCATCAGTTATAGTCAGCAGTTTGTTGACAGGTACATATGCTTGTCTCATTCCTCGTCCCATTATTATTTCATGAGGACTCAGACCTGTTTTTCTGTCAGGTATGCTTCTTATGCTCATTAGCACCAATGGTAAGGCATCGGGCCATTTGAGTCCTGTGGCTTGAAACATTTTACCCAACCTATTCTTTATGGTGCCATTTACTTGCTCTACCACTCCAGAAGCCTCTGGTCTGTAGGCACAGTGCAGCTTTTGTTGAATGTCTAGTGCTTCGCATATCAGTTGGATAATTTTGTTCTGGAAATGCGTTCCTCTATCTGTTTCTATCGTTACTGGAAAGCCATATCTAGGAATGAATTCTCTCAGTAGGAGCTTAGCTACAGTAACTCCATCATTCCTTCTTGTCGGATAGGCTTCCACCCAACGAGAAAACAAACAGACGGCCACCAGGACATACCTCAATCTGTTACTCGGGGGCATTTCAATAAAATCTAGCTGCATTCTGGTGAAAGGACCTCCTTCACGTCCTATTACTCCCAAACTCACTACTGTCTTCCTTCCAGGATTTATCTGTTGGCATATAAGGCATCTTTGGCAAAGGCTTTCAGCTATAGCCCTAAATTTTGGGTTATAATAGGTCTGTTTGAAAAGTCTGATCATGGCATCTCTACCTATGTGTGCCTGTCCATGGTACATCCGTGCCATGTTAGAGATCATGCTATCAGGCATGACTGGTCTTTCATCCCTGTAAACCCAAACTTCATCTTCTTCTCTCCGTCTGCAACCTGATTTTATCCAAACGTCTTTTTCCTCATCACTTGCCTCTTCCTGCAATTGTTTTACCTCATCCCATGTTTCAACTGGGTTAGTAAACAGCAAGGGAGATGAAACATTCTCTTTTTCCTTTCTTCGATTCATTGAGGTCATATTTCTGGCACAATATTGAGCTAATTCGTCAGCAAATTTGTTACCTACTGCAATGTAATCAGTTCTATTTTTGTGAGCAGTGCATTTTACCACCGCAATCTGTTTAGGCAGCTGTATCGCCTCAAGCAACTTCTTTACAAACTCACCATTCCTAATGGGAGACCCTGAGGAAGTCAGGAATCACCTCTGGGACCAGATCTGTCCAAAATCATGGACCACCGAAGCCATACTGGCTATACGTGATCACAGTGATTCGTAAATTCTTTCCCAGTTTGCACGCTCGAATCAGAGCAATCAGCTCCGCAACTTGGGCTGAACGTATTCCTCTCAAACAGGATGCTTCCATTATGGTTGCCACCGTACATACAGCATACGCAGCACTTAAAACTCCTTCATCTGTCCTCAGGCATGACCCATCCACAAACATTATATAATCTGACTCCTTTAAAGGTTCATCCCGGATATCAGGGCGGGGTTTGGTGCAAAACTCAAGCACATCCAAACAGTTATGATCAACGTTATCTTTGACCTCTGGATTTACTGCATCTGGCAGTGAGGTGGAAGGATTCACACTCGTGCATCTTACAATGGTTACATTGTCTGCACCCAAGATCACTTTTTCATACCTAGTCAGCCGACTATGTGTCATGAATTGGGTTTTTGTTCGGGTCAGGATTTCAACTGAATGTGGGACATATACTCGCAAAGGATATCCCATCACAATGCCTTCACTCTGTTCCAGACTCACAAAAGTAGCAGCTACTGCTTTCAGACATCCAGGCAATGCCTTTGCTACCGGGTCTAAAACAGCTGAAAAATAAGCTATTGGTCGTTTTATTCTTCCATGCCTTTGTACCAATACTGAGAGTGCACATCCGTCTCTCTCACTACAATACAGCTCAAATTCTTTCTCATAATCAGGCATTCCCAATGCTGGTGCCTCACACAAACTTGTTCTCAGTTCCTCGAAAGCCTTCATTTCCTCCTCATCCAGTCCAATCGGATCTTTGACATCCCTCTTTGTCAATCGCTGTAAAGGTTTTGCAATCAATGAAAATCCACTTATCCACTGTCTGCAATAACCAACCATTCCAAGGAACATTCTCACCTCTCTTTGTGTCATTGGGGCTCTCATTCCTTTAATAATCCTTATTCTTTCTGTTGTCACTTTTCGCATCCCTCTCTCAATCTTATGACCTAGGTACTGTACTTCCTACTGACAAAATTGCAGTTTTGATGGGGACACCTTATGTACTCCTTCTGCCAAATGATTCAATAAAGCAATGGTGTCCGTAACTAGGCCTGGGCGGTAAATTCCGTTCCGCTCGTGGAATTTGCAGAATTTGGGTAATTTCGCGTTCTGCGGAGAACGCGGAATTGCCAAAAATTCCACGATCCGCGAGTTTGCGGAATTTTTTGCTTGTTCGCGCTTTCAAAATGCGTGTTCGCAAGATATTTCCCCCCGAGCACGCAAACAGCGTTCGCGAACAGGAAAAAAGCATTGCGAACGGGCGGAACAAGCAATTCCGCATGTTCGCGGAACTTTTGCGGGCTCGCTGAGATTTTTTACCGTTTCGCTGAGCTTTGCGTAGCGCGACTACGCAAATTCCGCCCACCCCGTAGCACATGCTTCTCTGGTCTTTGATGCCACTAATAGGTCATCAATATATTGGACCATCACAGATTTTTCAGGCATTATTAAACTTTCTAATGATTTCTTCAGAATCTGATTAAAAATAGAAGGACTTTCAGTATACCCTTGAGGAATTCGGCACCATGCCAAAATACGCTCTCCGAACCGGAACGCAAATAATGGCTGGCTGTCAGGGTGCAATGGAATAGAAAAGAATGCATGGCACAAATCAATAACTGTGTACCATTCTGCATTATGGGGAATTTGATACAGTATTACAGCAGGGTTTGGCACAATTCGGCAGCAAGGAATAACAATTTTGTTTACCTTTCTCAAATCTTGCACTATCCTATATGTTCCATTTGGCTTTTTCAATCGCCTTATAGGAGAATTAAATGGGCTGCTCATTATTTCTCTCAAAATCCCTTCTTCAATCATCTTATTAATTACAGGTGTTATTCCTTCAATAATCTCTGGTGTCAGTTTGTACTGCGGGTTGTTTGGGTAAGTCGTTCCTTCTTTTACAGTAATTTTTACAGGATCAACTTCTCTCATTAGTCCAATATCTTCACCTGTGAAATCCCATACATCAGACCTGACTGCTTCTTTCAATTCAGCATGGATTTTCTCTGCATCGAACACAGGAAACGTATCATACATTCCTGGTTCCAGTTCTGTCATTGTCAATTTGTACAGAACATCATCATCTGGTGTTTGGAAAGCAATACCATCTGGAGTACAGTAAATGGTACAATTCATTTTACAAAGCACATCACGTCCTAATAAATTTACAGGACTACAGTCACACACCACAAAACGGTGCATATCTTTGAATGGACCAATTTCCACTGCTATTGGTTTTGTAAGAGGGGTTTTAATTTGCCTGTTTGAAACACCTACAACTTGGATTGATTCTCCTGAGAGAGGAAGGTTTGGAATTTCCACTGACCTGACAGTAGAACGGGTAGCGCCAGTGTCCACAAGGAAAGTAACATTTACACCATTCACCTTTCCATCCACAAATGGACCTGACTGATCTACCTCTAGAGTTGCGCCAAGCACGCTCTCTTCTTCCTCTCCTAGGCACCGTCATAAACTTTAATCCGATTCATCTCCATCCTGCCGTAACCAATACTGGGAAATTGCAGCTGCGCGCTGCAATTTTGTTACCTGCTCTCCTCTGTAGAATCCTGCCTCTGTACTATATCTTTGAGGAATTACACACTTTGGAAGAGGTGGTTGCGGCACCTGACACTGTTGAGTAACTACCTGCAGCTGTTGCAGCTGTTGGTAACTCACCTCATTCTGCACCTGTGGATTTAATGGTTGATTTTTGGCATTAACTTTCGGAGGAAATATACACTTGTTTCTCCAGTGCCCTAATTTTCCGCAATTATGACATGGCCATTTCTTTTTAGCTTCTTCTATACTCATCTGACCCTTTCCCTTACCAATATTCGGCTTGGACTTGGTCTGTCCGGCATCACTAGACTGACTATTCATCTGAGCTTCTTGCTTTTCTGCAACCTTTACTTGTGCCCACATTGCCTTTTCCTTGAGTTTACGCTGTCTACACTCAATATCATCACTGCAATATTTTGCATACCGTAGTACCTCATCTACTGTGCTATTCTGCCAACACAACATATGCTGCTTAATCATTTCACTTATCTCAGGTCTCAAGCCATACACAAATCTATACACAAATAGACTCATGTCTTTTTCACTCAAATTCTCGTATCCAGTATACTGTTTAAAGACCAAAAGTAATCTCTCGTAATAGGCATGTACAGATTCCTTACTCTCCTGAGTTGTTCTATCAATCTTTACCCAGTCCGTTTCTTTTGGTGGGATTTTATTTTTCAGAAACGTGATTGCCTGTTCAAATTTTCTCATTACTTCTGAACCTGGGGCTCCTGTTTTTGCATCTCTAGGATATTCTTCCTTCGGCCAGTCAATTGTAATTTTACATTCTGTCCATAAATCTGCAGGAACAACAATCTCAAACAATCCATCCAGATCTTCCCACAATACTTTTGAAACTTTTACAAACCTTTCTACCTGTCTATACCATTCTACAGGTTTTTCTCTCAATCTTGGAAAATCATTTGTAAATGACAATATATCTTGTCTGGACCATGGGACATGTACATAACTTCCTCCTGGAGTTTCTCTCATTGGACATTCCATTGGTTCTTTCTCTTTTACTGGGAGAGCCAGTGATGCTTTATCAGTTGTTCCCTCCTTTCTCCTTATCCACCTACTTCTCCACTTGTCTGCATCTCCCCATTTTCTCAATAATACAATCAGCTCTTTTATCTGTGTTAGTCGTCCTGAAGTGTTCAGATTTTCTATGTCCTTTTCACTAAAATCTACCCTGTACGGTTTCTGTGATCCTCTAATTTTTCCAAAATCTACTCCTAGTTCGTTTGCTGTTTCTTCCAATTTTTCATGCAAGTTTCTAGCTCTCCAAGTAACGCTTTTACACATAAACATTAATTCATCATCTTGATAGGACTTCAATCGATCTGTACCAATAGTTCCTAGAATTAATTCCTCCATGTCTATTTTTAATCTGACCACATCCAAAAGTTGTGGTTCGGCATCTTTTTTCTGCAGGCTCCTCACCCAATCATTTAATTCCTCTGCAGTTGGACCCACAGGAGTTTTATTTAATTCTATCCAATTTGCACTTCTCTCTGGGGTTTCAGTTGCTGACTCGGCTCCCATAGGAATCCTATTTATCTGACTCTCATTAATTGTCAAATTTACAGGTGGACTTGACCTAAATGGACCAACAGAATCTTCTTTCTCTCTATTTTCTGGAATTATCCCTTCTCTTACTCTTTGCATACTGGAATTTAATGGAATTGTTAAGGAGTGTTCATCTATCTTTTCATTTTCAAATACTGGGATTACTGGCCCTATAGTTACTGGCACAGTCACAGCTTCCATATTCTTTGTCAGTTCTCTTATCTTTTCAGTCAACTCTCTTGTGGTTCTGGCTAAGTCAGCTGTATTACCATTATTATGTTTCACAGTCTGTGGTGTTTCTAGTTTATTAAATGGACTATTTATTTCAGACATTTGTTCAGGGCTTTGACTTATTACAGTTCTCATTGGTGGTGCATTCGGTGTCACCACCACAGAATCCTGTTGATATGGAGGGGGTCTTTTATTTAAAATGTCCTCCAGCAACTCATCCTTTGTGTCGCTAACTCCATACCCATATCTCTCTGTTACTGCATGCTTCTTTTTCTCCGTACACTTTCTTCCTGTAAATTCTTCAACTGTTCTGACAGGAAACATGCCATCCGTCATGTTAGCATACCGCCATCGTCTCATCCTGTCTTCATGATTCAAACCCCATACTCTTCCATGAACTAAACTATAATTCTTTGCACCTCTGTGTCTTTCCCTTTCATACATCTCATCTTCCCATTCGCCTAAGGCTTCGAACTGTGTCGGTCTAGGTCTCGGTTCAAGTTTCATCATCTTTTCTCTCAAATTTCGAAGTACCGCTGTGCTAAACGAACCATTTTCTGGAAATGCCAATACTCCATCGTCTCTTGTATACTTCGCCCAATTTTCCAACCAAATGCAAGTATGATAGCCATATTTCAACATCATATGAGATGCTGGCATTTTCGGCGGAGGAAGTACTTCTCCTTCCCTAGTCACAACCTTCTTATCTTTCTTAAAAAAGTTTTTAAGCTTTGCAAACCATGACTGTTTCTCTCTATCATATTCATTATAATAAGGCATTTTCACTGTTGTTTCGCCGAAGCAATTTACACAATCCTTCGCCAATCGGTCCTTTCTACTGTTCAGCTATCCGGACCTATTCCAGCGCGTCTCACACCAATGCACCAATCAGAAAGCTTTACGTCACTCTCACACTAACCTATCCCAGCGCGTCTCACACCAACGCACCAATCAGGAAACTCTTAGTTCTTCCACAACTGGCCAATACCAGCGCGGTTCTTGTCGACGTCAGTTCTACTCCTGCTTTTACTGACCCCTCCTTTACAAAAATTATCGGCAGTTTTCTTAGCTTTTCTTTTCAACTAAAGTCGATTAGTTACAACGTAAAACACATTACCATTGTCTGTTTCTCTAAACAAAAGAGATAGTTTATTCCCACTTACAAGAATACTGTTTCGTTCGATAAGTGTAGCACTTCTCTCTACCTTACCCTTCTCTCAAACAAGAGGTAAACCTGTTTCTCTGGGGATAAAACACATGTGGAGACTACACTGCTCCTGAGAATTAAGGCCAGAGTTTCACAAGAAAACCTGTTGCTATTTCACTCAAATGCAATTCATACGTGAAATTTCCCTAACATAACACAGTTCTGTGTTATCACCAAATTTGAAATCAGACAATGCACAATTTCGTGTGACTTCTCTTGCCACAAGTGTCCACTTCCTACTTCCTGGAAGCTTCAAAATTTCGACTTACACATAACGTAATACAAACTCAACATAGAGTGTTAGACACGAAAAATCAATAATCAATAATCACCAAACTAATCTATAGTAGCCATAACTCTGCTACCAAGAAATCTGATCCAGCGCGGCTAATATAAATTTTTCCTTATGACACTAATCCAAAAAAACACCCACACAATTTTGATCACTTGAAACTTATGTCGGTGGGGCCCATAACACCGCATACATACATTCACTTAATTCTCTGGATCAAGCGCTAAGGAAAAAATGAGTTGCTGGACAAGCGGGATACCTTATTAAAATGACAGAATTATAATCTATACATTATATACATTAACTTCGGATCCTGTTGGTTCTAAACATCAAGGTACTCCACTTATTCGGTCGATGGACCAACTAGTAGAATCAGTTGATGGTGATTAAGACCAGCTCAATCATAATTAAACCTTAAGCATTTATGAATCACAGTTTTATTTAAGGAAACCACAGACTCATTTAGAGTTAGCATATAATTTTATCTAAATTTCTTTAAGCAAAGGTAAAGTTCAATTTTATTAGCAAATACATTTATTATATCAGTAAGCATTTTAAGTAAAAGTTAAAATAAAGATGGGAAATATTCATTACCCTTGGCCACTGGGCGATGACAAGAATGGTTCATCAGGAAAGAGAGATGAATCGCAGATCACAAGATGGACTCCAAAACTGACTTACTGTCCCACTAAACTCCTCTGACGCAAACTCCTCCCGGGCAACTCCCGCAACGATCTCGTTCCTTCCCCAGTCAAAGTTCGTAGTTCAAAATGACAGAGTCTCTCGCAGCATCAGGATAGAATAAAAGAAACAGCTTTTTTCACAACGTAAGAGCAGACCCTCTTATACCCTACTTTCTGGCTCTCTACACTTAAAAGTTGCAATCTTTAGGGGCAAGAATCACGTTAATTGGTCCATTGGAGGGGTGGTGATGGTCACCTCATCGCTCTCCTTGTTCGAACCGGTTTGGGGACAATAAAGCACACAATAAGTCTCATGATCACGGTATCCAAAAGTAGTCCAATTTGTTCATCCATTTTGTATCAATTTTTGATGGTCACACATTAGTTCATTCCCTGTCGCTCGCTTTTCCCATCCGTTCCCAGGCATATATGCTGAACTCTTGGCACAATCCTTGTTGCAGGTCAGATTGGCCATGACATCTCTCACTCTGGGCACAGGCCGCATACACGTGACTGGAGCTTTAGTACTGCCCATGCGCGGGGGCCATCTTATTCAGCGCACGCCATCCCATCTTTTCCAGCGGCCATTTTCGAAGCACGGCCTAGCAGGCCCGAACGAAACTAATATAAGAACAAACACAACGGAAATTAAAACATGGAAAATAAGCCTTTCTGTTTACCACCCACCATTCTAAAGACCCGTGTTAGGTATTACCTAGCAGAAGCGACATTTAAAGCCATTTTACTTACCTCCAGCATTCTTTGCCACGGTGCAATTTTACTATGCAACACAAACCATGCAATTTATTCTATTTATCACAATACTCACGTTAATTAGCCTCACATTTGTAAATAAATTAGATTTTGCAACATTTAGCAAGTTGCCCATGTGTAATGTCTACTAAAAAGGTGCATTTGTTGATTAGTTCATGCGTTACAAACAGTTAGTATCGTTAATCGTTATGAGGTCATTAATTTGCAAGGGGTACAAAATTATTTTATTTCCCCTGCTCCATCAGTACTTACCAGCCTCCACTCCCCCGGCTATTCTTGTGAGACTCTCTGGATGCAGTATGGCAAGCACCTTCTCCTCCGATGCAGTGAATGTTCTTGGTGGAATGGGAGGGCCACCGCCACTCCTCTGAGCCAGCTGATGGTTCTTGTTCCTCTTCTTTTTGACGACACTCTTCAGGTCATGCCACCGCTTCATGATTTCCTGTTTGTTGCGTGGGGTGGTCCCTACTGCATTGATCTTGTCAACTATCCTTACCCACATTCGCATTCTGGTGGCTAATGGTGTCTGTTGGACGAGGTTACCAAACAATTGTGGCTCTACTCGGATTATCTCATCTACCATGACTGTCAACTCACTGTCTGCGAATTTGGGCATTTTCTGTGGTGACATGGTGTGTGATGTGCAAAGGGGTTAGAGGTGCAGGTGTGTAAGTGGTGGTGGTGGTGGTGGTGGTGATGTGTATGGTGTGTGATGTGCAAAGGGATTGGAGGTGCAGGTGTGGGAGTGGTGGTGGTGATGTGTGTGGTGTGTGTGTGTAGTGATGGTGTGTTGATTTGCCTCTCCTTTCAGCTGTGGTGTTTGGCCCTTCACTTCTGGAGTATTGCAAAGGATTGTTGTCAGGGAAGGGGCTGGTTTTATACTCAGCTATGTGGGTGTGTCAGAATGGGGTATTGCTGTCAGGTGTGTTGTGTGGGTTGTCCTGGGATTTGTAGTTTAGGAGTTGCCATGGGGGTGGGTCATTGGGGTGTGTTATGTGTTTTTGGGGGCAGGGCTAGCTTCCTGTGTGCACTTGCTGACCTTGTTTTGGGTTTTTTCTGTCGACCGCCATTTTTATCACGGAGCGTCAGGAGCGGTGGCTATGCTACAGCCCTTCCGCCAACTCTCCCATTCTTCACTGTTTGCGACCGCGGCGGTTGGGAACTGCGGAACGTACCGCTGTCAAATCGGGGGAATCCTAATTTCACGGGCGGTTACTCCGCGTGCCTGGCGTTGGTTTTGGGTGCTTCCGCTGCGAATCCAACCATCGCGGACGGTTTATCACCGGTTCCGCCCGCTGCGGGTGGATTTTCGTTGCCTCTTTCCGCCGCGGTCAGGTTTTAATGGTGGTTGACCCTGATCTGACCGCCGGTTTTGCCGCAGTACCAGCGGGCGGTTGTTGTCCGCTACCATGGCGGTCGGGGTGGTTTTCCGACCGTCATCCTAATAGACCCCTTTGTCCCTTTCTAGCTCGGCGTGGATGGCACTGTGCTAATCCTATGCTTATAAACTTTGCTGGAAAAAACCCAGACATTTGAGGTGAGCCGATTCAGAGTGTCTCTGATGTTGTAGTGTGCTCTATACAGGACCTGTCTCCACCTCAACCTGAGAACTACCCAGAGTTTTCTGCTTCTTTCTTGCATAATTTGTGTGGCACTCTAACCCTGAAAGGGTATTGCTTTACATATAATGGGTGCTCCCTTTTGTCTGGACAAAGCTAAACCTCTCTAAAGAGCTATAATGATAGCGAAACACGTGTCGGGTTGCTTTTATTCATTCCAGATTACTAATAGAATAAAGGTCGCAAGGCTCAACTTTGCGCAAGGTTGTTAACAAATTAACACAATAACAGTTTTCACAGTGCGGGAAGGATGGGATCAATCTCCCACCGACTTCCTCAGGGCACATTAATCCAAATAAAATCAATTTTACATCACCAATGGAAAGCTTACACTCTCTCCAATACCTATAATTCCAATTGGTAGTTATAGTTAGTTCCTTGTCCCCGTAGGAAAATCAGGTTTTGTTTTGCTAATAACTTGGAAACCGTTTGACGAATCTTCACGAAATTTTCAAAATTAGTTTGCCACTCACTTCCGCAGCTACTTGGAAAGCTTTGGGGTGATTTGTCAAGCGGGGGCCGAGAAAAAGCGGGGGTCCCAAAACACATTTTCCCCATGCAATTTCCCACAGGAATTTTAGGCATGACTACAGCCCGAACCGCAGAATGCAATTACAGCAAGTTTGGCAGAAAGCTAGATGTTGGTCCAGAAAGATCTTTTTGTAATTTTGTGTAAATCTGTTCAGTAGTTTTGGAGTTATTAAAGAAAAAGATCCATGTATATCTAGGGATGCGGAGGGACCACGGATCCAACAGATCTCATGCTGAGATCTGATTGGCTGCCAGCACTTCAACCAAATATTGGTGGCAGCTATCTTGGGACTCAGCCCTAGTCCCAAGAAAAACACAAAAATAAACACAAGGGGCAGAGTAGGAATGCTCTGATCCCCTAGGACTGGTGGGGGGGTCCCACAGGGCCCCCGTCTGAGGCCCCAATTTTTTTTTTTAAATCAAAATTGCCACAAATTTGCAGAGGATTCACTGTAAAACTTAAGAAAATAACAAGAACGGTCTCCCGCTCTTGTTTTTTTTTAACCCTCGATGTAGGCTAGGTCCGGGGGGAGAATTCTTTATATTAAGATAGGGGAGGGAGGCTCATGTGGCCCCCCTCTCCAGGCCAAATTTGACCCTAGGGGCCCACCCATATGAAAAATGGGGTGGGGCAAGTGGCCTCTCTGCCAGGCTGATTTCTGCCCCGGGGACCCCATCCCCATCAGCCAAGCCACAATTAGAAAGGGGAGGGGGCCCCCCTCTCAGAGCCATTAATGGGCCTGGGGACCCCATCCCCCAGGGCCAGCTCCTGCTATGTCCCAGGGTGCCCACCCCCAGGACATAGCAGTTTCTCTGTCTGCACTGGCGTGGGCAGGGAAACCTGTGTTTGCTGTTGCTTGGCAGGAGCAATTTCAAAGTTCCCGCAGCAAGACAACAATACGAAGTCTGCTCTCAGCTGGCAGAAGCTTTAAAAATGCTCCTGCCAGCTGTGAGCAGACTTTAGATCTGTTTCCCTGCCCGCAATGATGCAGGCAGGAAACCAGATCTGAATATTCCTCCCGCCCATAGGGAGCAGCATTTTTAGCTGCTCCCTTTGGGTGGGAGCAATGCCGGCTCACGCTGTATGCGGGGAGCCAGCTGGGGCTGTGGGGGCCTTGGCAAAGCCATCTGCAATGTGACCAAGTCGGAGATAGAGGTAGCAAATTACATATGACTGCTTCACAAATCTCATCCTGGCAGTAGACGGAGACCAAATACTTGGAGACTGTGGGGTGTATCAGAAAACATTTTTGACTGGTGGTATTTCATGTTCTTGATGGTAAATTAATCCAGCGCCTGCTCCAAATGCCGTTTATAATAGTTTTATAAAACAGGATTGTGGAGGTGGCAATTCGTGACTAGAATGTGTTTGCATATTTGTTGTGATGTGTTCTCCTTTTTTTATGCTGTGTTTTTGTGCTCCATTGTTGCAGTGAAATGTTCTTGAATTGCACTGCTGAAGTTGTGTTGTGTTCTGTTTTGCTTGTTTTGTTGTAGCGTGGCATGTCATGTTTTAACTGTATTGTTTTTTGCCTTGCTTATATTATTGTGTTATGTTCTGTTGTTTGCTTTAGATATTTCAACAAATGCTGCTACATTTCTAGCCAAAAGCAGCACATTACTTAAAAGTCCCTGTGGCAAGCAACCATTTCTGTCTAAGATAGTAAAATAATGCTGCTACTGCTCTTCAGTTACCTACATTTACTGCATACTCTGAGCGGGAGGAAAGTGGGTGTGGGACTGCCAGTGAAGGTTAGGATGAGGGGTTAGGGCCAGGGGTAAAGGTCACAGTTTCTGTGCAGATAATGCTCGCGCTGGACTGCTGCAGTGGGCAGGCGGGGTTTCTAGGTACAATAAGTCTGCATCTAGACCAAAGGTCTTCAAACTGTGCTGTGCGCCCCCTAGGGGGTGGGGGTGGGCAATGGATGTGTTCCCAGGTGGGTGCAAATGGGTCTGCTATTACATGTAAATCAAGATAGCCTGGAAGCGCAAAAGGCGCGTTTTTAGGCGGTCTTCCTTTACATGCAGCAGTTAAAGGCCATAAAAAAGGTGTAAGGACGGTAATACTGAGTGACATGGAGCAAGGTCAGTGAGTATGAAGATGCAGTCAAAGACATGGCTAAAGGGAAGAGAAAGTCTGCATTTTCTTGGTTTGGTTTTCACCTTTGAGTAACTGCATATTAAAACACGCACACACCTCAAATGAAAAATAAATGCAAGTTTAACTAATCAAAGAGAAAAATACTCTTTTACCTTATGAAACTCAGTTGGTTAATGTGATCAATGCAGATGTCTTCGTGCATGACCAGAGCCACAGAATTAAATCCTGAATGGTACAGTGAAAAATAGTGACTTGTTTAAAGTGCTACGAGGTCCCAGTCTGTTAATGTCATTATATTAAAATTGTATTGCACTGTATAAAACTGGCTGCTGCAAAATACTGTTTAAGGTAAAACAAGTGCTTTAAAAATATACATTTTAGTAATAAGTATTTAGAGTATATCTAGTGTAAATATTGTTATATGTGTCCATTAAAAGGGTGCACTCCTTTTATTGGACACATATATCACCTCTCAAAAAGAATACATATTTATCACCATAAAGCTGAGTGACTCCATTAATTAAAACCTACAGTGGCTCCAGAGCAGCCTTTATATTTAGTGATTAATCATTGCTCACATTTACATTTCTTTAGGATAGTAAGCACTTTGGCGAGAAGGCATATTTCCTCTTTAGTTCTCTACTATCTGTTTCACAGCACAGAAGATCCCTCCCCCACCCTCTGTGAGTGCACTGGACCCCCAGTTATGGCAGTCGTTCTATGAAAATGAACATAGGGGGCATTTTCCTTGCTAGCATTAAGGCCCAGGTCACCACTGCTGCGCACTGAATAGGGCCCAAGCAACAGGAGTGGGGGCTAAATGTGCTTTTTTGTTTTTATTTTTTACACTTAGGGGCCGTTTCCGATCTCGGCCGGTAGTGCACCGAATCGGATTCGGCTTAACCGGATCCGATTCGGAGCCCTCTTTTCCGACCGATTCGAACGCGCGTCCGGCCGAGCGAGTACGATGCGAGCGCACGCGAAATCGCCGACCGACTCGTTCACGGGTCCGAACCGCACCGACCGACTCGCTCGGACTCGACTCGCACCGCGCGATGGAGACGTTCCCCGGCCGGGCAAGTACGATGCGCGCCTTGAGCAGTCCGACCGACCCGCACCGTCCGGCTCGAAACAGCTGTCGGAGCCGGACTTTCGGGGTCCGTGTCGGACCCCCCTGTATGCGTAGCCACATGAGTTGCACACAGGGGGGACCCATGGGTCCCCCCTACCTGTGCGTGTGCGGCTCGAACCGCATCGACGCGAACCCGCTGTAGGGGGCGCCCTCGTTCGCCTCGCACCCATTGAGTCAATGGGAGCCCGCGTACGCGTTGTACGACCGGCTCCCATTGACTTCAATGGGAGTCCGACCGAATCGAGTCCGATAGCATGCGTGCTCATCGTACTCGTTCGGTCGGACTGCTAGAGTCCGATTCGGTCGGAAATCTCTCCGGGTCCGGTTCGGTCGGGGAGATTTCCGGCCTGAATCGGAATCGGCCCCAAAGTGTCAGAAAGCCTGCTCTGGGCATCTGGCCTAGAATTAATAGCCTTGCTGAGTGGGCAGAGTAGACAGCCTGCTTTGCAGAACTGTAGGTATCATTGGTACTGCAGCTGCATTGGAGGCCCAGGGCATACTTCATTTTCCACTGTGTCTTTGAGCCTTGGAGCAATGGCCCAAGGGAGTGGAAAAATGAAGCAGAGGAGGCACCTTGATTTGGACATCAGAGAGAATAGGGAGAGGGATGATGAGAGATGGGATGGAGAGGGATGGTGTGAGATGAGAGCCCATGTTGTTAACAAAGGTCAGAGGCCACAGCAAGGCAGTAGCTATCGGATCACTGACAAAATATCGACAGTCAGAATATCAAGGTTCAAAAATATCGTCGCAAAAATATCGATGTCCAGAATATCGAAATCCTATCTGCATAATGGTAAGTACAAAAATATCAAGAAAAAAAATATCGTTGTTAAAAATATCGTTTTTTTTTATGTTAACAAAATAATGTAAAAGAAAGTAAATAATTAAAAAAAAATAGTTAAAAATATTAGAAAATGTTTAAAATTATAAGTAATACATATAAAGTAAAAATAAATTAAACATATATATGTCTAAAATATAATATATATACTTAATAATATTTATAAATAATTATTTTAATAACTTATAAATTGTTAAAAAAACATATTAAAAATTATAAATACACATATATACACATACTCCAATAATATAAATTAAAAACAAAAAACATATATAACAAATTAAAATATTATTTTTTTAAAAATCTTTTTAAAATACATTTTACACTACATTAACTAAAACAGTACAGAAAATATTGGATAGCGGAGGGGATAAAATTACTATTCCCACTCCAGAGAGTGCAACAGTAGGGAACGTGTTGGATAGCGGAGGGGTAAAAATTACTATTCCCACTCCAGTGAGTGCAACAGTAGGGAAAGTGTTGGATAGCGTAAGGGTAAAAAGTACTATTCCCACTCCAAAGACTGCAACAGTAGGGAAAGTGTTGGATAACGTAGGGGTAAAAATTACTATTCCCACTCCAGTGAGTGCAACAGTAGGGAAAGTGTTGGATAACGAAGGAGTAAAAATGACTATTCCCACTCCAGAGAGTGCAACAGTAGGGAAAGTGTTGGATAGCGTAGGGGTAACATTTACTATTCCCACTCCTAAGAGTGCAACAGTAGGGAAAGTGTTGGATTGCAGAGGGGAAAAAATTACTATTCCCACTCCAGAGAGTGCAACAGTAGGGAAAGTGTTGGATAGCAGAGGGGTAAAAATTACTATTCCCACTACAGTGAGTGCAACAGTAGGGAAAGTTTTGTATAGCGGAGGGGAAAAAATTACTATTCCCACTCCAGTGAGTGCAAGAGTAGGAAAAGAGTTGGATAGCGTAGGGGTAAAAATTACTATTCCCACTCCAGAGAGTGCAACAGTAGGAAAAGTGTTGGATAGCGGAGGGGTAAAAATTACTATTCCTACTCCAGTTAGTGCAACAGTAGGGAAAGTGTTGGATTGCGGAGGGGAAAAAATTACTATTCCCACTCCAGTGAGTGCAACAGTAGGGAAAGTGTTGGATAGCGGAGGGGTATAAATTACTATTCCCACTCCAATGAGTGCAACAGTAGAGAAAGTTTTGGATAGCGGAGGGGAAAAAATACTATTCCCCCTCCAGTGAGTGCAACAGTAGGGAAAGTATTGAATAGCAGAGATGTACAAATTACTATTCCCACTCCACAGAGTGCAACAGTAGGGAAAGAGTTGGATAGCGTAGGGGTAAAAATTACTATTCCCACTCCAGTGAGTGCAACAGTAGGGAAAGTGTTGGATAGCAGAGGGGTAAAAATTACTATTCCCACTCCAGTGAGTGCAACAGTAGGGAAAGTGTTGGATTGCGGAGGGGAAAAAATTACTATTCCCACTCCAGTGAGTGCAACAGTAGGGAAAGTGCTGAATAGCGGAGGGGTATAAATTACTATTCCCACTCCAGTGAGTGCAACAGTAGGGAAAGTTTTGGATAGTGGAGGGGAAAAAATTACTATTCCCACTCCAGTGAGTGCAACAGTAGGGAAAGTATTGGATAGCGGAGATGTACAAATTACTATTCCGACTCCACAGAGTGCAAGAGTAGGGAAAGAGTTGGATAGCGTAAGGGTAAAAATTACTATTCCCACTCCAGAGAGTGCAACAGTAGGAAAAGTGTTGGATAGCGGAGGGTTAAAAATTACTATTCCCACTCCAGTGAGTGCAAGAGTAGGGAAAGTGTAGGAAAGCAGAGGGTTAAAATTAACATACTTATCAATTAAATAATTATTATAATTAAATAACCAATTAATATTTAATTAATTATACATTAATTATAAATACTAATAAATAAATATTAGTAAATACTTTATTATTATTAAATTACTTCACACCCTATTCCCCTATAAACCCACAACCCACTCCTAAAAAAACACAATTAATATAATCATCAATTAATTAATTAATAAAAATTAATAACCAATTAATAATTAATTAATAATAAATTAATTATATATATATATAAACATTAATATTTACCTTTTTTATATTTAAATTACTTACCAGCCTATTCCCCTATAAACCCACAACCCGCTCTTAAAAAAATAACACAATTGATATAATTATCTATTCATCAATTAATATTAATTAATAACCAATTAATAATTAATGAATAATAAATTAATTATAAATACTAATAAATAAATATTAATAATTACTTTATTATAATTAAATTACTTCCCACCCTATTCCCCTATAAACCCACAACCCGCTCCTAAAAAAATAACACAATTAATATAAGTATCTATTAATTAATTAACATTAATTAATAACCAATTAATAATTAATTAATAATTAATTAATTTTAAATAATAATAAAGAACAATTAATAATGACTTTCTTATTATTAAATTACTTCCCACCCTATTCCCCTATATACCCACAATCCGCTACAAAACTAAAATACGAAAAAATTAATTTTCATAAAAGTAATTACTGCTAAAAATTTAAGACATACATTCAAAAAAAAACTACACTTATACCAACAAATTACATCACATACTTTTAACACACATAAAATACAGAACACTAATATAAATATCGATATTATTAACAACGATATTTTTACAAACGATATTACTGTCTTCGATATTAAAAAAAACTATATTTCTTACCTTACTGTCGATATTCTGTGCTACGATATACTTGCTGTCGATATTCTTGTACCTCGATATTTCAAACTCGATATTGTTGTAGTTCGAAATAAACAACTCAATATTCTGTCTGTACACCGTAGCTATCATTAGTGAAATTGGTGCCATGACACTTTTGCTCAGGGGCCTACTGCACCACAATTATGTATGTTTTACAATAAAAAGTGGGCATGGGGGCTCATTTTCCTTGCTAGCATTAGGGCAGATGGCACCCTTGGCACAAAATAAGGGGGCAGCATGCAGTAGCTCATTTTCTTCCAGAAAGAGACCGGACTTGTTTCAAGATTGAAGCGATGGTCAGACATGGTGAGGAAGGAGTGAAAGAAAAGTAGATAGACTGCTTCTCTGGGCTACTGCCATCATTAGGGCAGGAGATGGAGTGCATTGGGGCCCACAGCACCCCAATTATGGAGAGTAGTGTTTTTGGTCAATTCTGTTTTTGTTTGATGCTTTTGCTTTTTTATAAGTCCCACATTTAGCGTGAATTACAAGCTACAGAAAAGAACCCCATAGATGATCTCATGATCCCCGCCCCATGCGATCATCCCTCACCCTCACCCTCCCACTCCCAAAATCCATATAATTTTGGAGGGGGGCCCAACTTCAAAACATTTTGCTTAGGGGGGAGCAAAAAAGTTTGCAGACCTCTGGTCTAGATACATTTGTAATAGGGACGTGGGTTATTTTACCTGGAATAACACCATGGGTGAAATAACTAAACTGATAATGAGGACCTGATTATAAACCTCACTATCACATTGCTGACTTTATATGGTACACACAAACAATGGTCTTAAACTGTATAGAAGCTGAATTAATTCAAGAAGGTAACAATATTTGGATAGGGCAAGCCACATTCTACGATGTGGAGATGTGATAAGCAAACGACTGAAGATGTACTTTGCGTTTTTCCTCTCTAACCTCTAAGAGTGATTACCAGCAGACAAAATCTTGGTGGAAACTAATATATTAAGGCTATATACATTAATAACATGCGGCCAGGACTGTCTGCGATAAAAGCAAGAGAGAGAAATGGCATTAATATCGGCGACGCACGTGATTTGCGGGTAGCTTGGCAAAGAAGATACAAGATATTAACACATCAATAATCACAGGTCCAAAAACAAGACATTCCAACGATAGCTGGCTGTAGAATCCGTTTCTGAAGAAAGGAAAATAATAAGATAGTTTTTAATAATTGCTAAAGAAAAAGTTCAAAATTAGAGAAAGCTCTCTTTTAGATGGATTCAGAATTTGTACGAATGTAAAAAATGCTGTCATGTAGTAAATGAAGCGTTTTTAAATTGCAATGGGGCTGTCAATGAACACGTTTTATATGACATGACTTGACAGTTATAAACTACGTCTATTTAGTGCAGGGATAAAGTAGCTGAAGAAACGCACCTCAATCCCAAATCTACAGAAATAAGCACTTTCTGTATCAAGCCTACGTGTAACATTGAGCGAGGATTATTTCGGTTTTATAGCACTATATCTAGATCGTTAAAAACATCGCCTCCACTATGTCGCCTAACACTACATCGTCACTGTAAATATATATTTAGGGGCTTATTTATAATCCCCTTGCGCCGCCAGTGCGTCACTTTTTAGTGACCTCCGGTGGCGCAGGAGCCTGCTCCATGTTTACCAGGTAGCTCTAAGCCACTGTTTTTGGCTTAATGCTGCCTTGTAAATATTGTTCTCTTTAACGCAGTTTTCTGCATAAAGGGGACGTGCAATGGGTGTTGCTGAGGGCGTTCCCAGCAACATCCATGACTTTTTGACACTGCCCAAGATTTACGAGAAATTGTAACTCTGAAGCAGCGCCAAAAGCATACGGGGAGGTGTAAGGGAGGTACAACGAGGAGAAATATCTTTATTTCTCCTCGTTTATCCTTTATCTATGTGTGCTGCATTCTGCGTTACTCATAGAAAGAGGAAAAAGCCTCTAAGGATTGATTTTGTGCAGGAAGGTTTCCCTTCCTACGCAAAAACAATCATCCCTGCAATGTAGGCAGCCTTGCACCATTATGCAAAGGGGCCTGCATTGGCGCATGGCAGCACATTGTGCGCCATAGCAGGGGAAAAGGACAGGAATGCACTGTATCTGATGATAAGGCGCATTCCTGGCCTTTTCGTTTGCCATAGGGCAGCACTGCAGTAAGGCCTGCGGCGCTGCCCTATGGAAAAAACTTATAAATGAGGCCCAAAAGGGACTTATTTATAATCCCCATGCGTCGCCATGCGTCACTTTTTGTGACGGTCCGGTGGCGCAGGAGCCTGCTCCATATTTACCAGGTAGCACTAAGCCACACTTTTTTTAGCTTGATGCTGCCTTGTAAATATTGTTCCCTTTAACACAGTTGTCTGCATTAAAGGGCGTGCAATGGGTGTTGCTGGGGGTGTTCCCAATGGCTTTTTGACACTGCCCCAGATTTACGAGAAATCGTAACTCTGAGGCAGCGCCAAAAACTTACGCCTCAACAGGGGAGGTGTAAGGGAGGAACAACGAGGAGAAATATCTTTATTTTTCCTAGTTTTTCCTGTTTCTATGTGTGCTGCATTGAAAAGCCTCTTGTAATTGTTTTTGTGCTGGAAGGTGTCCCTTCCTGCACAAAAACAATCATCAGTACACAGGCACACTTTCACCATGGTGCAAAGGTGCCTGCGTTGGCGCACTGCACCCCATTGTGCACCAGCGCTGGAGAAAAGGACAGGAATGCATTGTATCTGATAGATAAGGCACATTCCTGCCCTTTTCAGGAAGGCCTGCGGCACAGCACTACGGCAAAAACTCATTAATGAGGCCCTTACTATTCTTACCTCCACATCTACTTACACTATACTTGTCGTATGAGGTAGTGATTTTGTCAAGGGCCTGAATGTACTATTTTTGTTGTGTGAGATATTGTACGCTTGTTTGAGATTAATCATGTTTGTCTCCTAAATCGTAAGTTACTAAAGTCTATAGTGCCACCAAATACACTTTCACTTCCCTAAAGTTGATTGGATCGGATCCATTATATTTTGTATTCGCTCAACTAAATTAAACTGCTGAAATGCTGTTTGATTCTTGTTCCTAACAAAATCCGCCCTTCGTTTGCATCATTTTCATACCCCGTATTTCTGCTCCGTTCCTGCATGCCTGATAGTTACTTTCCACCTGGATTAAACTATAGACACATTGCAGGGGCGTGGCCAACGCAATGGCGGAGTAGACGCTTCACCCGGAGCCTCCGACAGCCTGACACGAATCCGGTACCAGATCCTGACTGCCAAACCCCAGCCATGCCAGAAACAGAAACCGGGAAACAAGGTGGGGAGCAACGGCACAAACCTGAGACTTTAGAGCTGAAACCATGCAGGGGAAACCTGCCAGCGGGGAAGACACCTCGGAGCCCGAGAGGCCAAAATGGCAGCGCCCGCTGGCTAAGATGACCTCTGTTAAAGAGGGGAGCCTGGGACCTGACGGCGCAGGTGGACGAACCAATTGACCGGAGGACACGGTGAGATCCACCATCCTGGTCGACCCCCCCCAGCTGGGGTTACCAGAGCCTCTTTCCTTGTCAGAGCCGGAGGGAGCAGGGGGGACTGTCGTGAGCTGAGGCGGGGCGGCTGGATCCTGCGGGCGTGGAAGAGGAAGAGCGCCGCACAGATCCGCACCGCTGGAGTACCTCACAACAGGAGACGAGGTTCAGCGCACCCCGGACGGACCCGCACTGCCAGAGGCAGGGGAGGGCACCTACAGGGCCAGAGACACATGCAGTGGGGTGGGAAGGAAGCCCGTGCCCTCACTGTCCAGAGGCACTCAGAGGCACCGATTGATTAGAAGACTTGGCAAACAGGCGGTGAAGTAAGCTGGGGGCCCGTGGGGCTGGAGAGGACAGAGGACATCGGGCATCCCCTCAATCATGAGCAGCACACAAAGCCCCCCCACTCTGGTGGCCTCCCTGATTGAACGTGGCCCATAACATCTCACGCAAGGCCTGGGCAGACTTGGATATAACCGTATAGGGGGGGCAGGAGACTGGCCAGAGAGGCACAACATATCCCCACAGGAGACGGCCGACGATCAGTGCAAGACTGGGGGTAGAAGGGTAGTCGGGAAAATTACTCCAAACTGAGGAGGGAAGGCGGATACTGGGCGTGGAGGAGGACCAGAGCATCCGTATTGGCCCTGGTCAGTCGGGCTGACCCCAGACAAGTTCCCTAATGCAGGACCCGCGGGGAAGGGGGGTCTGCCAGGGGAGACCGGGAAAACCGGATAGCGCCAGGGGAAGTGGGCCAAAAAGACCCACCTGAGACGAGGTGAGATACCCACAGCTGTGGGCCTAGAGCTGCCAGGAGGGATCGGGAACACGAAAAGGAAGACCTTGGTGCATACTCCCAGCCCTTGTCAAAATCCAGGAGGCATTAGTGCTACAGAGGGGGGCAGACGGGAAGAAGCAAGCCATCACAAAACACACGCTGCCGCGACAGTGGGGTCGGGACACTTGGGGGCACTTGGAGCCCGCAGGCAGGGGGAAGTTGGTAGCTGAGACCCTGAGGGAGGACCTTACCTCATGAAGCAACCCTGAGTGTGAGAGAGCAAGCGAGCAGAAGAAAGCATTGGCATTGTGACGGGGAAAAGTCAACCACAGATTAACACCCCTCAGGCCAGCCAGTAACTCAGCACACTCGGCAATGGCACTTGCGGAGCAACACATTTCGGAAGTGGAGGATGTAACACACAGTCTGAGGAAAGAAGTTGCCCAGCTGACGGCCACCATAAAGGACACGACGTGGAAAGTGGATGACGCCGAAAACCGTGCAAGACGGAACAACCTGTGTTTTACAGACATCCCAGAGGGGATCGAGGGTGCTGATGTGGGATCCTTCCTCCTCAAATGGCTTAAAGACACTCTCACGAATGCTCAGTTCTCCAACTGCGTTGTCATTGAACGAGCACACAGTATGCCTGCCTCCAAACCTCTGGCGGGATCCCCCTCCAGGCCAGTAATCGCCCGATTCTTAAATTATCAGGATAGAGACTTAATACTACGTGAGATGAGACGCCTGGGAGAGGTCCGGTTGGAAAATACCAAAATAATGGTCTTCCCGGGCTACTCAAGAGAAGTCCAGAAACAGAGAAGAACCTTTGATTCTGTCAAGGAAAAGCTAAGAAACCTCCGAATCCAATATATGTTGCTTTTCCCTGCCAAGCTCAAAGTAATATTTCAAAGCAAGACGTTCTTCTTTCAGACCCCGGAAGAGGCATGGTCCTGGATAGAGGAACGGGCTCCTAGAACACAAAGGAAGGATCTGCTGGAGTCTCAAAGCCAGACAACAGAGACAGTAGTAAGGCCTAAAACTCAGAGGACAAAGATTAAATGCTACCTGGGGCACAGGCCCAAACTCCATCGCAGTACACCAAGAAGGCCCGAAGGGAACACAGAACGAAGAGCCCACAACACAGACTCGGACGAGGATCCAAAACAAGAGACAAGTGAAATGCAGCGTACCTGGGGCCGTCCCAGGAGACAGGCCACCCCAGCCCTGTCGGAACAGGAACGCTCAGAAGAATCCGACAGTGATCACCCACTCCTGCAAAAAATTACTCGGCTAGAAGAGCCAGGCGCAGAAGACGAAATCAGGGAGGCCCCCCGACCTACAACGCCGGATGGGAGCGAAGAAGGCTGAGATCCAGGGCATGTCAGATGCTGAAGGGACAGTAAGAGAGCACTAGGTGCCCATAGAGACTTAACCAGCCCAAGTTAGGGAGGACTTAAATCCGGAATTTGGAGCCCCAAGGAACCTTCGTTCACATTAGTTAATTCATTGTTGGGGGGAAGGGGGGTCATAGACCTCGCAGGCTAATCCTACAACACAGTTGTCATGTTGACATTTAGGGGGAAGTGCGGGGTAGTGGGAAAGAGTGGGGTGGGGGGAGTTGGGGGGATCAGGTTCAGAGGGGGGACAAAAAGGGAGGCAATCCGATTCTAGTAACGGCGCAGAGAGGCACAGTAAAGGCAAAGCAAGGGGCAGGCAACTTCCTGGGACACAACATGCAATTCAGATATGGCAGAGGTAATTCCGCAGGGCATTAGTGAGAAGGGCTATGCAGTAATGACGTGGAACGTCAACTGCCTTGGGCACCAGATTAAAAGAGGCTTGGTAGCTAAATATTTAAAAAGATTGAAACCGGACATAGTACTCCTCCAGGAAACACACCTTAGAGGGACGTGCTGGAATTTTCTGGGGAGAGGCACATACACCACACTGGTCCATGCAGGATTTTCCTCAGGATCTAGAGGGGTGGCGATACTCATTAGAAAAACCATATCCTTCCACATCCCCAAAGCCTGGTTTGATCCAAACGGCACATTTGTGGCGGTACAAGGGACATGGGGACACAGGGACATTACACTAGTAAGTGTTTACGCACCTCTGCGACTACAACGGCAGACACTGGAGAAAGTGGCAGAGGTCTTATTGGGTTCCGACTCCCCCCTACACCTGGTGGGAGGGGATTTTAATGATGTGGCCCGACCCTTCCATAGACCGCTCGGGAATACCAGTAGGAAGGAGGGGGAACACGCCACTGGCCGATTTTGCCCTCACCTTAGGGCTACAAGATATCTGGCACCGGCATCATCCCACTGACCGGGCATACTCCGATTTCTCCGGGGCACACAGGGTGTTTTCCAGGCTGGATTATTTCTTCGTTCCAGCGGGAGAACTAGAAAAGGTGGTTGGGGTGGAATACTTGACGCAAGGCTTATCCGATCACTCCTTCCCTGTGGCTCACGGTGGGCGGTAGAACCCACGGAGGGACAGGGGGGATCACATTTGACGCCCTACAGTGAGACTTCCAGATGAGTGGCAGTCAAAGATACAAATATATGCAACTACAGCACACTTGGAACGCTGAGGGTATAGATATTGTGAACACACCCGAGTTTGCACCGCTATAGGGAAGACTCCTTCAAGGGGAAATAGTAGAGAAGGCTATCTCCTGGATATATAAGACCCTCATAAATAACGTTCCAGACAACTTGGAAGGCCTGAGGAGACGCTGGGAATCCACTTTGGGTGAATTAGAAGATGTAGATTGGGAAGCCGCCCTAATGCATCCGAGGGAAGTGGCCATTAAGTCAAGACTACGCTTAATTCAGTTCAAAATCCTCCATAGGACGTACATGACAAGATCCCGCCTCCACAAAATGGGTTGGGTGGGAATCCCCTGGCTGCCTCTGCTGTTCAACGGAGAGTAAAAGACACACAATTGATGGACAGAATGCAGAACAAATCAAAACATTCACCCCCAGTCAAGAGATCTGGGTTAAATCCATCACTCTTTTGCACACCATGCCAACCCAGTTTAGACCTGGCCATATGCAAATCAGTCTTGACTCTGTGCCTCATGGGAACAGTCCAGCCCGAACTGCCAAGTCAGGTCCTCCCTGGACCAGAAACAAGCATCCTAGGACCGGTTTTGGGGTTTCACCCCTCATCAGCCAGGATAGCTTGAATCCAGTGGCACAGTGAGCCCGGGACCCACGTCTGGGCATACCCGGCGCACTTAGGTCAAGAAAGCAAAAGACACACAATTGATGCACAGAATGCAGAACAAATCAAAACATTCACCTCCTGTCAAGAGATCTGGGTTAAATCCATCATTCTTTTGCTCACCATGCCACCCCAGTTTAGACCTGGCCATATGCAAATCAGTCTTGACCCTATGCCTCATGGGAACAGTCCAGCCCGAACTGCCTAGCCAGGTCCTCCCTGGACCAGAAACAAGCATCTTAGGACCGCTTTCAGAGTTTCACCCCTCATCAGCCAGGATAGCTTGAATCCAGTAGCACAGTGAGCCCGGGACCCACGTCTGGGCATACCCGGTGCACTTAGGGTGAGAAAGCAAAAGGTACACAATTGATGGACGGAATGCAGAACAAATCAAAACATTCACACCCAGTCAAGAGATCTGGGTTAAATCCATCATTCTTTTGCTCACCATGCCATCCCAGTTTAGACCTGGCTATATGCAAATCAGTCTTGACCCTGTGCCTCATGGGAACGGTCCAGCCTGAACTGCCAAGCCAGGTCCTCCCTGGACCAGAAACAAGCATCCTAGGACCGGTTTCGGGGTTTCACCCCTCATCAGCCAGGATAGCTTGAATCCAGTGACACAGTGAGCCCGGGACCCACGTCTGGGCATGATGGCTGATGAGGGGTGAAACTCCGAAACCGGTCCTAGGATGCTTGATTCCATCAATTGTTCTTTTTGCATTTGTCACCCCAGGTGGGACGGGTATGCCCAGGCGTGGGTCCCTTGCTCTCCATGCCACTGGAATCAAGCTATCTTGGCTGATGAGGGGTGAAACCCCGAAACCAGTCCATGGATGCTTGATTCCAGTCCAGGGAGGACCTGGCCTGGCGGTTTGGGCTGGACTGTTCCCATTGGGCGCAGGGTAAAGACTGATTTGCATATGGCTAGGTTCAAACTGGAATGGCATGGGGAGCAAAAAAACGATGGATTTATGCCCAGATCTCTGTACTGGGGTGAATGTATGACATTGTTCTGCATTCTGTCCATCAATTGTTCTTTTTGCATTTGTCACCCTAAGTGGGACGGGTATGCCCAGACGTGGGTCCCCTGCTCTCCATGCCACTGGAGTCAAGCTATCTTGGCTGATGAGGGGTGAAACCCCGAAACCGGTCCTTGGATGCTTGATTCCAGTCCAGGGAGGAGCTGGCCTGGCTGTTCAGGCTGGACTGTTCCCATTGGGCACAGGGTCATGACTGATTTGTATATGGCTGGGCTCAAACTGGAATGGCATGGGGAGCAAAAAAACGATGGATTTATGCCCAGATCTCTGTACTGGGGTGAATGTATGACATTGTTCTGCATTCTGTCCATCAATTGTTCTTTTTGCATTTGCCACCCCAAGTGGAACGGGTATGCCCAGACGTAGGGCCCGTGCTCTCCATGCCACTGGAGTCAAGCTATCTTGGCTGATGAGGGGTGAAACCCCGAAACCGGTCCTTGGATGCTTGATTCCAGTCCAGGGAGGACCTGGCATGGCAGTTCGGGCTAGACTGTTCCCATTGGGCGCAGGGTCAAGACTGATTTGCATACGGCTGGGTTCAAACTGGAATGGCATGGGGAGCAAAAAAACGATGGATTTAGGCCCAGATCTCTCTACTGGGGTGAATGTATGACATTGTTCTGGATTCTGTACATCAATTGTTCTTTTTGCGTACAACGGAGAGTGGCACATACATCCACACCCTATGGGATTTCATACACATACAACAATACTGGGCCAAAATAACTAGGGAGCTAAGCGAGATAGTAGGGACACAGTTACCAAGGGAAGCTAAGTACGCACTGTTGGGCATACCCTCAGAAATATACCTACCCAGGCGCGCCCTCATCCTTTGTAACTTGGAGCTAGTGGTGGCTAAGAGGGACATAGCCAAATATTGGGGTGCACCGCTGGCCCCAACTCTGCGAGAGTGGAAACCAGAGATGGACATGTATGTGGGGGCAGAGCAAGTGACATACAAAATGAGAGGATGCCCCCAAAAATTCTTTAAGATTTGGCGTCCCTGGCTCAGGTACTTTGGGCTGGAATTGAACAGTACATAGGGAGATTCACAACCTCCAAATACAACCCGGGAAGAGATGGAAGCGAACACGCACACACCTGGTGGGATGGGGGAGGCAGGTGCCCAAGGGTATACAATTTGTATAAACCAAGAAAGACATATGTTGATGTTACCAAATACGCAAGATGCCTGTGATCAGATGATGGGCATGTACTGCCTTTTGTTTCTCTTTGTGCCAAGAGTAAATTTGATATTCTTTGAAAATAGAAAATGTATCAATAAAAATATTTTTTTTAAAACAAAAAACTATAGACACATTCATACATGTCGTGGGTTAGCAGCACGTAGAGGGGTTATTATTCTCCAGGCACAGCACAATTTTAAGGTCATGCGTTCGTGCTACAGGATATTAATTTAAACATTCTAAGGCAATGCCACCATCTTTAATCACAGGTAATATTGCCACAAAATGGCACCAGAGAACACAAGACATATATTTTTTAAATAAACCACAGTATTGTCAAAACTATCCCATACCCCCTGCCCCCATGCCTCCTCTGCCAGGAAAAGGGAGATGGTTCAATATTTGGGCTTAGTTAAATCTTTTCCTCTCTTGCTTCCTTTTTCATGTCATCTAGCATGACCTACACATCATTCTGAAGGTTTTGACAAATGGGAATTCCATAGCTGCAAGTTTTCAGATTGCTTATGTGTGACATTTCTATGGTTTCAGTCTGCGTGCAAGTGGCATTGTACTGCCAAATGTGTGACAATGAATGGCACTTTGTTGCGAGTAAATCAAAGCAATGACCAGTATTCAGGTGTCTTTCTGTAAGTTTTCTGTTACTGCATCCCGATCCAGACGTACCACCCAACAATGTACATACATCAAATACAGTCCAGACCTGTTGGTGTTGCCAATGCTTGTTTTCAGTATTAACTTGTGGTTGCAGCTGCTCGGGCAACATCACACTGTTAGCAGGCTCTGGTCCCTCTCCTGTTTAGTGAAGTTACAGCCACCCTCTTCCTCATAGAAGCCCTGGAAGGTGAGGGCGGGCGGGCTGGCCAGCGCTTTTAAAGTGTGTCACACTCACTGACACCCAACATATTCGACTAGGGGGCCAGCCCCAATAAACACATATATGACCTGAGGGTAGTTGAGGGTGTGTAACATTCCAAAACTGGCCTGGCCAGAAATATAGGAGGGGCTGCGGGGCCACCCGGAGAGAGAGGAACCAGTGGCTGCTCCCTGTGTTGGTAAAAACATGCGTCACGCCCGATTTGAAGTATGATGTCCTCACCACCACAGAGCACTGCGCAGCAACAAGAAAAAACAAAGACCTGCCAACACCAGTAGGCCAATCAATGTCTGTGGTGCCAGAAAACAACAGATGCTGGATTCACGCAGGAGATCTCCGGATCCAAGTGAATTCTGAAGGATTCAGGCTATTGTTTTTGTGTCAAAGTTCAAAATAAGTTTATTTAGGTTAATAAAGACCATAATATATTGTACAGAGAAGATGATTAAATGTTAAAATCACAAAGTGACTGGATGCTAAAAAAGACTTCTTTATAACTGACAATAAATGGTATAATTTCAAGCAGATTTCTGTTTAAAATGCCAAATACAAAGACTAACAATTGTATACAAATGCAAATAACGGCATGAGCGCTGACTTTTTTTTATTTCCTTAGATTTAAAAACGTAAATTTGTATAGGGGTGGTGCCACAAAAAAGTTGCTACAGGATTCATGGAGGAATACGGTAGAATTGAAATGCACACTAAGATCATCGAGCTCACAATAGCATTGAATAGTACTCGTTAAAGTGTATGTGTCAAGATATAACATTTGGATGATCTCCATAGCTATGCAGCAGTGGAAATAAGGTGTTAGACAATACTTCATTAGGGAGAGCAAAAGTGATTAAATTATTCTCTATGTAGAATGTTTATCATGAAATCTCCTAGTGTCTCGTTTAGTGCAGCCTTATACGAAGATAAAGTGCAGAGATGTATGTGTATTCTCGCTTAACCGCGGCGCGAATTCCGCCGCGGTGCGGCAGTTTAAAAGAGTGGGCGGGGCCGCGTCGGCCAACGGACATGCGCAGCACTAGCGAGGTAGTGCTCGCGACGGCCGTTGGCCGACGGAAGCACGGAAGGGGTTAAGGTGCGGAAGAAATTTATACAAGATTCCTCAAGATAACAGAATAATAAATCTGACTAGTTACACATGATGTCTCAACAACTATGGGGCCGATTCCGATCTCGTTCAGAAGGGCTCCGAATCGTATGTGGAATTGCTTAAACCGATCCGGAGCCCTTGTTCCCGACCGCATCGGTCACAGTTCCGAACGACCATGTACGCAGCCTTGAAAGCCTTAGCGCTGACCGAATCGGTTCCGCAAGGCATTCGGAGAGCTAGAGCCATCCGGAGCTGAATCGTACAGCTCTATGGACTAGGTTTTCCAAGCGAGCAAGTACGATGAACGATTCGGACAGCCTTCACGAGTCGGTTTTCCCAGATCAAAAAAGCTACCGGAATCGGTCTTTGGGGGCCCGTAAGAGGGCCCCCTTAACCCGGGACCCTCCAAATTGGGCCCGTGGGGGTACCTATGGGTCCCCTCTATCCAACCATGCACAGTGTGGCAGGCACCATGGGGTGCCCACCACAGGGTACACGATTATCCCCAACCACCCCTTTTGACAATGCGTACACAGGCTCCCATTGAAGTCAATGGGAGTCTGACCGAATTGTATCCAGATGCATTCAAATGCATCGTACTTGTACAGTCGGACTCCCCAGATCCGAGTTGTGCGAAAAGCATTCTAGACACAATTCGGTCCCAATGCTTTCCGAACGAGATCAGAATTGGCCCCTAACTAGTGCGATTCCCATAAGCAAAAAACAGTATAGCAGATAAAGTAAATGGAGTTATAGGTTTGTTTAAAGTGACGCTGTGCTGTTCCATTTCCAGATTAAAGTGCAAACTTGTCTTTGCAAAGTCGCCTAAAGTGCATGAGGTGCTTGGACAAAACTTTTCAAAAGAATAGTACAATAACATTTGACTTGGGTGAGTAATGCCTCAGCATCCGTGTGTTATAATTCCCCTGACCAACGGCCAGATGTAATCAATGTTGTTGCAAATTTATTCAAAGTGTCACTGTGATGTTTTATTCCCGAAGTAGGACCAGAACTGCAGACTTATATCGATTGAGGTTAATTGCTTGAAGAACTACATGGCGGGCATCAGGCCTATTGCTGACAATAGCTAGTCAGCTTTGAAAATGAATTGTATAAAGGCTGCTATTATTTGTGGATATTCACGTTTCATACAAAAAAGTAAAGCATGCAGACTTGTTCCAATACTGTGCTGATTAAAGATTCTTTTCAGCAATGTTTTACGTTCTGCTAACCGAATAGGACAGATGGGTAATATGCGGGACAAGCTTTCTTCGTGTAAATAGCATAGTCTACACAGTAATCAGTGGTTTCGGCAGCCATTTCAGGGTGTATTTGAGTGTTTGACATAGACATAGACCAAAGCGCAGATGAAGTAGCTTATTTTTGTAGAAGGATTTGAGTGGAGTTGTTGAATATGGTTAGGGATGAGACTGCTTATAGAAGTCAATGATCGTTCATGTGTGACTTCTTTTGCTGAGCTCCTCCTTATCTCTGTGCCATGACAACCTTCGTATTTGTTTTATTATTGCACTCTTAAAGGAGTTGTGAGGTAGCGCCAGATCCCAGGTCCTTCTGCGCAAGCTATTTTTGTGTTTTTTTTACTCTGACACGTTGCTGGATTGATTGATTGATTTAATTTGTAATTTGTAAAGTGCATCTCTTGCCTGAGGGCGTCTTGGCGCTATAGAAACGATTGTAACTGCAGAGCTGATACGAGTTATGGCCATTGCCCAGATGACTTCTAGTCCTGGGAGAAGAGCCATGTCTTCAGGGCCTTTCTGAAAACGAGTAAGGAGGGGCGGCTTTTAGTGTCAGTGGTAGGTCGTTCCAGAGGACAGCTGTCGTCCTGAAAAAGCTCTTCCCTCCCCAGGTAGTCCTCTTAAATGGAGGGATTGTCAGGTTCATAGCAGAGCCTGAGCGAAGAGTCCTCCCTGGGATGTACCATTTGAGCTTCTCCTTAAAACAGACTGGCCCCAGTCCATGCAATGATTTGTATGCCAGGCAGAGAGCCTTAAATCTGACACGTTGTCTGACTGGTAGCCAGTGGAGTTTCTGGATGGCTCCCCTGGCTGATTCATATTTAGGGATTTTAAAGAGAAAGCGTGCAGCTGCATTCCGCAGCGTCTGAAGCCATTTCATGGGATCTTTTCATGGGATGACTACATGGCTTGGTGCATAGCAATCAATCTATCAACTCATATTTATAAAGCGCGACTACTCACCTGCGAGGGTATCCAAGCGCTAGATTCTTGCTGGGATCAGTCGAAGAGCCAGGTCGCAAAGGCCACACATGATTGTAGTGTAAAAACTTGTGACACTATGGGCCTGATTCAAAAAGGTAACTTGCACATTTGAGTATATTTAGAATTATGAGCACTCACAAAAGTATTCAGTTTTCAAAAAGTCTTAGTGTAAGTTAGTACTATTGCAACATCCTCCCATAGAAAATAGTGGCTCTAGGGACTCAAAATGAAACCCCATAAGAAATAATGTAAAATAAATTAAAATATTTTAAATAGTTACAAATATAAAAAAAAATATATTCATGTTAAACAAATATAAGAAATACTACATATTTAATATTTAATTATAAAATATTTGAATGGCCCATTTTAGCTTAAAAACTAATGTCACAATATATTATATAAAAAAATAATTAACCACATTTTAATTAATTCTATACATAACTTTTAATAATTAATAATGCACATTAAAATGTTTTTTTCTTCAGGTGGTAATTTATTTTTTAATTTTAACTTCTTAAAATAATTTTAATGTAATTTAATATATTTCCACTAATTAACGTTTTAATGTAAAATTAATTTATTAGGGCTGTAACATTTATAATTTAGTCTACCTTTAAAGTAAATGTATCAAATGGTTTTACATTAATATTTAACTGAAAATCTTTTTAATATTTATTTTGATGGTAAATAAACTTTTTTCTTTTTCCCTAAATTTTAACATGCGGAGATCTCCACCTTAACTATGGAGTCTCCCAATGGTGAACTATAGGGAAAATTAAAAAATGTATTTAACTAAAAAACATTTAAAATATTTTATGTTAAATTTGAATGAAAATTCATTTGATATATTTAGTTTAAATGTAGGACAAAATAAAAAGAATGCTTCAGCACTAGCAAATAATTTCGAATTAAAAGTTTAATTAATGGAAATATATTACATTAAATTAAAATAGAACTATATTAAATTAGATTAACATTATTTTTCCAAATATTTAATTTTAAATTAAATTCCCACCTAAACAAAAAGAGTTTTAAATGTGGGTAAATAATACCTAAAGGTTATGTAAATAATTAGTGGAAATGAATTTAATTATTTTAATCATTTTTTAGTCAAATGTATTGTTACATTATTCTTTTAATTCAAAAGAGTATATTAACATATTTTATAGTTAAATAATACATATGTGCTATTTGTATAGATCATTAACATTAATTTATATTAATTTATATTTTTAATTATGTTAGACTTAATTTAATTTAAAATTATTTTGTGTGGGGTTTTATATTAAGTCAGTACCTTCATTATTTTCAATGGGAGGGTGTTGCAGTACCAGTGGTTTGCCATGTGTAGTGCTGCACTTTCTTCTGTTTTCTTTTAATAGTAACTTACACTCTGAAGTTGTGAAAACCAAAGGCTAGTAAACTTATTCAAAATTGTGAACGTGCTCAGTTACCTTTTGTAAATCAGACTCTTTGTAGCTAACATTCACCCCTCCAGCCCAACTGAGTGTGCTGGGAAGCCAGCAGCACCAGAGCCAGATCAAGCTGAAGGTGTGTTAGCTACTTTTGGTATGTTATGGTATTCTGATTTGTGAAGCGCGCTTACACATGAAGGTCTAATGGAGCTGAATGCTCAAATACTGCCATTAATGGAAAAAATCACAAACTACAATTAAGTGGGAAAAGTACAATTTTTAGCCTTTTCCTAAACAATAAGAGTGAAGGAATTAAACTAAGAGTTGGCTGATTATATATGTTAGCATCAAGCACAGAAAAGTATCTTCCCCTTGTTTTTTTTTTTTTTAAACAAGGAATGTGTAGAGCA
Source organism: Calotriton arnoldi (assembly GCA_963921515.1). Classification (NCBI taxonomy): domain Eukaryota; kingdom Metazoa; phylum Chordata; class Amphibia; order Caudata; family Salamandridae; genus Calotriton; species Calotriton arnoldi. The sequence goes on from CAWUFW010004574.1 coordinate 433,720, forward strand.
TTTGCATTTGAAGAACACAACTATTGTTGATTAGTATGAAAGGTAATGCGCTTTTATTAAAATGCAGGAGCTGATCTATATATACATTATTGATGATTCATAATACTTTGAAGGTAATCCTTTTGCTAACTGAAAGCAAGTACAGCTTAGCAAGCATTGTAGAGGTATTAAAAAATCTTACCGACTGTATTATAGACTGTTCAGCTTTTGAACTTTTTGTAGTCTTTGAATCATGTGATTTATTATACCTAAATATAAAGTATTACAATAATCTAGGTGGGAGCCTATGGTGGCTGCAAATAACTGTTCTTCTGGCATCCTCTGACGGCAATCCAAAAATAGATTTCAGAGATTTAAGGATGTAGAAGCAAGAAGGTATCACTGAGGTAACTTGAATATCTAATTTGAGAGATTAAACGAGTCCAAAACCAAAACTCTTATCTACAGATTGAGGTTTGGGATTTGAACCTAAGTTTGAAGGCTATGGGACATTAGATGGATCTCTGCCCAGAACCCCTGTTTTGTCCATCCAGCCTTCAATAAATTGTACAAAAGAAGGAAAATATTTAGAAACACACCCATCTCATAGTAATCATCATCGTAAACTATGGTGTCATCCGCGTACAAATCAAAGGAACAGCCAACATTTTTTAGATTCACTACAAGGAGGTTAATGTAAAGAGTAATAAGAAAAGGAAAAAAGACTGAACCTTGGGGAACTCATGTGGCTAAATCAGCAGTGTTAGAGAGAAATTAATGAAGCAAAACTCTTTGGATAAGCTTTGTCCGAAATGATTTAAGTCAATCAAGAACAGTATTGATAATGTCTTGTTCAGCCTCATTAGATAAGAGGATTGTATGATCGGCTGTTGAAGGCAACCGACAATCTAGTAAAATCAGGACACAGGTAAAGATGCTGTCGGAAGTCCTCACTAGGTCATTTTGCATGGCTGTTAGGGCAGCTTCTGTGATTCAGTTGGGACAGAAACAGACATGAGAGTCCTCCAGGATTTATTTGGTTTAAATAAAACTGCATATCTGGGAAATAATGTTTCCATAATTTTAGCTGCCACCAGCAGAAGGCTGATAATATGATAATGAGGTATCCGAATGATCGAAGTTGTTTTTTTTAATAATGGTCTAAATAAGGTTTGTTTAAGAGAACTAGGGACCACACCAGTTTTTAATGATAATGTCTTTGTGACATAGGCTCAGCTGCTGTACCCAAGAAATCCAACATGAGTGACATGGAAGACCTTTCTGAAGGAGGAGAGGTTAGCGTGCTAGCTTCCAGATGCTCCGATACTGAAAGTGGGTTGCCGGGGTATGAAGAGTCGGCTTGAAACATTAAGGGGTGTGGTGACTCATTTGGAACGCCCCCAAGCTGGGAAACGCAGAGGAGGAAAAAGGAAGACACTGAAGCACACACCACACGCCCTGAACAGAAGACAGAGGAATCCAGGCCAGCATGGAAGGAACAATCGTAGGAGAGTCTGAACCAGGCAGATGCTCATGGAGTGGCACAAAATGATGACCGGGAGGAGGATGCGCTGGAGAGAGGCAGTGGTACCTGCAAGAGAGGCAGTTTGATCCTTGCAGCTGGCAGATGCTCGTGGAGTGGCACAAAATGATGAACGGGAGGAGGATACGCTGGAGAGAGGCAGTGGTACCTGCAAGAGAGGCAGTTTGATCCTGGCAGCTCTGGTCCTGTCAAAGGACCGTGGCGACAGGAAAGTGATGGGGTTTGCTACCCCTACCATGTTTTTGGGATGGTAAGGGTTTCCACGATTAGGGTATCGAGACCACTCCTCGGGGTCACCGGTGTAATAGGGAAGTCACATAGAGAAAGACTTCTCACTCAAACCCTCCTGATTATCACACAAACATAAGGTATATTTGCACTGCATGAGTGATGGGTGATGGGTGATGGTGGAGGAGTCTCAGTTCCGCTTTGTTTCTTCTTGAGGACCAATCTCTATGGGGAACAACAGCCGATTCCAGAACACTGTGAGGAAAGAGAAATGGTCCAGACCAGAGCTACTATAGCATGAGTCAACGCTCTTTTTACAACTCTTCAAACATATATAAATAAAGGCCACCAGTGATGTCAGAAGTGGGATGAAATAGCCGTCCAGACATAACCAAGACAGTGACTATGGAGGAAATTATCAAACAGCTGGCTGAGGATCAGTGTCAGCTTCAGCTGGTGGGAGAACAACACACTCAAACTGCACAGCAGGACAGGGAGAACCTTCATACAGCATTAAAAACCCAAGCCAATATGATTTTTGATTTTCAACAAGCCCATGACTCTGTCATCCGCAAAGTGCCTCACACAATAGTCAATGCGTAGGTTCATCTGAACATTCCGAGTTCAGGCTTATAGAAATACTAAGTAGGAGACAATCCTAACTACTTTTTTACCAATTTTGAGCGTGTTGCCACCTGGATGTGTACGTGGTCCACTGCACCTAATATTTTATTCATGAGTGGTCGACATGTTTCAGCCCTTTGTTGCTGCTATGGGTCGGTGGGCTTTCTTCAGGACCGAAATGAGAGCGACTTGAGTTTGGGTCACTCCTTGTAGGTAAGTTGAGTCACTTACCTATTTTTGCCACTGAGTACATTGACTCTGAATGTGACGTTGTTATAGGTGTAAGTTACCCCTATAATGCTTCCCTCCGTTTTCTCAGTCACGGACGAAAGTGGCAGCGAGAATGTGCAAATAGCAGCACAAAGGACTCCCCCCACACCTGAAGGAGCACTTGAAGACTCAAGAGTTATAGGTATCACTTACACCCATTACAGCGTCACATTCAGAGCCAATGTACTGAAACATGTCGACCACTCATGATTAAAATATTAGGTGCAGTGGACCACTTAAACATCCACCCGAGCACCTACTGTTGATTTTAACCTTACCCCTTCCTGCTTAATAAAATATTATATACAGGAACAGAGGTAATTTTAACTTTTCACTTTTCTCTGCAAATTTTCATGTATTAATCACGATTGTCACTAACCAGATGGTCTCTCTCCAGGTGGAGGAAAGTAGACCACCTGGAGAACGGGAAACTCAGGCGGAAAAGGACCCAATGATGAAACTACTCACCTAACTAATTAAGTGGAGAATCAAAGTATACTGCTACCAACAAGTTAAAGTGAATGAGGGCCTTTGAACACAATCCATAGTCTCTGGTACCATAAGACACGTGATTCATTCTCCTTTGATCTTTATCATCACGTATGGAAGCTGAATGAATCTCTGCTTCTCTCTCCACATACATGATTTTTTAAAACCTGCAACGTCCATGCTAGAGGAGGTAGTAGAAAAGGTATACTTAGAGCAGTACCTCGAGGCACTCCCTGCGTCTACCAGAGCGTGGTTAGGCGACATCCAAATATGACTGTTACCCAAGCCGTGGATCTAGCATTTGCCTACCGTAGGTCCCCAGACTTTAAAGCCCATGCCACAAGAGCCCCATGTTCCCTACCTCGGTCTTGGAGGCCCCCACAAAAAGTAACACCCCGACTTTCGTTCAATACCAAGGGTGGTCCAGAGGCACCTGGGAGAGATGTTGGACAAGGCCCACAGTGCAACCAATGTGCTGAATGGGGCCACATTGCAAGGAACTTTCCGCAAAAGGTACCATATCCAGAACCTATGGAAATAGGATATACCAAAGGACGGGTTTTGTATTTGGGTGGAGGACATCCGAAATATAGGAAACTGGTGATACTCAATAGGAATCTAGTGGTAGCCCTGGTAGACTTGGGTTGTCACTACTCAGTGGTCCATTATTCTCACGTGAACCAGGGCCAAACTTTTTAAAGGCGAGAGAGTAATTATCACATCTGTACATGAGGACGACAAACCATACCCTATAGCCCTGATTAAATTTTAATGGCAGGGAGAGGTTGAAGATCTATGTGTAGGGGTAATACCGGACTTCTCAGAAGACATAATTATATGGACAAATTATCCCCTTTTCCAGCAGTTACTAGACTCCGTGGGAGTAGAAGTGACTGAGACTGAATTGCTAGAGGAATCCCCATTTCGACGAGAAGACATAGGTGGAGGTAACCAAAAACCAAGAAAGACAAAAGCCGAAAGATGCAAGTGTAAAAGAATGTTTGCCAGTCCTAACCCAAGTTTAAGATGTTCTACATTTGTTTCCACAAATGAAGGCTGGGAATATCAACCTAGGTTCAGGACATCCCAGCAGGAGGATCCTAATTTGTATTATGCCTGGGCACAGGACACCACAGAGGAACAGAACAAGGTATGTCCATACTTTTATCTTAAGAAGGGCCTCCTATATAGAGCTACTAAGCAGGGAGAGGGAAATAAGCTACAGTTAGTGGTACCCTTCCCCTTCAGACACCAAGTTTTGTATCTGTCCAACAGTTGAGTGGGAGAATGAAAAGGAGGAATATTTGCTCAGGAAGTTCTATTGGCCTGGTGTTTATTCTGATATTAAAAAGTACTGTGCTTCCTGTGAGTGCTATCAGAGAATCAACCCATCTAGTGTACTCAGAGCACCTCTACAACCACTTCCTTTAATTAATGTGCCAATTTCAAGGGTGGGAATGAATTTGGCTGGCTCTTTAGTAGCCCCCTCAAGAGGATATCAATATATTTTAGTCTTTGTAGACTATGCTACTAGGTACCCCGAGGCCATGCCTCTTACCAGTATGACTACACCTGTGAGTGCCCGTGAGTTGATAGAAATTTTCACTAGAGTAGGGTTCCCGGAGAAATCTTAACAGACCAGGGAACACAGTTCATGTCCAAGTTAATGGGGCAGATTTGTCGTAACCTAGGGATGCAACAAATTGGGACCTCTGTGTATCATCCCCAAACAGATGGTCTAGTAGAGAGATACAACCAGACAATTAAAACCATCATAAGAAGCAAGTCTATGATACTGGTAGGGACTGGGATAATAATATACTACCTTTAATTTTATTCAATGTTTGTACCCATTCCCAGGGTTCCACTGCGTTTTCCCCCTTTGAACTAGTCTTTGGGCACCAACCACACACTTTGCTGGATATGGTGGTCGAACACTGGAAACAAGAGGAAGATGAGGGACGGGAGTTGTTAGACTATGCAGCCAAGTTGAAGAAAAATGTAGAAACCCTCTGGGAAGAAGTACGAATAAATATGGAGGAGGCCCAACGTAAACAAATGGGGGGATATGACAGACAGACAAAATTACATAATCTTCAGACAGGGGATAAGGTATTGGTTTAACTGCCTGCAAGTTGCTAGCCAAATGGAAAGGGCCTTTTGTAATCCTAAACCAAGTTACTCCAGTCACCTATCGAGTTGCAATTCCACAACAAGCCAATGGGGAGCAGATATATCATATTAATCACCTAAAGAAATGGGAGGAACCAATGGAAGACTCCCTTGCTGCTGTTCCTGTATTGTTTGTCACTAAATTGCAGTGCCTTGACATAACATTAATTCCAATGGTAAAATCTCCTGAGGGGGGATGATAAAGGTCGAAACTGACTTAAAACCCAAACAAATAAGACAACTTTGACCAGAAATAATTAAACATAACGTAATCACAGACAATAAGAAAGTGGTACTTTTCCGACCCAACCGTATACCCGAGGCTAAACAACAGGAAGTGGAGGTAAAATATATGCTGCAAAATGGAATAATTGAAGTAGGCCTGGGCAGAAAAATTCACCCCGCTCATGGAGTTGGAGGAATTCAGGAACTCCGCGCTACGAGTATAATGTGGAGTTCCCGCTAAGTTCCTTCATCCAATGCGCGTGCAGAATTTTGTTCCAGTTGAAATGCGCGAGGCTTGTTTTGGTGCATGCTGTCAAATGCCACAAGACTTGCCGGCTGCTAGAGCACGCGCTCCAGATTTGGCAGCAGGTAGTGCAGCTTCCAGCTGTGACGGCACTGATCGGTGCCTTTTTCGTGATGCTGGCAAGCACGAGCAACCGCAGCTGCACTTCAAGCAGATTCTCCACTCGAGAAGAAGCTAAATCTACTCAAAAAGAGTTTTTTTAGTTAATATTCTACTACAACGGACCGTTCAAGTTGTTTTTTAGTGCGATAAGCCTTTTATTTAAACTTTTGTTTATCAGCAAGAAGGAAGTGCTCTAGAGACTCCACCTTTCTGTTTCTGTCCAGCAGGTTCCTCCCAGTGCTTTGTCCATCTCCTGGTCACTTTTCATTTGGATTTGGAGCTGGAAGGCTCACTCTCTGTCTGCTGCAAATACACCATTGGATTTAAGGACTTTGTTTTTGTGATATCACAAGTAAGGTAAAAAACCTAGTATTTATTTGTACTTTTATTTGATTTTTAAAATTTTTGTGGTAGGTGGTCTGCAGTTTCAGTAAGGGCCTTGTTATTTATTTATTTATTTATTTATTTATTTTTTATTGACATTTTGAAAATTCAAAAATACAACTCAACAGCCAGCATGTTATCATTGTTACAGGAGCTTGGAGTATCACGGTTTTACATTACATAGCAGTGGGTTAATCATCTGCGATCCACACGCCCACGTCTGAATAAGGACACACCCATTGTCACTTGCCCAGTATAAATAAGCATAACAGAAAATCACATGTAGGGTCTGGAGTACATTTGTTACACCCTATCGTGCATGCCTAGCTTAGGAATTAACAGATACAGGAAGAACCAAAAGAAAACACAACCAATACCAAATCACAACATGTTACTCGCTGAGGTGTCACTTGCCTGAACTCCCGCATTCCCCTGTTGCTGCTCCTGCGCCCACCCTATAAACGGTTCCCAGATATCACGCGTTCTAGAAGCAGGGGGCATGAGTTCCCAAAACAGGTTCAGCTGTGTATGGCCATATGTGACATCCCTGATCCACCCCTGAACTGAAGGCGCCTTCTTCTTACCCCAATATACTGCAACTTGGTACTTAGCAAATAGCAAGAGGAGGGCATGCAGTTTGCGCATCTTGGGTGGAGTATCTTTAACGTAGCTCAGTAGGCCCAACATGGGGGATGGGGCAATCTTTGCTACAATTATTTGATTCACTGATGTAAAAATGGTGGACCAAAATGCAACAAAGTCTCGGGCAATCCCACGCCATGTGAAGAAAAGAGGCTGGAGTAAAACCGCATCGCCAACAACTTTCATCATCCCTTAGCCCCATACGGCGCAAACCCACAGGTGGCCTATAAAATCTATGTAGATATTTAAAATGAATCAAGCAAAGTCGATAGTTAGGGGAGAGTTCAGTGAGTTGGCCACAGCAGAAGTTCCATTGAACCTCAGTTAACGGAGTAGGGAGCTCGGCATTCCACCATTGGAGGGCTCGGGGTTTCACCAGCGGGGCGGTGTTTTGCATGTGTGTATAAAGACGCGTAATAAGTCTCCGGGGAGATGGAGAGCGCAACAAGTTTTCCAATGCGGGCAGGGGCGGTGGGGCCACCGGAAAGCCCTCGCAAAGGGCCCGGCAGGCTGCACGCAGTTTATGATATAAGAACATTTCAGCAAATGGTACTATCTGACCCTCATCTGCGGCCGGTGGGGATCTAAAAGTGTTATCTGGATACAGGTCAGCAAAACTATGTAGGTCCATCTTATGCGCCAGTGTCTTGCCAATACCATCCTGTATGCAGGGGAGCATGGGATTTTGTGCCAGCGGGATAGATGGGGCATATAATATCGGAATGTTCGCTCTCTTGCGCATCGCATCCCACGCCCAGCGCAATGTCCCAGAGGAGTCGATGTCGCCACGAGGGCGACGTGCCGATTGGTAGAGTGCCACCTTAAGGGGAACAAGCGCCACCGCGTCAGCCTCAACTGCCACGTGGGGTTGGAAGGGCGTCGGGTGAACCCAATAGTGCAGAAATTGGGCCTGAGCGCAAAGGGCGTAGAGTTTCATATCCGGTGCTCCCAGCCCCCCCGCTTCAATGGGAGTGCCAATAATTCCCAGGAGATTCTGGCCTGTCCACCCGCCCACACCAGGGTGGACAGCCACACCAGGGAGACCAACAGCGATCTCAAGGTCTGAAAAAAATGCTGCGTGAGGGGGACCGGGACGTTAACGAACAAATACAAAACTTTCGGTAGGATAACCATCTTAGCTAGCGCAATCTTCCCTGCCAAGGATAGAGGGAGCTTAGCCCATATTTTGACCTTCTCTTCCAACCATGTGATTGCGCGTCCGTAGTTAAGATTCCACACCTCCTGCGTGGTACGACTAAGCCATATGCCCAGGTATTTGACTGCCTCCGCCTCCCACTCCAAAGGAAACTCAGATGTCACCTGTGGCGTGCCATCTGTGAGAGGGAACACCACAGACTTTGCCCAGTTGATGCAGACACCGGCTAGGCCCCCGAAACGGATAAACTCCTTAAAATAGGATCCAGGTTGTCCTCAGGATTTATAACATAAAGGGTGACATTGTCCGCATACAGCGAAATGAGGAGGCTCCTAGTGCTAAACCCTATGCCCCTAGCCATATGGTGTTGCCTGATACGTGCAGCCAGTGGCTCCATTGCAATAGCGAAAAGCAAGGGGGAAAGAGGGCATCCCTGCCTGGTGCCTTGCGTAATGGGGAACGGGGCCGAGAGCATGCCATTCACCCTAATCCGGGCAGTGGGCAGAGTGTAGAGCAGCCTGATGCGGTTTATGAAGAGCGGGCTGAAACCCATGCGGCCTAGTATAGCGAATAGGTATGGCCACTCAAGCGTATCAAACGCCTTGGAGGCGTCCAAAAAGACAACCGCAGCTCGCACATCAGGGTGCAGGTAATGCAGCACTAAAAAGACAGTACGTAAGTTGTGAGAAGTCGACTGCCCAGGAATAAACCCCGACTGGTCGGGGAGAGCAACAAGGGGAAGTAGGGGCTGTAACCTATTAGCAAGCAAGTTGGCTAGGATTTTAACATCCACGTTTATCATTGATAACGGCCGGTAGGAATCCAGCTCCGTTTCCGGCTTACCAGGTTTCAATAGGGTGATAATGATAGCTTCCCTCATGGACGGGGGTAAGACACCATCAGTTTGGGCCTCCTCATACAATGCCAACAGTCTAGGTGCCAGCTCCTCTACATACGTTTTGGAGAAGGAGGTGGTCAAGCCGTCAGGCCCGGGAGCCTTATCAAGCGGGAGACCTTTTATGACCTGGGCTACATCTTCCACCGTAATCGGGAAGTCCATGTACTCTCTGTAGTTTTGATTAAACCAGGCTAACGCCAACGAATCAAGAAAGGATTGCATTCCCTCGGGACAGGTCTCCTGAGTGGCAGTGTATAACTGAGAATAAAACGTGTAGAATGCATCTAAGATATCAGTTTGACCCCTTACAGCAGTGCCCTGTGCAGTGGACAATTCGTGTATATATGCAGCAGATCTGGGCGGTCGAAGTAGACCAGCCAACGTCCATCCCGGTCTATCGCCCTCTCCGTACCTTCGTGCCTCCACATATTTCCCTAAGAATTTAACTTCTCGTTGTGCCTCTTCGGCGTAATCCAATAAATTCGATTTCAGGAGGGCGATAGTGGCGTGTTCGTTTGTGGAGTAAAATTGCTCCTCGAGCACCTTAATTTGAGCCTCCAGGGAGGCGAGTGTACCCCTAATGGCCTTTAAAACTCCCGCTTGACGGGCAATGCACTGCCCCCTAATAACCACCTTGAACGCTTCCCATAAGGAGGCCTCTGTATCTACGGAGCCAACATTGAGGGAGAAGTAGTCAGAAATATCCGTCCAGATTTCTTTATTGAACGCCTCATCTAGTAGGGCATGTGGTGGGAGACGCCAGGAGAACGCTCGGGGAAGTGAGCCGGGGAGCGCCAGTTGCAGCAGACATGGAGCATGGTCCGATAGGGATCGCGGTAGGTGCAGGATGTCGGAAGTCCATGTAGCTACATCCCGCGAGACCAACCAGAAGTCCAAACGGGACCAGGCACCATGATGGTCTGAAATACAGGTCCCCTCCCTGACCAGAGGATGCCTCCTGCGCCATCAGAAATTATAGCATGCAGGGCGGCACCAGCAGCAGGATGCAATGATCTGGCCGCACCCTTCCTATCCAGTGCATCATCCAAAATAACATTAAAATCGCCCCCCATAAAATTGTACTACAACCAGTTGCCCTAACCCTGGTCCAAAGAGTCTGGAAAAAGTCGGGGAGTCTACGTTAGGACCATACACAGCTACTATCACCAGTGGGATTCCACCCAGTGCTCCCTGCACAAGAAGATATCTACCCTTGGGATCTCCATAAATGTCGCCTTCACGCCAATCCAGGCCCCTCTTAACCAACACAGCCACCCCTCAAGAATAATTGGAGTATATGGAGGGATATATATGCCCCCACCTGTTGTGCCTGAGCCGAGGGGATGGTTGTACATTGAGGTGTGTCTCCTGTAATATACACACATCTATATCGTGGCGAGCTAAATAGGCATGCACAAGTCTAGACTTCCTACAGTCATTCAGACCTCTGATATTCCACGTGAGAACATTTAATGCTTTGGCGTGGTGTTATACCATGTGCATTAAAATAAAGAACGTGGGTTATGGCAGCGCGTTGTCTTCCCGAACCAAACCGTGTATCGTGGCCAACAGAATGCGGACATACTGGCAAACAACATAGAACCAATTCCCCCTCCACCCACTACCCACTCCAACCCCCAATCAGGTTGTAGAATATCCCACCCTAAATAAACAAAAAAAAAACAATAGGTACATATCAGTACAGGGAAACCTCCCATGGGGGCGCAACAAACCTGGCACACTACCCCGTACATACAGGGTGGCCGGGAGTACTGCGGAGTGTGTTGCAAGTCCCAAACAACAGATCAAAGTCTGAACAATACTGCGTAATCCAAATTCAGTGGTAATTTCAAAATGCAGTAGCACCCCACCCCACATCCTCTTTCGACCCAGCCTCCATGCTACCTAACAGTACGATACCCATTTCAGTCATTGTCGCTGAGTCGGTTGGCGTCGGACATCTCAGATCCTCGAGCGTCTTTGGGTCGTTTTCCACCAACATGCTTGGCAAACTTCAAGGCAGATTTTGCATCAGTGAAAAGGTGGGAAGTGCCCTCATGAGAGACCTTGAGCTTCTCCGGGTAAAGTAAGGAGTACGGGATTTGAGCTTGTAGTAGGATACGTTTCGCCAGTAGAAATTCACGCCGTGCCGCCTGTACAGCTGGTGTAAAGTCAGGGTAGAACGAGATGGTGTTGTCCTTGTGTGAGATACGTCCCTTTTCTCTAGCTAGCCGTAGTATGAGGTCTCTGTCTTGGTAATTCAGTAGTTTTGCCAAGATAGGCCTAGGAGTTGCTCCCACTGGAGGTTTCAGACCCAGTGACCTATGCGCCCTATCCACCACAAATACAGACGATAGATGGGGGTCAAAGAGTTCATGGAGCAAGTCCGCTATGAAGGTCTCCATCTTGGATATGGCTGTCGTCTCCGAAATCCCAGTAATACGCAGAATATTTCTGCGTGACCTCGCCTCTAAATCCTCATTCTTGGCTCGAATTATCCCCAACATTTTATCCATATTTAGCAATTGCTCCTTGGTTTCCACTTGAAATTCGTGGAACTCGGTATTTCGGTTTTCCAGGACATCCAGGCGGGTTTCGTGTGCCGCTACTTGGGTCTTTACCGAGTCCAGCTGCATGGTGAGGGTGTCCAGCTTGGTATCAATATTTCGTAGACTCGAGCGCATCTCCAACATGAGGGTCCGTAGGTCCTCTCCTTCCACCTGCGTGTCATGCTGACTCTCCATGTGCGCATCGGGGTCCGATTCCGTATGCCGCGTGTTTCTTTTATTTTCGAAGGTGAGTTTCGGCTGCTTAGCGTCCTGTTTGCCCATGCCTGCGGGCGGAATGTGAAAGTGTAGAGATACGTAGAACTTTGTCGGGGCTCAGACCAGGATTTCGCGCCGCAGCCTCCAGATACAGCGACCCACACACCAGCGATTCCTCCAGGGCACATTAACTTCTCTCACCTCAACCAGGTCAGGCTCCCTCCGGTGCTAACCAAATCACACCTCCACAGCCATGCAGGGCACCACCAACAACAAGCCTCCCGGCTGCCACAGAGTCTGGTGCGTACAGCTCCCTCGACCTCCTCTAGGCCTCCACCTCCGCACACACAGGGGTCCGCAAACGGGCCTCAGCAGTTACCCCAGCTCCGGTCAGAATGTATTCCTTGTTAATGAATTCCAGGGGCCACAGGTAAATAATGACGTGTTATTCAGAGTAACTACTGCACAAATCGGCCGCACTCTCAGCCACCGCTGGGCCCCAGCTAGCAATAGCCCCGTTACAAAATGGCGGCTGCGGTGTGGAAATCGCCGCCGAGCTCCGCAGTGTCTCCGGGCCTCACCTCGTCCAGGGCAGCGGGTGCAACGGTACAGGCAGCGAGGTCGCGAGAGCAATCCTGGCAGGAACCGCCCGCCCTCTCGGCCCCCTTCAGGCACTGCCCAGCTACGATGCGGTTACAAAATGGCGGTCCCACCGTCCAAGGCCCTGTCTCCTCTCCCACTTCAGTCAGACAGCTCCTCACCAAACAGGGCGTACGTGGCAGCAAATTCAGGCGCTCTCTGTCCCGCCTGTTGGGTCCGTGTCGCGGTCCAGGGGTTTCAGCAAGCAGGGGGTCGAGCACTCCGCAGCTGATTCTCGCCTCACAGTGCACCAGCAGCCGCGGGCTCGAGTTTCGGGGCCGCCCACCCACACCGCGACCAGAGCTCCTCAGGCAATCGGGCTACTCGCTCGCCGCCGCGTATCTCCGCTCTGGAGCCCCGGGCGCTGACGGGAGTCACAGCGCTCAGCACCACAGTTGTTCCGCCACTGCAGGTTGGTGTCAGACTTCGCAGCAACTCTCCGTTTGCTAAGATAAGATAAGGATTAATCCCCAGCCGGCGGAGCTCACTCACAGAGCGGCCATTCCGCTGCTCGGCAAGCCAGGCCCCCGGGCCTTGTTATTTTTTTGCATTCAATTTGTCATCTTTTGTAAAAGAAAAATGTTGCACAGTTCAGTACATTTTCTCTATGTTTGTTAAATTTGCAATATTCATTCATTTTACTATATGGCCTAGTCTGCCAGTGGGCCATCCAACCAGTATGCTCAGTACTAGTCATGGGTGCATGAAACAACTGTTTCTGTTGCATATGTTAAAACATCATTTAGGTTAAGGATTGGGAATGTATTTTTATTTTGTATTTCATGTTTATTTTTTTACTACAAACTGTATAGGTGAGGTAATATTTGATGCCTTGGGAGGATGTGTGTTGTTGTGAAATTTTTATAGCTCAGTTATTTTTCGTTTTTTGCATTGCTGAATTAATGATAGTGTTTTATTCAGTGTTACCATGCCTCCTTTGTCTGGCCAGTGTGTGTGTGTGTATGCCAGAGGCCACCATTTGTCTTTGTTCTCCATTCCATGTGGCCGGGCCATTTTGTGTAGTCTGTGTCCATAGGCCTGCATGTGTTCTTTGTTTTCCATGCCTTCTTGCTTGTTGTTTGACCATGTGGGTGGCAACCATTTTGTGTGGCCAGTCACTGTGCTTTTGCCATAGGCCTGTGGTTGGGACCATGTGGCCAGTGGCCATTTTGTGTAGCCTAGCCAGCCAGTGTACTTTTGCCATAAACCTGCATGTGTTCTTTGTTGTGGACCTGCCTCCTTGCTTGCTGTTGTTGGTTGACCATGTGGCCGGTGGCCATTTTGTGTAGCCATCCACCGTGCTTTTGCCATAGGCCTGCATGTGTTCTTTGAGTTGGCCATGTCACCTTGCTTGGTGCTGTTGGTTGACCAAGTGTTCGGTGGTCATTTTGTGTAGTCTAGCCAGCCAGTGTGCTTTTGCCATAGGCCTGCATGTGTTCTCGTTTGCGGCCATTCCTCCTTGCTTCCAGTTGTTGGTTTACCATGTGGTCGGTGGCCATTTTGTATAGCCAGCCAGTGTGCTTTTGCCAAAGGCCTGCATGTGTTCTTTGTTTTGATATGATATGATGATATGATAAAAACATTTAATATTTCGCCCACATCTCTCCCGAAGGAGTATCTTGGTGCTGCACTGCTGAGAGGGGGAGATTTATTTATTTATTTATTTAGAGTTTTATATAGCGCTAGCTAGACCCGGAGGTATTAGAGCGCTTTACATATGGAAACAGCGTGTTACCAGTTACAGAAATTTCACATTAATTACAGAAAAATTACAAATTTAATACAGGAGTTATTGGCAAGACGAGTGTCAGGATTAAAAAAAAAACAGGGGGAGCTGGGAGTCCATTGGAAGGAGACAGCGGCGAAGAAAAAGGCGAGACATATGTCCGAAGTCCGGCTGGGTAGGTGACGGCCAAAGCGGTGTGCCAGGGCCAATCTCCCCTATAGCTGTCGGTGCAGCTTCACCGGGAATCGGCCATGCGGTTCGGGCTCCGCCGGACGAGTTTCAAGATTCAAAAAGAACAGGGGGAGCAGGGAGACCAATTGGAAGGAGACAGCGGCGGGGAAAAAGGCGAGACAAATATCTGAAGTCCGGCTGGGTAGGTGACGGCCAAAGCGGTGTGCCAGGGCCAATCTCCACTATAGCTGTCGGTGCAGCTCCACCGGGAATCGGCCATGCGGTTCGGGCTCCGCCGGACGAGTATCAAGATTCAAAAAGAACAGGGGGAGCTGGGAGTCCATTGGAAGGAGACGGCGGCGGAGAAAAAAGCGAGACATATGTCCGAAGTCCGGCTGGGTAGGTGACGGCCAAAGCGGTGTGCCAGGGCCAATCTCCCCTATAGCTGTCGGTGCAGCTCCACCGGGAATCGGAGATTCCCTTCTTGAAGGAGGTAAAGTTTGAGCAAGAGCAGAGATTAAGGGGGAGCTTGTTCCAGTGATAGGGCGCAGTGTAGGAAAACGATCTGCCCCCCCCGGTTTTGAGGACCGTATGCAAGGAATAGCCAGAAGAGACTTATCCGAGGACCTAAGGCATCTGGAGGGCAGATAGGGTTTTAATCGGATAGACAAATAGGCAGGTCGGGATTTGTGAAGTGCCTTATGTGTCAGACAGCAAAGTTTAAGAATGACACGTTTTCTAATTGGCAGCCAATGAAGCTTCTAAGAATAGGGGAGGAGGGGGAACGAGCAGAAAGATTGCAGATAAGTCTAGCGGAAGTGTTCTGGACCACTTGCAACTTGGTCATCAGGCTGTTGTTTACTGATGTCAGCGGAGCATTCCCAGGAGGCTGGTAATGAGAGCCTGGACAAGAGTTTTCCTAGAACTGTCGGGAAGCCAAGGGAGGGCCTTTTTGAGAAGCTTCATAGTGGCAAAGCAAGTGCCGCAGGTGGCGTTAACTTGGTCTTTCATGGAAAGTGATTGATCGAACTTTAAGATTTTTCACTGCCTGCTTAGGTGAAGGGCCAGGGCCAAGTTTAGACAGCCACCAGTCGGCAGACCAAAGCTCAGACGCTTTTCCAAAAAGCATGATCTCAGTCTTGTCGCTGTTTAATTGGAGATATTTCCTAGTCATCCAAGCAGCAACTTGCCTCATGCAATTAGCAAATTTGCTTTCCACTTTGTCTGAATCGGGGCCAAATGAAATAAGGAGTTGGGTGTCGTCAGTGTACGACATGATCTCCACACTGCAGGCTCTCATGATCTGGGCAAGGGGTGCTATGTAGATATTAAAGAGGGTTGGGCTCAGGTACGAGCCCTGGGGCACTCCCTTGTTCAATTGCATCAGATGTGACTTGAAGGAGTCCAGGCAGACTTGTTGTGTTCAATTTGTAAGGAAGTCGTAAAGCCAGTGGAGTGCCTCGCCATGCAGCCCAGCCTCGTGAAGCCAGTGGATTAAGATGGGATGGGAGTGCGTGTCAAACGCCGCCGACAGATCTAGCAGCACCAGCATAATTGGGGTACCTGTGTCAAGAGAGAGCCTGATGTCATCAACCGCAAACAACAGAGCACTCTCTGTGCTGTGGAGCTCTCTGAAACCAGATTGCGAAGAATCCAGGATGTGATTTTCCTCAAGAAAGGCAGTGAGTTGTTTATTGATAAACCTCTCCAGAGATTTAGCAAGTAAAAGTAACAATGAAACCGGTCGATAGTTGGTGAAAACAATTCAGATTTGCTGTGGATTTTTAAGCAATGGAGATACCAATGCACACTTCCATTCCTTGGGCACTTTGGTTGTAGTCAGAAAAAAGTTGAATAAATCTGTGACTGCAGGAGCTAGACAGGTTGATAAGCTAGCTGTTATTCTGGCCATGCTTCCTTGCTTGGTGCCGTTGGTTGACCATGTGGCCGGTGGTCATTTTGTGTAGTCTAGCCACCCAGTGTGCTTTTGTCATAGGCCAGCATGTGTTCTTTGTTATGGCCATGCCTCCTTGCTTTCTGTTGTTGGTAGATCATGTAACCGGTGGTCATTTTGTGTAGCCATCAAAGTGCTTTAGCCATAGGCCTGCATTGTTCTTTGTTGTGGCCTTGCCTCCTTGCTTGCTGTTGTTGGTTGACCATGTGGCCAGTGGCCATTTTATGCAGTCACCCTTTTTCCCGTTTTCAAAATGATTTTCTTGGGAGATTGATAGGAGAGTTCTATGCCTATTTGTTTTTGTTCGTTTTTTTTAACTTTTCCCTGATATCAGGTTAATAATATGATTGAGGATCATTGTAGTATATGTATAATAAGAACATTGTTTTTATCTTATATGCATTTTTTTGCATTTTTTACCTGCACCTCCTTGCCTCCCAATAGGTTTCTCATAGTCCTCTAGTACACCAGCAATTCATTTTTTTTTTTTTTATTGTAATTTTTTTACATTTTCCCACGATTCATCAATTCACCCCCTGCCTGCCATAGCCGCAAAGCTGCACCACAGCATTAATTTCTTTTAAGTATTATTCTATTTTCCACTGGACTCCTGATCTGCCATATGTGCACACACACCTGCATTTATTTTATAAGTATTATTTAATTTCACCCTGGACTTCCTTGCCTGCCATAGGCACACACCAGTATTCATTTTTTAAGGATTTTTCCATTTTTCCCTGCATCTCCTTGACTGCCAAAGGTGTCTGCCTTAGATGCACATAAAGCAAACAATTACATCTGTATGCTGTTATCCTGATTGAAAATAAAATATTATGTTATGGTGGTGTGGTTTGACTTTGGAATGTATACACTATTGTTGTTAATTATTTAGGATAATAACTCAATTATATTGTCTTTGTCTGTACTAATTCTAACTACAACAATGCCATGTTTCTCTAAATGTTTTTCTTGCTTGTTTGCTTTCAGGTGCACAAGAGACATCACCCACAGTACTGCCAGACAGAAGGTCTGTATAAAGTGACGTGACCATACAAAATGTGACGTGAGTCCTCTAATCTCTTCCGCTTGAGCAGCTAAGTGGCACTGGCAACTGACAGCTTCAAGATGCCCCCAAAGAAACGTGCTGCCAAGAAAGTGGCCAGTGAGAAGACTGACGTGCCAACCCCAACCTTTTTCCGGCAACTTGTGCCTGCCACACCGGCCTTTGGGAAGCAAGCTGGGAGCAACGTTCCCACATCAAAGGCACCACCCCAACCTAAGCCCAAGGCCATCTCTGTCAGCGAGGCAACCACTGCAATCATGACAACGCTGATGAGCAGTGACATTGAATTGGATTTGTCTCTTTCACAAAGTACTACCCAATCGTTGCAGGAACTGAGCAAAGTGGACAACAAAATATTACCAGGTAAGAAAAGGGTCTGAGGGAAATTTACAGACCTGCGCGGATAATTCCCCCTACCATATATATCAACAACATAGAATCCGCGGGTCCTTAGAAAAAATATATATATACACAGACAAGTAACCAGCGCAACCCAACAGGATAACAAAAATTAGGGAAGTCCTATTTAAGAGGACGGAATCCCATCACCCACCGAGGTGGCATGCTTCATCATTTGGGATCTCCTCTTGGCTGCAACCTGGTGCAGCCAAGGAGCTAACAACTCCTTGCTAGTGTAAAGGAGGAGCTTGCGGATGTTTTAGTATTATCCGGGGGCTAGATCTCCTAAGATTGATGGAGCATGAAACAGTGTGGTGAGAGTGCGTGATGCAGTGTATGAAATAAGTGAGTTAAAATTGACTACCAGGAGAAAAATTAATTTATTAGGTATCCCGTGGTGTCAAGGGTTAAAAGCAGTAAGAGCGTGGTCTGAATAAATGTACGAGCACGCTGGTGAAAAATGCTGAGAAGGTCTACATGTTTCAGCCAATCTTGATCACAAATTGATCATGGCTTTCTTCAGGACCTAGTTGTTACTACTGCAAAACTAAGTAAGTGAAAACTATCACAAAAAAGAAAAGAAAATTACAGGATAATTGGAACGATACAACCAACAGTATACCTGTGTGATGCTTATAGTGGAAACTACAGGGATACGTGGTGAACACCCGTATTAAATCGGGAGGACTACCCACCGCTCCTGGTAACAACTCAGGGCGTGAGGCAACGCTCTGTCCGTCGCTACCCCGGGCTCGATCCTGGTTGTCACGCACTCTCACCACACTGTTTCATGCTCCATCGATCCTAGGAGATCTAGCCCCCGGATAATACTAAAACATCCGCGAGCTCCTCCTTTACACTAGCAAGGAGTTGTTAGCTCCTTGGCTGCACCAGGTTGCAGCCAAGAGGAGATCCCAAATGATGAAGCATGCCACCTCGGTGGGTGATGGGATTCCGTCCTCTTAAATAGGACTTCCTAATTTTTGTTATCCTATTGGGTTGCGCTGGTTACTTGTCTGTGTATATATATATTTTTTCTAAGGACCCGCGGATTCTACAAAGTGGACAACAGCCACAGTCAGCAATAGTAGATCTTCCTGAAGTAGGAGCAGAACTGGAGGTTGAGCTTCATGCTGAGCAAGAACCTCATCTTATAGAAGAACCATTGTCTTCCATATCACCAGCAAGAAAAAGGAAGGGCACTCCACCATCTTCTCCAAGTCCCCCTTCTGATGATCTGGACATGGATTGTACAGCGGCTGAGTCTGAGACACGCCACGAGAGTCAAGGGAAA
This sequence comes from Calotriton arnoldi, assembly GCA_963921515.1. Lineage (NCBI taxonomy): Eukaryota > Metazoa > Chordata > Amphibia > Caudata > Salamandridae > Calotriton > Calotriton arnoldi. Next base: position 452,747 of record CAWUFW010004574.1, read on the forward strand.
AGGAAAGTTCCTGAAAGCCTTACAATTAAAGAAGGAGATGAGGATAATGAGCCAGTCATTGTCATGGAAGCTGTCCCTGGTGAGACCCACATTACCCCTCCTATTCAACCTGCTCCGAGGGACATGACACTGACATCACCACCACCGCCAGCTCCCATATTTGTAAGGCCTCCTCTGAGACCTGTATCCACTACTACTTCAGTAGAAGTACGCACTGCACGGAGGCAATCATTGACAACACCTCGAGTTCTTGAGGCATTGTTTTTTTTTTGCAGTTTTATATAGTGCGAACTTGAACCAAAGGTATCAGACCGCTTTTCATGAGCACCAGTTGCATTACAGATGGACACATTCATTTTTAGGTGATATGCCCAGAATCACAGGATGCTTGAGCCTCCCACCAGACTTCAACCTGGTTCCCCAGCTTCAAAGTCAGCCACTCTAGCCGTGACATCAGTGACCCACTGAAAAAGTTCACCTCCCCAGTTTGGGACTTCCGTACAATTAGCAAGCAGAAGTATAACATTGCAATTCAAGCTTCTGTCCCACGCACGCCTAAAAGCCCTCCACAACGAAGGAACCACCTACATGAAACATCCTCTGCATTTCCTCTGACCTCCCAGGAACCTCTGCTCTGCACACCTGGCCCTCGCACAGATACCACATCTTCGCTGCAGCACCTCCGGAGGACGCTCCTTCTCCCACCTCGCCACCAAATCCTGGAATGCCCTCCCCCTCCGCACCTCACCCTTGCTGACCTACTTCAGGAAGGGACTCAAGACCTGAAGACCTGATACCTGCAGCGCAGTGCCTGGATACCCTCTCGGGTTGGAAGCTACGCTATACAAGTACATCATGATTGATTGATTGAATATGCTCCATTTGCCGCACAAGTGTTCGTCGAGGTAAGCCTGGTTCACACTATGGTACTGGTGACCAAATGACGAATATGAAAAAACATCATGCAATCCACTGGGAGGCGCAACTTTAACAAATTGCTGCAGGTGGTGGTGGTGAAGGTGATGAGAGAGTGGAATCAGCTCTGATCACAGTGGGAGATGAAGGTGATGAGGAAGAAGAGGGGGACCTCTTTACCCAAAGCAGCCCTGTCCCCAGCAGTGTGCCAGTTTCACCTGCCTCTGCAACCTCACAATGGCACAAGAGTCAGATGGAGACACCACAGAAGCATAAAGTGACTGTCCCAACAAGATTCACATTGAGTCTCCCACCTGCTAGTTCTTCTCTCCAGAGGTTGCCTGCGTCAATGGCACCAAAAAAGAAAACAATCTAGGCTACTATTATGGGCATGTTTAGTATGGAGGGGCTGAGCAAACGCAACCATCCAATGGCCCATTTGTACAATGGAAAGCTGGCTAAAATGTTAGCACTGGGCCTCCTCCCTTTTTCTTTTGTGGAAGGAGTGTTTTTTTTAGAGTTTGTGGCAGCCATCTGCTCTAAATGGAAGGCTCCCAGCCAGACCTATTTTGCCAGAGTTGCTTTTCCAGCGCTCCATCACGATGTGCTGCAGTTGGTTGGAGAAGCTTTGCTGCAGAGTGCTGTTCAGACTATCCATCTGATGACAGACGTGGACCAGTTGTCCAGCCGTTGATTACATGTGTATCCTTGCACACTGGATCTCTTTTGTGGGGGTTAGGCAACAGCTATCTACAGGTCTTGGTGCCGAAGAAAATTTTAAGAGCATTCGGTGGCATGCAACAGTAGCCAAATTCGCCATGGAGAAATCCTAAACAGCTGCAAACATCTTGGGAGACTTTAACAGAAAGGTGTTTGATTGGCTGTGACCCAGAGGTCTCAGGATTGGATTTGTTGCGATGGACAATGGCAGTAATATAGTTAAGGCCATGGCACATGGTAGGTATTTCAGGGTCCTTTGTTTGGCGCATTGCATCAACATCCTAATGCAGGACTTTCTCAAAATAGAAGACCTAGTCAGCACTTACTGACCAGCTGCTGAAGAATCTGCACTCATGTCAGCCATTTTTTAAAACTTGCAAGCAGTAGAGGATCATTCAGCATGCTAATAGACTACCAGTTAAAGCCCTTATACAGGAAGTGCCAACACATTGGAACTCAATCTATTACATGTTGCAACATCTGTTTGAACAGTACAAACCGATCAATGAGTATGTCATTCAAAGAGGAAGGGATGCAACTGGGAAAAGCATGACCATTGAGATGGGCAAATGGGGCCTAGTCAAATGCCTGACAGAGTTGTTACTTCATTTTCACTTTCACACAGGAAGTCAGCAAGGAGGACAGTACGATGCGCCAAGCTATTCCATTGTTGCATCTGCTACAGGAGCAGTTAAAAAAGGTGTCTGAAAGGTTTGCAGGTGTGAATGAGAACAAAGATGGGCCTGATTCACAGAACTAACTTAAGACAAAATCCTAAACTTACTACCATTTTGGTATTCACAGAAGGCACTTACTCATTTTGGTATTCACAGAAGGCACTTACTTACTCATTTTGAGTAACTTACTCATTTTGAGTAACTTACACATTTGTGTAACTTACTCATTTTGGTATTCACAGAAGGCACTTACTCATTGATGAGTAGGTGCCTTCTGTGAATACCAAAATGAGTAAGTTACACAAAATGAGTAAGTTACTCAAAATGAGTAAGTTACTCATTTTAGTATTCACAGAAGGCACTTACTCATTGATGAGTAAGTGCCTTCTGTGAATACCAAAATGAGTAAGTTACACAAAATGAGTAAGTTACACAAAATGAGTAAGTAAGGATTTCTTATTGAAAACTTAACAGATACTTTATGTGGAAAAATAAAAATAAATTACCTCTCCTTAATGAGTAAGCCATTATGCACCATGGAGTACAAGTCTTGTCATGCTAAATTAATAGAGGCATGAGTCAGGAACTTTGCTACTCTCTGTAGTCTGAAGCTGGGGCAGCTGAAATGAACAATTATCTTACTTTAATTCCAACGGCCCTGCTCTTCTCCAAATGCCTTTCAATTTTATCCTGACTCCAAAGAGGCAGATGAAAAATAAGATCCTATGTCACACATGTCACAGAAGAAATGTGGATATCCTGTCAGTACAGGGAAAGGAATGTGATATAGATTTTATTTGCCATGTTTGTCACAAAGTATCTCATCTGCAAAACTCAAAATCAGGCACATAGTCCCACTTCACTCCCTGGTCTCACCCTCCACAACAAATACATTTGTTTCGCACTAAGGAAAGGAAACTTAACTCACTCTACTGCAGAGTAAGTTAAAGGGATTAGGCTGGGTAGGTAGAGGTTTTGCTATAGAATAGTGAAGTCTCACTGATCATCATCATGTGCCTAAGCTTTGGCTTAGTCAGTCACTGTAGTTGAGAAATGTCAAAAGGGAAAAATTTGAACAGGCGTAAATCTGTTATGGAAACCTTTAAATATATGAATCACTTGGACAGAAAAATGTGGCACAAGCCAAGAATGGATTATTCAAATTTTTGGTAGGCTGGGAAAGAACTTAGGAAAGTATTAAGGAGCGAAGTACCAGGACTAAGAGGTGACTGAGTGGGCACTGGGAGGGAAGGGAAACACACCTTGGGGCATATTTACAAGCCCCTTGCGCCACTTTTGCGCCGCTATATTTACAACGTGACGCATCTAGGGAGATGCGTCACGTAGTAAACCCCTGCGCCACATGAAACCTGCATCAGGTTTCATGTGGGCGTACCGGCGCAGGGGGGGCGTTCCGGCGCAGGAACGCCTTGGAAAAGGGACGCAGTGAAATCTACAAGATTTCACGCAGTCACTTTTCCGACCCTGGTGCGTCAAATCCTTACGCCTGCTTCAAGCAGGCGTAAGGATTGACGCACCATGTTAGGGATAGGGAAGGTTGGAACAGTGCTGGAGTTGCGTCGCGCTTGCGACACACCTTCAGCACTGCGCCAACCTTCCGCCGGCAGATGCGTCACGCATCTGCTTATCCTTGCGCCACGATACGCCGCATTGTAAATGCGGCGCATCGGACGTGGCGCAAGGGTAAACTTGCGTGACACATTTTCCCTGGCGCATCCCTGCTGATATGCATTTTGTCAATGAAGGACACATGGTCTTGACTGGCAAATGTAATGGGACCGTCCTCATACTACTTACCTGCCATGCTGCACTGTCATCAAAACTGCTGGAATACTGTATAAATGAATGATAATACATACTACAACTCAACACTGGTGGAGGGGGCTGTGACCATGGTCCCTCTCTCCTTTTACTATTTGAGCATGAGCAAGAAAAAGAAACACTTCTCAACAAACATACATAGAATAGCTTGCTTGGGCCAGTAATCTTCACAGTCGAGAATCCAAAATCTACTTCCTTAGTCTTACAGTACCAGTCAACAAGATATATGAGGAGAGAGGGAAAGCTTACTAACAAAGCAGAACAAAGCTAAAGACTAGTACAGACAGGAGGAAGTCAACTACAGAAACATGAAATATAGAAAAAAGGAAAATGCAGGGATAACAAGAATTTAACAAACATTAGATAGAATGAAGAAAAAGGAGACAGTCACAGTATTAAAAAAACAAACAATGAAAAATGATTCTAAATGGGGAGAGGTAAAAGTTAGAGAATTAACAATCATATATTAACAGGAGGACTTACTGGGGCCAGCAGATCCATCAGCCGCTGAGCTGGTGGTGGTGGTACTTCCACCTGCCGCAGCACTGGTGGTGGCAACCCCAGCTCCCTTGCCCCCCTCAGATGCCCTCTTCTTGGCCTTTGGTGTTGATGTAAGAAACAAAAAAAAAAACAGATTAGTGGTACAGTTAATCTCACAAAAATGATTTTGGCAGCCAAAGGCAAATGCAGTAACATTGTACTTTTCTAAATCAGATTGCCTACAATACTAGTATTTATTCAAGCAACCTATTCCTAATTTCCTAAACCTAAACTAAGCCCTATTCCAAATTTCCTAAGCCTAAACTACATTTGGAACTACTAATGCATTGCAACGAACTATCTTTGCTTCTCATCTCAACCCCGTTTGATGGGTCAACTCAGTCTTCCTTTTCAATGCATAGATGCATACTACACATGTCTGGGAGATTACTTGTGACTGTACAAGCTACATAAAGAAAGGCACAGAAAACACTAATTCACTGATAATATTACTACCACTATCTTAGTGACAGGACACAGGAGTCTGCATGACGTCTTAAATAATCAACTCAAGCAAGCATTTTTCGAGTAAGATTAGGTAACGTCGAGCACCTGGCTAACTCAAACTGGATCACATAATATTTGTAGCATAAACTTAACTTACCTCTGAGTGTGAGCAGCATGCTATTTAAAAAAAAAAAAGCATTATCATCACTGAGCCCTGCAACCTTGATGCCCAGCAGGTCAAGCAGGTCCTGCTGCCGGTTAAGTATGTCAACCTAGCGGTGTTTTAATTGCTCTTGGGTGTGCTATACCCCACTGCTCCGGCTGACACACAAGCGCAACCTCCCTGAAAGCAGCCGATGCTCCCACAGGGCATACCTTCTCTCAGGCCTGCTGCCAGCATGGAGGGGAGGTGGGGCTGCATATAAAAAATCAGTACTGCCACCACCACCTCTCAAAAAATTGGGCGGGCTGAACACCTTAGGGATCACGGCGACTGCAAGGTGTGCGGCTAGCAGCTGCACTGGCGTCCCTACTTCCTCTACTACCCTGCTCTTCAACGGCACTGGGTGGGAAAAAAGAAATATGCAAACAAAATGGCCGCGCCCATGCAGACTGCGTATTGCTGTTTGCGCTGATTTTTCAGCGCTGAACGCGCTTTGGCACCAAAAACACAGTGAACAGGCAGCCGAGCATTATTCTGCACATTGGCAGAGTTCCATGGAATCTTGTGGAGTTTTTGGGAATTTCACGGAGCAAAAGTCTGCGAGTTTCACCCAGGGCTAAATTGAACACTCCAATAGTGAATGGTGTTCACTCATTTTGATTCCAAAACCTAATGGTTCCCTTACATTTTGTATAGATTTCTGCTGATTGAATAACATTTCTAAATTTGACTTCTACCCTATGCCCCAGGTGGACGAGTTAATAGAAAAACGAGGCAAAGCCACATATCTTTCTGCACTCCACCTAACTAAGGGGTATTGGCAAATACCTTTAACAGAAAGAGCCAAAGAAAAAACAGCATTCTCAACCCCATCTGGGCTTTATCAATTCAAGTTCCTTCCTTTTGGTTTGCATGGAGTTCCTGACATGTTTCTGCGGTTAATGGATAAGATATTGCGCCTTCATTACAAGTCCGCAGTGATGTATTTGGATGATATTGTTATCTTTAGCTCCTGTTGGAACCAACATGTACAATAATTGGAACTAGTGCTAGCAGCCCTCTGAAAAGCGGGCCTTACTGCCTGTGCCGATAAGTGCCTATTAGCTGCTGCCTCTGTCCACTATCTCGGCTACCAAGTACATGCTGGGTCTATTCGTCCCCAGGTGGACAAGGTGGCTGCCATCAAAGACATTCCACTATGAAAGACAATCCTGTCTTTCTTGAGGTTGGTTGGATACTAATGGCGGGTTATGCCTCATTTTTCCGAAGTAGCATCACCCCTCACTGACCTGCTTAAGAAAGACCAACCAGCTAACTTCGCATATGGTCCCTGATACAACAGCAAAGTTTTGATCTTCTGAAGGAGAGTTTGTGTAAGGAACCTGAATTGTTATGTCCAGGCTTTCATCCTACAAACAGATGCTTTGGGCACTGGACTAGGAGCTGTGTTATCACATCCAGATCGGGAAGGACTTTTACGCCCTGGTCTTTATATTAGTAGGAAGCTACTTCCCAGGGAATGCCATTATGCCATTATTAAAAAAGAATGTCTAGCCATTAAATGGGCAATGGAGGCTCTCCACTATTACTTGTTGGGTCATTCCTTTCTGTTGCTGACTGATAACGACCCTTTGACCTGGCTTGCCCGTAATAAAGACTCGAACTCTAGAATCTTGTGCTGGTTTTTGGCCCTTCAACCCTTCTTCTTCCAGGTCCATCATCGAACGGGAACTCTCCAGTTCAATGTGGACTGTCTCTCCAGGTAAGTTGGTTCCCAATGGCCCGTTCCTAGAGGGGAGGTACTGTGACATGGACTCGGCCGCTGTACCTGAGAAATCCAACATGGCTGACATGGAAGGCCTTTCCAAAGGAGGAGGGGTTCGCGTGCTAGCTTCCAGAGCATGCTCCAATACCGGAAGTGGGTTTTCGGGATATGAAGTGCTGGCTCCAGACAATAAGGGCTGTCGCAACTAGTTTGGAATACCACCAAGTTGGGAAACATGGAGAAGGAAAAAGGAAGATGCAGGAGCGGACACCACGCACACTGAGCTGCAGACGATAGAATCCAGCCCAGCGTGGCAGGAACAACTGGAGACAAGTTTGAATCAAGTGGAAGCTTGTGGAGTAGCAGAAACAGATCACTGGAAGTTGGACGCACTGGAGAGAAGCAGTGGTACCTGTGAAAGAGGCAGTTTAGACCAGGCAGCTGTGGTCACGTCAAAGGACATTGGTTGCTGCCCCTACCACGTTTTTGGGGTGGAGAGTTGCTTTTTCTCGAGGACCAACCTCTAGGGGGAACAAACAGTCCTGTGTGCCGATTCAAGAACGCCGTGAGGAAAGAGAAATAGTCTTGACCAGAGCTACCATTGCTTAAGCCATTGCTCTTTTTGCACCTTTTTAAACACATATAAATAAAGGCCACCAGTTGCCAAAACCCTGAGCCGGTGTCCTGTCTAGCAGCCCTATTACAGTCAAACAACACCTTCTTGATTGAAAGAACATTTCTGTGCAACAAATGCTCTGGCATGGGATATAAAAGAGTACTAGAATTACATTTGTTAATAAACAAATCGAAATTGTCTACAAAAGGGCAGTAAAACAGATCTAAGCAAGATTTACCAGTCATGGTATGAATAAGCGGCTGGGCAGAAAGTTCAGGCTTTGACCAGGTTCAAGACCTAGAGGTATCTTTTTGAGATACAGCAGTTCTAATGTTAGTCATTTTTTGGAAAAAAAGCAGGTTAGCTCCTCCCACAAGGATTGTGAAAGAAGTTCAGAGGAAATGAAGATAGAGGAGAAAATAGTCCTTTAACAACTATGAAGCGCTCTCATTGTTTTCTGTTGGGTACAATCATGCCTGTAGTGTAATGTTGTTTAGTGTGGGTGTGGATGGCTTTTTTGTATGTAAATAACTTGGCCTTAAAAATATATTTTAATTTGAGATCATAATGGAGTCTCCATTTTCATTCTGCTTGTATGGTTTCAAGTTTGAGAGATTTTCACGCTTCAGAAAACCAAGGTGCTTCCTTGCAATGTTTCCTAGTTTTCGTTTGTTTTACAGAGCCAATTTATCTGAAAAGACTACAGCCCAGTTGACATAATGTGAATATCTTATTTCTGGATCTGAAATCACTGGGAGATCAATAAAAGAGTCAATTAGAAACTGTTGATCTGTTGGTTTGCATTACATTTGACATTAGTTGGGTTATCAAGGACTAGAGACATAAGAAAATGATCTGACCTGATCTGGGGAAAAACTTCAACTGAGATCCCTAGGTTGGTAGTTGACTTAACTGAGTCTAAAATATGACCACCAGGGTGAGTGTGGGATTTGACTAGCTGAGTCATATTTCAATCATTCATGTGATCCAGATGCAGTGAAGTGTCGGTTTTGTCATCAAAATTATAATTAAAATCACCTAGTACAAGACAGTTTGGGTATGTAATGGATACACCCAAAGCTAATTCTGCAAATTCAGATATAAAAGAAAAGTCACCTCAAAGGGTTCGATACAAAAGAATGATAACAAAGAAAAATGTAGCTTTAGTTGTAACAGTTTTCACTAAAGGATCGGCATCTGCAAAGTAAAAATTCTGGCATTTGGTCAGTTTTATATCCTTTTTAAATATAATGGTGACTTCACCCCAAGCTTTTAGGAGGGTCTGCCATATCTGGCAAATGAATGCTCATTTGAAATAAACAAGAGTTAGTGACTAGCATTATGGATTTCTATAGCATGTTTTACCCAAAACGTGCATTAGTATAACCCACTTTCAGTACAGGTGCTTCTGTTTTGGCAGCAGGGGTTACACTAGTTTTGCTTGTTCCTGAACTACAGAGGTTCAAATTCAAAATGCAAGCTAAGCCATCTTTATGATTAGGTATGAGATCAGTCTCAAATGTCTTTGCTACCACATTTCTTAATAACTTGTATTTCTCACGCTTACCTTTTTTATCAGCAGGAACTCATATTTTGGAGTGCAAAAAATTCCCTGGAGAAATATTTAAAATGAGTTGAACTTTTGGGAAACCGTACAGCATAGGAGAACGAACCAGCATAATAACCAACTCCCAGTTTCAGTCGGTCCCATCCCAGTTAGGCAACTTGTTGAGTGCTTTGTGACAGTCCCAGATGAGGTATGATGCATGACTAATCCATTTTAGTGTGGATGAAGACACCAGCACTAAAATATGTTTGTCTAACTCCTGATAAATGGTATTTGGAAGGGTTGGAATCCCCAAATGTATGCTTGTATCACTCCTGGTTCTATATGCTTATGATGAGTGTGCTTATCATGGTGCAGGTAACTTCACCTGTGTTCAGGGGCTCAACTTTAATAATGCCAAAGGCTAAAAAACAAAGCATGAAAATGGAAGGAATCCATACCCTTTGCTTTTTGTTCTCTTCAATTTCGTAAGTGACATTATGTCTCCTTTAAGGCCCCAAATAAATTTGGAAATCATTATCTTTATTCTCTTTAAAAACGTGGTCATTGTAGATTCCATTTAAATCTTGACAAACCTTTATTTTTATTTAGTTAATCCCCCTTAGTAGCGAAAGTTTTAAGTTATTTATGTAAGTTGAATCCTTCTATAGCTCATCCAAATTTACCTGGAAATGTACTTGCAATCTTCATATGGTTAATCCACATTCCAAGATATTTCATGTGATCCATTGCAAGACCTGCAGTGTCTTTAGATGACTCTTGATATTTATAAAATATTATATCCTTGTTCATTGCATAAGCTAGCAACATTGATAACTGATAGTAAGGAAAGCAGTGTTGGCACCAAAATCTAATCAAGTATTATTTTAAGTACATTTAGGGGCAGAGGATTCATGACCCAAGCTATCCTTTCTATTTCCATGGTGTGGAGTGCACTTTATTATAGAGTTCCTCGCTGAAAGTGGGAGTCTCCCTGTGGTTTTTGCCTTCCTAAACACTACTGTTCTGGGTACTGATACTGAAACATATAAGTGTATGAAACAGGGGGTGTAGCCGAATTTTCGAGCGTAAAGTTACTACAGGCAAAAAGAAGTCGTTTTAAGTCCAGCCTCACACATGGCCAATTACTGTTAATGTAGCACCCTACCATAGAAAATCATGGAGGTAGGGACTTAAAAATAAAATATTACAGCAAATGACGCTAAATTAAAATAAATTAGTTAATGCAGTGCAAAATGTAAATAAGCTTAATTTAATGCTAAACAAAATTACGTAAAAAACAGATTTTGTATTTTATTTGAACACATTTTAATACCCTTTTAAATTGGAAAAGGAGTGGAAAATATTTTTTGTTAGAGTATAATTTAATCACTTTTAATAATTCTATACATCACTTTTATCAATTATGAATAAATAATAAAACACCTACATTTTTTTTACTTTAGGAGGCTTTTTAAATAGATTTTTACAAAAATAATGTTAATGTAAGATGTTTCTTATTTATTAAATACTTACTTCAAATAGTGCTGTAGCATGCTTTACATTTACACTAAACATAAATAAATGACAGTAATTTTTAACTAAAAATTATTTTTACTAACAGGTTTTCAAATGTAATAAATGTTTTAATTGTTCCCTATACTTTACCACAGGAGCTCGCCATAGCGTATTAGCAGAGAGAAAATAATGTCTCCCTGATACCTGCAAGGGAGCAGTGGCACTGTTGTTCTTCAGGCGTGTTGCAGCTGCCCACAGAATTTCCTTCTTTTTGAATCACACTCTCTCTGTCCGGAGGCACAGAAATTACCACTACTGAGGAAGGTCCTTTTAAGAAATGTGACAATGATCGAGTCTGGACTGGGATCAGATTTCAATATTTCATGATCCTATAATGGGGCCTTACATTGGAGGAGCAGCTTTCACCATAGCAGGTGTAAGAAATGTTTCTCTACTATGTGAGAAATGCCAGGAACTACACGAAGGAAAGGCTTAGGAGCTGTTCTTGGTTGCACCTTCTCTAGGATTATAGAAACTATGGAATGTGGAGTTTCAAGAGCAATAGCGGAATGTTGAGCTTTGAAGCTCCTCTGCCAAAGACCATGTGAAATGTAATTATATAATCTGCAGGAGGGACAGAACAAGGCGAAGGTGGTCGAGATGTAGGAGTGAAGGAAAAGAGAGTTATCTGCATCAGAATACAGAAATCTAGATCCCGTCAGAAATCTATGTCTTCGAGGACTTTCAGGGGTGTAAAAAGTACCCCTTAAAAGATGTAGAATGTGAAGAAGGTGATGGATGCCTCTTAGTCCGCCCCACTGAAGATGTGGAAGTGGGTCAGGAAACCATCTTTGGAGGAAACAATTATGAAGGCTGTACAGGCTGTAAAGTCTCTTGAATGGGATACTCAAATGGAAAAATTGGTTTCAAGAGACTTAAAGGAAGAAGATGAGTATCTGAGGTGATAGGTATTGGTAAAGCCTGAGGTGGTTTAGATATGCTCTCTGTCATTCTCCTTTTCTTTTGAGTTTGAGGGAAGTGAAAACACAGAGAAACTTAAAGTAAGAGTCTGTCCAGGTGACATTAGTCTTGGTCGATAAAGGGACTTTGATTAGGTTAAAAGCAAGAGGAGATGGAGAGCAGCCAACATTATGCATATTGAAAGTGATGGGAGATATCCATTATTCTTCGTTCTTCTAGACTTTGAAGGGCAAGGCGATCTTGTTCAATGTAATTTCTTCGTTGTCAAGCGGTGTCTATTCTTGCAGGACAATGCCGAAGATGGCTTTGTCGATGTTGATCACTGATTTCTCTTCAACGTCAATGGTGACGGTGATCTTATTACAATGGTCCTTTGACGTTGATGGTGTCACATCTTTGGAGGATTACCGTCCCCAGTCTTGATGGTGGTGATGGGTAGAAGGAATCCAATTCACCTTAGAAGGGGAGCAAGTTGGTGACAAAACTTTCAAACTTCGATGCCATAAGTCTCTACAATGATATTGAATGACATTCAGGAGAAATTAACATCAACTGTGTTTTTTGCCTTCTTTTCTGCCCCTAGATTTCCCCCTCGGAGAGTCCTTGTTTGGAACTGACTTGATTCTAGAGGGTGCTTGGTAAGAGGATGGCTCCATACTCTTCTTCTTCTCCTCAGCTCTCATGTCTTGGAGCATGCCTCTAAGTGTTATGCACTCCTGGTTTTTAATGTCCTCTTATAGACATTTTCCAACATATATTAGAACATTGGAATGTTGGGAGCTCCATCGAAAACAATGGAGTGCTCCGGGATTCTAATGGCAGGTAGAAGCCAGGAGCTCCAACATTCTAATGTTGTAGTTCACAGCTGTTGCTGTGAACAAAGGCCTCACGGAGCCCGAGGGATTTCAATCCCCTCGGGCTCCGTGGAGGCCTTTGCTTTATTTGTTAGAACATTCTGCTCTCTTGTGGAAGGATGTTCTAATAGCCTTATAGCCCTCCATAGCTGGGCTATACCGGCCATTAAAGTCCCGCTCCCTTGTTAACGCTGGAGCGGGTCTTTAATGGCCGATATAGTCTGCTACGGTGGGCTATAAGGCTATATTACACTCCTTCACAGAGTGTAACAGAGTGACATACCACATAAACCTTCTGTGACCACCTTTGTCCTCCTCCATGAAGGGGACTTCTCAAAAGAGAAAGTATTCTGACTGGAAAATATTTCCACTGTGGGTGAAAAACACTTCACTCGGTATAAGGGTGCAAAAACAGTAAGTGAAAGTGCAAAAATCAGAAAGATGACTGACATTTCTGCTTATAACCTCACATATTACATCACTAATTTCAGGTTCAATAACTGGATTGATAACATTCCTAATGACATCTGAAATGACATTGTGTATGACAACACTGTGCTGTGTGTAACAGTTACATTAGCACAAGCTATTGTTACTTCGGATACCAAAAATTGATGCATTTCAGTGCTCTTTTTTTGTTTAAAATGTTATTTTTAACTGACATATTCACCTAACTATAATGTCACTTTAACCTTTGTTATTTTCAGTGCATTTCCAAGGTTTTTTTTCATACAAAGTAATATATTATTACCATATCTAATTATAGAGTCGCTTTACCCTTTGTTTTTTTCATTGAATATATATATATGTGGGATGTTAAGACCATTATTGCCCAGCACAGCGCTTCAGTTTCAACCGGGTCACGCTTTAAGTCGGTTTCCTACCTTGGAACATAAAGAAAATACCGGCTTAACGGAATCACACACCAGCACGATGGACAAACTGCATGCTGGGTATTGCAGTCTCAAAATAATGGATTGCTTGAAGTGACTCCGCATAACGTGACCCAGGTGCGCTCCATACTACTTCAGGAATTGGGGCGATATAAAGAGACTCACTCAGGAACTGTCAGCACCAGAGGCACTTTTAAAACATATGGCATTTGAGAAAGGTTTAATACCGAAACGCGTCATGCCTGTTTAAATAAATGGTCTTCACAAGTCCCGCTGTGTCTCCTCATCAACTTCGACGGAAGGAGGTGGTTTTTGGATATATTGCGTGTTGCCACTGACACGCGAGGATGGCTCCTTCCACAAGAGTCTAGGGAATCGATGGCGCTTTCCCGGACCACCCTGCATTCCAGAGAGAACAGAGAACATGCTGACAATGTGCAGTCCATACTTACATGGAGAGACGTTGCTACCTTAATGGCGTCTCCGGACCTGCTACCGATGGAATTGCGAGGTTGGAAGTGTGGGATGTTAAGACCATTATTGCCCAGCACAGCGCTTCAGTTTCAACCGGGTCACGCTTTAAGTCGGTTTCCTACCTTGGAACATAAAGAAAATACCGGCTTAACGGAATCACACACCAGCACGATGGACAAACTGCATGCTGGGTATTGCAGTCTCAAAATAATGTATTGCTTGAAGTGACTCCGCATAACGTGACCCAGGTGCGCTCCATACTACTTCAGGCATTGGGGCGATATAAAGAGACTCACTCAGGAACTGTCAGCACCAGAGGCACTTTTAAAACATATGGCATTTGAGAAAGGTTTAATACCGAAACGCGTCATGCCTGTTTAAATAAATGGTCTTCACAAGTCCCGCTGTGTCTCCTCATCAACTTCGACGGAAGGAGGTGGTTTTTGGATATATATATATATATATATATATATATATATATTTATTTGTCACCAAGCAAGTAACACGCTGCACTCTCCCAGGTGTATAGCACCGTGACCAAGACCTGCTGGTCGAAACGCGTAGGTGGAGAAGGAGTGTAACTGGCTTCAATAAATCTTTATCAAATCTGGGAGAGTGCAGCGTGTTACTTGCTTGGTGACAAATTGTTTTTCGGGGCAAGTCCGGCCCCGCCACGCGCACCAGCTGTGAAAAGTGCGCCCTTTGTTCTTGGACTGCTTTGTTGAAGAATATATATATTTATATACAAACATTCCTTCGATTCTCTGCACTTCCATCCGGCGAACAGAGACACAAACCCAACGGTATGAGGGAGATCTTAATTTATTATAATCCTCGAAACTGACGCGTTTCGGATACCTTGTATCCTTGCTCACAGGTCAACATACACGCCGTTCGCCATGTTTTAAATTTGTTTGTGTCATAGTGATGCCACCACGTGATTAATTAACATAGAAGACATACTGGCACCACTTTATCTTGCAAAGAAAAGTCTGTTTTCTGCATATGCAAGGTCAATACACATATCATTCGCATAAAATAGGCATTGAATTCATATAAATGCATAAATGCAAGTAATGCAAATTACATATCATAATCCAACCAAATTCTACTTCCCTAATAACGAAGTTAAAATTTGATTTATATAAATATATCATGTCACAGTTTATATGGAAAAATAAATTAGGCTAAAATGCAAATTTGATCAATAGTAAAAAACATGTTACATATATGAATACATGAATAAAAACATGAATATACTAAAATTGTTAAGCCTTTAACTGTGCAAAGATAGCAAAGATTACTTGTAAACAAATTATTGTGCAAAATCATGCCTAAATAAATTCAAATCCTCCTATTTGAACAACTTCCTGCTTAAATGCATAGGGGAGGAAGTATTATGCTTAATTCAAATCTGCAAAAATGCCAAAAATGCCAAAAAGTGCCATATGCCTATAAAGTGCAACTATGGTCAAAACTAACCCATATAAAGTGCTAGTGCTACTAAATCCTACATCACACTATTATCTATAAATCTAAAAACCACAAAGGTATCTTAGTTTAAACCCTGATAAAAAAAACCTAATAAAGAGTAGCGGGTAAAACATAAAACCCTGCGGCCTGGACACTAATGCAGTTCATCAACATATGTACAACAAGGCTAATACATTTGTCATTGTCTAATTGCTAATGCGATATATTACAGAAAATGATAAAGATCCTCCGTATTGTTGAGGCCATTAGGCATTTTGCTGTCTAACTCCAATATCATTTTGGATTCTAATTTCCTCAACATCCTTTCCCTATCACCTCCTCTATGTAGTTTGGGAATAGCCGCCACGACAAAATATTTCAGACAACTGAGATTGTTATTATGCACCTGTTTAAAATGCCGAGCCACCGGATACGTAGAATCATTATTAACGATGGCCCGCAAGTGCTGCAAAATTCTGACGTGCACCTGTAGCTTGGTGCTTCCCACGTATCTTAGGCCACAGGTGCACGTCAGAACATAAACTGCGAACTCAGTTTTACAGTTAAAACTACCCTTAATTAAAACATCCTCTGGGCTAAAAGGAGTCGAATAAGAGGTAGTGTTTACTCCGAACCTACATGCTCTGCAAGAGGAACACCTAGTGAACCCCTGCTTAGGCTGTAGCCACATCTTAACTGCTGCTAGTTCAGGATTAGTCTTAACAATTTGTGTTGTCATCGATGGGCCTTTCCTGTATGTAATCGTAGGCTGTGGAGGAAGGTTAGGAGCTAATACCCCATCAGGCATAATTATTGGCCAATTGCGCCTAATGATAGACCTAATTTTTCTTTCCTGTTTATTGAAAGAGGTTATTAGTCTCGGCACATTCTCTACAGTTTCAAGATTTTCTGTATTGCTGGAGTTAGACAAAGGGAGTCCCTAGATTTAATACTGATTTTATTGACTGCCTCTGTTAAGATGGACTCACTGTAGCCCCTCGCTCTGAATCTTTCAAGAGCCTGTTGCTTACATATAGTGAAGTCCTCATCTGTACTGCAGATCCTCTTAAGGCGCACTAACTCCCCAAACGGAATACTTTTTATCAGATGTTTGGGGTGTGCGCTGCTGGCATGGAGTGTCGTGTTGCCAGCCGTGGCCTTTCTGTGTAGTATTGTTGCTATACTCCCATTTTTAATATAGATTATAACATCTAAAAATTCCACATATTGTTTGCTGATCTGCGATGTAAATTTAAGATTGGCAGTATTGATGTTAATCTTATTAATAAACTCATTGGCACTCCTCTCATCACCTCTCCACACAATAAAAACATCATCGATATACCTCAACCAATGTTGAACATGGTTGCTGTAATCTGCGAGGAATGTGCGTTTAAGGACCTGCTCCTCCCACCAACCAACATGCAAACATGCATAGCTGGGGGAGAAGCAGGCCCCATCGCAACACCCCTCTTTTGCAGATAAACATCATTACCAAACATAAAATAGTTATTAAAAAGACTCCAAGAAGCTAGATCTAATAGCATTTTGTTATGAGTATAACAGTCCAGGGGTCTAGAATCTAGAAATTGCTTCAAAGCATTTAATCCTGTAACGTGTTCTATGCTCAGTGTACAGGGATTCGATGTCTAAAGTTATAAACATCAAATCCTCTGCCCACTGAATATTCTGCAGTTTCTCCAAAAAGTCCCCTGTATCTTTTATGTATGTAGGCAGTTGTTTAACCAAGTCCTGTAGAAAATAGTCCACATACTGTGTCACATGTTCACTTACACTCCCAATGGCTGCTATAATAGGTCTTCCAGGGATAGGGGAGGTTTTTTTGTGGACTTTAGGAATCAAATACAGCCTCTGCAATGTCGGATGTTCCACATGTAGGAAACGGTATTTTCCGAAGAAATACCTCCTTCTCTTTTCCATTGCAACAACTTCATTTTCAAGTCATCTCTTGCTGCATTGTATTTTTTCATGTTGGTTTTCTCATAACAGGACTGGTCTTCAAGATGCCTATGGGCTTCAGCTATGTAGTCTTTTTGGGGCCAGATGACAATGTTGCCTCCCTTGTCAGATTTTGTAATTACTATTTCATGATTGTCACTTAATTTTTTCATCAACTTGGTATATTGCAATTCATGATTATTTTTATGACACTTTCTGTGTTTGATCTGGTGATGAAGTTTTTTAATGTCCTCAGTAACAACTTCATGAAAAATATCAATGGCATCTTTGGGCATTGCCGGGATAAAGCGAGATTTGGGCTTGAAAGGGCTCATACCTGCTCCATGTTGTTTAATGTTTGCATTAAATAGCTTTTCCTGTGTTGGCTGCAAGTCCCTACAACTTGGATCATTATCACTGTAGCCTTCACTGAGGTCATGCATAGCCAATAGTGTGGAAGCATCAGAAGCCTGGAGTTCACTACTATAGTCACTAGTATTGTCCTTATTGAGTTGCAAGTCTTTCAGTCCTTCTTTGATTGAGAAAAACTTTTTCAACTTCAATTTGCGGATAAAACAAAAAATATCGACTCTGGTACGTGTGTAATTAAAATCACTGACAGGGCAGTAGGACAGCCCTAATGCTAATAGTTGTTTTTCTGCCTCTGTGAGTGTGATCGTGGACAAGTTATTTTCATCCAAGGCTACTTTCTGCGCCAGTATGTTTTTCTTTGCATTTGCATTTCCGCCTTTGCGCCTTTCCCTTCTTCGTGTATTTTTCTAATTCTGCTTTCTTCTTTGGATATCTTGGCCTTAGGGTCTGGCGGCGGTCTGACGCTAAAAATCCACTTCTTCCCCTAAATCTAACACTCTACCATGTGTCTGTTCTCCTAGACTGCTTGTGCTTCCTCCATCCGATGAGACCTCACTAGCAAGTGAGTCTACATCCGTTAGTGCTGGCATTTCATTCTCCTCTGTGTTAGAATTTTGTCCCGTGCCTTGTGTCACTTTTCTCCCTTTGCCATTGAATTTGACTTTTTGGCTGTCTCAAATTTATGAGCAAAAGTAAAAATCCGCCCTTGCTCGTAATCAGATTTATCTCTTGAAAATTTGTACGCCTTGCGTGTCTTGATTTTATCTTCTTGCTTGTTTAAGCGATCTTTTATTTCTTCTCTTGTTTTGGAAATGAACTCATTTGGTTCCAATTTATTTAAACATTCATTAATTCGTTCAATTTCCAACAATAACGCTTGTCTGTCTATTTCTGCGTACTTTACTAAGATTTTGACCAAATTCATTGACGACAGTAGATTACTCTCACCCCATTCCTTTAACATGCTAGGATTAGAGCTTTCATAACTCGGAGCCAGTAAGATCCTTAAACCGCGTGGTACTCGCCCTGCCTCCACATACTTAGACAATGATTTATGTTCCCACCATTTAGTTATTTCAGAAGCGGCACCCCACTTTAGTCCACGAGTGATTTATTCGGTGCAAAACAATGCGTTTCAGTCGAAACGGCCTTTGAACATATATGCATTACCCAGTGCTTTTGACACTGGGTAGTTGTAATTAGGACCACATACCACATTTCCATAGGAAATTGATTTTTTAGTTTGCTTAACCTTTGTTGCCTTTTGACAAATCTTCATGATACTGTCCCAAAAAAGTTTAATCCTCTCAGATCCTTCCTGGAAAGGTTTGCGGTGATCCATCAAGTGGGGCAAGGAAAAGGGAAGGGGGTCCCAAAACTGTTTTCCATAAGATAATTGAACATCAATACATCAATACAATAACAAACATTGGCAATGGCAATAGGTCTCGCATTTGCAAGAGTTAGAGCTGTTGGTGTTGCAAATCACAATGTCTTTTACCCATGTGTTGTGGTTTGGAGTGGAGTTTTCTGTATGTGGAATTGTGTGGGTTGGGTTGGACTTGAATTGTTAGTTGTGGAATTGTGTGTGTTGTAATTGTGTGGTGTGGAGTGGATTTGTATAGTGGAATTATGTGGCATGGTGGATAGAGAGGGGTGAGAGCTACACAGAATAGATATCCCATATCAGGATGTGTAGACTTCAGTGTATACTGATGTCAAGATATGCTGACGTCAAGATACACCAAATTTAAGGCATGCCGATGTCAAGATAGGCTGACGTCAAAATATGCCGATGTCAAGATACGCCGTCGTCAAGATAGGCTGACTTCAGTATACAGCCACATCAGATTATGCTGATGTCAAAACCTGAAAAGGTTGTAGTGCTGGCTCCAGAATGCACTAAACACAACTAGACATCGGCACACATGTGCGTGCCTGCTTGAGTATGGGTGTGTTTAGTTACATTATTGATACGTGTATTTAAATGTATATTATCTAGCAAATATAGTGAATGCATGTCACCTATCTTTAATACCAATTAAGTACATATCTATATTTGCCTATTATACACATGCTTGGGAAATAGATTAACGGATGGAGATGGGTGTTGAAAAACAGTGGGTGGGTAAACGGACCGATGTATGTAGATGGTTGTTGGAAGGACAGTGGGTGGGTGGGTGAACCAATGAAGGGAGTTGGGTGTTTGAAGGACAGTGGGAGGGTGGAGGGACAGACGGGTGGAGCTGGGTGTTGGAAGGACAGAGGGTATACATCTTTGGGAAAGTGAGAGACAATTTGACACTCTTTTGTTGCACATCACATGTGCTATTCCAGGTATTGCACCTTCTTCTTGAGCTAGTATGGCCCATACCCATGATAGTATGTGCACTATATACATAACATGCTGAGAGGAGAAGGAGCTTATGACGTATTGATCCAATTAGTACCGCTTGGCTCTCTAGAATCTGAGGGATCCACCACCGGTGTGCTGGCTCTGCGGAATCCTTGCTGCAGGGAGTGGAGATGTTCGCTGTGTGTGCACATATTGTACCGTAAAGTGCTGGTCAGTCTTCAGGTCCCTCTAACCCATGACAAGGGCATTGTAAACCATTGCAGAAGCCTATCTGCTGTACTGTCACTTATTAAGCATCTACGTGCATTGAACCAAAGTGCTCGGGAGCAAGATGGCATAACTTCATAAATGTATAGATAAAGGTACAAAAACAAGAGAGGAGAATTATACACAAAAATAAATATATAATGAGAAAAAAATGGGAGCATATAGAAATGACAAGGGGGTGTGAGGAGGCTGACAGTTGGAATGTTAAAAAAAGTCAAGTAAAGTAGAAAAGAAAAAGGCACGCACATAGAAAATGGGAAAAGATGGGCAGAACGGTAAAAGAGACAGCGTACTCAAGCGTCACAAAAGGTAGGCACAAAAAACTAAGTTAGATAGTAAATGAGAAAAGGCAGACAGAAAGGAAAAGAAACAAGGGAGTCACGCAGATAGCACTAGCATGCAACTGCTTGCATTTACAACTACTATAAGCATGTAATCTGGCCTCAGGAAGTGTTCAAACCCTCCTTCACACTATTATGGTCCCGTCTATGTGTGAAAGAGGCCCAGTGGGAGGTTATGTTTGCATCTCTTATCTGAGAAAGTGACGGATAACTTCACACCATTAACCCTTCTGTCTCCTAATGAGCTGCAAATGTGCATAGCTTTTATGCTTTAAAGCTGGATGACGAACAGCAGCAGTAAACATAGCACATTAACAGCACACAACACATCTTGTTGAATTCTCTACACGCAGTTTAAAGATGTTCTACCAAGTTTCACGGGTCGGCTTAAAAATGGCACCCTTCTCAGCTATGTCATTTATAAAAAAAGTAAAATAAATCGAAAATGTTATTTTCACATTTCTGCATGATTTTTCTAGTTGGTTGTATTTGTAAAATAAGGCACAGCAGTTTTAAATGAGGAATATTATAAGTGTTTAACATTAGTAAAAGTGAAAACATGTAAGTCTCATGATTTCATCTGGCATTAAAGCCGCATTGTCCTTTTCTCAGATTCGGATTTCATAGCAAGTAAATCGACTCCCATCTCTGTGTCTAATATTGTGTGATGTAATTTCTAGTAATAACATTATTTAACCAATTGGTTTTAGAACGGGAAAAAGACTATCTCTTTTTGCTCACAGAATGTTGGTAAGTGTGCTCTATGGAGAGGAGGGTGATTTAACATTGTCTGGCTGGATCTCGGTAAGAATATGTAAATACAAATAAAGTGCCAAAGGGAAAGGGAGAGGGTACCTTAGTCCAGTACATAAAACCATTAATTAAAATGAAAGCTAAAGAATTGTGATAAAGGTGGAAAGCATGGAACGAACTAGATAGGACTCATGCTGCTGGATGTCCATTAACAAGGAGCAAAGTCTTGGGCAGCTTCAGTCTCCCCAGTGATTTACAGGACGCTTCAGTTTTCCAAATTTATGCCTCAGTAGATTATAGCTCATGAGTTTTGTTTTGCATTTTGGAATTTGTAGTTCTTTAATCCCATTATTAAATTTGGACTACAATTATGTGCATTATTGGACATAGCTCTTTTAAAGCTTTACAAAAATATTCACATTGCATTCTTTTGTTTCCTATAGTGCCAGCAATATACATGGAAGCAACTTTATAGCGTTTGAAGATAAACGTGTAATGCAGTGGTGGGAAATGTTAAACATATACACCCACACTACAATATTGACACCCCTTTGTGAGCCGCCCCACTTGGAAAACTTCTGCCAAAGCAGGAGTCGCCCGCAGTGCATTACCTGTGAGGAGATGGGTGGGGAGCACTGCCTCTCATTGTGAGCACTGGGAACATCTGACCATGGCAGGAGTTGAGCACCTGAGGTGCCAAAGGGACTGTGTCTTCAAGGGTAGCCGCTTGGGGCCACTCACTTCTCTGCCCATCCTTGCTTTCCATGTGGTACCTGAGCAGCTCACTTCCTGGAACAGTACTCTTCCCATGACATAAATGGAGTGAGAGAAAAGGGCTCAGAAAAAAACCCACTAGAAATCCGAAAAATAAATGGATTGCAGGAGCAGAGGCAAATGTAAACTGGCGATGCTTCTGTGATGCAGATTTTTCTGCTTCTGAAAATCAGCCTGTCACAGTTAGTTAAAAATTAGAAGGCAAACACGAGCGCTTTTTGAGAAAATGGTAAAAGGAGGGTCGGAGTAGGAGAGGATTGACACAGGGAGATTAAGTACCTCTGCAGGCACGCGGGGAAGGAGGGCACAGCAGAGGTCTAAGTTGTATTAAAAAAATAAACACGACCTCAAAAGAAACAAGGAATACTAGCCAACAAGTTGTAGACAAGAATTTTATTTTAAAAGTTTCTGAAAATGAACAGATCAAGACAAAAGCGGAATGATAGATGAAGTTAGGCTCTGCTCCGTGGGAGGAAGCAAAGGACAATAAGGAGGGACGAAGAAGGGACATTAACCAATTGCATGCAAGGCTTTTTAAGGGATAAGTATAATAACCAATAAAAAGCCAATGGGTGGGCTGTTAGCCCACAAACTGTATACAACAGATCTAGAGACAGACAGCGCAAGTGCTGTCGAGGCTCGACCTCAAAATGGATGAATGGAAGTGCTCCAGATTTGGCAGAAAGCTAGATTTTTACCCAGAAAGCATGCTTTTTGTGATCAAAAGATTAAATCTGATTGTCTATCTTCAACATCAGCGAAAATGTTGCGGCAGCCATTTTAGGACTTGAGGATACCTTGGCCCCTTGACCTGGTTGGCGGTGATGGAGCAAGGACTCGTAAATGAGACTTGCTCGGAAGCAATCCTTTCGTTTTAACTCATTAACGAATTACTAACAACGTGTTTGTAATTAATAATTCGCATTTAGAAAAAGACACGCGGGACAGTGAAGCTTGCATATGTTTTTACTAATCATAACAACATGAACGAAGGACTAAAACGCACTTTAACAAGGGATCTTTACTGCGCATGCGTCTACTGCATCTACGTAGTATGACGTACTAATGCTTGGAGGGAAATTCTTGCGCCTGCGCAAAGTTATTAAAAATGGCCGCTTGAAAGCTCACATGCATGGCACCTGCTTGGCTGAAATAGAAAATAAGTTTCATACTAACGCAAATGCAGAAAGGGTAATAATAATTAGAGTGGGATAGAGTAGAGGTTGGTGGTGTACAGTGAAACCATTTATTTTTGAGAATAACATTTCTTCTTTTGACTTTATTATTAGTGCGCATTTGGGCCTTCCACACTTGTCTGAATTGAGCTGACTGACTTGACCCCACGCATGCGCACCAGAGCGAGAATAAGGAAAGATGAGTAAGGACTTGTCACGCGTCCAAGGCCAGCGAAGATGTGCCCTGGGAACATGAGGGTGAAGAGTTCATATGAAGAAGCTTTATTCATGATATTGCAACATTTTGTATTAATAAAGTTTGGAGATGTATGGGAAAGGAAATGATTTAATAAAGTTTGAGGGGAGGGATTTGAAAACAATGGTTTAATGAAATAAGTGAAATGTAAGCATGGTGTGACGATCATCCCCCCTTGCCTGGCCAATCAGAGTTAGTATTTTGTGAAATTGAAACATTAATGGGTGGTACATGGTTATGGAAAGGTATAATTGAGGTAGTTTTAGTTAGTTAGTTTGTGCATCACACGGGAGCAGAAGCACAGAAGCAGAGCTCGGGATGCTGTCAGTGCTGGAGGGGTGGTGCTGATGCTGTGAGACGCTGATGAAGAAATCGAATGCGGAACCATCTGTTTTAACTTAATTGGGTTAGAAAGAAGATCGCGGAAGAACCACGAGGAGGAAGAGAGTGTCAGAGAGGGTGCGACACAGTCGTCGGTATTTAGAGAGGTGAAGTACCCTGTCCTGATTCCTGTCCTAAAGTCTTTGTCTCCTGACATATCCCGGGGGACCCTTACCAGCCCTTTGGCCAGGGGTTGGTCTTCACACCATCCTTGGTAAATATAAATTCATCGTATTGATAGATGTTCTTCTCTTTCTGTCCTCTTCTTTCTGAGCATAGTTATTGTGTGAATCTGAATTGCTATTGCTTATTGAAAATCAATTGAATTGACACTCTTGCGAATGAGGGTGTTTGTACTGAAATTTTGAGATGGTTCACACTCAATTAATTTAGATAAAGATTTTAAAACTTCCCGAGTCTGTGATTATTTCATTTTAATCGAGAAATGTTTAAAAAGTTATGTTAATTATCACCATCAACTAGTTCCAACTAATGGTCCATTGACCAGAGGAAAGAACTAATTGATCAGTGAAAGGTTTAGTTAGGGAAAATGGACAGAATATAGGGAGCAACCCCACTTACCAAGAGACATGGTACCACAGGTAAAGAAAAAGAAGATTGCTTTCACACACTTGTCTTTGTCTCTCATAAAAGGTTTTTAATATGCTTTTCAATATGGTTTTTAAATGTGTTTTTACTTCATGTATTGATGTAAATTTCGAATTTTTTATTAATGAATTACAATAAATGTTGAATTTACCCTTGAAGTGTGAGCTCTTTATCTCTGTGTTATATGCGGTTGCTTTTTGGGTTCAGATTTTTGGCCTTCTTGTAATGGATGTATATGGTTGAGTGATCCAACGACATATTTGGAGTGATATATTTCGTTGTGTGTATGTGGTGATCCAAGAGAGTTCCTTCTTTTTCTTTAGTTAGGGAAAAGAAATAACTAGATCTTGAAGTATGAAAATCATAAACTAAGTTCCAGCGGTCTACTTGGTATTTAGTGGAAGAAGTTATATGGGCCCAGGTGAGTATATGGTAGTGGAGTATCTGCTGTTAGTACACCGCTGGATCAGTTTTCTGGTAGCAGAGTTATGGTTATTATTGACTAGTTTGGTGATAAGTATAGATTATTGATTATTGATTTATGTTTAACAAAAAGAGTTAGCGTCTTGTTTTATGTTGTCTGGAAAATTCCCGGGGAATGAATAGCGGGAGGCGATAGAAACCACACTGCAGTGAGGTTACTCGTCTGTAGGAATAACACTGAGAAGCTAGGTAGGGCTGGCAGTGTTAAAGTAGGGACTATTTTCTGCGTAAAAGTGAGAGTGATTGATAGCAAAGAGTTCGCTAGTGAAACTTTAGGCGTTATATCACCTAGAAAGGGTAACCCTGAAGGAGTAGCAGGATCTTCCAAGCTAGATTGACAGCAAAAGGAGTTCGCTGGTGAAACTTTGGTCTCAAATTTCCCAAAACGGGTGACACCGGAGGAGTAGCAGGTTCTCTGGAGCTTGAATGAAGGGTAAGCAGAAGGGTTTTACTCGCAGTATATGAAGAGTAAGCGGAAGGTTTTACTCGTAGTGGAAATAAATAAACTATCCTTTGATCTAGTGGAACAGACAGAGTAGCGAATGTTTTTATGTCGTTAATAACAAAGAATTTTGAAGAAAATATAGAGAAATACGTTTTCGTATTACCTTGTGAAGGGAGGGTCAGTTGCCGGAGTGGTACTGATGTCACAGTGAGCCACGCTGGGATTGGTAGAAACAGCGGGCGTGTGACAGGAGCAGCCTTGTAAAGGAGGGGTCAGTAGTAAGGAGCAGAACTGACGTCAGAAAAGGCCGCGCTGGCATTGGTCATATCACGAGCGTGAGCCTGATTTGATTGGATAGCTAGTTAGAAGCCGCGCTAGGATTGGTGGAGAGAAAGATTGTATGCAGGATTTTGATTTGACTGTTAGTGCAAGACGTACAGGTAGAAGATTTCAAGGGTTTGCAGAATACAATTTTCTACATCGTTCCTCAAGGATGTATGGAGAAAAAAGAAAGATGTCATTTTTAAAGAAAATTAAGAATTTCTTTGTAAAGGATAAGCCTGTGTTGACTAGAGAGGGAATTCCTATTCTGCCACCGAAAACACCAGCATCTTTCATGATGATGGAAAGAGGATATCATACTTGCGTATGGTTGGAAAACTGGATAGAATATACGAAGGATGATGGAGTGATAGCTTTTCCAAAGGATGGTACATTTAATGGGAGGATTCTTCAGAATTTAAGATTGAAAATGAATGATTTGGAACCTAGACCTAGGTTAACTCAATATGAGGCTTTGGAAGAATGGTAGACTGAGTCATATGAACGAGAGAAATGCAGAGGTGGAAGATATAGAGGATTCTTTCCCAGACACTTGCATGAGTCACGTGAAGGGCAGATGAAACAATGGAGGAGCGCTATGGTATCAGAAGGTTTATATCCAGTGTTAATGGCTGAGGAACAGTCTGGAGGAAAGTGTAAGGAGAAAGCGAAACACATGAACACAGCAGGATATGGTGAATCAGATGACGAGTTGTTTGAGGATATTTTAATTAAAAATCCACCGCCGTATCAGGAAGCAACTAGTAAGGTTACCCCAAGTGCACCAGTAATGGGAATGCCATTAACCCCACAGATTTTACATGAGACGTCATATAACAGAGTATTGCAGGATAATGAAAGAGATGCTTTAAATAAAACTAGAGAAGAACTAGTTCAGAAGATAAGTCAATTAAATTTGAATACTGAAGCCTTGACAGTACCAATGACCATTGGTCCGGTAATCCCATTGTATGGAGATAATATGATTTGCCAGAAACCACAACCTGTGACAATGCCACTAAATAGTCCTAGGAAAGAAATAATAATTACAGATGACCAGGTTAGCGAAAGTGAGTCAATTATTTCATTAATGGATCTCCCTAATGTGGAACCTTTGACGGAAACTCCAAAGAGAGTTACGCCTATGAATTTGAGAGAAAGAAGACCTTTGGTTCATACTGGAACTGGAGGTGCAACAGTAGTCACCTCTGAAGAAATAGAAAGATGGGCACAGGAAAGAGATAATCAGAACCCAACACCAAGGATTTTAGACATCAGCAGATTGAAAGTGGAGTTGGAAGAGATGATGACAAGATGTGTGGGCACAGAAAGATTGAACGCTTACAATGAAGAAGAATTATTATTTTTATGTAAGAGCATAACCAGGAGAGCAAGGGTATTTCATGAGAGATTGACTGAAGTTGCTTCAGAGATTGGAATACACATACGGAAATCAAAGTTGTTACAGAAACCATATCGAGTGGACTTTACTGATAAAGATTTAGAAAGTGTAAATGCTTCTGGAAAGAGACTACAGACAAAGGAATTAATGAACATTTTGCGAAAATGGGGAGACATTGATAAATGGAGAATTAGATGGATAAGAAAGAAAGAGGAAGTAGAAGCGAGAGAAGCAGCAGCTGCATTTCCAGTAAGAGAATCGAGCAAAGTGGAAAAATTGTGTCCAATGAGAGAGGTTCCTGGAGGTGGATATGTTCATGTTCCTTGGAGTAGACAAGATATTTTGTCATTTACAAATGATTTTCCAAAGTTGAGAGAAAAACCAGTGGAATGGTATAAACAGGTAGAGAGATTTCGGAAGGTTTCAAAGGTTTTATTGAAGGATTTGGATGGTCTATTTGATATAGTGGTACCTGCTGATTTATGGACAGAATGCAAAATTACAATTGATTGGCCTAATGAGGAGTATGCTAGAGACTCAAAGACCGGAGCACCCTCAGAGGAGGTAATGAAAAAGTATCACCAAGTGATTACGTATTTGAAAGGGAAAATTCCTCCTAAAGAAACAGATTGGGTAAAAATAGATAGAACAACTCAAGAACCAAATGAATCTGTACATGCACATTATGAAAGGTTGTTACAGGTGTTTAAGCAGTATAGTGGTTTTGAGAATATCGGTGACAAGGATATGGGACATTTTGTGTATCGGTTTGTATATGGATTGAAACCAGAGATTAGCCAGATGATACAGCAGCACATGTTGTGTTGGCAAAGCAAGACAGTGGATGAGATTTTAAAGTATGCGAAATATTGCGGAGATGACATTGAGGCCAGGCGTAGGAAGCTAAAAGAGAAAATGATGTGGACACAAGTTAAATTGGCAGAACAGCAAGAAGAGGAAACAAATGACCAAAATAATAATCAAGTGAAAGAACAGAGTCAGAATAATCAAGGATCGAATGGTAATAAATATAGGGGACGAATGGACAGAGAAGAAGCGAAAAGAAGTTTCCTTGTCATGCGTGCGGAAAGCTTGGACATTGGAAGAACAAGTGTAAGAGTACTCAGAATAATAAGAGTAATAATGGGCCAAATCAAAATTTAATCCCACAGATGCAGAATGAAGTACTTATGAATCAGCAGCAGCAGGTAGTTACTCCACAATATCAGGTGTCACCAGGTCCTATGCCAAATTTTGTGAATCATTAAAGTTTCCGTGCGAACACCGGATTTCAAGGAGAAAGTGGTAAGAATAATAGAACAATTACACAATATTCTTTGCAGAATGATGAGGAAAATTCAGATCCTACCCAATGACGGTGCCTGAGGGGGAGGAAGAGGAGTGCGTGCTTGGCGCATCCTTGCCGGTAGATCAGTCAGGTCCATTTGTTGATGGGAAAGTAGAAGGTAAAGACATTACTTTCCTATTGGATACTGGTGCTACCAGGTCTACTGTGAGAACAGCAGACATCCCAAACCTACCCCTCTCGGGAGAATCAATCCAAGTTGTAGGCGTGTCAAACCAACAGATTAGAACCCCAATCACCAAACCAATGGAGGTGCACATTGGAAATTTTAAAGAAATGCATCGGTTCGTAGTTTGCGATTCCAGTCCTGTAAATCTGTTGGGAAGAGATCTTTTGTGCAAGATGAATTGCATGATCTATTGTACACCGGATGGTGTCGCTTTCCAAACCCCTGATGAAGATGTTGTATACAAGATGATGTTAGCCAAACAGGGCAAACACAAGGAGATGATGGACGGAGCGCTGAAACTTTTCAGACACTCACCCCCAGTCACAGATCTGGGTTGAATCCATCATCATTAGCCAAACAGGGAACAGAAGTAGATGAAGTAGATGAAATGTTTGGGGCGATTTCATAGACTCCCACGAGATTTGCTTATTCCAAGAAACTTGGGCAGTAAGACCATTATATAGAGTAGGTTTTGTAGCATATTGTGAAGCGGCAGTGAAGGGTCCAAGGGGTAGACCGTCGGGGGGTTTGTGTATTTAGGTAGGTACCCACTTGGGTTGTACGGTGAAGAGAATAGAAACTCATTCACCTGATATTTTATGTATTCTTCTCACCCATAGAAACCTTCCAAAGTTGGCCATTATCAATGTCTACTCTCGCCCAGTTAAGTATGGGCAAACTTCGCCCGACGTTAGATTGTTTGGCTGTTCTTCTTAATTCACTGTCTGCGGAAGCGTATTTTTTAATTGGTGGGGATTTTAATTGTCACTTTGAACCCCTTAGTGGGTTGTCAACATCTATCTCCAGTGACGAGGATGCACCATGGTTAATTCCAGCGTCTAATGCGTACCCGATAAGGGGTGGACCCCACTAGTCTTGCAATTGACCTCTCTTACCCTCACCCATTCATTGAGGGCATGTAATGGCCGGTTCCCTGACGATAATCCTGGGCATCCCACCTTCGATAGAACTGGGCTGGCAACAATAATTGATTATATTTTAATAAATGTTGAAATTTGGCACAAGGTTGTGAAGTTTTCTGTCCTCCCCCGTGATGAAAGCGACCACAATCCATTGGTCGTAACCCTAGATAGCCATGTAGTGGAAGTAGGGCAAGACCTGGAAAATCCGCTACTAGACAATTTGATAGTGGTTGAAGGAGGGAGAAGAATACGCTGGGGCTCAATAATTCAAGCTCCAGAAGTAATGGCGGATATGTATACTAGCATTATTCCCCTGTTAGAAAAAGCAAGTCTTGTCTCTGGAAGCAGTGCTAACTTAGAAGCCGATGAAGATATAGGCAAAATCCATCTTGACATGGTTGCATGCCTGGCGGATTTTTTTATAGCAGTAAGCCAAATAAGAATAAGCATCGCAGAGATAAAAACCCCTGGTACAATAGGTCATGCAGGGATGCGAAGAGAGCCCTGTTGTCAAGCCTGAGGGGGATAGCATGCAAATAAGGGAAGCAAGGGTGTTTTTAAAAAAATCCTTTTAGCTGCGAAATCTGAATGGGAAATGGAAAGATGGCAGGCCATTAAGAATGCCTTGGACGTTAAAGACACAAGAGCTTTCTGGAATTTAGTCCATACCGGGAAGATAGAGGGTAGGTCTACCCTCGAGCCTAATATTGCTGAGGAAGCCTGGCGTCTTTATTTTAAAGATTTATATTCAAGCCCCTATAATGGACCTAGTGAGAGTGGGATATCGGTTTGTAGTCATACCTTTGATTCCCTTGGGGATATACCCCCATGTACCTTGGCCGAGGTATTATCTGCCCTAGCCAAAATACTGCCAAACAAAGCTCCTGGGCTTGATAGAATCCCCAGGGACCTGTATAGATATGAACAGACTGTTTGGGCCCCATACCTCCAGACATTATTTAATGCCATTCTTTATGGCATGCCACCCCCCACGTGGGCTGGGGCAGAGATTATTCCTATTTATAAAAAGGGTCTCCCATAGAACCGGCAAATTACAGGCCAATCAGCCTTATTGATGTAACTCAAAGATTTTTGCTAGAGTCTTACTGGGAAGACTCCAGGAATGGATGGAAGACCTTAATATTTTAACTCCTATACAGGCAGGCTTCAGATGTAAAACATCTACTATAGATCAGTTGTTTAGGCTTCAATTGATCTATTGGAAGCATATAGTTTTGGAGGGTGGTAGTCTGTACCTTACATTCGTGGATCTCAAATCGGCGTTTGATATGGTGGATCGTGACCAGCTGTGGGGAATCTTGCTGGATATGGGAGTACCACCATACCTCTGCCACCAGTTTAAACGCCTCCACGAGGAACATTTGCTAGGGTAAGGTTCGGCAAGAATGGGAAATTAACGGCTCCTTTTCCTGTAGGAAAGGGGTGAGGCAGGGTTGTGTGCTTGCACCAACCCTTTTCTCACTCTTTCTCAACGGGTTAATAGGAGACCTTCTTGCCGTTAAGGACATTGATTCCCCAAAACTAGCCAACCACAAATTTCCTGCCCTAATGTTTGCGGACGATACCCTGCTCCTCTCGAAATCACCAATGGGGATGCAGCGTGTATTAGAGGAATTTAGTCGGTTTTGTAAAAGGAGGAATTTGGTAGTAAATATTAAGAAAACAAAATATATGGTCGTCCACGCTGACTCTATAAACTGTCCGCACCCAAGAATGGATGATGGACCCTTAGAAAGGGTTCCTATCTTTGATTATTTGGGCCTCACATTAAACGATAAAATGAGGTGGGGACCCCAAATCAACAAAGCAAATTTAAAGCTAATTCAGGCAGTCGGGGGGATTTTAAAGGTTTATAAGAGATGTGCCCTAAAGGTTATAAGCCCGCCTGTAGAAATCTACAAGGTCCAAGCTAGGGGGGCAACTATGTATTGGGCCGAACTTTGGGGACATAGCTTAGTTAATGCCCTCACTATAACAGAAAATAATTTTATGAGACAAATCCTGTGTTTGCCTAAAAGTACTCCTTTAACGCCACTAAGGATGGATCTGGGCATCCTTCCCATTGCAGACCTAATTGCTTCTCGCCCACTGCTTTACTGGCGACGGCTGTGGAGTACGCCAGAGCTAGGACATTATAGAGAGGAATTAAAGGCTGTAATGTCCACTCTGGGGGCGGGTAATATCCCATGGTTCTCCTTTATCAGAGACTCATTCCGTGCGATAGGAAGGGAGGACCTATGGTCGGCACCGGAGGAGTCATGCTCAGCTATCTCAAAAAAATCCTTGGTGTGTGTACTGAAGGGGTATAAATTGTCATGCATTTTACAGACCGCTAATTCTTCTAGTTTAACCTATGGGTTCCTGGATATAAAACAGCAATATAAATTGGAGCAGGTGTTGGATTTTATTCAACTGCCAACAGCAAAAAACTGTTTTTGCAATTTAGATATGGGACGCTGCCGCTCCATGCACTCACCAACAAATGGGCAGGCGCTACCACCCACCTTTGCCCGGGGTGCCTAGTAGAGGAGGAAACTGTAATTCATGTGTTGTTCTTCTGCTTGGCATATAAGTGGGCAAGGTTAAAGTGGGTTATTCAACTGTGTAGGAACCTAGGTATTAGAAATTATAAGGAATCCTACAGGGTTTTAAAATCTGATACTAACCCGGTTTTTGTTGTTGCAATCTCTAAGTTTCTCTTTGCAATGTGGTGTAAGTGAAGGTATCTATTGAAAAATCGATGTGAGAATTAGTAATACCCGCTCCCGTCTGTCAACCATTGTGACCCTAGTTTTGGCAAAAAACCTAGCCTGTAAGTGTAGGTATTTTATCAAACAACTGATACAAGATCTATTAAGACCTGCTTTTAATTGGCTGCTACCGCGACTTAGGTTTTATATAAAAACATAGGCTGTGAATTTTCTTTTAATATTTTTAGTTTAATTTATATTTTTTATGATTGGCTTGCAGTGATTATATTGCCCATAGTGATGATTATTATTTTTATTTCCCTGATTCCCAATGAGCGATCATTACTGCTATCTATGCTTGTACTATTTTATAATAAGTGGTTCTTACGACATCGTACTTTATCTTGATATTAATTTTAATTTGGTTGTGTATATGTATGTACTTTTATGGCCGTAATAGCCAAAATAAAGTTTCATGAATGAATGAATGATGAAATGTTTTCACTAATGACTGAGAATGAATTACCAGAAGAGTTGAGAACCACAGTTAATCCAGAAGTGTGGGATTTTACAGGAAAAGACATTGGGCTAATGACAAATATAGACCCAGTTAAAGTGACAGTGAAGGAAGGTGCAGTGTATCCAAACACCCGACAGTACAAGATGAGTCCAGAAGTAAAAGCAGGAATTATTCCAGAGATTGAACGAATGGTTAAGCAAGGTATTTTAAAAGAAGAGATGGGTAGTCCCTGTAATTCGCCAATAACGGGACTGAAAAAGCCTAGCGGAAAGTACAGAATAGTGCAGGATTTATGGAAAATAAATAAAATTGTAGTGCCATGTTGTCCAATAGTGCCAAATCCAGCAGTGATCCTTTATCAGATACCTTGGAATGCAGGTTGGTTTACAGTAATTGATTTATGCCAAGTGTTCTTCTCTATTCCTTTGCACCCAGACAGCCAGTATCTTTTTACGTTTAAGTTTGAGGATCGTATTTACGCATGGTGTCGAGTTCCTCAAGGGTACACAGAGAGTCCTTCAATTTTTAATCAGATTTTGAAAAAGTGGCTAGGATCATTGATTATGCCTGGAAAATCTGTTCTGGTCCAGTACATTGATGACCTACTGGTGGCATCAAAAACAAGAGAAGATTGTGTCACAGACACAATTGCATTGCTGAACCATTTGGCTGAAGGAGGACACAAGGTGTCTTCAGAAAAATTACAATTCTGTCAACGAGAAGTTTGATATTTAGGCATAAAATAGAAAGAGGAGTTAGAAAAGTGACACCGGAAAGAATAAAAATAATCAAAGAAATGCAATTGCCACAGATTCAGAGAGAAATGAGAATGTTTCTAGGAGTGGTCGGATACTGTAGGCAATGGATTAATGGTTTTTCGATGTTAGCAAAACCATTAATACAGATGATCCGGAAAAGAGCAAAAGATCCGATTGATTGGAATGATGACTGCATAGAGGCATTTGTGAAATTGTGAAATTGTTTGTGTGAGGCTCCTGCCTTGGGCATGCCTGATTATTCAAAAGACTTTGCATTGTTTTGTTGTGAGAGAGAGAATTGTGCACTCTCAGTCCTAACACAGAGACATGGATTGAGTCGACGTCCAGTGGCATATTTTTCAGATACATTGGATCCAGTGCCTTCAGCATTACCTGGCTGTTTAAAAGCAGTAGCTGCTACTTGCATGAGTCTGGAGCAAAGTGAGTCGATAGTGATGGGACATCCGGTAAAGGTTTTTGTTCCACACTCAGTTGAGATTCTTTTGACAAGAAGAAGAACACAGCATCTCACCCCTAGTCGATTGATTAAGAATGAAAGAGTGATTTTGGGAGCTGAGAACGTGACTGTGATAAGGTGTACGATTATGAACCCAGCCACCGTACTGCCAGACCCCTACGATGAAGAAGTGAGAGATGAGAGTGATCATGATTGTTTGGTCGTGACTGAGTTATGTACGAAGCCCCGGCCTGATATAAAAGAGACACCTTTGAAAGAGGCTGACCATGAGTTATTTGTAGATGGTTCCTGCCTCAGAACACAAGAAGGAGGACTAAGTGCTGCATATGCTGTTTGTAAAATATCTGGGGTAATTGAAGCATCCTGTTTACCTGGGGTCAAGTCTGCACAAGTAGCTGAATTGGTTGCCTTAACAATGGCATGCAAAAAGGGGAAAAATTGGAGAGTAACCATATTTACGGACAGTCAATATGGGTTCGGGGTTGTGCACGACTTCGGCCAGCTCTGGATGCAGAGGGGATTTCTGACTTCTTCAGGATCTCCTATCAGAAACAGCAAAAATGTAAAGGATTTGTTGGAAGCATTACAATTACCAAAAGAGATAGCAGTTGTAAAATGCGCTGCACATCAGTCAGGAAATTACTATGTGACTGCTGGCAATAATTATGCTGATCAAGTGGCCAAATACTGTGCCAAAAATACAGTGGCCATAAACAGAAAAATTGAAACGGTTGAAACCAGATGCCAACTTATGTTTTTCTCAGTACCAGAAACATGGGACGAGATCAGACAATTGCAGGAAGAAGTTGAGGAAAAGGAAAAGGAAATTTGGATAAAGGCAGCTTGTACAAAGAGACCACATGATGAGGTATGGGTGTATTTAGATGGAAGACCAGTCATGCCAGATTGTTTGCTTTCAAAAATGGCAAGAGTGTATCATGGAGCAATACACATAGGGAGAGACTCAATGATCAGGCTATTCAGACAGAGTTGGTACAATCCGAAGTTCAGGGTAGTCGCAGAGAGCCTTTGCCAAAGATGCTTAACCTGTCAGCAGCAAAATCCAGGTAGGAAGACAGTGGTAAGCTGGGGAAAGATTGGAAAGGCAGAAGGACCCTTCACCAGATTACAGTTGGATTTTATCGAATTGCCCCCATGCAATGGACTGAAATATATACTTGTCATAGTATGCCTTTTCTCAACATGGGTGGAAGCCTATCCCACTCGAAGAAATGACAGTCTTACAGTTGCAAAATTGTTGTTGAGGGAGTTAGTTCCACGATTTGGTTTTCCAGTCACTTTGGAATCAGATAGAGGCCCTCATTTTAATAATGAAATAATTTGATTAATCTGTGCTGCATTTAATATTGAACAAAAACTGCACTGTGCTTATCGTCCAGAGGCTTCTGGAATTGTTGAGCAAATGAATGGCACAATCAAGTCAAGGTTGGGGAAGGTGTGTGCATCCACAAAGCTGAAATGGCCAGATGCATTACCTCTTGTATTGATGGGTCTCAGAAGTATTCCAGACAGAAAAACAGGAATGAGCCCACATGAGGTTCTCATGGGA
Source organism: Calotriton arnoldi (assembly GCA_963921515.1). Classification (NCBI taxonomy): domain Eukaryota; kingdom Metazoa; phylum Chordata; class Amphibia; order Caudata; family Salamandridae; genus Calotriton; species Calotriton arnoldi. The sequence continues at coordinate 488,560 of CAWUFW010004574.1, forward strand.
AGAGCCATGAGACAGGCACTTATTCCTGGAAATAAACTCATGAGTATAACTGATGATCTGGTATTGGACTATTGCACAGGATTGGCTGAAATGGTGCGTTCTGTCTCTCACCAGGTTGGAGAAGACGCAGTTGAAAGACAGCCAGACCAAGCGCATGATTTGAATCCTGGAGATTGGGTGCTAGTGAAGAAACACGCAAGAAAGTCATGCCTAGCACCAAGGTGGGACAAACCGCGGCAAGTCATACTAGTCACTACTACAGCAGTGAAGTGTGCAGGTTTGCCCAATTGGATTCATGCCAGCCATACCAGAAGAGTTCCGAGCCCATCAAAACAACAAGAGCAACCACTGACTGAACAGGCTGAAGCGTCAGGAGTTGTAAGCTGTGAGATTGAAGAATCTAGAGTAATAGATTCTGAAAGACAACCATATGACGAACAGCCAAGTACAAGTCAGGAAGAGTGGATACCAGTGATTGAAGTAATTGATGATGTTATTGAAACGAGAAGAAGAACAGAACTGAAAAGACAGGAAAATAGTCAGGAAGAGACAGGGGAAGAAGAACACACTCAGGTGGAAAATAAAAAGACTTTCATGAACCTGAGGAGGGAAAAATAGAAGAACACGTTCAGGCGGAAGAAGAAAAGTTTGAATTAAGACCTGAACAGGATCAGATAGAGTTAGAAGAACGGGTTCAGGAAGAAGAAGAAAAGTTTGAAGTAAGACCTGAACAGGGTCAGATAGAATTAGAAGAACAAGCTCAGGAAGAAGAAGAACAAAATTCGGTAAGACCTGAGCAGGTGGAAGCAAAGGAAGGTACAAGCACAGAAAACAGAGAATCAGAGCAGATTGTGCCTAGATTAAATGAAATTAAAAGAACTTTACAACTAGATAAAGAAGGTGAAAACGCAGTGCAAATCAAAAGAATCAGAAAGGGAGACAATTGGCCAACTGGAGTAAAGAAACTAAAATATCACTTGAGAAAATCTGAAAAGTGACCAGAACAAGTAAATGAAGTCACAAGTCAAACACAATTTAAACAAACCTTGGCAAAAATAACTCGAAGAAGTCCAAGATTGAGAAATTTAAACAGGAGATACAAGGCTCCTGAATGGACTTATGTTATACTCGAAGAATTTGAATCCCTAGATCTGACTGATGAAACAGAAGAAATTCATATTGTTCAGATTGATGAAAGCAAATTGAGGCCTCCTTAAGAACGAAAAAGAAAGTTAAACTGACAAAGGGAAAGTTAAGAGAAAAGAAATTTTCTCAGGAGTAAAATGGCAGAATTGAAGTTACTGAGAAACCAAAACGTGGATTAAAAAGGAAGTGTTTTAGATTTTGTTTTTGTAGTATTTTATTAGTAGCATTAGTATGGTTATTCCTAACAGTAGGAGTACCTATGTTAATGAAAACAAGTGACAAGAATAATACAGATACTAATGTTAAGGTGGATAGAATAAAAGAAACTGAAATAGAAATAGGGGTAGAAGATGAAGCAAACTATCATAATGAATCAGACTATAATACGTCCTCTAATGTGTTTATTAAATTGTTATTTCAATATGTTAGTACTATGGAGATTAATAATTGCTATGTGTGTATGAAGTTACCCTCATCAGTATCAGAAGGGATGACGTATCACCATATACCTTTAACATATGGTGTGTCATGTAGTATTTTATCAAGTTTATTTTATAGTACAGGGAGACTTCAATATTTTTATTCAGACATAGATGTAGTATTTTCAGAATTACCTATTAGAAAGAATATGAATCCAGTAGCTAGTAGTAGAAATGCACAGTTTATGGGTGAATTTTTCTTAACAATGGGTTCAATAGATTTAGTTCAGGCACATAAAGATAATCTAACATGTACATTGAGAAAAGAAGAAAAAGATTTTTTGGATTTAGTAGCAGAAAGGAGACAGGATTTAATAAAGAAGGCAACTGAACAGAAAACCCATGTACCTCCATGGGTTGGGAAAGAGGGAATCTATGCAAGTGGCAAGGCTCATGCTGCGATGTCCCTGGATTTTGTGAAAAGGGGAAAATTCTGCCTTCATAGATTAAAGACAGATTATAACAATAATTACATTGGTTCCAGTGAATGTGAACACAACTTCCTAATTTTAGGAGGGTGCGGACTAAAAGGGGGAACTGATCCTGTATTTCCAGGAGTGTATTATGTTTGTGGGAACAACGCCTATTATAGGTTACCTGCAAGATGGTACGGGAGCTGCTACTTTAGAATAGTTTTTCCAAAAATCTATCATGTAGACAGAATCAGTGGAACCAATGGAAATTCTAATGGGCTAACACGTAGAAGAAGAGCTAGTTTTTCTGAAATTGTAGGAGACATTTTTAGTGCATTGATACCCTCAGTTGGAGTCATTCTTAATTCACAGAAAATGTGTAAGTTATCAACCATAGTTGATCGTCTTTCTACAGACACTGCAGGAGGATTCTTAATGATTAACACAGAAATGGTTGCAATCAGGTCTATGGTTTTACAGAACCGTCTTGCTCTTGACATATTATTAGCAAAGGAAGGTGGAGTTTGTGGCGTGTTGAAAACTCAACATTGCTGCACTTATATTCCGGACAAGAGCAGAGAAATTAAAGGATATATTGAAAACATTACAAGAATGCATCAAGACTTGACCCAACTGGAGGTTGACAGTGTGTGGGGAAGACTAACAAAAAGTATAACATCAATAGGGAAATGGTTTGTTGATTTTGGGAAAAGTTTTCTAGGTCAAAAAATAATACCATTAGTTATGATAATAACAGTAGTGATGATAATAATGATTACATATAAGTGTTGTAGAAGAGGAAGGAAAGAGAAAATACATTTTGAAAGAAAAGGAAAGGGACAGAAACGAAAAAGAAAATATGATGAAATACAGCTGGAAGAAATGAAAGGCAAATTATACAAGAAAATGAAGGATTTAGAAGGAAACGAGTTGATTGATGGAAAATTGAGAGGAGAAATAGAGAAAACTGAGAAGTGCTAAAGTTGGTATCTGGAATGGGATGGGTAATTTTGTGATGGCTTAAGATGCCATCAGAGAGGGGATTGATGGAGCAAGGACTCGTAAATGAGACTTGCTCGGAAGCAATCCTTTCGTTTTAACTCATTAACGAATTACTAACAACGTGTTTGTAATTAATAATTCGCATTTAGAAAAAGACACGCAGGACAGTGAAGATTGCATATGTGTTTACTAATCAGAACAACATGAACGAAGGACTAAAACGCACTTTAACAAGGGATCTTTACTGCGCATGCGTCTACTGCATCTACGTAGTAGGACGTACTAATGCTTGGAGGGAAATTCTTGCGCCTGCGCATAGTTATTAAAAATGACCGCTTGAAAGCTCACATGCATGGCACCTGCTTGGCTGAAATAGAAAATAAGTTTTATACTAACGCAAATGCAGAAAGGGTAATAATAATTAGAGTAGGTTAGAGTAGAGGTTGGTGGTGTACAGTGAAACCATTTATTTTTGAGAATAACATTTCTTCTTTTGACTTTATTATTAGTGCGCATTTGGGCCTTCCACACTTGTCTGAATTGAGCTGACTGACTTGACCCCATGCATGCGCACCAGAGAGAGAATAAGGAAAGATGAGTAAGGACTTGTCACGCGTCCAAGGCCAGCGAAGATGTGCCCTGGGAACATGAGGGTGAAGAGTTCATATGAAGAAGCTTTATTCATGATATTGCAACATTTTGTATTAATAAAGTTTGGAGATGTATGGGAAAGGAAATGATTTAATAAAGTTTGAGGGGAGGGATTTGAAAACAATGGTTTAATGAAATAAGTGAAATGTAAGCATGGTGTGACGATCATCCCCCTCGCCTGTCCAATCAGAGTTAGTATTTTGTGAAATTGAAACATTAATGGGTGGTACATGGTTATGGAAAGGTATAATTGAGGTAGTTTTAGTTAGTTAGTTTGGGCATGACACGGCAGCAGAAGCACAGAAGCAGAGCTCGGGATGCTGTCAGTGCTGGGGGTGTGGTGCTGATGATGTGAGACGCTGATGAAGAAATCGAATGTGGAACCATCTGTTTTAACTTAATTGGGTTAGAAAGAAGATCGCAGAAGAACCACGAGGAGGAAGAGAGTGTCAGAGAGGGGTGCGACGCAGTCGTCGGTATTTAGAGAGGTGAAGTATCCTGTCCTGATTTCTGTCCTAAAGTCTTTGTCTCCTGATCTATCCCGGGGGACCCTTACCAGCCCTTTAGCCAGGGGTTGGTCTTCACACCATCCTTGGTAAATATAAATTCATCGTATTGATAGATGTTCTTCTCTTTCTGTCCTCTTCTTTCTGAGCATAGTTATTGTGTGAATCTGAATTGCTATTGCTTATTGAAAATCGATTGAATTGACACTCTTGCGAATGAGGGTGTTTGTACTGAAACTTTGAGATGGTTCACACTCAATTAATTTAGATAAAGATTTTAAAACTTCCCGAGTCTGTGATTATTTCATTTTAATCGAGAAATATTTAATAAGTTATGTTCATTATCACCATCAACTAGTTCCAACTAATGGTCCATTGACCAGAGGAAAGAACTAATTGATCAGTGAAAGGTTTAGTTAGGGAAAAGAAATAACTAGATCTTGAAGTATGAAAATCATAAACTAAGTTCCAGCGGTCTACTTGGTATTTAGTGGAAGAAGTTATATGGGCCCAGGTGAGTATATGGTAGTGGAGTATCTGCTGTTAGTACACCGCTGGATCAGCGGGTCCCAGAAGGACCCAGTCTGGAGCGAAAAACATATTTTTTCCAAAAGGTATTGCAGATCTGCAGAGGCACTGTGGATCCACAGTAAACATTTTTTTAAAAAGAGTGGACTCCTGCCCTTTTCAATTTGAAGCCCCCCTGAGTGGGGCGGGCGTGCAGCCCCCCCCTCCCCAAGCCCTGGTGATCCCATCCCCTTTTTGTTTTTAAAGGAGGGGCCGTGTGGCCCCCCTCTACAAGCCATTGCATGGCCCCTGGTATCCCACCCAAGATTTTAAGTCTGCCAGACTGACACTACCCTGCCCGCCAGATTTATAAATGATAACCTAGCTGGCGGTCATTTATAAAGGCATTGGCAGGAACCACCTTCACAGCGGTTCCTGTAAATGCATTTTACTGTTTACTGCAGGGCTGTGTTAGAAGAATTCAGCCCTGTAGCAAACAGTATTCTTTTCTTCTTTTCAAAAAGAAAATCCTGAAACAGGATTTTCTTTTTGAAAAGAAAAAAAGTAAAGCTCCCATAGTGGGGGGAGCATTATAATGTTTGTACTCTTCCTTACTGCCAGGTTTTACCTGGCGGTAAGGAACATTATAAAGTGACTACATGTTCACCCGTCTAAATTGGGCGAGTAGACATGTAGCCATTTGTTTGATGGCCCTGATTCCCGAAAGGCCGTCGGAGGGGATTAATCATGGCAGAGACAGAGTAGTCTCCATTATGATTAGGGCTCCCGGTTTTATGGTATTTATTTTTTGCCCATTTCCGTCTGTATTTATCCATATTTATTTTTTGCCCATTTTATCTGTATTTATCCATATTTATTTTGTGTTTTGAGTATAAATGAAGTTGTAAAACTACAATTCCATATCTATTTAACTGACAGACGCGCAATCATACTTTGATGTCTGTCATATTTTAGCTTTTTAAGATGTCAAATATTACACACCAATACATCCACTGGTAAATGCTAGCATTATACCATAAATGTATGTTAACATATGCAGTTATTTAAAGAAATTTCATCCTGTTTTTCAATTTCCCATGCTGTCCATCTGCTCAACTGCTGGCCTACAATTCATGAAAGACAGCACAGAGAGTCACTTAAAAGAAGCACAATTTTCTGTATTTATCCACTTTTAAAAATAAATGCAAACAGAAAACACATTGTTTTCTGTCTGTATTTATCTGTAAAAATCCGTAAAAACAGAAAACAGGGAGCCTTAATTATGATTAACCCTAAGGTCCGCATGTAAATGTGGCGGATCGACCACTATATTGGCAGGGAGGGAACTCTGTCGCTGGTGCAATGGTGTTCCCTCTCTGCCAATATATAAATCAGGCCCAAAGATTTACTCTTGCCACAGGAGCAAAAACAAAAGTTACCAATGCAGCCGGCTCTGCTGGCACCATTAATGGGTGCTGGCTGGGGGCCGGCAGGGCTGCGGGGGCCATGGTCCTCCTCCACAGGGCTCCAAGGGCAGTAAAGGTAGTAGGCGCCTTGAGTGGGACCAAGTCACCCACTTAAAAAAAACATTTCTGGCTCCCGCCAGACCCTTGACTGGTGTTGCCAGGGGAGGCATGGGCCTCCCTCATCAGCCCCCTAAATGGTCTACAGTTGTTGGGTGCCCCGAGTGGGACAAGGGCACCCAACCAAAAAAGTTGGAATGAGTAGGAGGAACAAATGATGGACAGAATGCTGAACAATGCAAACCCCAGTCACAAAGATCTGGGTTTAATCCATCGTTCTTTTGCTCACCACACCACCCCAGTTTGGACCCAGCGATATGCAAATCAGTCTTCACCCTGTGCCTCATGGTAACAGTCCAGCCCGAACTGCCAAGCCACTTCCTCCCTGGACAGGAAACAAGCATCCTGGGACCGGTTTCGGTGCATCACCCCTCATCAGCCAGGCGAGCTTGAATCCATGGCTCAGTGAGCACGGGACCAACGCCTGGGCATACCCTTCCCACTTAGGGCGACAAAAGCAAAAGGAACAAATGATGGACGGAATGCTGAACAATGCATACATTCACTCCCAGTCACAAAGATCTGGGTTTAATTCATCGTTCTTTTGCTCACCACACCACCCCAGTTTGGACCCAGCCATATGCAACTCAGTCTTGACCCTGTGCCTCATGGGAACAGTCCAGCCCAAACTGCCAAATCAGGTCCTCCGTAGACTGGAAACAAGCACCCTGGGACAGGTTTCGGGGCATCACACCTCATCAGCCAGGCTAGCTTGAATCCATGGCGCAGTGAGCACGGGACCCACGCCTGGGCATGCTCTTCCCACTTAGGGCAACAAAAGCAAAAGGAACAAATGATGGATGGAATGCTGAACAATGCATACATTCACTTCCAGTCACAAAGATCTGGGTTTAATCCATCGTTCTTTTGCTCACCACACCACCCCAGTTTGGACCCAGCCATATGCAACTCAGTCTTGACCCTGTGCCTCATGGGAACAGTCCAGCCCGAACTGCCAAGTCTGGTCCTCCCTGGACCGGAAACAAGCATCCTGGAACAGGTTTTTTGGGGCATCACACCTCATCAGCCAGGCTAGCTTGAATCCAGTGGTGCAGTGAGCACGGGACCCACGTCTGGGCATACCCTTCCCACTTAGGGCGACAAAAGCAAAAGGAACAAATGATGGACAGAATGCTGAACAATGCAAACATTCACCCCCAGTCACAAGGATCTGGGTTTAATCCATTGTTCTTTTGCTCACCACCCCACCCCAGTTTGGACCCAGCCATATGCAAATCAGTCTTGACCCTGTGCCTCATGGGAACAGTCCAGCCCGAACTGCCAAGCCAGGTCCTCCCTGGACCGGAAACAAGCATCCTGGGACCGGTTTCGGGGCATCACCCCTCATCAGCCAGGCTAGCTTGAATCCATGGCGCAGTGAGCGCGGGACCCACGCCTGGGCATACCCTTCCCGCTTAGGGCGACAAAAGCAAAAGGAACAAATGATGGACAGAATGCTGAACAATGCAAACAATCACCCCCAGTCACAAAGATCTGGGTTTAATCCATTGTTCTTTTGCTCACCACCCCAGTTTGGACCCAGCCATATGCAATTCAGTCTTGACCCTGTGCCTCATGGGAACAGTCCAGCCCGAACTGCCAAGTCAGGTCCTCCCTGGACTAGAAACAAGCATCCTGGGACAGGTTTAGGAGCATCACCCCTCATCAGCCAAGCTATCTTGAATCCAGTGGCGCAGTGAGCACGGACCCACGTCTGGGCATCGAACACAGCCTTACGCATTTCGGGCTGCCACGCCCTTGCTCACAGGCCTGGCAGAAGTCAGCAGCAACCAATATTATGAATTTTAAATTGTGGAAGCGGCAGCAACACCCACTGGGGTAGAATGTATGCAGTACTACGAATACCAACATGCATTGCACTTCACAGTGAGGCCCACTGGGGCGGAATTTGTATTTAAGACGCATCAGGTGACTGCATTGGTTGCTGCTGACTTCTGTCAGGCCTGTGAGCAAGGGCGTGGCAGCCCGAAATGCGTACGGCCGTGTTCGAATTGATTTCTTGCCTCGTACTTTTCTTGCTGCAGTCTTCATTAAAGGATTTTAAACCTACCTGGGAGTGATTTCCGATCAAGGGCAACCTTAAATTTGATATATATTTATATATATATTCACTGAAAAAATCATAGGTTTCAGGCACGTTATAGTTAGAAATTAGCATTTAAAAAACCTTAGAAATTCACTGGAAAAACCCTTCTGATGACGTCACATATTACATCATTCATGACATGGTCAGTGACATCACTGATGACATCACTGATGACATCTCAAATGACATCACTGATGACATCATCCAGTGACTGTGTGTTTCTCTAAAGTTTAAATATGTTTTATATATATGCCAAGGTGTATTGAAGAATGAGTGGGTGTATAAGTGTCTGGATGGAGGCTTTAGTATGTGCGTGACTGACTGTATAAGTAAGTGATTAAATGTGTCTAACTGAATGCATGGGTTAGTGACTAAACTGTCTGAATGTGTGTATCAGTATGTCTGTTGTTGTGTAAGCTGCTGCATGTGTTGGTCAGTAGCTACATGAGTGTCTATATGGGTTATTGATTGGTTGCCTGAGTATTTGTATGGGAGACTGAGTGTGTGTGTGGGTGGGTGGGAGGTGTGTGTCTCTGTGCATAGATGTGTGAGTGGTTGATTCACTGGGTGTATGGGTTCAAGAGTGCATGTGGAAACAGCTGTATGGGCGGGTGAGTGTGTGTATGGGTGTGTTGGTGAGAGATTGGATGTCTCAGTGGTACATGTCCAAGTAACTACATATGTAAAAGGCTGTGTATGTGAGACTTGGAGTATATAAATGACTATACGTGAGAGTCAGTGACTGTGAGAGTGGCTGTATGGATGAGTGTGTACTTGTATCAGTGATTGCATAAGAGAGTAAGTATGTGTTAGTATATGTTTGAATAAGTGAGGTGGTGTGTGTATAACTGTATAGGTGAGGAAATGGGAGTGTGATTGATTCTTTGCATGACTGAGTTGTGTGAGTAACTCCATGGATGAGTGGCGGTGTGTGAGTATCTGTATAGGTGTATGAGTGCATATGATAGTGTTGTATTGATGAGAGACTGTATGTATGAGTGATTGTATGGGTGAATGAGTGGATGTGTGTGTAGACCTAGGAATCAGTGAGTACGTATGTAACTGGTATTGGTGTGTCGATGGTTTCGAAAATGGTAATCTGTATTTTACAGTGGGTGTATCAAAGATTATATTAGAGTGTGAGGAGGTGCATCAGATTTTGACGTGGATGATGTCATCAGTGATGTCATCAGTGATGTCATTTGAGATGTCATCAGTGATGTCACTGACCATGTCATGAATGATGTAATATGTGACGTCATCAGCAGTGCATTGCGGGGGCGCGAGTTATAGTTAGCTGAACTAACTATAACGGGGGAATTTCTATGGTTTTGTACGAGTTAAATGTCCAACTAACTATAACGTCCCTGAAACCTTTGGTTTTTTCAGTGAATTTCTAAGGTTTTTTAAATGCTAATTTCTAACTATAACGTGCCTGAAACCTATGGTTTTTTCAGTGAATTTCAATGTTTTTTTAAATGCTAATTTCTAAATATAACGTGCCTGAAACCTATGGTTTTTTCAGTGAATTTCAATGGTTTTTTAAATGCTAATTTCTAACTATGCCTACAAAGTTAGGACATGTGAAGAAAGAGGAAGAAAAGCGCAGCAAGAAGCAAGACAAATGCAGAAAGAGGCAACAGAAGTCCAGAAAGACGAAGAAAAGTGCAGGAAGAAGCAAGAGATGTGCAGAAAGAACCAACAGAGGAGCAGAAAGTCCTCCTGTGCCCCCAACTTTTTAGTGACGGGTACTGGTGGTAACTGACTCTGACTAACCAGGACCGGAGCCAGTGCTATGCTAAAAGACACTTAGAATACAGTGAAAACACCTACATACACTAGGGAACACTATGCATTGGGGTACCCCTGTAATGAGCATGACCTCCTCTGTATTTGCCATGAGTTAGTGCCTGGGTCATTGCATGAGTACATGGATAGTGACTGGATGATTAGAGTGCTGCGAGGACAGTGCATGGTGATTTTATAACTGCTTGGGTTTTGGCGGAGTGATTGGATAAGTACATGATGCTGGATGGGTGATTGGAGGAGTGCATGGGTAGTGACAGGGGGATTTCTGGAGTGCATGGGTACAACCTGGGTAATTGGAGGAGTGAATCAGTACTGTGTAGGTGGTTAGAGGTCTGCATGGGTAGTGCACAGGGGATTGTAGCAGTGCATGTGTTAGTGCCTGGGTCACTCCATGAGTACATGGGTACTGGCTGGAAGATTAGAGTACTGCAAGGAGAGTGCATGGTGAATTTATAAGTGCCTGTGTTTTGGCGGAGTGATTGGATAAGTACATGGTGCTCGCTGGGTGATTGGAGGAGTGCATGGGTAGTGACAGGGCAATGGCTGGACTGCATGGGTACTGCTCAGGGTATTGTAGGAGTGCATGAGTTAGTGCATGGGTTATTGCATGAGTGCATGGGTAGTGACTGGATGATTAGAGTGCTGCAAGGAGAGTGCATGGTGAATTTATAAGTGCTTGGGTGTTGGTGGAGTGATTGCATAAGTACACACATGTCACATCAGGCCCCGCCCCCTCCCTTCACCACTGTGCAAACGCGCCCCCTGGCGGGTTTTAATTTGGGGGATTAATTCCCCTTGAATCCTGAGGGTCCCTGGGGGCCAACTAGCCCACCATGTACCTCCAGTAAGCGCCACAGAGCTGCGTTGCAGAGAGGTGGTCCGAGGTCACGCCCCTTTTTACACCTCTCTGCAACGCAACTCTGTGGCGCTTACTGGACGTACCTGGTGGGCTAGTTGGCCCCCAGGGACCCTCAGGATTCAAGGGGACTTAATTCCCCAACTTGAAACGCGCCACAGGGCGCATTTGCACACTTGTCACATCAGGCCACGCCCCCTCCCTGCACCACTGTGCAAACGCACCCCCTGGTGCGTTGTAAATTGGGGGATTAAGTCCCCTTCAATTCTGAGGGTCCCTGGGGGCCAACTAGCCCACCAGGTACCTCCAGTAAGCGCCAAAGAGCTGCTTTGCAGAGAGGTGTAAAAAGGGGCGTGGCCTCTGAACACCTCTCTGCAATGCAGCTCCCTGGCGCATACTGGAGGTACCTGGTGGGCTAGTTGGCCCCCAGGGACCCTCAGAATCCAAACCACAGTTTGCTATGACACGGCGGGAGCCGCACGGCTCCCGCCCTGCCATAGCAAACAGCAGTGTCCCGGGGGTGGGCACCCCGGGACACTGCAGGAGCTGGCCCTGAGGGGTGGCGGTCCCCAGGGCCATCAAGGGCTCCAAGAGGGGGGCCGCGCGGCCCCCCTCCCATCGTGTGCACAGCCCCGGGGAGGTGGTGGTCCCCGGGGCTCGGGGGTCCGTAACGGACCCCCACATTTGCATGTTAGTGCCCCGGGGAGGTGGCGGTCCCCGGGGCGTGTGGGGGGCTCGAGCCCCCCCACACAGGTTTCTTCACTTCTTTAAAAAGCCCCGGGGGTGGCAGTCCCCGGGGCAGCGGGGGGCCATGTGCCCCCTGAAAATAGTTAATAAAAGCCCCGGGGGTGGTGGTCCCCGGGGCTTGGGGGGGCCTTGGAGGCCCCCCAAACATTTAAAATTTAGCCCTGGGGGGTGGCGGTCCCCGGGGCTGCAGGGGGCTGTGTGCCCCCCCGCAACTCATAAATCAAGCCCCGGGGAGGTGGCGGTCCCTGGGGCAGTGTGGGGGTATTGGGTCCCCCCCACACATTTTTTTCAGTGCCCCCGGGACCTGGCCCACCCGGGGGCTTCAATACAACGAAGCGCGGGAGCCCGCGCTTTGTTTTTTAAAAATTGTCTCTGCCGGATTTGCGACCCCAGCACGAATTCGGCCGATTTTTAAAAAAAATAAAATGCTTTTTTTGGCCCTGGGGGTCCTTGTGGGACCCCCTGAGCAGGCCTAGGGGGTCAGTGTGTTTCTACCCTGTTTTTCGCATTTGTTTCACTGTTTTCTTGTGACTCGGTTCAACCGAGTCACAAGATGGCTGCCAACACTTCCTGGTTTGGAGTGTTGACAGCCAATTAGAATAAAGCTCGTGGTCGGGAGGGTCCGCGGATCCTCCGTGCCTCTAGATATCGATATTTTTATTTTTTGAATTTCTCAGCAACTACTGAACAGATTTACACCATTTTTAAAAAGGTCGCTTTCTGAGCCAAGCAGTACCTTTTTGCCAAATTTGATGTAATTCCGTTCAGCAGTTCGGGCTGTAGCCTTGGCTAAAGTTTCCTATGGGAAATTGATTTTTTGACTCTTATTTTTTTAATTTCTCAGCAACTACTGAACGGATTTACACCATTTTAAAAAAAGGTCGCTTTCTGAACCAAGCGCTACCATTTTGCAAAATTTGGTGTAATTCCGTTCAGCAGTTCGGGCTGTAGCCTTGGCTAAAGTTTCCTATGGAAATTAACATGGAGAAAACACTTTTTGGGACCCCCCTTTTTTCTCAGCCCCCACTTGACAAATCACCCCCAAACTTTCAGGATAGGAGCTGACCTGGATGAAAGCTGACCTCACTGCCGCCTGCTGAGTGGAGTGCAATAACCCCGTTGTGTGTGGCTTCTCTCGTGGGGCAACCTGTGTTTTTATATATATATATATATATATATATATATATATATATATATATATATATAACCTACTGGCGGTCGCCAGTAGATAGTTATATTTAGGACCTAATTTCCATAGGAAAGGCGTTTTTTCTTTTGCTAATATCTTTGGTGCCGTTTGACGAATCTTCGCGAAATTGTCAAAACTAATGGTTTGCTCAGGTCAGCTCCTGTCTTGAAAGATTCGGGGTGGTTCATCAAGCGGGGGCCGGTAAAGAAGGGGGGTACCAAAACACGTTTTCTCCATGTTAATTTCCGTAGGAAACTTTAGACAAAGCTACAGCCCAAACTGCTGAACGGAATTACACCAAATTTGGCAAAAAGGTAGCTCTTGGTTCAGAAAGCAACCTTTTTGGAAATGGTGTAAATCCGTTCAGTAGTTCCTGGGAAATTCAAAAATAAAAAATATCGATATCTGGTGACGAGAAGAATCCGCGAAACCTCCCGAGCATGAGTTTGATTCTGATTGGCTGCCAACACTTCAAACCAAGAATTGTTGGCAGTCATCTTGTGACTCAGTAGAATCGAGTCACAAGAAAAAAGGTTAAAAAAAGAAAAGGGGGCAGGGTAGAAACACCCTGACCCCCTAGGCGTGCTCAGGGGGTTCCACAGAGACCCCCAGGGCCCAAAAAAGCATTTTGTTCTCTTTAAAATTTTCGGCGGGATTCGCGCTGGGTGCGCAAATACGGCCCCAAATTTTTTTTTAAACGAAGCGCGTGCTCCTGCGCTTTGTCTTAATAAGCCCCCGGGTGGGCCAGGTCCCATGGGCAATGTGCAAAATATATGCGGGGGCCGCGTGGGACCCCTCAGCCCCGGGGAACGCCACCTCACCGGGGCTTTATTAATTATGCGTGGAGGCACACGGCCCCCCACGCTGCCCCGGGGACTGCCTCCTCCCCGGGGCTTCAATTTATATGAGGCGGGGGCCTCGCGGGCCCCCCCAAGCCCCGGGGACCACCACCACCCCGGGGCTTCAATCTAAATAAATAAGTGTGGGGGACTCCTGCCCCCCACGCTGCCCCGGGGAACACCACCTCCCCGGGGCACAAATTATGCTAATGCTGGGGTCCGTTGCGGCCCCCTGGCCCCGGGGACCACCACCTCCCCGGGGCTATGTAAATATTGGGATTGGGGCCGCATGGCCCCCCTCCTGGAGCCCTAGATGGCCCTGGGGACTGCCAACCCCCAGGGCCGGCTCCTGCAATGTCCCGGGGTGCCTAACCTATAACGTACCTGAAACCTGTGGTTTTTTCAGTGAATATCTATATATATATTCCACATTTGCTCCAAATGGTTGCCCTCCGCTTAAGCTAAGCTTTCCACACAATTCCAGGGCGATAATGAAGCATGGCACTCTCAGGAACTGGCTTCAAAGGGCTTTATTTAGTTGTAGCAGTTTCTCTCATACGAAGCCTACAACAGGAAAGTGCAGGGGTGCATACAAAGGGATGACCTACGCGTTTCGGCTTGCGCCTTCTACTGGGTCAAAGTGTGCTCACAAAAGTGTCCATTTAAAGGGGAAGCATGGTTCATTTCCCCCACCACCAATTACTTTTTTTTTTTCCCCCTTTTCTTTTTTCTTTTTTCAAAGTGACATAACTTTGCACATGATATAAATTTGTGAAGTACACAATCTAATCCTTTATGTTTATATCAATTTCCTATGGTTAACAGAAAGAGCCCTAGACTCACAGTCTGATGTTAATTGTATAATATATCTCTAAACCCCTAAAAGCGCCATGGTCCTCTATGGCTGATTCTCTAGTGATACCATGCAAACTATTTAAAGTTTATTTATATGTGTATGCTTCTTGGTTTTAGTTGTTATACTAATTAAAGTGACTTATGCTTCCAAAAAGTGCATTGTACATGTTCCCTGAGCTACTGGGAAAGATATATGAGAAATGACAAAAAGGTCTTAAAGTGCCTGTGCTCATAAAACTACAAAATGCATATGCCCTCTATTGGAGGGTAAAAGTGCCTGAAGGGGAGGTCGCTGAACAGATTATATAAAATCAATAAACAGCCCTCAACCTTAATAATATATCCGTACTCCAATTATAGCAAAACGGAGGCTGTTTAGATTGAATTCGAACTGCGGTGATAATATTAGTTATACTGCCGGCCATAACACTAGTCCCATAATATCTACTCTCCAATATACATTAAGGTGCTATATGCTTCCCACCATACATATAAAGTGCTTAGTGCTTATTCGTAAAACCTCATTTTGTGTTATGCTCTATATGATGTCACCTCAGCTAACCCCCATGCGATAAACCATATCCATTTTCAACAGCACAATTTGGATCCACATTCTCATGTATATGCAATACTAATTTATATGAACTGGAGTCAACCCTCATCAGTAATATCTACCAATGGAAGATATTCTGCTTAAAATGCACTTCATAAATATTTTTTTGCAAATATATAATCATAAATAACCAACTTGCTCGCCATATCAAAAATAACCAATGCATTAATTACACATATTCAATAATCAATTAAAAAGATGTAAAACAATTGTGTAAAAAAAGTGTAAAAAAAGGGGGAGGTAAAAAGCTTTAGTTGGGTCCATTGATTAACATTTCTGTACACATCAAATTTCAAAATAAAACCTAAGGATTCTATTTCTGAGACAGGGAGATGCCAGAATGTTTTACAAAAAAGTATATAGTTCCGCATCAGCATTTAGTCCCCACGGCATCTCTGTGCCCAAGTTGACAATCCATCTTGATTCTGCACGTCTTAATATTAACTCTCTATCTCCCCCTCTGATGTTAGCTGTTATGTGTTCAATGCCAGAGTACGAGAGTGTGTTTTTGTCTAAGTTCCCTTCATGCTCTCTCCAGATATGTTTGGCCATTGCATACGTAAAGTCCTTATTTGATATGGCTCGCAAATGTTGGAGGATGCGCAATTTAAGTTTTTTCACAGTGCTTCCGATGTACCTTTGGCCGCATCTACACTCCAATAGGTAGACCACATGGGTAGATTCACATGTGATTCTTTTCTTAATTGCTTTTTTCAAACCTTGAATTGTTGTTATTTCTGACATATTGCGGCCATAGTTACAGGCTTTACATTTTGTGCATTTCACAAAGCCCTTCTGTGATAACCACGTTGTTTTTTGTTGGTGTACGGATTTGCTGGAAAAATAGCTTTGTGTCAATAATCCCCCCAGTGAGGGTACTTTTCTGTAGGTGACGTTAGCATGTTCTTTAATGAAAGGTTTCAATTCCTGATCTCTCTTAAGGACACTCCAATGCTTATTGATCACCTGTTTCACCCTCTGATTTGAGCTGTTAAAATCCGTAATGAATCTCACTGGTTCCACATTCAACTCAGGTGACATTTTAGTGTTCTTGGGTAACAAAAGATCCTCTCTTTTGGCATTGGTTGCTCTTTCCCGTGCATTCTCAAGGACTGTCAAAGGATACCCTCTCCTCTGGAAACGATCAAGCATTATAGATACCTGTTTATCAAACTCCACCTCCTCAGAGCAGTTCCTGCGCGCCTGCAGGAACTCTCCATAGGGGATACTCCACTTTAGGACCTTTGGGTGTGCGCTGTTTGCTTGCAGAATGCTGTTACATAATGTGGTCTTTTGGAAGAGGGTGGTGCACATTTTCTCATTTTCAATGTAGACCCTTATGTCTAAGTAATCCACAGATGTTCTGCTATACATGTAAGTAAATTGAAGGTTGAGGGAGTTGATATTCAAGGATGACAAAAAGCATTTAAGCTCTTCCTCCTCACCTTCCCAAATGAGAAACAGGTCGTCTATATAGCGGACCCAGAGCACCACCCTCTCCAAGTTGATGTTGTTATCTTCTGACCACAAGCATTCTGCCTCCCAAAAGCCCATGGTGAGGTTGGCATATGTTGGCGCAAATGATGTCCCCATGGCAGTTCCTGGGTTCTGCCTGTAGAATTTTCCATCAAATACAAAAACATTGTGGTTAAGACAAAAGGACATCATTTCGAGGAGCATGTTGGTGTGGCTCAGTAAACTCAAAGATCTCGATCTCATAAAATATTCACATGCCTTAAGACCATCTGTGTGGATGATGGAGGTATATAATGAGACCACATCAATTTTGGCCATGATGTAGTTAGGTTTCCAGTGTGTGTTATTGATTCTATTGAGGAAATCCATTGAGTCACGTAGGTATGATGGAAGATCAGCAACATAGGGAAAGAGGAAAATATCAATGAACCTGGATGTATTTTCCAGCAAGGAACCACACGAACTTACAATTGGCCGCCCAGGAGGATTTTCTAAACTCTTATGTACTTTTGGCAGTACATACAGAGTCGGCAAGATGGGGTGCTCTGTCTTCAGATAACGCAATTTATCATCGTCAATTACGCCTGTTCCATGCCACTGTTTTAATTTCTCATGGAAGATCACTTTGATGTCGTTGGTGGGATTGGATTTCAACTTTTCATACTTGGTGGCATCTCCCAACTGTCTTCTGACCTCTTGAAGATATTTATTCCGGTCCATCACAACGACATTACCACCCTTGTCGGATTGTTTGATAATTATACTCATATCTTGCCGAAGATCTGATAATGCCCACCAGTCATCCCTTGACATGTTGGTATTCATTGGATTATTGTACTCTTTTTCTTTTACATAGATGTCCCTCAGGTCTTCTGCCACAAGTTCCTGAAAGACATCCACCCTGTTCCCTGGTGGTAACTGTGGGCAAAATTTAGATTTTCCTTTACAACCACTCCTGGCGGTCATGTTAGTCTTGATGCCCAAAGCAGCACATACATCAGTTGCTGTTGCAACATCTGGTATAGATTCTTGCTGAGTTTCCTCATTCATCAGATTCTGCATGGTTCTCAAGGACTGAATGTCTTCACTTGTAAGATTCGTAGGTAATGTTCCATGCTCTGCTCTTGAGAAACGGGTGGACCTATTCGCGAAATGTTTTTTCAATTTCAGTTTTCTGCAGAATTTATATAGGTCCACACGTGTAGATGCCAAATCCATACCATAATTAGGGCAAAACGTTAATTCTTTATTCAGTAGGTTCATGTGTTTCATATTCAATCTTTTGCTGGAAAGATTAATCACCAGATTATCTTCCATTGCTGGTTCTTTGTTTATTGTTTCCCCTTCTTTTCCTTTCCTCTTCCCCTGCCTCTTCCTGCTCCGCCTTGTTCTTTTCGTTCTTCCAGTCCGGTTGGGGGTGGTGGAGCTCCTCTTCCTTTTCCCCTTGTCGTCATGCGCAACAATCGCATCTCCCCGGGAAAATCCATCCTCGATCTTCCCAGTACTGCTCCTTCGTCCCCCGAGCTAGCTTCAGAGCTTTCCACACTGGATATTCTTGTTTGATCTTGCAACTGGATTTGCTCCATGGATTGTTTTTTGTAGTTGGAATCAAAGCGACGTGCAAGTGTTTAGACTCTGCCTGAGGCGTAGTCGATCCTATCTCTATTGAATTTCTTCACTTTTTTTAACTGAATTTCATTCTCATGCTTCTCAAGTCTTTTTTCAAGTTCTTCCAAAGACTTTTTACCCTCTGGTGTTTCCCAGAATTTCTCAAGCGATTTCTCCAACGTGGCAATTTTCTCCATTGCCTCTTTGAGTCGCCTTTCAGCATGTATTATTAAGGTCTCCATTAGTTTCATGGAACAGTCAGTGGTGTCACTCTGCCATTTGAGTAGGAGGTCAGAGTCAAGATCACTGAGGGTGGGTAGCACGAAGATTCTCAGGCCCCTCGGAATACGCTTGCAATCAATATATTTCTTGAGGGTTACGCTTTCCCACCATTTATTCACCTCCATCACCCTGGCTTGTTCCAACTCTTTCATTTGCAGTTGTGGTGTACTTAATGTGCTCGATGTTTGACTAAATCTTAGTCCTTCTGTTAGATCCCCACTCTCACTGAACAAATCCTTCAGTGCAGATTGGCGCTTGCTCCATCTGTCTGCCATGTTATTAGAAGCAGCTTCCGTAGGCTTACTTTCTGGTTCCTGGGTTTTTATTTCAAAGAAAACCAATGTCGTGTCACTTTAAATTTTGAAAAAAGTTTGTCTCCCAAGCTCGCCTTGCCGTTCAACGTATGCACCCCTCTATACCGATTTCAGTTTGAAAATAGCCCTTCGTGAATTGCCAGTAACTGAATGACACAGGCAGAATTCCCTTTTGGTTTCATACCGTCTGCTGTGTCAGCCGGAATACAAACCCTGGGCCTCGGATTCACCAACGGATACAATGTTATGAGATAAGCGAAGGGAGAGATCAACGTTACAAGCGTCGGGTGCCGGGCGTCCCCAAAGAGCAAACCAGTCTCCGCAGACGTTCCTGCTGCCTCCCGCTCCCAAGTTCCTCACCTCACCGTCACAGTAAATCTCGATGCGAGTTTCCTTCTGTCCCTCCACCATCCACCGAGGCTCACGGGTTGGAGCGCGCTCTGTTTCTCGCTTCCACGCCCCTGTCTGTCGGTAACTCAGAGCCGCTTCACTTCCAGGTGCTCGTCACTCGTAGACCGGCTGTACGTTACAGATTCCACACTTGCTCCAAATGGTTGCCCTCCGCTTAAGCTAAGCTTTCCACACAATTCCAGGGTGATAATGAAGCACAGCACTCTCAGGAACTGGCTTCAATGGGCTTTATTTAGTTGTAGCAGTAAGCCTCTCTCATACGAAGCCTACAACAGCAAAGTGCAGGGGTGCATACAAAGGGATGACCTACGCGTTTCGGCTTGCGCCTTCTACTGGGTCAAAGTGTGCTCACAAAAGTGTCCATTTAAAGGGGAAGCATGGTTCATTTCCCCCCACCACCAATTCAAAACAAGGTCAGTTTCTTAAAGGAGACACATTCAAAATTAGATTCATATATAATTTGAAAGTAAACAAAATGACTTTTTTCCCCCCCTTTTCTTTTTTCTTTTTTCGAAGTGACATAACTTTGCACATGATATAAATTTGTGAAGTACAAAATCTAATCCTTTATGTTTATATCAATTTCCTATGGTTAACAGAAAGAGCCCTAGACTCACAGTCTGATGTTAATTGTATAATATATCTCTAAACCCCTAAAAGCGCCATGGTCCTCTATGGCTGATTCTCTAGTGATACCATGCAAACTACTTAAAGTTTATTTATATGTGTATGCTTCTTGGTTTTAGTTGTTATACTAATTAAAGTGACTTATGCTTCCAAAAAGTGCATTGTACATGTTCCCTGAGCTACTGGGAAAGATATATGAGAAATGACAAAAAGGTCTTAAAATGCCTGTGCTCATAAAAGTACAAAATGCATATGCCCTCTATTGGAGGGTAAAAGTGCCTGAAGGGGAGGTCGCTGAACAGATTATATAAAATCAATAAACAGCCTTCAACCTTAATAATATATCCGTACTCCAATTATAGCAAAACGGAGGCTGTTTAGATTGAATTCGAACTGAGGTGATAATATTAGTTATACTGTCGGCCATAACACTAGTCCCATAATATCTACTCTCCAATATACATTAAGGTGCTATATGCTTCCCACCATACATATAAAGTGCTTAGTGCTTATTCGTAAAACCTCATTTTGTGTTATGCTCTATATGATGTCACCTCAGCTAACCCCCATGCGATAAACCATATCCATTTTCAACAGCACAATTTGGATCCACATTCTCATGTATATGCAATACTAATTTATATGAATATATGAATGAATATATATAAATATATATATATATAAATATTCCGAATTCCGCTGTCTCCCTGGATACCCTCCACATACGGACATGGACCACCAGATGAGTGCAATAATTTTTGTTTATTGCGATGCCGCCATTATGCGTTTCGGCTCGGATTGAGCCTTGATCACATGACATTTTTACTTGTGCCGGTGAGTCAAATGAAAGCGGGCACTCCGGTATGTGTGCAATTAATCCTTTATTTTTTCTCTCTCTTGCAGCCAGTTTCCCACTACTGACGCGTTTCAGCTTAAAAAAAGCCTTTCTCAAAGTGAGTGAGCCCCATCACCTCACGACACAAATAGCAAACAATTCATAAACAGGAAATATATACTATTGCACTCATGGTTTCCCCACGTCTGGATCATGAATTTCCACAATAGAATACTAATTGATGAATTGTCTTAAAAATAGTTAAAACTTTTATCACAAATATAGCAAAAGCAGAAATGATACCAATGAATAGAAACTTGATAAAGTTACCTACTAGGAAAAGCGTTTTTTGACTTGCTTATAACTTTGCCCGCCGTTTGACGTATCTTCACAACTTTTTTCCAAAAGAAGTGCCATACTCCATCTAGTTGTGCATGGAATGTTTTGGGGTGATCCGTCAAGTGTGGGCAGAGAAAAATGGGGGTAAAGAATTTGTGTTTCCCATGTTTATTCCCTTTGAGATTTTAGACAGAACTACAGCTGGAACTGCTCAATGGAATTACACCAAATTTGGCAGAAATGTAGGTCTTGGTCAGAAATTGACCTTTTGTTATTTGGTATAAATCCATTCAGTAGCTTTTGAGATATTAAAAGAAAATCAAATTTGTACATCTAGGGATGTGCATCCGCCACGGATTCACCTGTGATGAATCCGCGGCTTTACGCATCACAGCAGGGCTCTAATTGGCTGGGTGCGATCTGAGAGAAAAGTTGCGGCTGCCATTTTATGTGTTAGGACATAGTCCCCGGGGCTGAAAAGATGCATGTAAAACAGATGAAGGGGTCAGGGTAGAGGTACCCTGAGCCTATGGGTGTGTTATAAATTTGGGGAATACGTAATCACACACACACTCTGAAACCCATAGACACTCTCACACCCAATGTGACATCCAAACAGACACTCACACACCCAGTATCACACCAGACAGATTCTCTAACACCCACTGTGACATCCATACAGACTTTCTCTCACCCACTCACACACCCAGACAGACACTCCTAACCCACTCACACACACAGACAGACACTCCTATTCTGATGCCCATACAAACACTGTCACACAAGGTGACACACCCAGACAGACACTCTTACACCCACTGTCATGCACATACAGACACTCTCACACTCACTGTGATACCCAGACACTCTCACACCCAGCCACACACACAGACAGACACTCTCACATCCACTGTCACACCCATAGAGAAACTCACTCCACATGTGATACCAAAATAGACACTCTCACAACCAGTCACACACACAGACAGACACTCATGCACCCACTCATACACTGACCCACCCACTCAGAGACCCCCTTAAGCACTCCTACTCAGAGTATCACTCACACAGTCATGCAGCCAGTCACACACCCACTCAGACATTTACGCACCTATTCACAGACCCACTCTGACACTCATGCAACCACTCACAGACCCACTCATACACTCACACACCCACTCACAGACCCACTTAGACTCTCATGCACCCCCTGACTGACCCACCCACAGACTCACACACCTACTCACAGACCCAAATGGGTTACTTTGTTGAAAAAAAATATAAGGTGGTTTATATATTCTTGTAAATATGGTCACACTGATGTCATTACTGACAATGGAGGGGGGTACATATTGGGAGTAATTTTTAAAATTTACAGTGAATCAGCTGATTCTGACTTGCGGATAGGTTTCAATCACGCGATTGGGATTAAAAGAGTAGTAGTCCCTCTATGTTTACAGTCCTGCGAAGGTACCACGGTACCCAAAACAAGATTTAAAAAAAAAAAAATTGTATTTATTTACATGTAAAAAAGTTCATATACTTTACATCAAGTACATATGTGATTTTTATGTTTTTAAACACACAAAAAGTATATGTATTAAAAAAATGTCTACAGTACAAAAAAAAAAATTAAAAATCAAAATAAATTGTAATACACTAAGGGCCTAATTTGGAAGTCGGTCGGAAAGCGTGCGACCGCAGTTCGAAGGCTTTGCGACCGACATCCAAGGTTGCAAATCCGGCCGCCGTATTACAATGAGGGTGGTCTGAGTTGAAACCGGCCGATCAATCCGATTGGCTTCCGACCAGCTCAAGAAGCCCGTCATCCAGTCGGAACCGCCACATAATCCCATACGGACAGCATTTCCGCTGTCTGGATTATGATGTTGGTTTCCGACAAACTTTCCATGTCGGGCTTTCTGACATGGAAAACCTGTCGGAAAGCAACTTTGAGGACCCCTAGCACGGCCTTCCTTCTTCGGCGGCCTCCGGTTGGGGGCGGAGGGGGCACCATTGCCTGCCACATGGTGCAGGGAGGTACAGTAACTCTCATTTCTCTATGGGAGCTTGGGCTGCAGCTGGTTTCCACACAAGCTCCCATAGGGAAATGGAAGTCTGCGGTCGCATAGTGATTGCGGTATTGGACCGCCGACCTGAGGTCAGTCGGTTCCGAAACCGCAGAGATGTCAGTCGGAGGGCACCTCCGACCGACATCATAATCAGGCCCTTAGTATTAAGTATAAACCCCACAAATGAACTAAAAAAAGCTAAACATTAGAGGGACATAATACTTTGGAAATGGAATTTGAAAAACCTTTGAAATTCACTGAAAAAAACAATGGTTACAGGGACATTGTAGTTCAAGTTTAACCCCTTCGATGCTCGTGACGAGCTCAGCTCGTCATGCTGCGCGGTAGCGCTGTGCGCATGACGAGCTGAGCTCGTCACGACCACACCCGCGATCGGAATGTCCAGCACACGAGCGGAATTCCGATCGCGGTCAAGGGGTTAAAATACTTAATTTAAACAATCAAGTCTATCATAGTGACAGCAGCATAAAAAATAATGTGAAAGTAAGAACATACATAAAAAAACAGAAGACTTCATGAGTGACGCAATCAATTGACAAGAGATTAAGACATCTGTGGTGCATAACATGGTGTTGTAAACGGGTAGCTAACATGATATCTAGACATTTAGCAGTAAAATTACTACAGAATGCTGAAAGCAGACAGACTAAGTCATACATGTTGTGCATAATACAAATTCCAGATACTGTACCCGTAGACCTGGCACTGATTCTTGTGTGGCTGCTGTTCGTTTAAGCAGCTAGACATAAGATAAACAGCATTCCACCCCTGTTAATGCACTTAATTAAAGACATTGGTCATGGCCAGACAACTAAGCTAAAGTGCCTATTCATAAAGTGCCACTTGCTATTACCGACCTGACAAAATAATTGTAGACTGCAGAGCTAAAGATGGTTTTTGTCTACATCAAGATATAAACAGAAAGATCCTAGAGAGATGGGCAAACAACATTCGCAAAGAATGGGCAGGAGGAGGTAACAATTAAAAATACAGACAGTAGATATATAACTGCTAAAACCAGACATGATAATATTTTATTTCTCTTAGTATAATTTGGAGACAAAAGTTGATCGAAGGTCAGGAATTTGTACTTAAAGTGCTAAGACATAAAAGTGCCATGTGCTAAAAAGTGCTGAATATTCACAGCAGCAGTACTATAAAAATGCTGATACCTACATCAAGCACCAGGCAGTGGAAAACTAGAATGCAGGATAGGCGAAATTCAGCACGTGATCAGAAAGCAATGGTGAAAATATGCAGTTTATAACCACATCATATTTACAGAATTTGGCTAGCAGACTGCCCATACTGTTTTCTCATTAGTGAACACATTTGGGGCTTACACACTTTGAGCACATTAGAACAGAGTTCATGCTACAAGTGCACTCCAGGATCATAGCCCTATGATTGCGTGTGAGACAGAGTTCATTGTCAATTTATCCGCTTTGTCCAGAACTTTTATCAAGCCCGCGATTACTTGGGGGTAAGCATCATTCTGGAGGAATTAAACAGCTGCCTGTAATGTACAAGTCCTTTGTTTAATCAGGAAATGGTAATGAAACCTTCTATAGCTGTTGATTAACACTGGATAAATATAGAGCAGGTGGGGTAGAGACTCCTGGAACAAGCCGCAGAGACGGCACTTATTACTAATGGGGCGACTAGCCCATAGAGGGAGAAGATCTATTGAGGAGAAGCTGCCCATACGAATAAGGCAGAACTTAGCTTTGTAGTACAAGGAAAATGTATCAGTGATGTATATTTGCACTCCTCTTTTAATGTCGCTCCACATGACAAGGTCCGCATGTTTTCTGCTCCTGAGGGTCCAATGATCCAATTCAAAATATTTCTTATGAACCCCTATATTTAAAGCTATTTTGAACCGCTGGTGGAGGAGATTTAAATTCAGGAGGTCTGCTGCACCTTTGAGCTCCAGGGCTTCAGAAAGAGAGATCTTCCAAAGATTTGAGACACCAAGTTATTCGCTGATAGAACTTCCAGCAAAATTTGGTTCTTCAGAGAGCCTTCCTTTGCGGCATGTGCTAAGTGCATATATTAGAGGAGGCTAGCTTTCCGTACTAGAAGTTGATTTTTCAGCATGAATTCCAGCCTGATCTGGGCTGTAGAAGTGTGGTGAGGGAGCTTATACAGTGATCTGAAAACAGCACTCTGGGCATTGTTCAGAAAAATGTCCAGTCTCCCCGGGAAAGCTTCCATGTCATACCCAAATGTGGGGATGAGTTTGGCCTTCACTATGTTCAACAGAGGTTCATGGGTAAGCTGTTTTGTTCATTTGAAAATGGTTAAGAAATAGTAATTAGAAAAATACCTTGCAAATTCACTGAAAAAAACAAAGGTGACAGGGATGTTATACTTAGGCTCAGATTTTACTCGTACAAAACCATGGAAATTCAGCAGTTATTGTTACCTGAGCTAACTCTAACTTACACCTCTGCAATGCACGGCTTATGACCTCACATATTACATCACTCATGACATGGTCAGTGACATCACTCATGACATCACTGATGACATCTCAAATGACATCACTCATGACACATATACCAGTATACCACAAAGTTACAGCGATATACCGCAGCACAATATATAACTATTTTAACTCTTATAACGTTTACACTACTTACACTATTTCCACCAAGAATTAACATTTTACACATCATAATCTATATTCCTGACACATTACATCTACTTCCATTTGCCCCCTTTCACGCTAAGTCTGTTTCAAGTACCACACTCCACTCTCCTTCACTCCACTCTCCTTCACTCCACTCTATGACACTCCACTCTATGCTAATACACTCTACGCCACTCCACTCTAGATTACTCCACTGTAGGCCACTCCACTCTATTCTAATATACTGTATGCCACTCTACTCTTCCCCACACCACTCTACTGCAATCCACTGTGCACCACTCCACTGTATGCTATTACACTCTAAGCCACTCCATTCTATGGCGCTCCAACCTGCGCCATTCTACTGTATGCCACTCTACTCTACACTTCTCCACTCTATGCTATTCCACTGTACACAACTCCACTCTACGACACTACACTCTATGCTATTCCACTCGATGCCACTCCACTGTACACCAATCCAGTCTACAACACTCCACTTTACACTATTCCACTGTACACCACTCCACTCTACGTCACTCAACTGTATACCACTCCAATCTACAGCAATCCACTCTATCAAACGCCTCTGCAGTGTACACCACTTCACTGTATGCTATTTCACTGCACAGTGCTGCATTCTACTCCACTCCAGTCTACGCCACTCCACTGTATGCCACTACACTGTACCTCAATCCACTGAATGCTATTCCACTGTACGCAACTCCATTGTACGCTGTTCCTCTCTATGCCACTCCACTATACATTATTCCACTGTACGTCACTCCACTCTTGGTCACTCTACTTCACGCCACTCTACTCTACACCAGTCCACTCTATTCCACTCCACTCTACACTAATCAACTCTATGCCACTCAACTCTACGCCACTCCAGTCTACGCCACTCCACTGTACACTACTCCACTCTATTCTACTCCACTCTCCGCTATTCTACTGTACGCAACTCCGCTTTATGTCACTCCACTCTACCCTACTCCACTCTACGCCACTCCACTCTATGCCATTCTACTCTACACCACTCCACTGTATGCCATTCAACCGTACAGCTCTCTTCTACATGCCACTCCACCCTAAGCCACTCCACTGTATGCTATTTCACTGCATGATACTCCAGTCACTACATTCTACTATACTCCATTCTACGCTCTTCCACTCTACGCCACTCCACTGTACGACACTCCACTCTAAGCTATTCAACTGTATGCCGCTCCACTCTTGTTGGAAGATGGGTTATTGGGAGGGATAGGTAGGCACCTAACACCAGCAATTAGGCCACCAACACGGTATTGGGTCCTAAATGGGGTCTCCATAAATTATTCCCTTGCTCAACGCTTGGTAGCTGACACCGAGCAATAAGGCTTAACTTAGGAGACAGGCATGTAAAGCATTCAAAAACACCATTACAGTAAATCAGTAAGACACAACACACAATAAAAATTCCACATCAGTTTATAAAAATAGGAAACATGTTTATCTTTAAAACAACACCAGTACCATCAAAATCCAATGTAGGGAACCGAAGATTCGAATTTTTTAAGTATAAACACTTTCTAGTGCTTAGGAACCAATAGCACCACTTCTGTACATCTGGTCCCGCTTGACCGGGACAAAGTCAAAGTTTGAGGCCGACCGCGAAGGAGCCCTGCTCGGATACCCCACACGGTAGGCCCCCGTCAAAATTTTACCATCAGACATAGAAACTTTTCTGGAGCTTTTTCGCGGGGGGTCCTCAATGCTCTCCACCAGTCCTGATTCAGTGAGGGTTCGCTGGCTTGACTTTCCGCCAGCTCCCATTCAAACCCTGAAAATCGGACCTCTGGAGCTCTTCAGTGGGGCAAACCTGGAATCCGAGCCGGGTCGCAGTTGAAAGTGGCTGGCTTGGCCCTCGTGGTCGAGTTGGTCCCCTTATGAAACTTTTTCCCCAAAATTTCTCAAACTTTCCCAAACATCTTCTAGAAGGTCTCCTGGTGGGTTCCAAATGTCCAAAGCACAATTCCAACGTTCTGGAATCTCCTAGATGGTCCTTGGCAGGCCTGTACTTTAATTTCCACAATGCACTTGGTCCACCCCATTGGTAGCCAAAATGTAAAAACAGGGTAGATTATCACTTTTAAAGTGCCTATACCACCAAAGTTGAGTTTGCAGTAAATTTACCATTAAAAGCAGTGCTGCAAGACAGGGCTGCATTTAAAATGACTTCAGGCTCTCAGCAGTGCACACATGCAAGTGCAACAAAGGCTGCTGGCCTCTAAACTGCCATGTCCTATTATATACCAGGGACTTATAGGTAGTTCAATGTATTTGTTTGTGTTTAACATAGCACTAGCCCTGGGCCTCACTTGCAGAGCCCAGAGCACAGTCAGAGTCAGCTACCACCAGTGTCAGTGACCACAAAACCAAAATGGGGTGAATGGCCAAAAAGGGTGACTTTCTAACAACTCTACTCTAGTTCCCTGTATGCCGCTCCACTGTATGCTAATCGGCTCTACGCCACCCCAGTGTACTCTACTCTACTCTACATCACTCCGCTTTATGATATGGCATCGTATACCACTCCACTGTTTGCTACTCCAGTCTACAACACTACACGGTATGCTATTCCACTCTAACCCACTCTGCTGTATGCCACTCCAGTCTAGATCATTCCAATGTATGACACTTCACTGTATGCTACTGCATTCTACGCTACTTCACTGTACGCCATTCCACTCTACTCTATGTAAATATGTACCACTCCACTCTATGCTATTTCACTGAATGTAACTACATTCTACGCTCCTCCATTGTATGCTATTCCACTCTACCCCACTCCACTGTACAGCATTCCAGTCTATGCCCCTCCTCTGTAAGCCACTACACTCTATGCTACTATACTCTACGCTATTCCACTCTACGCCACTTCACAATATGCCATTACAATATACGCTATTCCACTCTATGCCACTCCACTATATGCTATTCCACTGTATGTCACTCCACTGTACGCAACTCCACTCTATGCCACTCTGCTGTATGCTATTCCACTCTACCCCACTCAACTGTACCACTATCCAGTCAGTATACGCCACTTAACTGAATGCCGCTACACTCTACGCTATTCCACTCTATGCTATTCCACTGTATGCCACTCCACTCTATATGCCACTCCACTCTACACTATTCCACTGTATGCCACTCCATTGTACAACTCTCAGGTTTTTGCCACTAAACTGTACACCACTACACTCTAAGCTATTCCACTCTACGCCACGCCATGCCACGCCACGCGACTATATGCCACTACACTCCATGCTATTTTACTCTATGTGACTCCACTCTACGCCACTCCACTCTACACTATTCAACTCTACACCACTCCACTGTAGGCTTCTCCACTCTACATCAATCCACTCAATGCTATTCCACTGTATGCAACTCCACTCTGCACCACTCACTCTATGCTACTCCACTCTATGTCACTCCACTGTATGCCACTCCAATATACGCTATTCCACACCACTATATGCTGTTCCACTGTATGCCACTCACCTGTATGCTACTCCGCTCTACACCACTCCACTGTATGCCACTCCACTCTACACCACTCCACTCTATGCTAATCCACTGTACGCAACGCCTCTCTATGCCACTCTGCTGTATGCTATTCCATTCTACCCCACTCAACTGTAAATCATTCCAGTCTGTGCCACTCAACTGAATGCCACTACAATCCATGCTATTCCAGTCTATGCTATTCTACTCTACGCCACACCACTATATGCCACTACGCTCTATGCTATTCCACTGTATGTAACTCTACTCTACGCCACTCCACCCTACGCTATTCAACTGTACGCCTCTCCACTGTATGCTTCTCTGCTCCAAACTATTCCACTGAACGTCACTCCACTCTACATCAATCCACTCTATGATATTCTACTGTATGCAACTCCACTATGCACCACCCACTCTATGCTATTTCACTCTACCCCACTCCACTGTCCGCCATTCCAGGCTATGCCACTCCACTTTACACCACTCGACTGTACACTATTCCACTCTATGCTACTCCACTGTACACCACTCCACTCTACCCTATTCAACTGAAAGCCACTCCTCTCTACGGTATTACACTCTACGACATTCCACTGTATGCAACTCCATTGTACGCTATTCCACTGTATGCAACTCCACTCTACGCCTCTCCACTGCATGCTATTCCAGTCTACCCACTCTTTGCCAATACACTCTACCCTATTCTACTGTATGCCACTCCACTCTACACCACTCCACTCTATGCCACTCCTCTGTATGCTATTTCACTCTAATCCACTCCACTGTATGGCACTTGAGTCTAGGCCACTCCAGTGTACGGCACTCCACTTTATGATACTCCACTCTACGCTAGTCCATTATACGCTACTCCACTGTACGACACTCCACTCTATGCTATTCCGCTACATGCTACTCCATTCTACTCTATTCCACTATATGCTACCTCTCTGTATTCTATTCTACTCTATGCCACACCAGTGTACGCCACTCCGCTCTACACTACTCTACTCTACTCTGCTATATGATATACCATTGGTGACACTCCACTCTAGAGCACTCCACTCTATGCCACTCCACTCTATGCTGCTCCACTGTACTCTGCTCCACTATGCACTATTCCAGTGTTCACCACTCCACTCGATGCCATTCCACTCTACGCCACTCCACTCAATGCTATTCCACTGTACGCCACTCCACTCTACACCATTCCAGTCTTCACCACTCCATTGTATGCCAATGACACTGTACGCCACAACACTCCATGCCACGACACTCTGTGCCACGATACTCTATGATACAGCACTCTACGACACAACACTGTATGACACTGCACTCTACACCACTTTAGTCTATGCCACTCCAGCCTACTCTGCTCTACAACTCTTCACTCCACTCTACAGCACTTTATGCCCCTCAACTCTACCAAACTCTACTCCTCTGTATTCTTGACCACTGTACAACACTGTATTCCAGTCTATTTCATTGTATAACACTGAACTCTAATCTATGCCACTCTACCACACTCTACAAGACTCTACACAGCTCCCTCTATACCACTCCACCACAATATTCTGCACTGTACTCTATAATGGACTACTCCACTCTGCTCCACTACTCCACTGTATACCACTCCACTCAAACACAGTGTGTCACTTAACTCTGCAACACTCCATGCCACACCCCTGTACCACTCTCTACTTTACTCTACCTTATTCTGCTCTACAACACTGTACTCAACTTTATTCCACTCCACTCTTCTCCACCCTACAGCAGTTTTCCACACTCTACAACACAGCATACCACTCCACAGTACAACTCCCCACTTCACTTTATAACACTTTACTCCAGTCTATCCTATGCCACTACACTGTACTCCACTCTACTGCACTTTACTGTATGAAGTACCACTCCACTGTATGCAACTTTTCTCCACTCTCCACTACACCACTCAACTCAACTCCACTGTACAATTCTTTACACCACTCTACGCCACTGTACAACACTCCACTTTACGCCACTCCACTCCACAACACTCTACTCTGCTCTATGCAAGCCCACTCTACAACACTCTACTGCACTCTATCCCACTATAGGTCACTCTACTCATCTCCGTGCCAGTGCTTCTCAAACTTTTTAAAACCATGATCCACTTTTTAGTACGATAAACTTTTGCAAACCCACCTAAATTTAATAGATGTGAGGCAGGGAATTTTTTAATGTAACTAAAACATTGTGTGCTAACACATTGATGTTTGCAGACACCACATTTTCCATTGAAATGGTCACAAAAAGTGCACAGACAAAGTTTTATGCATAAAACTATATTGCACACAAATGATAATATGTCGAAATTGGGTTTCAGTGAATATTTATTATTTGTGCATCACCAAGTAAAGTGTCCTGATTCATTCTGATCCCGCTAAAAATCTTTGTTTCCATCACACTTCAGAATTACAAATAAAGTGCTTTATTTTGCTTTCCTGATTGTTGAATGTGTACTGTTCATTTATAGGTATTCACATTTTGTTGTGTGTTAGGAAACAAAATGGCATCCTCCAGCTTTCCTTTTACAGTTCATGTACCACAGCAGTAGTCATATAATTCACTTTACTTGTCTTTCTCTGACTGCTGAGAGGAGTTTGTAAAACACCAGTTCTCGTGTTAACAAATAAGCAGCAGAAGAAACATGCCGGACAACTGACCTCACTCTTTGAAACTGCAGCAAATGTGACACAATAAATACAGAATTTAAAGCCATTTTTGTTATTTCCCTGGACTTTGGCGACCCACGGTTTTGGAAATACTGTTCCACGCCCCTACCCTCCACTCTACAAAACTATAATCCACCTATACCATTGTACGACACTCTACAAAACTATGTGCCACTTTGCGACACTCTACTCCACTCTAAGACACACTATACAACTCAGTTTATGCCACTCAACTTGACTTTACTCTACTCTACTCTATGACACTATCCCATTATACTCCACTCTACTCCACTACTCCACTGTACTCCACTCAATGCCACTTTATGCCACTTGACTCTACAACACTTTATACCCCTTCATGACACTGTACTGTATGCCACTCTACTCTACAACACTCTACTCCACTCTATGCCAGTCCACTGTACTCCACTCGATGACACTTTCCAACAGTCTACAAAGGTGCCACTCCACTGTACACCACTCCACTCTATGCTTCTCCACTGTACGCCACTCCACTATACGCTATTCCACTGTACACCACTCTACTCTATGCCACTCCACTTTACGCAACTCCACTCTATGCTATTACACTATATGCCACTCCACTCTACCCAACTCCACTACACACCACTCCGCTGTACTCCACTCTGTGAACTGTACTCCACTCAACGGCACTCTATGCCCCTCCACTCTACCACAAATTACTCCATTCTATAGCACTCCACACTATAGCACTCCACTCCACTTCACTTCACAGTACTGCACTCTAAGACACTCCACTGTACAACACTCTCCTCCACTGTACTGTACGACACTCCATATAATGACACTCCACTCAACGACGCTGGACTGTATAATTTGAAATAACATTTTTATTAAATATTTTAAAAAACGTTGAAATTCAATTAAAGAAAACAAAGGTTAAGGATAAGTTATAGCTAGGAAAACTGTATTTATTCTTTCTATATAAACCCAATTTAAACTATACAAACATCAGAAATTATAATGTTATAGTTACTACTTAAATGTATAATTTATGCACCACCAGTTATAACTTAAATGTATAATTTACACACCACCCTCAATTTACTATAAGACATGCCCCTCCGTACACAGTCTTGTCACCTCACTCGCCACAACATGCCGTGTCTGCCACTGTTTATTCATATGTTTACTCTTCAAAAAGGGGGTGGGGACGTATGCGTCACTCCATTTAAAAAATCTGGGGAAGGTAAATCCCCTTGTTTCCCACGGTTCCTACGCCCTAGCCCTTTCCTTCTGGAGAGCCCTTTAAGGCTATGTACCCTCCCTCTCTTTTTTCACAGCTGCGTCACTCTTCTAGTTCATGTTCCTCCCGCATGTACCTTCTGAAGCTTCACTGGAATCTAAATAGAAATGTAAAAGAATGGAAAGAAAAATGCATTCGCAGAGTAAAACAATTGCCTCACCAGCCCTGCACCAAAGTGCTTTTCTTTTAGGCATATGTGCAGGTGAAATCAGGCAAAATGCTGTCACTCATAGGGCAAGGAAACTAATGGCAGAGGTAGACTGACCCATTACCCCATCCTTTATGCTTTGGAGGGAGGAAGCAATATGTGAGCGACAGCTGAACAGACAAATGGATGAAAACTGCCAACCTAAAGCCCCTCTGGGTGTAAGCATGGACGGGTGTTGCATGTGTGTGGTTGTGTGTGTGTTATCAGCGTGAAAATTTGTTCCTCATTTGCTTACACAATGCACCCCGACTTGTTGGACCTGGAGCAGTGTAATCCCAATATGGACTTTGGTGCTTCCCAACTGGACCAGATTCTAGTTTATTAAGTCTTGCACATCAAATTAAAGCTTCAACATTCTCAATAAGAATGACAGACGAGGACTAAAGTTTAAAAGTTTACTCAAAGAATATAAGAGCAGAGATACATAAGCTGAACCATCGATCAGTTAGTAAAATGATACATGAATCATAAGTTCAAAGAACTCAGTAAAGTTCTGCAGAAATTCCAGCAAAGATTTGTCTTCTAAAATGGGGAAAAAGTGAGTCCCCCAACAGTAAAAAAGCAGGTCTATTTGTAGGAGTTTGGATAAAAGATTTCTTACATTTACTACACAAGAAAGTGGTTACCAGGATATGCACCAATGAGGAACAAGCAAGACGAAATTTTTTACTGCAGAATACATTTGAAGATTCTCTCATAATACTATTACATCAGATTTAGATATTCTCAGAGTCTTTTCAGGTAATGTAAGTTGATACATAGTGTGTAATGCAGCCTGAGACAGCCAGGTTGACCTTGATTAGGGAGCACTTATGAAGATAGTGTGTATGGGGGCGTAACCTTAAAGATAAAATTCCTCCCCCATACTAAAAGTATCCTTTATTAGAAGAGTGGGAGGGAAGGTTAAAAAATATGTATATAGGGATATGAGGATATAATGGTTCTATGACCCTAAGGCACCAACATGTTTCAGCCCTGTTCTATCAGCCTGAAAAAGGTCTTGGGCTTTCGTCAGGTTGGGTAGCGAAGAAGTCACTCCCCCAAAGACGTGACTAACGTGTGCTGGTTACATTGAGCATGCGATTTGCATGTAAAAATTTTAAAAACGGTTTACTTGCTGCTGCTTTGGGAATTACCTGCAGTGAGAGAAAAGAGGTACAATGTACATGCCATAAATTTCAGTTTCAGGTGCTGCCATACAGTAGTGAACGCAACATAGTGGTGAGTCATCTCAGTGTAGTCCCCAAAACAGTTTGTGCCTTCAGTGTTTAGTCTCATAGAGGCATTATATACAGGATTGCGCCCCATTTGGTGATCCCAATATTATAACACACTCATGCATACATTCACTCTTGTGTACTTCCAATCATTATTGTGGTACAGTTGAATGTCATAATATGCGGTTAGTATAATCATGTTTGTGATCGTTGTATCACTTTCCCATTGCAAAGCCTCAAGCAAGGTCTTGCCACACTTATACAAACAAGAGTCTATCGTGCGTGGCTTTTAAAATCACTATATAATACACTATGTTACACGTGGTGAGGGAGCCACTCACCCAATTTAAATGAGAAATATGTTCCCACGGGGGCATGAGAGGGAGGCCTTGTAGTCACACTCTAGATCGCGGGAGACAGAAAGAATGCCAAGCCTTGTTAGAAAATAGCATTATTGTTTTGTCAACAACACGGAGGCAAATTATTCAGAGGTACAGATGCATGCAGCGACTACTCCGGTGTCATAGAGAAGCCTGACTTACTTCGTCAAAGGCCCCATCCCTTCCCTGAACCTGTATTCAGCTCTACTCCCTTGCATGCAGTGACCGAGTGAAGAGTGCTTCCAGTTTTAAGTACTCACGTTTAATCGAGCCGATCCGTAGATCGCTGTTCATGACCAGCCTTACTTCTGGGTAGACGCTCCACCCATATTGATGTGGGAGACGCTGATACGTCGGCAGGAGGGGGCTCGTCTGGAGGGAGGAGGCCGAGTCAGCCGGTTGCCTAGTTAAGCTCAGTATGACAAGCACTGACCAGGTGCTGGTACTACTTTGTCTCAACTCTCTACGTGCGGCAGAGCTTGCGCACGTGCAAAATGATCTTCGCTTTTAGAGAGGGCTGTGATGCCATGACTTTTTTTCTGCACATCGCTTTCTTCAACTGTGTGAATGTGTTTCATGAGGGGAAATATGGGCAACCTAGTTACCACTTGAAGGTAGCTAGAAATGCGTGAAAAATGGTTGTATCAAATCACTTCAAATATTACTGTGTATGCTGCATACTGGACATATACCCTTTTATTTATGTCCAAATACGTGAAAGGTTGTACCATTCATGTCGCCATATCACTGTGTGTACTGCATACTGCACATATATACTTTATTTTGGGCCATTTATAGATAAGAATACCACGTCTCCTCATATATAAAGTATATGTTGGCAATAAGTACGATCATGGCTAAATGGTGATACTGTATTTCAGGATAAGTTGTTCAACTGATTCCAGGGGATATCGTCGTTGAGTCCTCTTATATGTGTCTGCAGACGATATACCCAACGTTGCTCTTTAGTAAGAAGTATTCTACTGATCCCAATTTGTTGGGGTAGTTTCTCTTTTTTTTAAAAATATCTTTATTTGGTTTTTTCCAACAATTTGAACTCCCCAAAACCCACCCCCACCCTCCCAGGTCAGACAGGCTAAAAATACAATTTCATCATTTCATAATCTCATAACTTCATAATTTCATAATCATGTTACATTATCCTCAACATTGAATAATCTCTCAACATACCATGTGATTAAACAGACTACATAATAATATACCACTAGATATTACTTTGGGATTGGCACCATTCTATTAGAGGAGACCAGACTCTCAACCCCCTTTTACGCAGTTTCCTGCCTTTCCGTTTATAAATAGCAGCTTCCAAATTAGAAATTGCCAATAACC
Organism: Calotriton arnoldi; assembly: GCA_963921515.1. Classification (NCBI taxonomy): domain Eukaryota; kingdom Metazoa; phylum Chordata; class Amphibia; order Caudata; family Salamandridae; genus Calotriton; species Calotriton arnoldi. Next base: position 525,191 of record CAWUFW010004574.1, read on the forward strand.
TAGCTAGCCACTGATGAAAAGGCGGTGCAATAGGATCCAGCCAAGCCGAGGCTATACACAATCTTAACACTGCCATGGCGATAAAAATAAGTTCATGACCTATTCTGGGATTACTCGGATCTGTGACACCCAATAGAATAACATCACTAGACAGAGCTACATCACTTTGCAATACGGCAGACAGGAATTTCTCAATGTTTTGCTTTAATGACGTCAGGCCATCACAAGAAGAGTAAATATGTACACAATCAGCGTTAAATAGCATGCATCTAGGGCAGCAAGTCCCCTTGCCACTCCCCCATTTGGCGATTTTATCTGGAGTATAGTATAAAAAAAAACATGTTTTTATAAAATTGTGCTTGAAGTTTTGTAGACATAAGAATTGTTTGAGACATTGAATAGGCATAATTAAATTCATCCATAGTTATACCAATTTTCCCCTGCCACTTTTGTGATGTTTTCTCCAGATCATCCGGAAACAGTGCATTTAAATGGGAATATATTCCCCCAATAGTGCTTTTTTAATGTGAATTAATGTTTCCACTAAGGTTATTTTTTCGGGCAGAGCCCTTCCCCCACCCTTCGTAATAAAAGTCTCTAATTTGAAGATATTTAAAAAATCCCGCCAGTCCAGTTGAAAGTTTTTTTTAATTCTTCAAAGGATTGTATCCCTGCAGGGGAAAAGAGGCACCCTATATGAGTTATTCCTGCAGCATTCCATTTGTTAATGCAGTTATGTTTAAAAATATCCGGCAGAGCTGGGTTATCCCTTAGGGAGTATAAAATGATACACGTCCGATACCCAACATTCTTCTTACAGCCTTCCAAACCTTAAACCCATTAATCAGTGTTTTAAATTTCACTTTTTTATGGTAGCTATCATGTAAATGTCGCCAGAGATATCCGCTGCTTTTACTGCCCAAAATTAGCTGAAAGATAGATGCCGAGCCACCCCGGGTGTCATCTCCATCCCAATATTCTGTAATAGCTCACTACTATAAAGCAGCACAGATGCCCAATAATATGCTTTAAGGTTTGGGAGAGCTAATCCTCCTCTTTCTTTAGAAAGGGTCAAAAGTTTATACGCTCGCCAGGGTTGCGAGTATGCCCAGATAAAACTTGAAAAAGTGCGCGCCATAGATTTAAACCAATGATCTGAAAATTCTAAGCATATTGCTCTAAATAAATATAAAATTTTAGGGAAAAAAACATTTTCAAAGCATTAGCCTTACCAATTAAAGATAGATGTAGATTGTCTAAGCGACGAAGATCTTTCTGCATTGAGCCCAGCATTGGCTTCATATTTAGGTCCACCATATTCCCAAGATTAGATGTAATGCAAATACCTAAATATGTAGCCTTATCCACCACTCGGGGTCGCGCATCTCACTTTTATTGTTCAGCACGACCTGTGTTTTCCCCTGGTTGAGTGCGTATCCAGATACTAACCCAAATTTATGAGCCTCACTTTCAATAGCCGACATGGCTGTGTTGGGATCAGCTGTCACGACCGCTATGTCATCGGCGTATGCCAAAATCTTGGTCGGATATTCTTGTGTCAAAATCGGTGCTATTTCTCTGTTTCCCTCCAATCTACGAATGAAGGGATCAATGTAGATCGCGAAAAGCAATGGCGAACATGGGCACCCCTGTCGTGTTCCTCGAGAAATGATCAACTCTTTGGTGAGGCTACCATTCACCATCACCATGGCCCTAGGGTTGGCATATAATTTTTGCACTGCCTGAATAAACCCCTTTTTAATTCCAACCCTGGACATAGCAGCCCACAAAAATTGCCAGGAGACCCTGTCAAAGGCCTTCTCTGCGTCAAGAAGAACCAATGCCATTGGGTCTCCTGTAACGTCTGTGCTATCAAATAAAGTGATCACTCTCTGGATGTGATTAATAGTTGATCTCCCTGGTACAAAGCCATGCTGGTATTTAGCAATTACTTTATGAATGATAGGGGCAATTCGATTCGCCATAACTTTTGAATATATCTTAGAGTCTGTATTAATAAGAGTAATAGGGCGGTATGAACCTAGCTGATCTGGAGATTTTTTTTTTTAAGAAAAATGACTATCTTTGCCCTAGACCAGGACTTAGGGGCTGTCCCCTTTAAAAATGTGTACAATTAAGTCAAATACAATATCTTTGATCTGATCTAGAAACGCTGAGTAAAATTCGAAGGTATATTATCCAAACCAGTTGCTTTCCCTTTCGGTAAATTTTTGATTGTAGTTAAAATTTCTTCTATGTAAGGGATTTCATCTAAGGTAGACTGATCTTCCACATCGAACCTATCGAAGCCGCCTCTATCCAAATATTTTTCGATATTTTCTAGGTCACCCTCCCCTCCTCAGTATACAAAGTACTATAAAATCGCCAGAATGCCTCTCTAATGCGTTCTGGATCAGATATTTGGCCTTCGACTGGGTCCTGTATTTCACGTATCAAGTTTACTGAAACCTGTTGCCTCATACGTATAGCCAGCTGATGGCCGACCTGCTCATTGACCTCGTATAACATCTCTTTATGTGCTGCGGCTTTTTTTATGGCTTTGACGGTAAAAATATTTGTAATTGCAGCCTTTGCGATTGCCACCTGGCTCTGTATTCTAGTTATTTCTTCTACCCCTTGAATCCCTCTGGTCACCCTTATCAGTTCTTCTTCGGCCAGTCCAAGATTTTCCTGCAATTCCCTCATGGATTCTCTAGCCAGTTTGTTAGACTTCAATGAATATTGCATCGTTTCTCCTCGAATCCCTGCTTTTAGAGCGTCCCATAAAACTTCAATTGATACACTCCCGATGTTATCCTTTAAAAGTTAGGGATCCACTCTCTCATGTGAGCGCAATATTTGTCGTCTAAAAGCAAGGATTTCTCAAATGTCCATGATCTAGGGGTTATATTTCCTGATGTGATTTCTAGAGTACAAATTAGAGGGTTATGGTCTGAAAGAATTCGGGGCAACTTCACAATTTGAAACTTAGATCTAAGTGAATTAGACATCAGAATATAGTCTATTCTTACGTGAGTACAATGTGGGTTGGAGAAAAAGGTATACCCAGGATCATTAGGGTTGGAAGTCTGCCATCCATCTACAAGCCCATTGTTAGAAATGGGATCTCTAGTTGGCAAGAGCTTGCACCTTTGTCCAAGTAGGGACCCTTCTCCCTAGTCAGGGTAAGGGAGTTACACTCCTAAAATAACCCCTGCTCACCCCCTTGGTAGCTTGGCACGAGCAGTCAGGCTTATTCTAGAGGCAGTGTGTAAAGCATTTGCACATAACCAACAGTAATACAGTGTAAGCACTACAAACGGACACCACACCAGTTTAGAAAAATAACCAATATTTTTATATACTCAAGACAAGACCAATTACGACAAAAATCCACAATACTATACTTTAAAAATGAATGCTTGATAAGGTAACTTCTTCTTTGCAGGAATGGTTCAAAAACAAAGTTCGTACGAGTCGGTAGCTCCGTCCGAGTCTACCGCGATGCTGAATTACACAGAGTCCAACAGTTCCAGCCGACCGCGTCGCTACGGGCCAGCAGAGTCGTGAACAGACTCGGTCACAGTACCTTTCTCGTTGTGGCTGGTACGGAGTGTACGAGCCGGTCGGCGTTCGTCGCGGTGCAAGACGGAGCGATGCAAGGTGCGGTGTCCCTCGATGCGGTGCAGGCAGCGGCTCGATGAGCGTCATGCAGACGGAGTCGGTGAGTCCAAGGCGTGCGATGCAGGGTGAGACGATGCTCGATGCGGTGCTGACAGGTTGCGATGCAGGCGACCAAGCCGGAGTGCGGGAGCTGGCGTCGGACAGCGGTGCGAGTCGGAGCGGTGCGTCGCAAACGTGCGAGCGGTGCCCCAAATGCGATGCGGTCACGACTGTTGAGCCAGTTGCAGCGACAGCGTCGGTCTGGTCCGGCTGGCACAGGGAAGCGATGCGATGCGAACTGCGGTGCCCACAGGTCACGGTGCAAGCAGCGGCTCGGTGTTGACGGCGTCGGACGTCGCCTACGGTGAGACCAGGGTTGCGATGCGAAGCGGGGCGATGCGGTCTGCGGTGCAAACAGGTCACCGGTCAGGGATGGATTCGGTTGACGGAGTCGGTTGCAGTTCCCTTCCTCTGTGGCAACTGAAACAGCGTTCCAGAAGCGGTACCCAGAGGCTTGTGAAGTCTTTGCAGTCCCTGAGACTTCTTAACAGGAGGCCAGCTCGGTTTCAGGCCCTTGGAGATACTCAGCACAAGTTTGTAGAAAGTTCAGTCCTTTCACTGCCCAAGGCAGAAGCAGCAGCTGCAGGCCAACCCAACAAAGCAACAACACAGCAAAGGGGCAGTACTCCTCCTGGCAGCTCTTCCAGCTCTTCGTCTTGGCAGGTTCCTTGATTCCAGCGAGATCTAAATTCATGGGGTCAGGGCCCCAATATTTATATCCCAAATTCCTTTGTTCTCTGAAGGCAGAGAGGCCTTTGCCTAGTCCAAACCAGTTCTGGAGCACTTTGTTGACAAGTCTCCGTCCCTTCTTTCAGAGAGTAGGCCAGGGATATCAGACGCACCACAGGAGGTGGAGCCAGCATTGTGGAGGGAAGGCACTGTCCTATTCAGGGCCCAGGTGCAACTCCTCCCACCCATCTACATGTAGATCTTGCTATTCAGCCCTGTGCTGACTCACCCTGACTCCTGGCATCCCCCAGCCCCTGTCACTCACACTCCAGACAAGGAATACACAACCTCGCAGAGGCAGGCTTGGATGGTTAGACAAGAAAATACCCACTTTCTAAAAGGGGTATTTTCAAACACAGAATGTTAAAACCAACTTCACTAAAAGATGCATTTTATCATTCTGAGTCCAGGCATACTAAACTCGAATTTCTACCATGTTCCCGGGGTCAGTTAGGATTATAAGCTGTAATAATCAAACCTGCCCATCCTGGCCTATGGGGAACAGGTAGCCTTGCAATAGTGAAAAACGAACTAGGCTGTAATTCACTATCAGGACATGCCACACACACCAGGGCATGTCCTACCTTTCGCATACAACGCACCCTGCCCACAGGGGTACCTTGGGCCTACCTTAGGGGTGACTAACATGTAGAAAAGGGAAGGCCTAGGGACTTGCAAGTGTGCGCACTTGCCAAGTCGACATGGCAGCCCCATGCTGCGCACAGGCTCTGCGATGGCAGGCCCGAGTTACTTTTTACGGGCTGCTTGCGTGGGTGGCACAATCCAGTGCTGCAGCCCACCAACAGCATTTGGTCTATCGGCCCTGGCACTCGTAGTGCACTTTACAAGGGACTGACACATAAACCAAATAGGCCAATCATGGAAACGCCAATCCGTAACACATTTTATACAGGAGCACTTGCACTTTCCCACTGGACAGCAGTGAGGAAAGTGCGCAGAATCATTACACCAGCAAAAACAGAGTCAAAACCGGGAGGTCAGAAAGCAAAAAGTCAGGGGAAACACGCCAAAAGATGCCAAGTCTAACACATGTCCCCTCCAGCTGAAAGTAGGGAGAACTACCCAACCCCATTGGAGTTCTCTTCACTAAGGCGGAAGAACCTGGACAGACCATCTGCGTTGGCGTGTTCTGTACCAGGACGGTGTTCCACCGTAAAGTCCATCCCCTGTAGGGAGATGGACCACCTCAGCAGTTTTGGATTCTCACCCCTCATTTGCATCAACCATCTGAGGGGCCTGTGGTCTGTCTGAACCCGGAAGTGAGCCCCAAACAGGTATGGTCTCAACTTCTTCAGCGCCCAGACCACAGCAAAAGCTTCCTTTCTATGGCACTCCACCTCTGTTCCCTGGGGAGTAGTCTCCTGCTAAGGAAGACTACAGGCTGATCCAGGCCCTCTTCGTTCAGTTGTGAGAGCACTGCTCCCACACCATGCTCTGAAGCGTCAGTCTGCACGACAAATTCCTTGGAGAAGTCAGGTACCTTGAGCACGGGCGCCGTGCACATGGCTGCCTTCAGGGCATCAAAAGCTTTCTGGCAGGACTCAGTCCAGATCACTTTCCTGGGCTGCTTCTTAGAAGTCAGCTCTTTAAGGGGGCAACGATGGTGCCATAGCCCTTAACAAATCTCCTATAGTAGCCGGTGAGACCTAAGAAGGCTCTCACCTCTGTCTGGGTCTTGGGGGGCTCCCAAGACAGAATGCTGTCAATCTTGGGTTGTAGGGGCGCCACCTGGCCGCTTCCTACCTGGTGTCCCAAGTACACCACAGAACCCTGCCCGATCTGGCACTTACTGGCCTTGATCGTGAGGCCTGCACCTTGCAGAGCCCTCAACACTTTCTCAAGGTGCTGTAAATGTTCTTCCCAGCTGGAACTGAACACAGCAATGTCATCCAGGTAGGCGGCACTGAAATCCTCCAGCCCAGCCAACACCTGATTGACCAACCTCTGAAAGGTGGCAGGGGCATTCTTCAACCCAAAGGGCATCACCCGGAATTGGTAATGACCTTCTGGGGTTGAGAATGCTGATCTCTCCTTGGCCCCATCGGTTAAGGCAATCTGCCAGTACCCAGACGTCCAATCAAACGTGCTGAGGAACCGGGCAGCTCCCAACCGATCAATGAGCTCATCAGCTCTGGGGATGGGGTGCGCGTCAGTCCTGGTGACGGCATTGAGCCCACGGTAGTCCACACAAAACCGGAGTTCTGGAGTGGCAACGGGCGCAGCAGCCTTTGGGACCAAGACCACTGAGCTGGCCCAAGGACTGTGGGAGGGCTCAATCACCCCTAACGCCAACATCTTAGAGACCTCCTCCTTGATGCTGGCTCTGACCCGGTCAGTCAACCTGTAAATCTTGTGCTTCACAGGAGGGCTGTCACCAGTGTCCACGTCATGGGTACACCAGTGAGTAACACCGTGGGTCAGAGAGAACAGTGGGGCGAACTGTCCCAACAACTGGTGACAGTCCCCCTGCTGCTCCTGAGTCAGAGTAGGGGAGAGGATCACACCTTCTACTGACCCATCATGCTCCTTGGTAGACAGGAGGTCAGGGAGAGGCTCACTCTCATCTTCCACCCCATCATCTGTCGCCAAGAGCATACTCACTTCGGACCTCTCGAAGTGGGGCTTGAGGCGGTTCACGTGAAGGACCCTCAAAGGGTTCCTTGGAGCTTGCAAATCCACCAGGTAGGTGACGTCACTTTTGGGCTCCACCACCTCATATGGCCCAGTCCACTTGTCCTGCAAGGCACAAGGTGCCACTGGGGCCATGACCCACACTTTTTGCCCAGGTTGAAATTCGACCAGAGTGGCATTCTGGTCATACCATCTCTTCATTTCTTCCTGGCTTGCTTCTAGGTTCGCCTGAGCGAGTTTCCTGAAGTGGGCAGTTTTGTTTCTAAAGGCCAGCATGTAGGAAAACACATCCTGGGGAGTTTTCCTGGGAGCTGCCTCCCAGCCTTCCTTTACCAAACTCAGAGGTCCTCTGACAGGGTGGCCATACAGGAGCTTAAAGGGGCTGTACCCAAGAGACTTCTGAGGCACCTCCCTGTATGCAAAGAGTAGGTATGGCAAGAGGACGTCCCACTTACGCCTCATGGGTTCTGTTAGACCCTTGATCATGCCTTTCAAGGTCTGGTTGAATCTCTCCACCAGACCGTTTCCTTGTGGGTGGTAAGGAGTGGTGAACTTGTAGGTTACACCGCACTCCTTCCACAGGGATGTCATATACTTGGATATGAAATTGGTCCCCCTATCAGAAACCACCTCTCTGGGGAATCCCACACGGGAAAAGATCCCCATTAACGCCCGGCCCACCACTGGCGCCGTCGTTGTCCTGAGAGGGATTGCCTCCGGGTACCGGGTGGCATGGTCCACCAAGACCAGGATGTACCTGTTGCCCATGGCTGTCTTGGGATCCAGTGGCCCCACAATATCCATCCCTACCCTTTCAAAGAGTGTACCAACAACAGGAAAAGGTTGGAGAGGAGCTTTGACCTTCCTCCCACTCTTACCACTTTCCTGGCAAGTTTGGCAAGACCTACAGTGTGCATCTGACTGCCTTCGCATTTGGGGCCAAAAGAAGTGGGTGACAAGCCTGTCAAAGGTCTTGTCCTGCCCCAAATGTCCTGCCAAAGGCACGTCATGAGCCAGACCCAGTAGGAAGGTCCTGAAGCGCTGGGGTACCACCAGCACACGGGCTGACCCAGGCTCAGCAACCTTAGGCTCACTGTATAGGAGACCACTCTCCCAGTAGATCAGATGTGACCCAGACTGATTACCAGCTGCCTGGTCTGCAGCCTGCCGCCGCAGACCCTCCAGAGTAGGGCACTCGTTCTGCTCCCTGCAGAACTCCTCCCTGGTGGGACCCCCTTCTTGCTGCCAATGGGTCAGCTCAGAGATGTCTCCCAGTTCGGCTACCTGCTCCCCTGTAGGCACCGGGCGTCCCCCTCGAGGTCCGCCTCCTCCCGGTCCGTGCGAACTTCGGGGGCCGGTTTCCGCGCCCCTGCCCTTTCTCTTGGCAGGGACTTGGGCCACTGTTCCAGGCTCCAAGTCCTCTTGATCACCCTTTCTGGCTGCCATTGACCGAGTAGACACGCATGCCCACTCTGGCAACCCAAGCATCTCCAAGTGAGACCTGAGCTCAACCTCCTTCCATAAGGACTGCTCCAGGTCGTTACCTAGCAGCAATCTACAGGCATGGTAGGGCTCACAACCACCCTCAAGGGACCTGAGACCCCCATTCAAAGGGAACCTGCGCCACCATACATTGGCGCTCTGAGTTGTCTACAGCAACTACTTGGTGGAATGCTCCTGGGACTACTTGCTTCTCAGACACCAGGTGACACCGGACTGAGGTCACACTGGCTCCAGTATCTCTGAGAGCCTCTACCCTGTTCCCATTAATGGTCACCCAGGTGCTATATTTCTTTGTGTTAGGGGGCACCTGGTTTCCTGGGACCATCTCACTGTCCCCTAGTGAGACAAGGGTCATTTCTGCGGGATCCCCACCCTCCTGTGGGCACCCCTCCTCCCCAAGCGCTACACTAGCCAACACTTTGGACTGTCCACCGGTGGGTGGCTGTGTCCCCTTCGGGCACTTGGGGTCCCCCTTAAAGTGACCTACCTGGTCACATGCATAACACATTTGCGGGGGCCGGTCTCAACAGGCTTCCCTGTAGAGACCCCTTTCTTCTTATCACCGGGGGCTGGGAACCTTTACCCTGGGTACTAGTTTGGGGCCCTTTAGAGAACTCCTGTGCTTTACCCTTGTCCCCCACCTTTCTGCTGGGGACCCTGCCCACCTTTGGCTGAGTCTCCCCAAACGCTTTCTTGTGGACCCTGGTACTCACCCAGCGGTCCGCTTCCATAGCAAGCTTCCTGGGGTCAGTTAGCTTACTATCCACTAGGTGCTGGCGCAGATCTGCAAAACATAGACTAGACAAGTGCTCCCATGCAATCAAGTTGTAGAGCCCCTGAAAATCTGTTACACTACTGCCCTTTACCCAACCATCCAGCGACCTGCAGAACACATCCACACATTCCAACCAAGTGTTGGCATCAGACTTCTTACTGGACCTGAACTGATCCCTGTACTTTTCAGGAGTAAGACCATACTTAGTGAGAAGGGCATCCTTCATGTCAGCATAGGTGAGGTGATACCCCTTACCCAAAGCTATCAGAGCATCCCTTGCTTCTTCAGGGAAAAGTGGCCACAATCCTGCTCCCCAATTCTCCTCAGGGACCCCATTCATGTGTATGGCTGCCTCATAACCCTGAAACCACCTTTGTATGTCATCCCCCTTCTTGAACTCCTTGCCTACATTCTTGGGAATGTGCACAATCCTGTCTGCCTTCCTGGACGAATTGCTGCCACCATCTGAGCCTGACTTACTCCTAAGTTCTAGCTCCTTCAGTTCTCTCTCATGCTCTAAGAGCATCTTCTTCTCCTCCATGGCCAATCTCTTCTCCTCCCGCTCACTCTCCAGCCTGAGCTTCTGCAGCTCAAACTGCCTTGCCTCCCGCCTGTCCTCCAGCTCCTCTGGGGACAGACTGCTGCTGCCTGACCTGGCGGGTTCCCCCCAACCAAAAGCACATCCACCCTGGAAATAGGCTCCTCCACCTCCTCACTGAGATTACCAGGCTGCCCACTGGCATGTCTGGCTGCTACCCAGGCCCTCAGCGCCTTCTGTAGCTCCTCCTTCCTTGTGAGGCCTTTAATTTGGACTTTCAGGTTTTTACAAATTGCTCGTAGTTCCTTTACGGTGTAGGTTTCCAACCTATCCTCCTCAAAGATAACTTCCAGAGATGCAACGGATGATGCAGCTGAGTCAGGCATGACAAAAGTAGTGAGTTGAAAACTGGCAAGATCAAAAATAGGCCAACCGAAAAAGAGACAGTATGTGGTACGTAATGGTCTGCGATATGGTAGTAGTGCACACCAATCACTGTAAGTCAAGTGCAAACACAAGTCCTATCCTCACCGCTGACAACCAATGTTAGAAATGGGATCTCTAGTTGGCAAGGGCTTGCACCTTTGTCCAAGTAGGGACCCTTCTTCCTAGTCAGGGTAAGGGAGTTACACTCCTAAAATAACCCCTGCTCACCCCCTTGGTAGCTTGGCACGAGCAGTCAGGCTTATTCTAGAGGCAGTGTGTAAAGCATTTGCACATAACCAACAGTAATACAGTGTAAGCACTACAAACGGACACCACACCAGTTTAGAAAAATAACCAATATTTTTATATACTCAAGACAAGACCAATTACGACAAAAATCCACAATACTATACTTTAAAAATGAATGCTTGATAAGGTAACTTCTTCTTTGCAGGAATGGTTCAAAAACAAAGTTCGTACGAGTCTGTAGCTCCGTCCGAGTCTACCGCGATGCTGAATTACACAGAGTCCAACAGTTCCAGCCGACCGCGTCGCTACGGGCCAGCAGAGTCGTGAACAGACTCGGTCACAGTACCTTTCTCGTTGTGGCTGGTACGGAGTGTACGAGCCGGTCGGCGTTCGTCGCGGTTGCGGTGCAAGACGGAGCGATGCAAGGTGCGGTGTCCCTCGATGCGGTGCAGGCAGCGGCTCGATGAGCGTCGTGCAGACGGAGTCGGTGAGTCCAAGGTGTGCGATGCAGGGTGAGACGATGCTCGATGCGGTGCTGACAGGTTGCGATGCAGGCGACCAAGCCGGAGTGCGGGAGCTGGCGTCGGACAGCGGTGCGAGTCGGAGCGGTGCATCGCAAACGTGCGAGCGGTGCCCCAAATGCGATGCGGTCACGACTGTTGAGCCAGTTGCAGCGACAGCGTCGGTCTGGTCCGGCTGGCACAGGGAAGCGATGCGATACGAACTGCGGTGCCCACAGGTCACGGTGCAAGCAGCGGCTCGGTGTTGACGGCGTCGGACGTCGCCTACGGTGAGACCAGGGTTGCGATGCGAAGCGGGGCGATGCGGTCTGCGGTGCAAACAGGTCACCGGTCACGGATGGATTCGGTTGACGGAGTCGGTTGCAGTTCCCTTCCTCTGTGGCAACTGAAACAGCGTTCCAGAAGCGGTACCCAGAGGCTTGTGAAGTCTTTGCAGTCCCTGAGACTTCTTAACAGGAGGCCAGCTCGGTTTCAGGCCCTTGGAGATACTCAGCACAAGTTTGTAGAAAGTTCAGTCCTTTCACTGCCCAAGGCAGAAGCAGCAGCTGCAGGCCAACCCAACAAAGCAACAACACAGCAAAGGGGCAGTACTCCTCCTGGCAGCTCTTCCAGCTCTTCGTCTTGGCAGGTTCCTTGATTCCAGCGAGATCTAAATTCATGGGGTCAGGGCCCCAATATTTATATCCCAAATTCGTTTGTTCTCTGAAGGCAGAGAGGCCTTTGCCTAGTCCAAACCAGTTCTGGAGCACTTTGTTGACAAGTCTCCGTCCCTTCTTTCAGAGAGTAGGCCAGGGACATCAGACGCACCACAGGAGGTGGAGCCAGCATTGTGGAGGGAAGGCACTGTCCTATTCAGGGCCCAGGTGCAACTCCTCCCACCCATCTACATGTAGATCTTGCTATTCAGCCCTGTGCTGACTCACCCTGTCTCCTGGCATCCCCCAGCCCCTGTCACTCACACTCCAGACAAGGAATACACAACCTCGCAGAGGCAGGCTTGGATGGTTAGACAAGAAAATACCCACTTTCTAAAAGGGGTATTTTCAAACACAGAATGTTAAAACCAACTTCACTAAAAGATGCATTTTATCATTCTGAGTCCAGGCATACTAAACTCAAATTTCTACCATGTTCCCGGGGTCAGTTAGGATTATAAGCTGTAATAATCAAACCTGCCCGTCCTGGCCTATGGGGAACAGGTAGCCTTGCAATAGTGAAAAACGAACTAGGCTGTAATTCACTATCAGGACATGCCACACACACCAGGGCATGTCCTACCTTTCGCATACAATGCACCCTGCCCACAGGGGTACCTTGGGCCTACCTTAGGGGTGACTAACATGTAGAAAATGGAAGGCCTAGGGACTTGCAATGTGCGCACTTGCCAAGTCGACATGGCAGCCCCAGGCTGCGCACAGGCTCTGCGATGGCAGGCCCGAGTTACTTTTTACGGGCTGTTTGCGTGGGTGGCACAATCCAGTGCTGCAGCCCACCAACAGCATTTGGTCTATCGGCCCTGGCACTCGTAGTGCACTTTACAAGGGACTGACACATAAACCAAATAGGCCAATCATGGAAACGCCAATCCGTAACACATTTTATACAGGAGCACTTGCACTTTCCCACTGGACAGCAGTGAGGAAAGTGCGCAGAATCATTACACCAGCAAAAACAGAGTCAAAACCGGGAGGTCAGAAAGCAAAAAGTCTGGGGAAACACGCCAAAAGATGCCAAGTCTAACACCCATGTGTATAGCACATATGTTTCATTGCCTTAAACACTTTAGGTTTCCGGCCATTATAACGCCAATCGTCCTTCATAGACCAGTTACTGGGGAGATTGATATTAAAATCCCCACAGATCAGTAAAGGTAGAGGCCAGTGCGTGAGCTTGTTAGAGATCTCATTGAAGACTGACGGGTCGTCACTATTGCTTCCATATAAAGGCAAGATGGCGTTCGGCTAACATCACCGCTGTGATGCTCCGCTGAGCATCCCCCGTAAATCTGCCTAAAACTCGCTTTTTTAGAAAACCTTTGCGACAAAGCTGTATTCCTATAATCTTCAAAAATAAACCCGACCAGGGAATGCTGCAGGAAACACGGAAAAAACGTTTTCTTTTCTCTCTGACCTGTTTGTTCTGGGTTGAAGGCACGCATCTCCCCTGCCTCGAGGACGTCCGCCGGGCTCTGACCTCACGGATTCACTCTGGCCTGCGTGAGTCTCCAGTGGATGTGGAACTGCAGGAGCTTGGCTAGGCGCTGGAGCGTGCTCCCTTTCCAGAGGAGAATCTGTCAGCTGAAACCACCGCGCTGGGGCCGCCATGGAGATTCTTTGAGTGCCGGTGCATCCTCTGAATGGTCTCTCTTCAGCACTCAGGAGAATCAAGTAAGAATGACTGGCAGAGGGGCATGTGCAGTGAAAGCCAAAAATGCGACGATATCTTCACAGGTCAGTGCAACTTTGGCAGCGACATGGCAGAGAAAAGCGGATACCCTGGCGACGAAAGGCAAAAGTGGGGGAGAAAAAGGAGAAAAGAGGGAGTGTGCTGACAAGAGCCTTGGGGAAACTGACATAGCAAACATCGCTATTATAAAAAAAGCCCCGCTCGCTTAAATAAAGAAACTGACTATTCTCAGCCATTGATCACCAGCAGCTTTGGTGCTGCGAGCGGGGGGGTACCGCCTCCATGCAGTCAGCTGGATCTCCTGGCGTAACGATGGAGGTGCCTGTACAGATGGAAGGAGAATTAATAGGTCACTCCTCACCGGTCGTTCTGAACGATGTGCAGCTCCCGGATACCCCCTTCCCCGTAGTCCAAGGTAAAAAGATAGTTGGCCTGGTACTGTCTGCTCCGCTAGAAAGTGCTCCCGTGGACAATACTGACAGTTACAACAACAATAGTATTACCCCAAGGGACAGGCCAAATATTCCGGAAGAGTGTTTAAATGCTGTACTATCCTCGCAAGCTACTTGTAGCACACGGCAAGACCACATGCTGAAAACACCTGACAATCAGGATCAATTTTACTCTCTCACAGAGGATTCCGAGATGTCAGACATTAGTATTTCTTTGTTGGCGAGGAGGAGGGCAAGTGGTATAGCAGCTCTAATACTGACCCGCAGAAACTTAAACATGTCTTTAAAAAATTACAAAAGAAAAAAAGCAGGGTCCGTCATAAAAAGAATTATGATCTATCGGCTAAAGAGGATTCCTCAGATTTGAAGTGGGATTATAATGATACTTCGCTCACGACTTGCTCCAACACCTTGACTGCCTCTGGGGGAAATCAAACAATTACTGGTATTGACCAAGGGGGAACACTCAGTGATCAAAGGAGTGAACCAGCTTTAACAGACATTCTACAGTCTATCAAAAGCTTTCAGGCAGAAGTCAAAGCTGATAGTCGTAGATCTCGCCTGGCAGAAAAGAAGTTGCAAGGGGCAGTCAGGAAAGTGGGAAAACCTGTGCTGAAATTGTAGATCGAATGGCTTCAGTGGAAGAAAGAACGGAACAACTAGAGAAGGATGTTACCTCGCTTAAAACCAAGACTGATGAGCATGAAGGGGCGGTTAAGGACCTTATGTGGAAGCTGGAGGAACAGGAAAACCGGCAGAGACGCAACAACCTCCGCTTCCTAGGGATTCCAGAAGGTGCCGAAAAAGATGATCCCAGGAAGTTTATGATTACGCTTCTTAAAGGTTCTTTTCCCGAGCTACAATCCTGGGATTGGGACATGGAAATTCAGAGAGCCCATAGGTTTCCTCTGTTACCCGGGAAACGTAATTCAGCATCCCAACAACATCCTCGCGCTATGCTCCTGTTTTTGGTAATTTCCTGCTCCGGCAAGCTTTTTATGATCTGGCTAGACCCACAAGCAAGCGGTCGTTTGATGGAATAACCTTTTTACCAGGCCTGATTTTGCACACGCTACAGTGGAGCGTAGGTGGAGACTGAGGCAGCTCTTTGATCCCTTTCAGAAGCTGGGGGCAATGGTATACCTTCAAAATCCTGCCAGACTAAAAATTGTTCATCAAGGGATTACTCGTAGCTTTATTTCCGAAGTACAGGCCAAAAACTATCTAGAGGAAATTTCGGGACATAAGCAACATAAGTAATGGTTCAACAACCTGTATTAGAATGTGGTATGGAATATCGGAATTGGAGGCCTTAACTTAAGCGAGGGGGCCATAGGGTGTTTTTTCCTTCTTCTCTGCTTGTTTTCGTTAGTGCCTCCGTTAATTAATTAATTTTTCTTTCTTCCTGACGAATTGCTTAGCATAAGACCCTGTGTCGGGGTTTGGGTGTCGGTCTGTTGGTGTTTTTGTTGCAGGGTTATTTCTCTAGGGGGGTGTCTCAGCGGGCACATGGGGTCCTGCGTGACGGATGTCACACTCCTGGCCCGGTGCTGGCCAGGTAACCTCTAAAAGTGGTGGTGGGTGGTGGGGTGGGAGAGGGAGGGTAGGGTGGGAAGGGCGGAAGGTCAGACAGGTTGTTATTCTGAGTAAGAGTAAGGGCAATTTTAATAGGGTAAATTGGTCTGTGGGTATTATCAGGTTATGGTGTAACAATGGGGCTATGCCAAATTCAGAGCAAACATTTGGATCACTCGAACTAGTGAGATGGGGGTGTTAAAAGTGTTATCTTTAAATATCTGTGGCTTAAATGATATTAAAAAGAGGCAAATTGTTGCGATAGGATTACAAACCATGGGCACGAATGTTGTCTGTTTACAGGAAACTCATATAGAGGGTTCACAAACACATATTCTTAAAACATTGGGGTATAGACTGGTTTGTGCCACATCACAGGGGGCTCGGGTACGGGGAGTTGCTATATTGGCCAGGGGTTTAGGGTATATTTTTAACCGCTCTAAAGTTGATAAATTTGGCCGTTGGGCAATCACAGAGTGCCAAGATGGACAGGGGCAAAAAATAGCACTTTGTTGGGGCAGTTTCTCAATGATTGACCAAGATAAATTGTTGTCTGTGTGTTGCATCTCAAGGAAATGAGCAGTGAGTTTAGTTGTAACCCTCTTGCAACTTATAGGGTTTCTATATTCACTGATGCATAATTTGATTTTCCTAGTGGTCATTCCAACATATTTAAGGTCACACAGACAGGATATCAGATATATTACTTTGAACCCTGTTTGAGCTCTACACAGACCTGTTCAGGCTGCGAGTCCCTGGCCCAGATTGCGCTGGTGAGCGGTAGCATCGTCATCGCTTTTGGGTTGAAATTGGATTTCTTCTTCAAGTCAGTGTATCCCTCTATGGCGTCCATTGGAGGGTTGTTGAGAAAAAAGACTTTGTTACGTATCATTCAGTTACAATTTCGATTACAACCAGGCCAGAGCAACCAATGAATATGGTTGTGAACCTCTCGAAAGAATCTTTAACAGAAGAAGAAATAACAATCCTGAACAAAGGACCAGGATTTGTCCCAACCACAGACATGAATACATTTCAAATAAGATGCAAACTGGCTTATTTCTTCAGAAAGATACGTAACAAAGTCTTCTTCCTCAACAACCCTCCCATGGACGCAATAGAGGGATACACTGACTTGAAGAAGAAATCCAATTTCAACCCTCCCCCGTCCACAATACCTCCAGAAGTATGGGCCTTTGAGGAGACGGTTATCAAAGATGTCGAGTCATATCAACCTAGAACAAGCATTGGCATAGCCAATAGGTCTCGCCTTTGGGGCCTTATAAGTGTTTAGCCAGAGCTATTGACTTTGCCAATGTCTTCAAGCTGTGCTGTAGAGAAGTGTGGCTGCTGTGCGGCATGCTGAAAAGTTATAATAAAAAAGTGTCAGAAGCATTTTTGTTACTTTATATATGACCAAGAAGGCATTATGTAAAACTGAACGACCATATTAAAAAAAGTATTTACAATAAAAAATTTCCTCAGTTTTCTTTTGTTCTTGCAATGCTGGCAACTTGTTTCTGCCTATTGCAATGGTTGTTTGTTAAAGCTTTTTTTTTTGAGGGGGCATAAACAATCGGAGGGTGAAGGTTGGGAACTAGTACCTGTATTATAACACTAGCAGCGGCCAGACGCTAGGGGAGAATCAACAGATGCCAGATTCCGAGAGCAGGCTGAGGTGGTGCTGAGTGATGCTGAGGTGGTAGTGGTGGTGGTGGTGACTGTTGCGGAGACGATGCTGAGGTGATGCTGAATGATACTCAGGTGTTGCTGAGTGATACTGCTGTGGTGCTGAGTGATGCTGTGGTGGTGCTGAGTGATATTGTCTTGGCGCTGAGTGATGCTGTGGTGGTGCTGAGTGATATTGTCTTGGCGCTGAGTGATGCTGTGGCGGCGCTGAGTGATGCTGTGGCAGCGCTGAGTGATGCTGTGGCGGCGCTGAGTGATGCTGTGGCGGCGCTGAGTGATGCTGTGGTGGCCCTGAGTGATGCTGTGGTGGTGGTGAGCGATGCTGTGGCGGTGCTGAGCGATGCAGTGGCGGTGCTGAGCGATGCTGTGGCGGCGCTGAGCGATGCTGTGGTGGCGCTGAGCGATGCTGTGGTGGCGCTGAGTGATGCTGTGGTGGCGCTGAGTGATGCTGTGGTGGCGCTGAGTGATGCTGTGGTGGCGCTGAGCGATGCTGTGGTGGCGCTGAGCGATGCTGTGGTGGTGCTGAGCGATGCTGTGGTGGCGCTGAGCGATGCTGTGGTGGCGCTGAGCGATGATGTGGTGGTGCTGAGCGATGCTGTGGTGGTGCTGAGCGATGCAGTGGTGGTGCTGAGTCATCCTGTGGTGGTGCTGAGTCATCCTGTGGTGGTGCTGAGTCATCCTGTGGTGGTGCTGAGTGATGCAGTGTTGGCCATGAGTGATGATGTGGTGTCGCTGAGTAAAGCTATGGTGGTGCTGAGTGATGCTGTGGTAGCGCGGAGTGATGTTGTGGTGGCGCTGAGTGATGCTGTTGTGGCGCTAAGTGATGCTGTGGTTGTGCTGAGTAATGCTGTGGTTGTGCTGAGTGATGCAGTGTTGGCCCTGAGTGATGATGTGGTGTCGCTGAGTAAAGCTATGGTGGTGCTGAGTGATGCTGTGGTGGCGCGGAGTGATGTTGTGGTGGCGCTGAGTGATGCTGTTGTGGCGCTAAGTGATACTGTGGTTGTGCTGAGTAATGCTGTGGTTGTACTGAGTAATGCTGTGGTTGCGCTGAGTGATGCTGTGGTTGCACTGAGTGATGCTGTGATGGCGTTGAGTGATGCTGTGATGGCGTTGAGAGATGTTGTGTTGGTGCTGAGTGATGCTGTGCTGGCTCTGATTGATGCTGTGCTGGCTCTGATTGATTCTGTGGTTGCGCTGAGTGATGCTGTGGTGTTGCCGAGTGAGAGATAGAGTGAAGATATAATGCCCAATTAGAGAGGGTGGTGAGAGAGAAAGAGAGAGAAAGGGTGTACATAGAATAAAGAGTGGAGCGGGATAGAGAGAGAGAGAGAGAGAAAGAAAGGGGAGAGAGAGTGAATGAAGGAGTTTGAAAGAGAAACAGATAAAGGGGTGAGAGAGAATGAAAGGCTAAAAAAGATAGAGGGGAGAGTTAATTAAGTAGAGAGAGAATTAGAGAGGGGAGAGAGAGAGAAGGAGAGAGACAATAAGAGTGGGGGTGTGGAGTTTAAATAGAGTGAAGAAGTGACGCGGAAAAAATAACCTTAAATATAGCTTTGTGCTTTGCGCGAATAAATATAAAAGAAAAAAACAGTGAGAGACAAAAATACTGTTAATTAGGCTGTGACTCCCAATATAAAACAAATAGCGATATAAGGTGAAATCAACCCACCGAAGCAATATTTCTAACTAGACAAAAAAAAAAAGCTTGCATTTCAATGCTAATCGCTGTTGTTTTTCATGTGACTGTAGTCCAGGGCCCTCAGTTGGTAATGTGAGCTGCTGCTGCGATTGAAACATCAGAGTCCAGAGAGTTAATGAGCCATGACGAGGAAATGAGGAAGAGATAGGAAACCCAGATGCAAGCTGCGCGTGCACGCCATCGTGAACTCAAGCTGGTCGCCAGCCGAAAGCCAGTGTTTGCACTTCCAAAACCCGCTTACTAAAACTCTCGGCCAGACCAGCGCAAGCGCTGGTGCAGGCCGAGACCTAAAAAGGACATACCGGAATCTCTCGAAAAAAGAGATCAGTGCTTTGAATACCCTCAGCAAGAAGGACCATATTGTAATAAAACCGGCCGACAAAGGAGGGGTCGTTGTTATACAGAACAAAGAAGATTACAGACAAGCCTGACTGTCATTATTACAGGATAATAGGCACTATACCATTCTCCGCACTAATCCCACTGATCGAATAGAGAAAAGGATTACCAACCTGGTAGAGGAAGTGAGTGAGAACGGCTGGATAACTAAACAAGCATTGGAAATGCAATAGGTCTCACATTTCCTTGAGTTACAGCTATTGGTGTTGTAAATGACAATGTCTTTTACCTAAGTGTTATGTAGACATGTGTGCACATAGAAGTAACACTCATACGTAAGCATTTAAACAGACACACAAGCTAACATAACACAACGAGACCAAAGCTGAGAAGTAATTCTATTAAAGCAAAGCAGCATACCGATTTACCTGCACACTCAGTTTTGAAATAGAGAAATAGTGACCCTGCGTGTTTTGGGCACACAGGCGCCATTGTACTTTGCATTCTGGAACTTATAGTTTGACAATTATGATTAAATGTAGGACCTTAAACATTCAAGCAAGCAAAGTGTAGTTGGATTTAGAGCTAGGCTTTAAAGAAGGTGTCACAAGAACTAAGGGGCATATTATCAACGGCCAGCGATAATTATCGCTGGCCGTTCTCAGCGTGAGAATTGTTATCGCCGGCTACCGCAGATAATTATCGCCATGCTAGCGCTGTATTAACAACGCATAGCGCAATGGCGATAATTATTCCTGCGATAGCTTGTTTTCCATGGAACATCGCTGGTTTTCCAGCGATGTTCCATGGAAAACGGCGATATCCTTGCTGATAC
This sequence comes from Calotriton arnoldi, assembly GCA_963921515.1. Taxonomy (NCBI): domain Eukaryota; kingdom Metazoa; phylum Chordata; class Amphibia; order Caudata; family Salamandridae; genus Calotriton; species Calotriton arnoldi. The sequence continues at coordinate 545,302 of CAWUFW010004574.1, forward strand.
GACCCTGTGGTCGTATCAGCATAATCCACCTCCAATACAAAGTATAGGTAAGTCAGCATTTTTGCAGACGTTAGTTTTAGCGAAAACCGCGGTTTTCGCCAAAAACTAACGTCTGCACAAATGCCTGGCCTCCTTGTAAATATCGCGATGTGCACATCAGCGATATTTATAAGGATGTTCTGCCCAGTGACGCCCACTTTGCATCTCATTAGAGATGCAGAGGGAGGCGTCGGGTAAAAGGGTGCTAACATGCGCTAATGCATGTTATCACCCTCTTATTAATAGGGCGAAAACATTATCTCCGCTTTTGGCTTTTAAAGCCAAAAAAGCGGAGATAAGGCCCTTGATAATATGCCCTAAACTCCTTTTGACAACAATGCTTTTTTTGTAGTTTTTATAAAGAGCGAACTCGACCCGAAGGTATTAGAGCGCTTTACATGAGCACCAGTTACATTACACAAGGACACATTCACTTTTTGTAGGCAGGGAGAGATTACGTGATTTGCACAGAATCACAGTATGTTGATCCATCGCCGGGATTCAAACCGGGTTCCCCAGTTCCAAAGTTGGAAGCTCTGCCGTAATGCCACCACTATAGCAGTCTTTGTTGCCAATTTCTTTAAGGTCAGTGCGTAAAAGACGATAATAATATTGACCCCACCCAGGGATCCCCAATTATGGGTCACTAAGAGATGTGTTCCCATCACAAGCAGAGCGTCTCCCTCTACACGTGCCCAGCACTGCACCAGAGGCATTACACAGAAGAGAGGCGGAAACACAGAGCCAGTGGTAAGTGAAGACAGGCACGGAGGGCTTCCCTTCAGAGGAGGAGGTGGAGAGACAGCAGGTCAGTCCCGCCCCCTCCTGCAGCCCAGACTAAGAGACTGTTTCCCTTTCACGAACTTCCCAGAGCTGGAAAAAGTCCCCAGTGGCCAAAGATCCAGAGAAGGGCAGGGGTGAGGGGTGGGGGGTAGTAGCTGTCTGCAGTGGAGTCACAGGATGGGTATGAGAGTTTGAATCATGGCTTCTCCTTGACAGGCTCTGTGATGTTAGGCATGTTGCGTCTCTTGTGTGTTGTCTGCCGAAGTGCACGGATTCAGTAAAGACCCTAACCGCATCCTCTCGAACTTACTGAGGGTAATACTGAACGTCAGTCCGTGCCATGCAGTCGTTCCACCTGAAGGTCGTGGGGCTGTAACATGTTGACACTTCATGCCCCCCACCCCCGCCCACGAGCAGTGAAGGGCAACAAAGCCCAGCTTTGAAGGATGGCATATATCCCATAAAGAAAGCAACATTATGTCTAATCGAAAGACCGTTATTGTGTGCGAACAATTTAATGAAATTTAGTTTATAAAAACAGAGGGCAGCACTCATGAAATAAACACAGCCCTGACATGAGAATTAATTGGTGCAGGCTGCAAATAAATAAAAAGTTTGCCAAAGCAAAACATGTTCAACAAAAAGCAGCCATAAATGTGTAATGTTCAAAGGGGCCGGGTAGCCGTCTAGTGCTCCCGCGCCCGTAGTTCACGCTATGGCGTTGGCGTACGTACGCCAACGCGACTATAAAATAAAGGAGGCGTGGCCCGCGGCGGCAGTCGGGACCACGCTGGTTATAACGCACACTGTGTGGTGTCCCCTTATTTGCGCCTCGGCCACGCAAGCGACACGCGCTGGTTCAAGGCCTCTACACTGGCGACGAGGCGGGTGACGGCCCGCGCCGCAGCACGAGTCATCGAGGGTGCTGTGTGGCCCCCCGGTGGCGAAAAGCGGTACTGCACCCTGCAGGCTGATTCCTGCCACGAGGCACGTGGAGCTGCAGGGAAGGCCTGCCAAGGCCTCTGCGCAAGGGGATCCAACTGCTGTTGGCCTGGGACATCAGGCGCCCGACAGGAGAGGCACACAGTGACCAGACAGGCCTGCTGCCCATCGTCACAGGAAGGCATTGTGCAGGCTGCTCCAGTGCTCCCAAGGAGTGAAGGTAAGGGGCAGTGACCTGGTTGGTGAGGCCCCATCGCCCCAAGAAGCGCACAGGGTCATCTCATCCGTAGTGCCCTCGGCCAGGCGGCTGTTCCCCATTCCGGAGAGAGGGACAGTGCACGTGCCGCGAGGAGGACCACTCACGTGCCGCGAGGAGGACCACTCGTTACCCCAAAATGGCAGCAATCCCGGCCATGGAGCCGTTTGTAGTCGACGGCGCTCCCTCTGCTTTGGCCCCAAGGTGGAAAGACTGGACAGAGAGGCTCCAATTCTACTTTGAGGGGGCGGGCATCTCCCGTGAGAGACGCAGGGCGCTGCTCCTTCATCTGGGTGGGAAGGACATTCACCGGATATACAAAACACTGGTAGAGGCCAACCCCAAAACCTACGCTACACTGCTCAATGCCCTAAACGCACATTTTGAGCCCATGGCTAACAGAGACTACGAAAGATTTATCTTTCGTCAGGCAAAGCAGGAGGCGGAAGAGTCGTTGGACGCCTTTCATGGGCGGTTGAAGGAGCTAGCCACCACATGTGGGTTCACCGATGAGCAGGAAGAGATCCGGGCCCAAATCATCCAAGGGTGTTTCTCCGCCAAACTCTGTGAACACATCCTCCAGGAGTCAGGGAAGCCCCTTGCGGACATCCTCACGATGGGGAGATCCAAAGAGTTGGCGCGAGCGAGAGCGTCCCATATGGAGGCCGCCCTTCATCGTCCCATCAAGACGGAACAAGTGAACATGGCCCAAGCGAAGCCGCGCCCGCACCTAGGGAAACGCGCACCGGACAAAAAGAGGCAATGTGGCTATTGTGGTGGAACGCCACACCGCATGCAGGAGTGCCCGGCGAAAGGACGGATATGCTCAGCATGTGGCAAGGTTAATCATTTTGCAGCAGTCTGCAGGTTGACGGGACACAAAAAAGAGCTGGCTCAGACGCTAGAAGAGGCCCACGATCCCGAAGACATGGACGACGATGACGAGGGTAGCTATCCAGTCCATTACGTGTTCGCAGCAAATCAATCAATGCCGAAGAGACGTCGGCTACCAAAGTGCAGGGTAATGGTCCACCGCCAGGAAGTACAGGCAACCATAGACACGGGAGCATCTATTGAACTTTTGGCGGAGGATGTCTTCAACCGGCTGGACCCCCGTCCATCACTGCGAGAAGCAAAGATTCGAGTATTCGCATATGGCCAGAAGACGCCCATCCCACTGCTGGGATGCTTCCCGACGAAAATCAAGCATGAGGAGCAAGAGACCCCTACCACAGTGTATGTCACTAAAGAGGGCCATGGCATGCTGGTGAGCGGCCAGACGGCTGAGGAGCTACGGCTCATATCTTTTGCACTAGCGGTACAAGAGGAGGAGTTGTCCACGATTATGGAGGAGTTCGGTGATATCTTCACAGGCATCGGGTGCCTCAAAGGAAAGGAAGTCGCCCTCCACATTGATCCTTCGGTCCAACCGGTGGCGTTGAGGCACAGGCGCATAGCCTTCCACCTGCGGCAGAAGGTGGAGGCAGAACTTGAAGCGTTGGAAGAACAAGGGGTCATTGAGAAAGTTGATGGACCGACCCCTGGGTGTCCCCCATAGTAGTGGCGAGGAAGCCGAAGCAGCCTGGCCAGGTTCGCATATGCGTCGACATGCGACTCCCCAATGCCGCGATAAAAGAGAGCGTCACCTAACGCCTACCATAGACGATATACTCGGGGAGCTCAATGGAGCAAAATGGTTTTCAAAGATGGACCTACGGTCAGGGTATCATCAGCTTCCCTTACACCCGGACTCACGGTACATCACCACATTCTCAACGCATGTGGGCCTCCGGAGGTACAAACGCCTCAGCTTCGGCATATCGAGTGCAGCGGAGGTGTTCCAAAACACCATCCGAGAAGTCCTCAGCGGGCTCCCGGGGTCCTGAACGTGAGTGATGACCTGTTGGTGTATGCTGCATCGCTGGACGATCATCACCAGAGGCTACGCAATGTCCTGCAGAGGATCAGGGATTCAGGTTTGACGCTCCACAAAGAGAAGTGCCAATTTCTGAGAAAGAAGATCAGTTTTTTTGGCTACACCTTTTCTGACCAAGGGGTGGCTCCAGACCCAGACAAGGTGAGGGACATCAGAGAAGCTCCGGCGCCCTCCAACATCTCGGAAGTCCGGAGCTTCCTTGGAATGGTCAATTTCTGTGGACGTTTCATGCCAGGCCTAACCAACGTCACCAAGCCCCTCCGGGAACTGACCAAGTCTACCACCGTCTGGCAGTGGGGCCCTGACCAGGAGCAAGCCTTTCAGGATACGAAGGCGGCGCTGTCAGCCGACACCACGTTGGCATACTTTAATCCGGCTCGCCCCACCAACGTGGCCGTGGACGCCAGCCCGCACGGGCTAGGGGCCGTACTCACACAGCAGGGGTCCAGCGGGGAGTGGATCCCCATAGCGTATGCGAGCAGGTCGCTGACGGAGACTGAACAACGCTATTCCCAGATAGAACGGGAAGCGATTGCCATCCACTGGGCGTGCCGCTATTTTCATGTTTATGTGTACGGCAAACCGTTCACCGTCACGACGGACCACAAACCCCTAGTGCCACTATTCCAGGGCTCGGTGTCCAAACCGCCACCGAGAATTGAAAAATGGATTCTCCAGCTGCAGGAGTACGACTACAAGGTGGAGTACAAGCCAGGGTCGTCCAACCCGGCGGACTACCTGTCTCGGCACCCAAGAGGGGCCACCAGAGCCGAGGAAGATGAAGCAAATGACACAGAGGAGTATGTCCGATTCATAGCGGAAAGGTCCCGGCCGCTACCCATTAGTGTGGAAGCCATTGTGGAGGCCACCCAGAAGGACGAGTGCCTACAGCTGGCTAAAGCGGCAGTCAGGGCCAATGACTGGCGGGCCATACTGACCACATTGTCCCGGAGGACGCCCCAAGCCAAGGCGGCGTTGGAATCACTGCACAGAGTAAAGGACGAACTGTCTGTAGACAACAGTGGATGTGTGTTAAGAGGCCCTCGGCTGGTAATTCCATCAGGTTTGGCCCAACAAGCTGTAGATCTTGCCCATAGAGGTCACCAGGGGATCGTGAAGACCAAAGGACGTCTAAGAGTGAAGGTGTGGTTCCCGGGGATGGATCAACTGGTTGAACAAACTGTTCGCACTTGCCAGTGGTGCCAGGTCTCGGGCCAACCAGACCGCCCTCACCCGGTCATCACTGAGGACAATCCCCGAAGACCATGGGAGCGGGTCAGCATGGATTTTGGGCACCTGCCAGATGGGCGACATGCCCTTGTGGTCATTGACGACTACACGAAGTATCCAGAGGTAGAGGTGGTGGCAAGCCAGACCGCCACGGAGGTCATTACGAAGATGGAGAAGATCATCGCGACCCATGGGATCTTCGAGATGGTCAAAACGGACAATGGCCCCCCTTTTCAAGGGCAAGAGTTTGCCGACTACCTAAAGTCATGGGGGATACAACACCGAAAAGTCACCCCGTGCTGGCCCCATGCGAATGGGGAAGTAGAGAGATTCATGCGCACGCTCAATAGGGTGATTCGGATTGCGCATGCTGAGAATGCCCCCCTGGAGAGAGCCATTTACAGTTTCCTTAGGGAATACAGGATGACACCACACTCGACGACGGAAAGGGCACCAGGCCCCGCCTGTCTGGGCAGAGTGGTAAGAGACACTCTTCCTCATCACCCGACGTGGGTCCCAAACCCCATTGATGGCCCCAGGATTCTGGCAAAAAGGACCACCACCAACGACCGGTCTAGCCGCAACCGGAGAGCATGCCCGGCGAACATCCAGGAGATGGATCAGGTGTTTGTGTAAGACCGATATCCGGGGAGCAAGTTCCGTCTCCCCTACGAGTGCCAGCCCTGGACGGTGACCCGCCGGACAGGTACGATGGTGACCGCCCGAAAAGGAGCAGAGGAAATTACCAGAAATATATCATTTTTCAAGAAAGTCCACACCGGGACACCGGGAGCTGAACCCGAGGAGGCTGATGTGGGAGAAACCCTTCCGGAGGAGGTACCAGCGGATGGAGGAGATGGAGCGAGTGACGGCCAGAGGTCGCCGGCAGGAACACAAGAGGGTCGACGGAGGTGTCCCAGGGAGAGTGGTACACTGGACAGAGGCTCACCGAGGGGAGGTGTCGTTTTGCCAATCTCACGTGGAGCCGGCTGTGGTTACGGCCTACGAGGCAATCCTGCCCCATCATCTAGGTTGGCCGGGTTTCTGGTGTAAGGAACAGTGAATGCCCAGCTGATCGAAATGGGGGTGCCAGGTGGTGGACGTGAGACCCCGAACCAGGAACTGGTAACAGATCGACTGTTTGTTGTTTGGTTGTGTTTTATTTAAAGGTTAGAAGGAATGTAATGTTCAAAGGGGCCGGGTAGCCGTCTAGTGCTCCCGCGCCCGTAGTTCACGCTATGGCGTTGGCGTACGTACGCCAACGCGACTATAAAATAAAGGAGGCGTGGCCCGCGGCGGCAGTCGGGACCATGCTGGTTATAACGCACACTGTGTGGTGTCCCCTTATTTGCGCCTCGGCCACGCAAGCGACACGCGCTGGTTCGAGGCTTCTACAAAATGTGGGCTGAAAATAAAGCACCCTTGCGTAGACCAAATCGGAATGTTTGATTTATGTAGTGAAACGAAGCACCACTTTAAAAGCACTGGTTATTTTCTGCTTATTACACCATATGGAAAAAATAGTCTGAGAAACAGACGTGTTTAAATCCTGATCCTTATCTCAACAGGGCTGTCTCCTTTCTGGAGCACCCATAAAACATCTTGCACGTGGTGTGAACACTTTGAAATGAACTGTAGATGAGGGCAACAAAAGGCTGCAATAAAATAGCATCTGGTGTTTTATTTCCCTTTGATAGGAAACTAGATTCAAAGTTGCCATCGCGTAATTACTGCATGTTAAACATGCCTCCAAGTAAATTAATTTTATTTTTTTACTCAAAATATCATGTGCGCTTACTACACACCTCCTTTTCATTTGTAAATGGATCACTTGCAATATTCCAATAGTAATATTTCTTTGTAGAAGTTGCTCAGTGATTAAGTTATTTGACCAGACAAATTCGGAATGTTTTTCTTTGTTTGAAAGAGCAAGCACATTACAAAATGCAATGAATATGGTCACACGGGTCACTACCCTGACGAAAACAAACAACATGAAAGAATAGTTCGTACAGGCTGCAAGACGGAAACAAAACCGGGACGAGCAGTAACATGCTCCTAACTAAACAAAATAGAGGAGAACCTGTGCGAGGGGTGAGAGCACAGAATACCTCTCTATCGCAAAGAGCCAAACACTGAAAGAACGAGGATTCCAATGTGAAACAACAATATGGTGCGGCTGCAGAGAGAGGGGTCCCTGTGTGACTGTGGCCCTTACTGTTGAGAGAGCGGGCTCGCTGATGGAGGGTTTGCGGAGCTGCTCCTGTTGCTTGTGTCGGGGCTTCCGAGAATGCTGCCATAGCTTCTCCTGGTGCCGCTGGGACACAGGTGGCATAAAAATCTGGGGGCATATTAGCAAGACCAGCGATAAAATTATCGCCATTTTAGCGGCAGGAAACTGCCGCTAAAGCGGCGATAATGGGCTTGATAATATGCGTTATAGAATTCCAATAGAAGCCCAGGTTAGATGTCCTGCACATCTAACCTCGGCTTCTATTGGAATTCTATAACGCATATTAGCAAGCCCATTATCGCCGTTTTAGCGGCAGTTTCCTGCCGCTAAAACGGCGATAATTTTATCGCCAGTCTTGCTAATATGCCCCCTGGTTCCTTCAGCCTTTGGACCGTGCTACCGCTGAGGTGCTGCAGCTGCCTCCTTGCACACACAAAGAGGAAAGGAAGGCAGAGGGGGGCTGTGGGATCCCGGTCTGGCACAGGAGCTGGGCTGCTAATGGAAAGCCAAGCAGCGAGCGACCACACGCGCCGCCGCTGCAGAGAAATTACACCTGCTTTAGGGAAAGTTAAGAAATAGAAAAGATTTTCATTTTCTTTACTTTTGAAGCAATCACGGCAACCGCGCATCTCAAGGAAACAAAAGGAAAGCCTGGGGCCATTATTAGCAATGAGGCTGCTGGGCTAATTAAATAATAAACTTTGCTGGAGAGCATGGCCTGCCTGCAAAAGCAGGAAGGAGAAAGCCCTTCAAGAATAACGAAAAACGAAAGAGTTCCAAGACAAACACTGCATTCCACTAGCAGCATGTTTACAGTAGTTAGGCAGTGCTGCATAGGCGTTCCCAAACAAATAAAGGAGGAACTAAAAACCGCATTAGCCTGTGAAAACGAAGAGATTGAAGCAGATAAGCAAACAAACCAATAAAAAGCCACTAGGTGTAGTAGGTGGAGTTTCACCACATATACTAATTAGTTGATGTCTCGGAGAGACAGCGCATGCGCTGCCTAGGCGAGACCTAAAAAGAAAAGGGTTTCTTGATTACTACTGAACCTAGAACCCTGCGCTTCTACACCATCCCAAAAATATACAAAGGAAAGATGCCACCACCGGAAGACCCATAGTGTTTGGCATTGGCTCCATTTTGGAGCCACTATCCCAAAACACGGATTGGTTATAAGACCATTGGCAACACAGGCCAAATTCTACATAAAAGATACTACACACCTACTGACCATCCTACAGGAAATTGACTATGACCCCATAAGTGAAACATTGCTCTGCCTCAATGTTGAGGCACTATACACAAGTATCCCACAGGAAGAAAGTCTACTTGTTATCAAAGACCTCCTACACCAACAAGACTGGAGATGGAAAGCCCCCATCAGCTGGATCATGGAATTGGCAAAACTTGCACTAATGGAGAACTTCTTCTGTTTCGAAAACCAGATCTACCTCCAATGCCACTGGACTTCGATGGGCAGTACATTTGCCCCCAGTATAGCCTGTCTATACATGAGTTGGTTCGAAGAGCAAAACATCTGGACCAATTATCCTTTCAGAGACCAGATACGCCTTTGGAGAAGATATATCAATGACATTTTGGTGATCTGGCGCAACAGTGACACTACGAACGAAGCTTTTTAACACAGGGCTCAATGAAAGAAATCCATATCTATGCTTCACCATGACCTGCAACAACAGACAGGTATCCTTCCTTGATGTGAACATCATCGCAGAAGATGGGAAGTTGTGCACTTCACTCTACACCAAACCAACAGACCGTAACAGCGTGTTACACTTTGGTAGCGCACACCCATGAGCACTGAGGGAAAACTTACCTGTATGCCAATTTTTACGCATTAAACGTAACTGCTCAAAGATTGATGACTACAAAAAAGAGGCTAAAAACCTCTCAAAAAAATTCAAGGAATGCGAATAACCAGTTCGCATTGTCTGTAAAGCAAGTAAAAGAGTGTGCAGTATCCCCAGAGAGGCCTTACTTGAAAAGACAAATAAACCAGAGTCAAAATCGCTGATCTGTGTAACCACATACAACACAGCATCCAACATGAATAAACGCACCATTAACAAACATTGGCGCATTTTAACATCTAACCAACTCACATTTGAGAAACCTCTTTTTTGGTTCAAAAGAAATAAAAGTATCAGAGACCGACTGGTACATAGTAACAGCACACAAAGCATTACAAACCAACAGAACACATTATGGGAACTACCCCCGGTCACAGGACATTTCCCATGTGGGATCTGCTCAGTCTATCCTTTCACGTCCCACACGAAAACTATAGACCTTGGTTTGACTACCCCCTGGGAGCACAGAACACATACCAACTGCAACAGCAGCAATGTAATATATCTGATATCCTGTCCGTGTACCTTAAATATGTCGGAATTACCACTAGGAAAATCAAATTGCGCATCAGTGATAATAGAAGCACTAGAAAAGGCTAGAGGGTTACAACTAAACTCACTGCTCATTTCCTTGAGATGCAACACACCAACAACGATTTCTCTTGGTCAATCATGGAGAAACTACCCCAACAAATTGGGATCAGTAGAATACTTCTTACTAAAGAGCAACGTTGGGTATATTGTCTGCAGACACATATAAGAGGACTCAACGACGATATCCCCTGGAATCAGTTGAACAACTTATCCTTAAATACAGTATCACCATTTTGCCATGATCGTACTTATTGCCAACATATACTTGATATATGTGGAGACGTGGTATTCTTATCTATAAATGGCCCAAAATAAAGTATATATGCTCAGTATGCAGTACACACAGTGATATGGCGACGTGACACAGAACAACCTTTCATGTATTTTGACATAAATAAAGGGTATATGTCCAGTTTGCAGCACACACAGTGATAGTTGAAGTGATTTGATACAACCATTTTTCAAGTATTTCTAGCTACCTTCAAGTGGTAACTATGTTGCCCATAATTCCCCTCGTGAAACACATTCACACTGTTGAAGAAAGTGATTTGTAGAAAAACGTCATGGCATCGCAGCCCTCCCTAAAAGCGAAGATCATTTTGCACATGCGCAAGCTCTGCCTCACGTAGAGAGTTCAGACAAAGTAGCACCAGCACCGGGTCAATGCTTGTCATGCTGAGCGTAACTAGGCAACTGGGTGACTCGGCCTCCTCCCTCTGGACAAGCCCCCTCCTGCCGACGTATCAGCTTCTCCCACATCAATATGGGTGGAGCATCTGGGTAGAAGTAAGGCTGCTCATGAACACCGACCTATGGATCGGCTTGATTAAACACAAGTACTTAAAACTGGAAGCACTCAACATTCCCTTACCTCAAGCAGGGGAGCAGAGTTGAATACAGGTTCACGGAAGGGATGGGACCTTTGACAAAGTAAGTCAAGCTTATCTAAGACACCGGGGCAGTCGCTGCATGCATCTGTACCTCTGATTTTGCCTCCGTGTTGTTCACAAAACAATAATGCAATTTTCTAACAAGTTTTGGCATTCTTTCTGTCTCCTGCGATCTAGAGTGTGACTACAAGGCCTCCTTCTCAATCCCCCGTGGGAACATATTTCCCATTTCAATTGGGTGAGTGGCTCCCTCACCACGTGTAACATAGTGTATTATATAGTGATATTAAAACCCACGCACGATAGACTGTTGTTTGTATAAGTGTGACAAGACCTTGCTTGAGGCTTTACAATGGGAAAATGATACAACGATCAGCAACATGATTATGCTAACCGCATATTATGACATTCAACTGTATCACAATAATGATTGGAAGTACACAAGAGTGAATGTATGCATGAGTGTGTTATAATATGGGGATCACCAAATAGGGCACAATTCTGTATATAATGCCTCTATGAGAATAAACACTGATGGCGCAAACTTTTTTGGGGACTACACTGAGATGACTCACCACTATGTTGCGTTCACAACGGTATGTCAGCACCTGCAACTGCAATTTATGGCATGTACATTGTACCTCTTTTCTCTCATTACAGCTAATTCCCAAAGCAGCGGCAAGTAAACCCTTTTTTAAAATTTTTACCTGCAAATCGCATGCTAAATGTAACCAGCACATGTTAGTCACGTCTTCGGGGGAGTGACTTCTTCGCTACCCACCCTGACGAAAGCCCAGAACCTTTTTCAGTACATAGGAACAGTGGTCCCAGAAAACGACCATACAATTTAAAATCCAAAATCACAACATAAATACAAAATCAAAACTGAGACAAAAGGTATTTGATGCTCCTAGTGTTTAATTCACACTGAGCATTGGTCTGTTATTGACATGGTTCATATATTATTATATACAGTGATAGCCCTAGGTGGGAAAGGGGAGGGGGAACAGGTGGAGTGATGGTGATTCAGGTGAGGTTGGGGTAGTGACTACAAAAGTGTAGTGTGCATCAAATCAAAACAATATAATACTTAGAAGACATGTGGCTCATTGGTCGAGCCTATTAATCACAATATACACAAAAAGCTTGTATAGCCATGGTTTTAGTTAACACAGTACTAAATCTCTGGTGTTAAAGCTGGCTTGATGGAAAAATGTCGACGTTTCGACCCCAATAGATCAGTAGGCTATTACAATCCTTACGCCGGGGTCTTCATCAGGACTGTGGTGTGAGGGTGGGTGAGGGGATCATAAGTCGCCTCTGATGAGAGGCTGAAGTTATGCGGGGGCACGTGTGGCTCCTTATAACCGAGAAGGTTCGTTCGCACGGAGTTGTCCCTACAGAACAGCGACGCGCAGGAAACTTGAAAGTTCCAGCCATTATTTCAAACGCAGATTACTCTATATGTCATCAGCCGATTAATTAGGCATGCAACAGTGACATTTACCTTTATAGTGCTGTTTTTCCTGCTCTCGGTTATAAGGAGCCACACGTGCCCCCGCATAACTTCTGCCTCTCATCAGAGGCGACTTATGATCCCCTCACCCACCCTCACACCACAGTCCTGACGAAGACCCCGGCATAAGGATTTTAATAGCCTACTGATCTATTGGGGTCGAAGCGTCGACATTTTTCCATCAAGCCAGCTTTAACACCAGAGATTTAGTACTGTGTTAACTAAAACCATGGCTATACAAGCTTTTTTGTGTATATTGTTATTAATAGGCTCGACCAATGAGCCACATGTCTTCTAAGTATTATATTGTTTTGTTTTGATGCACACTACACTTTTGTAGTCACTACCCCAACCTCACCTGAATCACCATCACTCCACCTGTTCCCCCTCCCCCCTTTCCCACCTAGGGCTATCACTGTATATAATAATATATGAACCATGTCAATAACAGACCATTGCTCAGTGTGAATTAAACACAAGGAGCATCAAATACCTTTTGTCTCAGTTTTGATTTTGTATTTATGTTGTGATTTTGGATTTTAAATTGTATGGTCGTTTTCTGGGACCACTGTTCCTATGTACTGTCCTTTACCCAGGTCCCAGAGACTAGTATTGGGTTTACCCTTCCTAGGTAACAGAACCTTTTTCAGGCCCATTGAACAGGGCTGAAACATGTTGGTGTCTTAGGGTCATAGGACTATCACACCCTCATATACCTAAATGCATATTTTTTAACCTTCCCTCCCGCTCTTCTAATAAAGGATACTTTTAGAGTGGGGGAGGAATTTTATCTTTAAAGTTACGCCCCCATACACCCTAGCTTCATAAGTGCTCCCTGGAATATGGTCGAGCCCTCCCTGACTTTTAGGAGTTAGGGTGAACCCGATGATGAAGCATGCCACTACTAGAGTGGGTGAGGGTTATATAAAGAAAAGTGTCTTTTTCCCTTCCCGCCCACAATATTGGATGTGCTGTTAATAGGCGTACCAGTGGTCCCCGACCTCTATCGTTTCCAAGGAGCCAGGTTGGCTCTGGATGGGATACTTGCTTGGTTTTGAGTATACTAACGGGAGGACATATCCCTCCATCCTCGCTGTAGAGGAGCTCTCTGCCCTCTGAGAGGTTCCCTTTGGACCTCTGACCTTGTTTGAAGTCCTTGATTAGGTACACGACTTTCAGTGTGACGGGGAAAACCTCAGTCTTTCAGTGTAAAACTTACACTTCTTTATTACAGCAAGGAAACCAACAGCAGCAGTGGTCATGTGGTGTATCACAATGTCAAATTCGAAATGGAAGAAAGCATAAAATTGGCTTATGTTAGCGTAAGCTTAATTTCTGTTACATTAAACACTATGATTTAGAAACGGACTCGGATTCTACAGCTTCAGTGTATGTTTGCGTGTGTGTGTGTATATATGTATATTTTTTTTTCCGCTGAAAAAACCAAAGGGTACAGGGACATTATAGTTAGACATTTCAATTGTACAAAACCAGAGAAATTCAGCAGCTACAGTTAGCTGAGGTAACTATAACCTACGCCAACACTCATGACATCACTGATGACATCTCAAATGACATAACTGATGACATTTGGGGTGATCTGTCAAGCCAGGGCAGAGAAAAAGGGGGGTCCCAAAAGACCTTTTCCCTATTCATTTTTCCGTAAGAAATATAGACACCACTAGAGCCCAAACCACTAAACGGATTTTCATCAAATTTGTCATAACGCTAGATCTTGGTCCAGAAAGAGTGCTTTTTGCAATTTGGTGTAAATCCTTTCAGTAGTTTTGAGCAATTAATGTATATCATGGAGCCTCCAAGGATCACATCTCCTGCTGGGATCTGGCTGGCTACCACCACATCTATAAGGAAGTGGTGGCAGCCATCTTAGGACCCAGGACCCAGTGCTGCGCCCTAACAAAAACGTTTAAAAAAAAGACATAATGGGGCAGGGTAGGGATACCCTGACCCCCTACGCCTGATGGTCATCGGGCAAAAAACATTTTTTTTAAATGTTGCCGTGAATTTGCAGAAACAGCTATCAGCCATGGGGACCCCATGCCCCAGGCCTGAAGTATTTTATATGGGAAGTGGGAGCGCATTGTCCTTCTCCCCAGGCCATTCTCAGCCCTGGGGTCCCTAGGGGCATGAAGTTCTTTTTATGGGGAGTGGGCGCGCAGCCCCTCAATCCCCTGGCCGCTTTCGATCCCAAGCCCACGGTATTTTTTAAGGGGGTCCCATTCCCCATGCTGCTACTATGAAAAAAGGGAGGGAGGCTGTGTGGCTCTGGGGGAATGGTGTCTCCAGGGCCTAAAGAGGCTCAGGGAGAAAGGCCATGCTGCCCCCTCCCCTATACAAAAAAAGGTCCTGGGGAATGAGGTCCCCAGGCCCTAGTAAGACTCGGGGAGTAAGGCTCTGTTGCGCCCCTCTCATTCAAAATAGATACGGCCCTGGGGGATGGGTCCCCAGGAACTGATGAGACTCCAGTAGGGGGGTCACACTGCACCCCTCCCCTTTAAACAAATATATTGGCACTGGGGAATGGGGTCCCCAGAGCCTAGTAAGTCCTGGGAAGGGGGACACATGGCCTCCCTCCCCTTTAGAAAAAAAAGGTCCTGGATGATAGGGTCCCAAGGGCCTAATAAGGCTCGGGAGAGAACCCTGTGAATACCCTCCCCTTTAAAATACATTGGGCCCTGGGGGATGGGGTCCCCAGGGTCTAAAAATGCTCGGTAAGGGGACCCTTGGCCCCCTCCCCTTTTTACCATTATATTTGGCCCCAGGGGATGGGGTTCACTGGGCCCAGAAAGCTTGGGAGGAGGGGCCAGATGCCCCTTTCCCTGTTTAATTGTATTTGGCCCCAGGGTGTGGGGTCCCCGGGGTTCAAAGATCAATCCTACGCCTCATAGCAAAGGCTCAACACCCAGCCACGCACCACCAAAGGCCCTGCGCAGTATGGTGTTGGCTTCCTGCGGGGGTTGGCCGCAGGGTCTAGCCGCAAGCCAGGCCCTGTAGCCAACCCCTGCCATCCACAGATGAAGGTCCTGCGCAGCGTGGGCTTTGCTACCTTTTGGGCGGTTGGCCACAGAGCCTTCCTGCACGCCATGCCCTATGGCCAACCCCCGAAGGCCATGCGCAGCGTCGGGTTGGCTAAATGCTGGGGTTGGCCACAGGCCCTGTGGCCAACCCTTGCCATGCACCACCAAAGGCCCTGCACAGTGTGGGGGATTGGCCACAGGCCTTGTGACGAACCCCCCTCTAGCATATGGTTGGCCACTGGCCATGTGCCCAACCCCCCCACCTTGCACGGCCAAGGTCCCTGCTCAGTGTGGGCCTGGCTGCCTTTGGGTGGGTCGGCCAGCCCCCCTCTGAGAATGGTGAAGGCACAGCATGGGGTTGGCTGCATGTGGGGGGTTGGCTACAGGGCCTGGCGTATTGCATATGGTAATAAATTATTACTTTACGTTAAAACAAAACTAGAAATTCACTGAAAAAAACAAAGGTTAAAGTAACACTATAGTTTGGTGAAATGTTCAGTAATAATGTAACATTTTAAACTCTAAAAGACACAGGAATTCACAAGTTATAGTCATAGTTATCTCAAGTAACTAGGGCTCGTGCCCTAAGGTAACTATAACTCCCTTCCTCGCCATGCACTGCTAATTACCCCACATATTACATCACTCATGACATAACTCATAACATCATTGATAATATCACTGCAACATTTGCGATGAAATTATTGATGAGAAAACTGTGCATGGCGGGGCCGTCAGTTATAGTTACCATGGGGCACGAGTCATCGTTTCTTGAGAGAATTGGTTGATATACAGGAATAAATTGTATCTTAGGTTGCTTTATTGTGTTAAAATTGCTGTGACTGGAGGCACACTCGCCCTTGACGCCCCATAGCCTCTGGTTCCCTACCATGGGCAGTTTCCAGGGTTTTTGTGTATGGATCTGAGTACGCTGTGGGAACGGAATTGGGGCGGACTGTACATTGAGATAGTGTCTGAAATTGGGAGAATCCTAGAGAGTGATTCTAAATTAATTCCTAGAGTAATCCCAGAACATGGCAATACTTCAATCTGTAGTCATAATGGAGATAATGAGTTATCATTTGATGATGACGCAGTGGCAGAAAGTCTTAGAGCCCCATCACTTTTAACAGGGACTGTGGTCTCTCAGACTTTGATAGGGGCAGATGACTGGGAGTCATTGACTGCCTTTAAGAAGGAGCAGATAGGAGCTTCATTTCATGGAGCATTTATGACTGAATATCTGAGGAAGAAAGCAGCTCCTAGAGGACTAATTGTCACCAATGAACCTCGCATATTTTTGAATATTAAGGAATTTAGAAAGAGTTGGTCATTTATAGCTTGGAAGTGTACAAGGGACTGGCTGGTACTGATTGTAAACACAAATAAAAAAATAGCTGATTTGCTATTTATTGAGATTTAGACCAGCGAGAATAATCTCAGTATTTTAAAAACAATTGGAAGAAATCAATACAGACCAATCACAGTATATGGAGTATTTGACTCAATCCAAACTTACTAAACTAAGGAAGGATGTGCAAAAATGTAGCCATGAAAAAGTGTTCCTGTACACAACTGATGAACACTATGAAAAACTCCAGACTCCTTTAGCCCAGAGGCATCAACCAAGATATAGACCTACTCCACTAAACTGGACCTTCAGCTCAGGTGATGATAGGAGTAGCAGCAGCAGTGATGAAGGTGGGTTGAGTGGCCCATCTAGACCATTCTACCCAGACACACCTGACAGCCTACCTGTGATTCCCTTTGGATACTGGTCGCAACCATTTCTGCCAATGCAACAAGGGTTCCCCTTCCACCAGGGTTTTCCTTTTTTATACAGAGGCAGAAGTAAAGGAAGAGGGAGACAAAAATCCCACAAGCAGATATCCGGGGTACACTGGGAGGATCAACAACTGACCCAGATGGTCACAATGAGCGAAGGGAAGGAACCAACTCCATCTATGAACAGGGATTCACCATTGTAGTGAACCTGAGTACAACTACCCTCACAGAAACTGAAATGGGGCATGTCCCCACGCCTAGAAGTGATCTGTTCACTTTACGTACTGAATAGTTTCTCAGACAACTCAAGTCACAGGCCTTCTTTGGAGATCAGAATATCTCCGTAGAAGGAGACCAGAACACAGGGCTGAGGAGAAAATCTACTTTTATTCCCCCTTCACAGTCACCACCATGCGAAGTATTGGCTTTCGAGCAGGCAGTCCTCAGAGAGGTTGATAAGATTGAATGTAACACCAGTAAGATCTTCCACAACCTCCATAGGAACAAGACTCGTACCCTTGAGACTCTGAAAAAAAATACCAAGCTGGTTATTAAACCAGCCGATAAAGGGGAACCCATAGTGGTATGGACAAAACCATGTACAACACTGAGTGCTTTTGCCTTTTATCAGAAAGATAAAGTTAGGAAGTTATAGAAACTAACCCCACTTTAGGACTAACCAACAAGATTAAATCAAAGGTGGAAGAAGCACAAACCCAAGATTGGATCACTAACCATGATGTGGAATTTTTGATTGCAGAAAAATCCAGAGTCCTGAGGTTTAACACCCTTTCCAAAATGCATAAACAAAGAGTAACACCCCCACCCCCAGTAGACCAAATGTTTCTGGTGTAGGGTCATTCCTGGAACCCTTGTCACAGTTTTGTGACTGGTTCCTGAAGCCAATTGTAAAAATGTCCACCTCATACTTGCTTGATAATAAAGATATCTTATGTCTACTTCAAAACATGGAGATCATGAATTCCTGAGGATATAATTATAGCTATTGACATAGAAGCACTGTATACCAGCATCCCCCAGAGGCAGACCCTTGAGGTGGTAGAAGGGATCCTGGCAGAAGAAGAGTGGGAGTTCATGATTCCAAAGTACTTCATCATGGAATGTGTGGAAGTGGCACTAACAGAAAATGTATTTGAATTTCAAAGAGTAATATACCATCAGATTCAGGGGACTTCAATGGGGAGTACCTTTGCCCCTAGCATGGCCTGCCTGTACATGCACCAGTTTAAGGTGGACCATATATTCACCCAGGAGAATCCATATAAAGATCACATTAAGTTGTGGCGCAGGTACATCAATGATGTACTAGTGGTATGGCTTGGCAATGAACAACAGGTCATCAAATTTGTGGGTTAATTCTCAGGAGAGATACCTAAGGTTCACTCACACAATATGCAAAGAGGAGGCAGTGTTTCTTGGACATGGAAACATCAGAAAAATGGTCCATAATAAAACCACAGACAAGAACAGTTTACTCTTGTACAAGAGTTTCGATCCTAGGGCCCTACGTGGGAACTTGTCTGTGGGACAGTCCCTACAAGTGAGGCAGAATTGTTCCCCTCTGAAAACTTTTGAGACACAAGCCACAATGCTAGAAGAAAAACTCCTGACACACCATTATCCTAAATATACTGTAAAGAAGTAAAGAAAAAGGGTGGAGAATAACAACAGAGAGGTATTGTTGGAGACCCATCATAAGCCTGACACTGATAGAAGTGCGTGTCACCACATATACCCCCATTTCTAATAAAGTTCAAAACATCATCAAGAAGCATTGGTGGATACTAAATGGTGGAGGCAAGCAGTGGTTCCTTCCACTGTTTGCATTCAAACAGAACACTAATTTACACGATCTGTTAGTACATACAAAAACTCTAACACCAACTAGTACATCACAGACAACACTCTGGAACAATCAATCTCCAGTGGGTTATTACCCGTGTGGTAACTGCATAGCCTGCCAGTTTACAAAGGCCACAAAGGAGGTGGACATCAAAACAGGAAGACCATGGGTCCTAAAGGCCCTCACAAACTGCAATATTGAGAATGTGGTGTATTTAATTACCTTCCTGTGCGGCCTGGTCTATGTCGGGATGACAACCCACAAGATAAAGGTGCGCATAAATGAACATCAAAGCACGATACGCTGTAAGAGGAACAACACCAAGTTGGCATGCCACTATTTAGAATTAAATAGATGTGGATATGACCTGGGTAGTTCTGGAGAAATTGGCAGCCAATACCCCCGACATCCAGAAGAAATTGTTCACACATGAACAAAGATGGGTGTACCATCTGAGAACATGAGTAAGGGGTCTGAATGATGAAATACCATGGTTACAACTGATATGAGTTCCTGCCAGTTGGTGATCATCTCACTAGCTTATTCAAGGATCTCAGCATGGATGACAAGCATCCTAGGCACCTATTGTTTATACACATACCAGGAGGGACATTGAAGAGTATATATATATAAGGGTATATATTGTGGGGTTTGTGCCTGTTAAATTTTACTCCGATTGCTGCTCCCGCTTATTAATCCTTTTACACTTCTATTTTTAACTTTTGCTCAGTGTGCTGCTCCGATCTATTTTACCCTAAACTGTATGAATTTGAATGTTGTACTGTGTAATTGTAGGAATTAGAAGCCTTTTGTCTGAAACTGCCTTTTTGGACTACCATTGGGATAGGGTGAGCCCGGTCGGCTGCCACTTCCCTTCCTGTTCCCCCCCCGGGTGGACAACTAGAGACGCCATTTTTGTTTGTGCGTGCTCTAGTTGTCCGAAGGGGATCCCTACAAGAATGTGCGCTGCGCGGACCCACAGCTGGCGCGCCAAAGGCGCGCCTAAGGCAAGCCCGTCTGCGCCCGTCAGCGTCCCGGAGGCGGCCAGCACCAGCCACGCTGCCCGTCTTACCCCCCACTGCAAGTCTGTTTCCCGGCCCTACAGCCGCGATGAGCTGCTCTTGCTCCACCCTCAAACCTGTAATAGTTCGAGCAGATGAGAGGTTTTAGACAACCTATCTACTCTTTGCACGAGCTGAAAGTTCTGCTTGTCCTCAGGGCAGGTTGTCCCCCCTTCGCCTAGCACTCTCCCTATCAATAGGCAGAGGGGGCAATCAATCAGAGCGGCTATGATTAATGCCCGCTCACTAGGTAAACACCCTCACAACATTTTTGACCTTCTTTCTGATGAGCCTCTTGACCTGTTGTTAATAACAGAGACTTGGCTCACTGAGCTTTCTAACCCAGTGATTGAGCTGGCCATCCCTGGGGGATACAAAATTTTGCGCGTCGACCGCAAAGCTGGTAGGGGTGGAGGCATAGCAGTGGTGTTCAGGGACAAGTGGAATTTCTACCTGGGTGAGTCCTTGGTGATGGGGAGGGAGAAGCTCTGGACTTCTGCGTTACCATCTCACCACACTTCTCGCTGGGCGGCACGCTGGTCTATAGACCCCCCGGACCGGCAGGTGCCTTTCTTAAGGCCTTAGATGATTTTATCATCCCCCGTGCGCTACGCTTTACCCACTTTCTACTCCTTAGGGACTTTAATATTCATCTGGACTGTGGGGATGCAGGGGATACTCAGGAGTTTCTTGACTCACTGAGCCTCGCCCAGCTCACACAATGGGTCAGCTCCCCCAAGCATCATGGAGGTCATATTCTTGATCCGATCTGCACTAACTTTCCTATCATTGTCAAAGATCCTCTCCCGGTGCCCTGGTCTGACCATTTTGTGATCCATTTTTCCTGGCTTATCGATAGCTACTATCTACCGGGCCCGCCCTGTCAAGGGCCTCATGGCAGTTCCTCCGTTAAAATTGATCCTATGGCTTTCAGTCTCGCCCTGGCTGAGACACGACCAGCCCTCTTTAATGACCTGGAGGGAGCTCTTGACAGCTTCACCAGCTGGATCACGCTGGTGGTTGAGTACCTGTCTTCAACGACACATCGTAGGCGCTCCAGGGATTCTCCTTCCAAACCTTGGTTCTCTACTGAGCTCAAAGTCCAGAAATAACGGTGCAAAAAATTGGAACACTTTTGGAGACAGGATTATTGCCCTTTGGCCAAGATGGCCCTCAGGAAAACTCAAAAAGCATACTATGCATCAATAACTTGCACTAAAAGCCTCTATTATGCTGAACGCATTGCTTTTTCCAGGAACAACTCCAAGAAAATCTTTTCCATCGTTCAAAGCTTCCTATCTCCCAGAGAAGAGACTATCACACGTCCCACCTCGGCTGCTTGGTGCGAGAAACTTTCCAGCTTCTTTATTGATAAGATCCAAGCTCTTCAGGCGAATTTTAACACCAGTAATCCCTCTGCTGTAGGGAACCTGTCTCCAAAAGGGCCGACTGTTGCCTCACAACCATCACCCTCTCTGATGGCTTTTTTACCTATTGCCCCGCCAGACTCATTGATGGTCCTCAAGTCTCTGAAATCAGGTTCACCGACCGACCCTTGCCCGGCCAGGCTGTTGTCCTCAGTTGCAGAGACGGTTAACCCCGAGGTCAATAGACTAATCAATGTGTCTCTCTTGGAAGCAACGGTTCCTACAGCTTGGAAACAGGCCAAAATCCTGCCACTTTTGAAAAAACCCTCTTTGGATCCTTCGATTCCTGTCAGCTATCGCCCTATCTCTCTCCTTCCTGGCGTGGTGAAAGTTTGCGAAAAAGTGGTAAATAAACAGCTCTCCAGCTATGTCGAAGGTTACGGCCTGCTCCACCCGGCCCAATCGGGTTTCAGAGCCACGTACAGCACCGAGACGGCTCTTGTCGAAGTCAATGAAGCCATTCGGGAATGTTTGGATTCCGGCGGTAGGGCGGCTCTGATTTTGTTGGACGTCTTTGCGACATTCAATACTGTGCCACATTCCCTGCTTTTGGCCCATCTTTCAAATATTGGAATCTCAAGGTCGGCCTGGAATTGGCTGAAGTCGTTTCTAGAGGGCAGAACTCAACAAGTCTGGCTTCCCCCTTTTTCTTCTTCCCCCCAGATTGTGACCACAGGAGTGCCTCAAGGGTCTACTTTGAGCCCCCTTCTCTTCAATATATATGTCACTCCCCTGATTCAGCTGGCTGAGGAGCTTGGAGCCAAGATCATCGCCTACGCGGATGATACCCAGTTCCTTTTTACATGGAAGAAAAATGACTCTTCCACCTCTCTAGCCAAAACCTGTTTGACGGGCGTCTTCCAATGGCTCTCCTCTGCACAGTTAAAGTGCAACGAGGATAAATCAGAGATCCTTCTTTTTGGGACTTTCCCCCCTCAGTTCCGGGAATCACTCTGGCCGGCGGAATATCCCATGCCTACCTCCGTGGGCCAACCCACCAAATACCTGGGGATATGGTTTGGCGAGAATCTTCTTTTCGCTACTCAGATCAAGAAGCTTGCTGGGCAGTGCTTCGGCACACTTAAATCTCTTAGAAAATTTCTACCACTCCTCCCTAGGTCAGCCAGGGAAACGGTTACCAGCGCCTTGATACTTTCACGCATTGATTATGCCAACGCCCTGTATGTAGGCCTGCCTGGATACCTTTTGAACAGACTGCAGGTAGTCCAGAACGCAGGGGCAAGGACTCTTCTTAACATCCCTATAAGAACCAGCGTAAGGCAACACTTGCGTGATCTCCACTGGTTACCTGTGATAGAAAGAGTTAAGTTGAAAGCCCTTGTCCTGGCTCACTCAGTTCTGTATGGACTTGGTCCAGCCTATCTGAGAAAGCGCTTCAGGTTCTATGTTCCTGCTAGACAGCTGCGTTCAGCGATGCAGCTTCTTGCTCACGTCCCGCGTTTTCGCCTCAAGAGAATTGGAGGGAGTTCTCTTGCTTTTATGGCAGTCTCTGCCTGAAATTTGCTTCCCTTGGACCTTTGCAGTACTCAGGACCCCAAGCTCTTCAGAAAAAGACTGAAGACGTTTCTCTTCATCTATCGGTCCTCTTCTTCTCTCCCCACATGGCTCCCGCCGGGACACTACTTGAGTAGCTGTGCGCGCTATAAATTGCAATATCATAACATAACATAGCATACTACTCCGCCCCCCCCAGTACAGACTCGGAGGGAGGTATATGTTTTGGCATGGATTCCACAACTGGCGTGCAAACCTAGTGCTCAGTATCTGGTTTCCTTTGTGTGGACTGCCCTTACTGTGGACATGCTTCAACTAGTAGTTTTTACAGAAGCACTTGATCTGGGGACACGCGTATCATGGGAGACTACATCTCTCATGATTTCTGGTGCACATGCGCCCTCCTGGGATTTGTCCCCTGGGCGGGACGCTGTGATGATATCACTCGATGGCCCCACGCACATGGAAGCAGGCACTCTTGGCTGAGGGCTTCTAGCATTGTGCCACCACAGGTTTTGGCAGTCTGAAGGGAGCAGGGGCTTTCAGTTAATAAGTGACAGCTGCACATCATGGGGAACGGTTACTGACCAATAGGATTACAAGCTTGGGTTTCATGTACCCGGCAACACACTTACTCTCTGGTTTGTCGGGAGGAAGGAGCAGCAGATTTTTAATACCAGGTGATATTCCATGGAAATATAAAGGTCCGTTTGCATTATCACATTGGTTTTTAATTATCATATCCGTTCTTAGTTAGAAGTACCTCCCTGACTCCAGGTGTAGGCCAACTTTAACCTTTGGTCGATTTCGGCCCCGGGGACCCCATCCTCCGGGGCATGGCCACTTTTATTTTATTTTTTAAACCAAGGAAATTTAAATGAGGGGGGCCATTTTTGGCCCCGGGTACCCCATCCCCCTGGGCTTTGGCTCTTTTATTTTTTTTTTGAGAGGGGGGCCGTGTGGCCCCCCTCCCGGGCCATTTTTGGCCCCGGGGACCCCATACCCCGGGGCATGGTCTTTGTGTTGGGGACCGCGGGGGAGCCCCAATGCCCCTGCGGTCCCTACCGGCTCCCGGCCTCCTGCGGGAGCCGGCATTGCTTTTGGACAAAGGGAGCTGCTGACATGCAGCTCCCTTTGCCCATAAGCAATTCTGCTTTGCTTGGTGGAAGCGAGAGCAGGTTTCCTGCTCTCGCTTCCACGAAGCAAGGCAGTGTTTGCTATGACAGGGTGGGAGCAGTGCTCCCGCCCTGCCATAGCAAACTGCAATGTCCCGGGGGTGGGCACCCCGGGACATTGCTGGAGCTGGCCCTGGGGGGTGGCTGTCCCCAGGGCCAAGGAGGGCTCCAGGAGTGGGGGCGCACAGCCCCCTGCAACTGATTAAAAGCCCCGGGGAGGTGGTGGTCCCCGGGGCAGTGTGGGGGAGGGGCAAAAGCCCTCCCCCACACTACTTTTAATGTTATACAGCCCCAGGGAGGTGGCGGTCCCCGGGGCTTGGGGGGCCCTCAAGGCCCCGCACCCATAATATACTAATGCCCCGGGGAGGTGGCGTCCCCGGTGCAGCGTGGTGGGGCAGGAGCCCCCCCACGCAGATTTTTTACAAGCTGCAGTGAGGTGGCGGTCCCTGGGCTATGGGGGGGCACGTGCCCCCCGCATAATATTAATCAAGCCCCGGGGAGGTGGTGGTCCCCGGGGCTGCGGGGGCCCCCACGGGCTCTTGCATTATAAATCTGCATTGCTCCCGGGACCTGACCCACCCGGGGGCTTCTAGAAAACAAAGCGCGAGAGACTGTGCTTCATTTTTTTTTTTATTTCAGCGGGATTCGCGGACCTTACGTGAATCCCGCCCAAAAACTTTTTAAAAATGCTTTTTTTGGCCCTCGGGGTCCCTGTGGGACCACCTGAGCAGGCGTAGGGGGTGAGGGTTTTTCTACCCTGCCCCCTTTTCATGTTTTTTGTCCTTTTTTCTTGTGACTCGGTTCTACCGAGTCATAAGATGGCTGCCAACACTGCTTGGTTTGAAGTGTTGGAAGCCAATCAGAATCAAGCTCGTGATCGGGAGGGTTCGCGGATCCACCACGGTCACCAGATATCAATATATATTTTTTTTATTTCTCAGGAACTACTGAATGGATTTACACCATTTAAAGCAAAGAGTGCACTCTGGACAAAGAGCTATCTCTCTGCCAAATGTGTAATTCCGTTCAGCAGTTCGGGCTGTAGCCGCGACAAAAATTTCCTATGGAAATTAACATGGAGAAAACACGTTTTGGGACACTCCTTTTTTCTCGGCCCCCGCATGACAAATCACCCCGAAACTTTCAAGACAGGAGCTGACCGGAGCGGGCCATTAGTTTTGAAAAGTTCGCGAAGATTCGTCAACCGGCGCCAAAGAAATTGGCAAAAGAAAAAACTTTTTTTTAATAGAAACAAGGCCCTAACTATAACTACCTGCTGGCGACCGCCAGTTGGTAATATATATATATATGTATATTATCTACTGGCGGTCGCCAGTAGATAGTTATAGTTAGGACCTATTTTCCATAGGAAATCCACGACATTCTATTTGAAATAACTCTTGCGTCGGTTGACGAATCTTCGCGAAATTTTCAAACTTTATGGCCCGCTCCGGTCCGCTCCTACCCTGAAAGTTTCGGGGTGATTCGTCAAGCGGGGGCCGAGAAAAAAGGGGGGTCCCAAAACATGTTTTCCCCATTCATTTTCCCTTAGGAAACTTTAGCCACGGCAACAGCCCGAACTGCTGAACGGAATTACACCAAATTTGGCAAAGAGGTAGTTCTTGGTTCAGAAAGAACCCTTTTTGTTAAATGGTGTAAATCCGTTCAGTAGTTCCTGTGAAAATCAAAATGAAAATCACATATATATCTATGGCCGCGTCGGATTCGCGCACCCTCCCGATCACGAGCTGCATGCTAATTGGCTGTCAACACTCCAAATCAGGAAGTGTTGGCAGCCATTTTGTCCCTCGGTAGAACCGAGGGACAGAAACAAGTGCGCAAAACGCACAAAGGGGGCAGGGTAGAAACACCCTGACCCCTAGGTCTGCTCAGGGGTCCCACAAGGACCCCTGGGCAGAAAAAGCATTTAAAAAAAAACGGCGGGATGCGCTTAGGGTGCGCGAATCCCGCCGTAAAAAAATCGAAGCGCGCTTCGATGTTATTTTGCCCGGGGTGGCCCAAGTCCCGGGGGCATGCGGGGGTGGGTTTATAGTTAATGGGGGCCTCTAAGGCCCCTCAAGCCCGGGGACCGCCACCCCCGGGGCTTTCTAATAAAAATGTTGCGGGAGGGCACTCGGCCCTCCCGCAGCCCCGGGACCACCACCTCCCCGGGGCTTCTTTTAAAAAAACATTTCCTGTGTGGGGGCTCGAGCCCCCACACGCCCGGGACCGCCACCTCCCCGGGGCACTAATAATGTAAATGCGGGGTCCGTAACGAACCCCCGAGCCCCGAGGATCACCACCTCCCGGGGCTTTAAAGACATGGGAGGGGGCCGCGCGGCCCCCTCCTGGAAGCCATTGATGGCCTTGGGGACCGCCACCCCCCAGGGCCGGCTCCTGCAGTGTCCCGGGGTGCCTACCCCCGGGACACTGTAGTTTGCAATGGCACATTGCAAACTGCTTTGCTTCATTGAAGGGAGAGCAGGGAAACCTGCTCTCGCTTCAATGAAGCAAAGCAGATTGCTTTTCCACATGGGGAGCTGCATGTCAGCAGCTCCCCATGTGGAAAAGCAATGCCGGGACCGTGGGGGGATTGGGGACCCGCCCACGGTCCCCAACGGAGAGGGCCAGCCCCGGGGGATGGGTCCCCGGGCAAGTAGTGGCCCCCCTCCCCCAAAAAAAATAATAATTTAAAAAAATAGAAAAATAAAGGCCTGCCCCGGGGGATGGGATCCCCGGGGCAAAAGGAGGCCTGAGGAGGGGGGCCACGCAGCCCCCCTCCTTAAAAAAATAATAAAAGAGAGTGGCCATGCCCCGGGGGATGGGGTCCCCGGGGCCGGAATCGGCCACGGGAGGGGGGCCACGTGGCCCCCTTCCCATTTTTTTTTTTAAAAAAAAGGAAAAAAAAGGGGTAAGGCCCTGGGGGATGGGGTCCCCAGGGCCCAAAAAAAGGAAAAAGGAAGGGGGGCCACACAGCCCCCCTTCGAGGAAAAAAACAAAAAAAAACACAAAAAAAAACGATCGTGCCTCAGGCCCCGCCCCCTTCCTTTACCACTCTGCAAACGCGCCCCCTGGCACGTTTGCAGAGGGGGAACGAATTCCCCTTGAATACTTGGGGTCCCTGGGGGCCAACTAGCCCACCAGGAACCTCCAGTATGCGCCAGAGGGCTGCGTTGCAGAGAGGTGTACAGAGGCCATGCCCCTTTTTACATCTCTCTGCAACGCAGCTCTGTGGCGCTTACTGGAGGTACCTGGTGGGATAGTTGGACCCCAGGGACCCTCAGGATTCAAGGGGACTTAATCCCCAACTTAAAACGCGCCACGGGCGCGTTTGCACAGTGGTGAAGGGAGGGGCGGGGCTTCAGGTGACATGTGTGCAAACAGGCCCCATGGCGCGTTTTAAGATGGGGAATTAAATCCCCTTCAATCCTGAGGGTCCCTGGGGGCCAACTAGCCCACCAGATACCTCCAGTAAGCGCCACGGAGCTGAGTTGCAGAGTGTTGTAAAAAGGGGCGTGGCCTCTGAACACCTCTCTGCAACGCAGCTCTCTGGCGCATACTGGAGGTATCTGGTGGGCCAATTGGCCCCTAGGGACCCTCGGGATTGAGGAGGAATTAATTCTCCAACTTAAAACGCGCCACAGGGCGTGTTTGCAGACATGTCACCTCAGGCCCCATCCCTTCCTTCACCATTGTGCAAATATTCCTCTAAAATCAGCCGAACTACGAATTCCGATTTACTCACCTGTTATCAGGAGAGACCTCAGTGCTGCATCTTTGAGGCCAGTACTGGTCCTGAAAAGTAATTTTAACCGTACTTACCAGTAACTTGAATTTCCTTCCATAGGCTAACATTGACTGGTTTCACTTGGAAATTCTTCCAAGTGTGGAGTTTTGGAACTTTATAATATTCCTCTAAAATCAGCCGAACTACGAATTCCAATTTACTCACCTGTTATCAGGAGAGACCTCTTTGCTGCATCTTTGAGCCCAGTACTGATCCTGAAAAGTAATTTTAACCGTACTTACCAGTAACTTGAATTTCCTTCCATAGGATATCATTGCCTGCTTTTTGCTGAAAAAGTTTCTAAGTGTCGAGTTTTGAAATATACAAATATTCCTCTAAAATCAGCAGAACTACGAATTCCGATTTACTCACCTGTTATCAGGAGAGACCTCAGTGCTGCATCTTTGCGCCCAGTACTGATCCTGAAAAGTAATTTTAACCGTACTTACCAGTAACTTGAATTTCCTTCCATAGGCTAACATAGACTGGTTTCACTTGGAAATTCTTCTAAGTGTGGAGTTTTGGAACTTTATAATATTCCTCTAAAATCAGCCGAACTACGAATTCCGATTTACTCACCTGTTATCAGGAGAGACCACAGTGCTGCATCTTTGAGCCCAGTACTAATCCTGAAAAGTAATTTTAACCGTACTTACCAGTAACTTGAATTTCCTTCCATAGGCTAACATTGACTGGTTTCACTTGGAAATTCTTCTAAGTGTTGAGTTTTGGAACTTTATAATATTCCTCTAAAATCAGCTGAACTACGAATTCCAATTTACTCACCTGTTATCAGGAGAGACCTCAGTGCTGCATCGTTCAGCCCAGTACAGATCCTGAAAAGTAATTCTAACCGTACTTAACAGTAACTTGAATTTCCTTCCATAGGCTAACATTGACTGGTTTCACTTGGAAATTCTTCTAAGTGTGGAGTTTTGGAACTTTATAATATTCCTCTAAAATCAGCCGAACTACGAATTCCGATTTACTCACCTGTTATCAGGAGAGACCACAGTGCTGCATCTTTGAGCCCAGTACTAATCCTGAAAAGTAATTTTAACCGTACTTACCAGGAACTTGAATTTCCTTCCATAGGCTAACATTGACTGGTTTCACTTGGAAATTCTTCTAAGTGTGGAGTTTTGGAACTTTATAATATTCCTCTAAAATCAGCCGAACTACGAATTCCGATTTACTCACCTGTTATCAGGAGAGACCACAGTGCTGCATCTTTGAGCCCAGTACTAATCCTGAAAAGTAATTTTAACCGTACTTACCAGTAACTTGTATTTCCTTCCATTGGAATCCATTGTCTGGTTTTCCGCAGAAAAGTTTCAGTGTCGAATTTCACAAACTACAAATATTCCTTAAAAATCGCCTGTATGACTTAAACGCATTATTTCAACTGTTTACAGGAGATGCACCAGTGCGGGATCCAGGATCCACCACTGAGTAAGAAAAGTAACGATAACACTACTTACCTGCTAAGTGAATTTCCTCCCATAGGATAACATTGGTGATTCTATGAGAAAAAGTTTCTAAGTGTCAACTTTTAAAATACAATAATATTCCTTAAAAATCACGACTGTAACCAAAACGCTTTTACTCAACTGTTTACAGGAGATGTACCAGGACTGAATCTAGGATCCAGTCCTGTGGTTAGAAAAGTAATCCATACGGTAACTAATTGCATTTAACTAGAAATTCACATTGAGCTGAATGTTGCATTGTGTTTGAAAATGTGTTGCCCATTGCAACAACTGTAACTACTGTACTTAAAAGTCTATTGCCTATCTGCAAAGTATTTAAACTAAAGTAATTCATTAAGAGAAAGTATTTTTTGTAATGTAATGTATAATGTAATTACAATGTAATTTAAAAAATAAAATATGTAAAAAAAATTGTTTCTAAAAATGTAGTAAATCAGTATGAAAAAAATTAATATAACAATTAATACATTTAAAAATTGTCATTTACAAAACCTTTGAAATTCACTAAAAAAACGTAGGTTTCAGGCACGTTATAGTTAGAAATTTGCATTTAAAAAACCTTTGAAATTCACTGAAAAAACCATAGGTTTCAGACACGTTATAGTTACAAATTAGCATTTAAAAAACCTTTGAAATTCACTGAAAAACCATAGGTTTCATACACGTTATAGTTACAAATTAGCATTTAAAAAACCTTTGAAATTCACTGAAAAACCATAGGTTTTAGGGACAGTTATAGTTACTTGGACATTGCACTCGTACAAAACCCGTGAAATTCCCCGTTATAGTTAGTTCAGCTAACTATAACTCGCGCCCCGCAATGCACTGCTGATGACGTCACATATTACATCACTCATGACATGGTCAGTGACATCACTGATGACATCACTGATGACATCTCAAATGACATCACTGATGACATCATCCACGTGATAATCTGATGCACCTCCTCACACCCTAATATAACCTTTGATACACCCACTCTAAATTACAGACTGCCATTCGCAAAACCATAGACACTCCAACACCAATAACTACATACCCACTCACTGATTCTTAGGTCTACACACACACATCCACTCACTCACCCGTACAGTCACTCATACTTACAGTCACTCAGTACAGGACTATCATATGCACTCATACTCCTATATAGACACTCAAACACCGCCACTCATCCATAGAGGTACTCACACACCTAGTCAGTCATGCAAATAATTAAACAAACTACCATTTACTCACCTATACAGTTATACACACACCAGCTCACTTACTCATACAAATACTAGCACATTCTTACGCTCTTATACAATCACTGATACAAGCACACACTCATCCATACAGCCACTATCACAATCAGTCACTCTCGCTTATAGCTATTTATATACTCCAACACACATATATACTGCCTTTCACATATGTAGTTACTCACACATGTACCACTGGGACATACATTCACTCACTAACACACTCTTACACACACTTACCCACCCATACAGTCTATCACAGATGCACTCTTGAAACCATCCACCCAGTGAATCACCCACTCACACATCTATGCACAGAGTCGCACACACCCCTCCCACACAAACACTCAGGCACCCATACAGATACTCACACAAGCATTCAATAACTCAAATAGACACTCATGTAGCTATTCACAAACACATGCAGCCACTTACACAGCAACAGACAGACGGATACAGACATTCACCCAGTTTAGTCACTAACCCATGCATTCAGTAAGATACGTTAAATCACTCACTTATACAGTCAGTCACGCACCTACTAAATCATCCATACAGACACTTACACACCCACTCATTCTTCAATACGTCTTTTCCTATATATATTAAAAATATTTAAACTTTAGAGAAACACACAGTCACTGGATGATGTCATCAGTGATGTCATTTGAGATGTCATCAGTGATGTCACTGACCATGTCATGAGTGATGTAATATGTGACGTCATCAGCAGTGCATTGCGGGGCGCGAGTTATAGTTAGCTGAACTAACTATAACGGGGAATTTCACGGGTTTTGTACGAGTGCAATGTCCAAGTAACTATAACTGTCCCTAAAACCTATGGTTTTTTCAGTGAATATATATATATATATATATATTTTACTTCCAACCTCTGTGAAGAAATGCCCTGTAATGCACACCACTTTCCAAGGGCGAACAGAAGAACGGCACAACAAAATCCTTAGCGACGAGGTGCTTTATTTGAAGTTCTGCAAGCAACCACACATCATGGAGCCATAACAAGCAAAGTGCAGAGGTGCATAACAACCAAAACTGACATATGCGTTTCGGCTGGAGCCTTCTACTGGGTCATAGAGTGATACATAGAGTGTCAATTTAAAGGGAAATCACTACCCTTTCCCCAACACCAATTAAAAACAAACATTTGTTTTAAGGGGGCTACAACCAAAGTCATTCTAACCTTTTCATTTTTATTGTAAAAAGAAAGATCTGATTGTAGCATTGCAGATAAACAGATGATGTTCAAATAATCCTTGTAAAGTACACAAAGTTTCAGGGACATTTTGACAAAAATACCGAATTCAGATTTTCAAAATACATCTGGCATATAGATTGTGCAGAAAACATATAAAACTGTGCAAACCCATTCATAGAGGACCAATTCCATATACACTCCCAAGTGTCATGGCATTAAAAAATTACCCACGGAGATTTAGGGGGAGGCTATTTTCGGCCCTCCATGTCAGTATGAGGGTGCCAGGAACAAAGGACCCGAGCCCACCTCCAACACGAACCAGAACAAACCAATGGTGAACCATACCCAAGTTCCATACACGGGACATTACGGGTAGGAATTAAATTAACTGTGTCAGGTACTGTGATGGACCAATATTCAATCCATGATATAAACAAAAATGTAAGGAAAGGAGAGTGGGAAATCCTACATATTACACTGAAATTTGATATCCAACCGTGAATACTAAGAAGCACCTATAAAAAATATTACATATAAATTATCTAAAATACAGCCAGGTAAATGTATTTCACATTAATTAAAGTGCACTGTGCATGTTTCTGTAAAGTACAGAAATCCCATAGAGAAATTCCTCTCAGTTATGTTCTCCAAAGTTGCATATATGCAATGAAAGTGCTAAGTGCAGTTGTCATCCTATATTGAAAAAAAGTGGCTCATGCTTATGTAAACATTCTGATTAAGGTGCATTAATAACCAATCTTGCTGCAAGCTTCAGCACTGGGTTAATTCTATATCATCCTCCTCTCCAAGATTACACATGCATCAATAAAGTGCCAAGTGCAGTTGTAAACCTATTCAGGAAAAAGTGGCTCGTGCACATACTGAAACACAGTTGAGATATAATTCATATTGAAACACACAATCAATTAAAAACCAGATCAAAACGCAAGTAAAAAGTCACATTCATAAAAAACAGGGAAGTCAAGGTCCAATTGCTACTGTTAGTTGATAACCCCATCTTACTGTCTACCTAGTTCAGATATGGATTAGAGATAATAGTCATCCTTCCATTCATCCAATTATCAAAGAGTCACTAAGCAAAAGAAGAGCCTACAGAAAGGTATAAAGTTCAGCGTCAGTATTCAGGCCCCATGGATTTTCTGTGCCCAGAGTCACTATCCATCTTGATTCTGCATGCCTCAAGGCTAATTCTCTATCCCCTCCTCTGATCTTCACCGGGATATGCTCAATGCCAGAATAAAAAAAGTTGTTGTTTAAATTGCCATCGTGCTCTTTCCAAATATGCTTGGCCATCACATAAGTAAAATCCCTATTAGTTTCAGCCCGCAAATGTTGGAGGATACGTAGTTTTAATTTGTTAACAGTACTTCCAACATATCGTTGACCGCATCCACACTCTAGGAGATACACTACATGTGTAGTTTCACAGGTGATCCTCTCCTTGATGGGTTTCTTAAATCCTTGTAGAGTTGTTATATCCACTCGGTTGCGGCCATAATTGCATGCCTTGTATTTGGGACATTTGATAAAACCCTTATGTGATAGCCAGGTATTCTTCTGGGCATTTTTATTGGTAAAGTAACTCTGGGTCAGTAGGTTGCCCAACGACGGTACCTTTCTATATGTGATGTTTGCATGTTCTGGAATAAAAGGTTCAAGTTCCTGATCTTTCTTTAAAATATTCCAATGCTTAGTTATTACTTGTTTGACTCTGATGTTGGAGCTATTAAAATCTGTAATAAATCTCGTTGTTTCAACAGTAGATTCAGTGGGTGTCACAGTTTTTTTGGGCAGCAGTAGATTGTCTCTCTTTTGTCTAGTGGCCCTCAAGCGTGCATTTTCCATGACAGTGACTGGATATCGTCTTCTTAGGAATCTATCAAACATCACGTCAACTTGTCTTGCGTATTCCTTCTCCTCGGAGCAATTCCTGCGAGCCCGCAGGAACTCTCCGTAGGGAATGCTCCATTTTAGGGCTTTGGGGTGTGCGCTGTTTGCTGATAAAATACTATTGCACGATGTGGTCTTTCGGAAGAGGGTGGTGCACATTCTCTCATCCTCAATATAGACCCGTATGTCTAAATAATCGATTGAATTCCTACTGTATGTGTGGGTAAACTGTAGGTTGAGGGAGTTGTTATTCAGTGACGACAAAAAGTCTTTCAAATCACTCTCCTCTCCTTCCCATATGAGGAAGAGGTCGTCGATATAATGGACCCATAGCACCACCCTCTCCAGATTGATATTGTTCTCTTCCGACCACAGACATTCTGTCTCCCAAAAGCCCATAGTTAAGTTCGCATATGTTGGAGACAATGAAGTGCCCATGGCAGTTCCTTGGTTCTGCCTATGAAACTTGCCATCAAAAATAAAAACATTGTTGGTAAGACAAAAGGACATCATTTCAAGGAGCATTTTAGTGTGACTCAATAGGTTCATGGATCGTGATCTCATAAAATATTCGCACGCTTTCAGGCCATCCTCATGAATTATTGAGGTATACAGAGAGACCACGTCAACCGTGACCATAATGTAACCTGGTTTCCAAGGGGTGTTATTAATTCGATTAAAAAAATCCATGGAATCGCGTATGTAGGATGGTAGATCTGAAAAGTATGGAAATAGGAAGATGTCTATAAATCTGGAGGTGTTCTCTAAAAGGGAACCACACGAACTGACAATAGGGCGGCCAGGGGGATTTTCGAGATTCTTATGTACCTTGGGCAGTACATAAAGGGTCGGCATGATGGGATACTTAATCTGTAAATATTGTAGTTCACCATCATGAATTAGGCCCTCTTCATGCCAATGATGTAATTTTGTATGGTAAGTGGACATGATATCATTGATCGGATTATTTTTAGCCTCTCATAGTTGGTAGAATCCCCCAACTGTCTTCTGACCTCTTGATGATATTTAGCCCGGTCCATCACCACAATATTTCCGCCCTTATCGGACTGTTTAATAATGATGTTCATATCTTGCCGTAAGTCTGTGAGTGCCCACCAATCATCCTTGTTCATGTTGGAGCTTCTATGATTTCTATTTTCTTTTTCTTTAATGTAGATATCCCTCAGGTCTTCTGCCACCAGCTCCTGAAAGATATCCACTTTGTTCCCTGGGGGTAATTGTGGGCAGAACCTAGATTTCCCTTTACATCTACTACTCACAGACTTATTGGTTTCGATACCCATTACTGCACAAAAATCCGAGGTGGTCGCCCCTCAGGTATGGGTTCCTGTAATTCCTCTTCACTTGTCAGTTCTTGTAGCGTCCTCAGAGGTTTGATGTCTTCACCTGTGAGGTTAGTTAGAGGTATTCTATATTCAGATCTTGAATTACGGCTGGACCTATTGGCAAAGAACTTTCTCAATTTGAGCTTCCTGCAGAACTTATATAGGTCCACTCGGGGTGACGCAAGATCCATACCTGAGTCAGGGCAAAACGTCAAACCCTTATTAAGCAAATTTGTGTGTTTCTCATTTAAACTCTTACTAGATAGATTAATCACCAGATTATCTTCCTTCTTGGGGTTAGGATCAGCGGTTTTTATTTTTTCCCTTTCTTTCCTCTTCCTCTGCCTCTTCCTGCTGTGCCTGGTTCTTTTTGCTCTTCCGTTCCGGTGGGGGGGGAGGGGAAATCCCCGTTTTCCCCCTTCCCCTTGTTGTCATTCGTAGCAGTTGCATTTCCCCGAAAAGTCCATCCTCGGTCTGCCGACCTGGGCACCTTCGTCCCCCGAGCTGGCCTCGGAGCTTTCTGCACTTGAAATTCTTTGTTGCTCCTGTTCTTGAATTTGTTCCATGGTTTGTTTTTTGAAGTTTGAATCATAGCGGCGTGCAAATGTATAAACCCTACCAGTGGCATAGTCAATTCCATCTCTATTGAATTTCCTCACCTTTTTCAGCTGGATCTCTTTCTCATGTTTTTCCAGTCTGTTCTCAAGTTCTTCCAATAACTTCTTTCCTTCCACAGTTTCAAAGAATTTCTCCAAAGATTTTTCCAACGCTGCAATTTTTTCCATTGCAGTTTTTAATCTCCTCTCTGCGTGTATTATGAGGGTCTCTATCAATTTCATAGAGCATTCTGTGGTGTCATTCTGCCATTTGAGAAGTAAATCTGAGTCCAGGTCACTGAGAGTCGGTAGGACGAAAATTCTAATATATATATTTATATTGTGAATTGCAGAAAAGACACAGAACCCATTGAAGGGAGGAATTTGCGCAAACATGTACTACAACTCCCAGCATGCATAATCAAATAAATCAAGCTCACCAGTGAGGCCCAGCAAAGGGCAATCTTTATTCAGCATGCAGAGAGGAGAAAATACGTGCGAGTGCATCTGTGGATCAACAGCTAATGCCTATGAATAAGGGGCAGGGGCCCCGAAACGCGTCAGGCAAGAAGAAAAAGCTTTTGGAATGCAAAGTGCTGGTTTTATTGAATAAAGCTTCGCAAGGAAGAATTCACTGTTGTGGGCGTCTTCGCTTTTGGGCAAGTTTTGTTGGATGTATATATATATATATTCACTGAAAAAACCATAGGTTTTAGGGACAGTTATAGTTAGTTGGACATTTCACTCGTACAAAACCCGTGAAATTCCCCTGTTATAGTTAGTTCAGCTAACTATAACTCGCGCCCCGCAATGCACTGCTGATGACGTCACATATTACATCACTCATGACATGGTCAGTGACATCACTGATGACATCTCAAATGACATCACTGATGACATCATGCAGTGACTGTGTGTTTCTGTAAAGTTTAAATATTTTTAATATATATAGGAAAAGACGTATTGAAGAATGAGTGGGTGTATAAGTGTCTGTATGGATGATTTAGTAGGTGCGTGACTGACTCTATGAGTGAGTGATTTAACGTATCTTACTGAATGCATGGGTTAGTGACTAAACTGGGTGAATGTCTGTATCCGTCTGTCTGTTGCTGTGTAAGTGGCTGCATGTGTTTGTGAATAGCTACATGAGTGTCTATATGAGTTATTGAATGGTTGTGTGAGTATCTGTATGGGTGCCTGAGTGTTTGTGTGGGAGGGGTGTGTGCGACTCTGTGCATAGATGTGTGAGTGGGTGATTCACTGGGTGGATGGTTTCAAGAGTGCATCTGTGATAGACTGTATGGGTGGGTAAGTGTGTGTAAGAGTGTGTTGGTGAGTGAATGTATGTCCCAGTGGTACATGTGTGAGTAACTACATATGTGAAAGGCAGTATATATGTGTGTTGGAGTATATAAATAGCTATAAGCGAGAGTGAGTGATTGTGATAGTGGCTGTATGGATGAGTGTGTGCTTGTATCAGTGATTGTATAAGAGCGTAACAATGTGGTAGTATTTGTATGATTAAGTGAGCTGGTGTGTGTATAACTGTATAGGTGAGTAAATGGCAGTGTGTTTAATTATTTGCATGACTGACTAGGTGTGTGAGTACCTCTATGGATGAGTGGCGGTGTTTGAGTGTCTATATAGGAGTAAGAGTGCATATGATAGTCCTGTACTGAGTGACCATAAGTATGAGTGACTGTACGGGTGAGTGAAATGAAATGAAATGAAATTCGTACTTGTAAAGCGCACTTATACCCCCAAAGGGGTGTCCTGGCGCTGTACGCATACCGCTGTGGAACCCTTCCTGGCTTTTCCCTGTGAAATGTCCACTCCTGGGCACCCCCAAGGTGAAGCCAGGCATCCCAGCGCTGTTGGGGCCGTTGTGGAGATTAAGCAAGCTATTGCCCAGAGTTGCAGAGTGGGACCCATGATTAGAATAGGCACCGAGGCGAGAATTATCAGGTCCGAGGAAATTGAGCCCAAGACCCGCCGAGGCGGGAATTGAACCCTGGTCCCGGGCCAGATCTCTGCATCAGGGTCTGCCGCTCTAACCATTGAGCCACACTTCTCCACTGTGTGTGTAGACCTAAGAATCAGTGAGTGGGTATGTAGTTATTGGTGTTGGAGTGTCTATGGTTTTGCGAATGGCAGTCTGTAATTTAGATTGGGTGTATCAAAGGTTATATTAGGGTGTGAGGAGGTGCATCAGATTATCACGTGGATGATGTCATCAGTGATGTCATTTGAGATGTCATCAGTGATGTCATCAGTGATGTCACTGACCATGTCATGAGTGATGTAATATGTGACGTCATCAGCAGTGCATTGCGGGCGCGAGTTATAGTTAGCTGAACTAACTATAACGGGGAATTTCACGGGTTTTGTACGAGTGAAATGTCCAACTAACTATAACTGTCCCTAAAACCTATGGTTTTTCAGTGAATTTCAAAGGTTTTTAAATGCTAATTTCTAACTATAACGTGTCTGAAACCTATGGTTTTTTCAGTGCATTTCAAAGGTTTTTTAAATGCTGATTTCTAACTATAACGTACCTGAAACCTATGGTTTTTTCAGTGAATTTCAAAGGTTTTTTAAATGCTAATTTCTAACTATAACGCCCCTAAAACCTATGGTTTTTTCAGTGAATTTCAAAGGTTTTGTAAATGACAATTTTTAAATGTATTAATTGTTATATTTATTTTTTGATACTGATTTACTACATTTTTTAAAACTATTTATTTTTATATATTTTATTCATTAAATTACATTGTAATTACATTATACATTACATTACAAAATATACTTTCTCAGAATGAATTACTTTAGTTTAAATAGTTTGCAAATAGGCAATAGAGTTTTAAGTACAGTAGTTACAGTTGTTGCAATGGGCAACACAATTTCAAACACAATGCAACATTGAGCTCAATGTGAATTTCTAGTTAAATGCAATTAGTTACTTTATGGATTACTTTTCTAACCACAGGACTGGATCCTAGATTCAGTCCTGGGACATCTCCTGTAAACAGTTGAGTAAAAGCGTTTTGGTTACAGTAGTGATTTTTAAGGAATATTATTGATTTTAAAACTTGACACTTAGAAACTTTTTCACATAGAATCACCAATGTTATCCTATGGGAGGAAATTCACTTAGCAGGTAAGTAGTGTTATCGTTACTTTTTCTTACTCAGTGTTGGATCCTGGATCCAGCACTGGTGCATCTCCTGTAAACAGTTGAAAGAATGCGTTTAAGTCATACAGGCGATTTTTAAGGAATATTTGTAATTTGTGAAAATCGACACTTTCAAACTTTTCTGCTGAAAACCAGACAATGGATTCCTATGGAAGGAAATATAAGTTACTGGTAAGTACGGTTAGAATTACTTTTCAGGGTCAGTGCTGGGCTAAAAGAAGCAGCACTGGGTTCTCTCCTGATAACAGGTGAGTAAATCGGAATTCGTAGTTCGGCTGATTTTAGAGGAATATTATAAAGTGCCAAAACTCCACACTTAGAAGAATTTCCAAGTGAAACCAGTCAATGTTAGCCTATGGAAGGAAATTCAAGTTACTGGTAAGTACGGTTAAAATTACTTTTCAGGATCAGTACTGGGCTGAAAGATGCAGCACTGAGGTCTCTCCTGATAACAGGTGAGTAAATCGGAATTCGTAGTTCGGCTGATTTTAGAGGAATATTATAAAGTTCCAAAACTCCACACTTAGAAGAATTTCCAAGTGAAACCAGTCAATGATATCCTATGGAAGGAAATTCAAGTTGCTGGTAAGTACGGTTAAAATTACTTTTCAGGATCAGTACTGGGCTGAAAGATGCAGCACTGAGGTCTCTCCTGATAACAGGTGAGTAAATCGGAATTCGTATTTCGGCCGATTTTAGAGGAATATTTGTATGTTTCAAAAATCGACACTTAAGAAACTTTTTCAGCAAAAAGCAGGCAATGATATCCTATGGAAGGAAATTCAAGTTACTGGTAAGTATGGTTAAAATTACTTTTCAGGATCAGTACTGGGCTGAAAGATGCAGCACTGAGGTCTCTCCTGATAACAGGTGAGTAAATCGGAATTCGTATTTCGGCTGATTTTAGATGAATATTTGTATGTTTCAAAAATCGACACTTAGAAACTTTTTCAGCAAAAAGCAGGCAATGATATCCTATGGAAGGAAATTCAAGTTACTGGTAAGTACGGTTAAAATTACTTTTCAGGATCAGTACTGGGCTGAAAGATGCAGCACTGAGGTCTCTCCTGATAACAGGTGAGTAAATCGGAATTCGTATTTCGGCTGATTTTAGAGGAATATTTGCACAATGGTGAAGGGAGGGGCGGGGCCTGAGGTGACATCTGTGCAAACGCGCCCCGTGGCACGTTTTAAGTTGGGGGATTAAGTTCCTTGAATCATGAGGGTCCCTGGGGGCCAACTAGCCCACCAGGAACCTCCAGTATGCGCCAGGGGGCTGCGTTGCAGAGACGTGTACAGAGGCCACGCCCCTTTACACCTCTCTGCAACGCAGCTCTGTGGTGCTTTTAGAAGTACATGGTGGGCTAGTTGGCCCCCAGGGACCCTCAGGATTGAAGGGGATTTAATTCCCCATCTTAAAACGCGCCACGGGGCCTGTTTGCACACATGTCACCTGAAGCCCCGCCCCTACCTTCACCACTGTGCAAACGCGCCCGTGGCGCGTTTTAAGTTGGGGGATTAAGTCCCCTTGAATCCTGAGGGTCCCTGGAGTCCAACTAGCCCACCATGTACTTCTAAAAAGCGCCACAGAGCTGCGTTGCAGAGAGGTGTAAAAGGGCGTGGCCTCTGTACACCTCTCTGCAACGCAGCCCCTGGTGCATACTGGAGGTTCCTGGTGGGCTAGTTGGCCTCCAGGGACCCCAGTATTCAAGGGGAATTACTCCCCTTCTTAAACGCGCCAGGGGCGCGTTTGCAGAGTACTGCAGGGAGGGGCGGGGCCTCCGGCACGATGCCGGTCGTTTTTTTTTCTTGTTTTTTTTAATGGGAGGGG
The DNA here is from genome assembly GCA_963921515.1 of Calotriton arnoldi. Lineage (NCBI taxonomy): Eukaryota > Metazoa > Chordata > Amphibia > Caudata > Salamandridae > Calotriton > Calotriton arnoldi. Next base: position 586,077 of record CAWUFW010004574.1, read on the forward strand.
GGCTGCGTGGCCCCCCTTCCCTTGGCCACTTTTGGGCCCGGGGACCCCATCCCCCGGGGCCTGAGCATTTTATTTTTATTTTTAATTAAAAAAAAAAAAACGGGAAGGGGGCCGCGTGGCCCCCTTTCCCTGTGCCTGTATCGGCCCCGGAGACCCCATCCCCCGGGGCATGCTCTCAATTTTTTTATTTTTATTTGGAGGGGGCTGCGTGGCCCCCTCCTCAGGCTATTTAAGGCCCCGGGGACCCCATCCCCGGGGCCGGCCTTGCCCTTTTTATTTTTTATAATTTGGGAGGGGGCTGCGTGGCCCCCTCCTGGCCACTTATGGCCCCGGGGACCCCATCCCCGGGCCTGGCCTCTCGTTGGGGACTGTGGGGGGGTCCCCAAACCCCCCACAGTCCTGCCGGCTCCCTGTGTCCTACGGGAGCTGGCATTGCTTTTCCACATAGGGAGCAGCTAACATGCTGCTCCCCATGTGGAAAAGCAATTTGCTTTGGATATTGGAAGCGAGAGCAGGTTTCAATATCCAAAGCAAGTTTGCAATGACAGGACGGGAGCCGCGAGGCTCCCGTCCTGTCATTGCAAACAGCAGTGTCCCGGGGTAGGCACCCGGGACACTGCAGGAGCCGAGCCTGGGGGTGGCGGTCCCCAGGGCCATCAAGGGCTCCAGGAGGGGGCCGCGCGGCCCCCTCCCAACTATTTCACAGCCCCGGGAGGTGGTGGTCCTGTTGCTTTGGGGTCCGTAACGGACCCCATATTCAAATGTTTAGTGCCCCGGGAGGTAGCGGTCCCCGGGGCTTAGGGGCCTTAGAGGCCCCCACATTAAATTTAACCCCCACCATGCCCCCGGGACTTGGCCCACCCGGGGGCAAATTAACATCGAAGCGCGGGAGACCGCGCTTCAATTTCTCGGCAGGATCCGCGCTCCCTGAGCGCATCCTGCCGATTTAAAAAAAAAAAATGCTTTTTCTACCTAGGGGTCCTTGTGGGACCCCTGAGCAGACCTAGGGGTCAGGGTGTTTCTACCCTGCCCCCTTTGTGCGTTTGCGCACTTTTTTACTGCTTTCTTGTTCCTCGGTTCTACCGAGGAACAAGATGGCTGCCAACACTTCCTGGTTTGGAGTGTTGACAGCCAATTAGCAGACAGCTCGTGATCGGGAGGGTGCGCGAATCCAACGCGGCCATAGATATATATGTGATTTTCCTTTTGATTTTCTCTGGAACTACTGAACGGATTTACACCATTTAACAAAAGGGTTCTTTCTGAACCAAGAACTACCTCTTTGCCAAATTTGGTGTAATTCCGTTCAGCAGTTCGAGCTGTAGCCGTGTCTAAAGTTTCCTATGGGAAAATGAATGGGGAAAACACGTTTTGGGACCCCCTTTTTCTCGGCCCCCGCTTGACAAATCACCCCGAAACTTTCAGGGTAGGAGCGGACCGGAGCGGGCCATAAAGTTTGAAAATTTCGCGAAGATTCGTCAACCGGCAAGAGAGTTATTTCAAATAGAATGTCGCGGATTTCCTATGGAAAATAGGTCCTAACTATAACTATCTACTGGCGACCGCCAGTAGATAATATATATATATATATATATATATATATATATATATATATATATATCCAACAACAAGGTTTTGCACCATGTGGAAAAGGCCTCACAAGTTGGTAAATTAATCCTTTGTTAGAGGTGCAGTAGATACGGCTGAGACGAAGTGCCAGGATTCACCATACGCCGTATGCGTTTCGGGCTCCATGCCCTTGCTCACCGGCAATAAAAAACAGAAGCACACATGAGCTGCAGTCACCATTTTATTTAAATTAAGCCCCGCCCAACTGGCCTCAGGGCATTCTGTTATTTGTAGTCCTGCAGATAAGTATTACCCCAGTGGGTTTCACGTTGCTTTCCTCATTGTTCCATAAATTCCCAAGTGGGTTGGCATCAAAGTCCATACCGTCCTACTACCATTACCAAAGCCCTCAACTGGAAACCAACTAATCGCCGAGCACACGCAGTCGCGGACTCTCGATCCGCCTTTCCGCGGCAGGCCTTTTCCTCGACCGGGCCAGCGGATTAAACATCCAACAACAAGGTTTTGCACCATGTGGAAAAGGCCTCACAAGTTGGTAAATTAATCCTTTGTTGGAGGTGCAGTAGATACGGCTGAGACGAGGTGCCAGGATTCACCATACGCTGTACGCGGTTCGGGCTCCATGCCCTTGTTCACCAGCAATAAAAAACAGAAGCACACATGAGCTGCAGTCACCATTTTATTTAAATTGAGCCCCGCCCAACTGGCCTCAGGGCATTCTGTTATTTGTAGTCCTGCAGATAAGTATTACCCCAGTGGGTTTCACGTTGCTTCCCTCATTGTTCCATAAAATCCCAAGTGGGTTGGCATCAAAGTCCATACCGTCCTACTACCACTACCATATATATATATATATATTCACTGAAAAAACCAAAGGTTACAGGGCTGTTATAGTTAGGCTGACATTTCACTGATACAAAATCAGAGAAATTCAGCAGTTATATTTAGCTGAGCTAACTATAACTCGCACCCCCACAGTGCACTACTAATGACCTCATATATTACATCACTCATGACATGGTCAGTGACATCACTCATGACATCACTCATGACATTTCAAATGACATCACTGATGAAAGCACCGATGACATCATCCACTGTATGTACCTGTAGAGGTACCCTGACCCCATGGGTCTAATGGAGGGGTCTGTGAGGGACCCCTCATTGGCAAGAAATTGTCCAAAAACCTTATTTTGCCACATGAGGATCTTCAGATCATTCCTGGATCCTCACCTGATCCTCCTGGATTTGAGTGGATCCCCAATTTTAAAAAAACACATACTCACAGATTCACACCCTCCCTCACACACCTACTTGCACACCACACAAGCACTCACACACCCACGCACAGACCCTCAAAACCACTCACACACCCATGCACAGACCCACACAGCTTTCACACACCCACTCATACACCCACTTACACACCCACACAACCACTCACATACCCATACAGCCACTCACACACCTACTCACAGACCCTCAAAACCATTCACACAACCACTCACACACTTATTCCCACACAGCTACTCTCACCTCCACTCACAGACCCACAAAGCTAGTCACACACACACTCACACACTCACCACACACTCACGCACCCACTTACACACCCACACACATACCCTCACACACCCAGGTTACAGGAACATTGTAGCTAGGAAATAGCATTAAAAAACCTTTGAAATTCACTGAAAAAAAAAGGTTACAGGGACATTATAGTTAGTTTCGGATTTTACACACACAAAACCATAGAAATCCAGCAGTTATAGATATAGTTATCTCAAGTAACTATAACTCATGCTGTAAGGTAACTATAACTCACGCCCTCGCCATGCACTGCAAATTACATATATCCCATCACTCATGACATCTTCTATGACATCTTTGATAATATCACTGCAACATTTGCAGTGAAATTATTGATGAGAAAACTGTGCATGGCGGGGGAGCGAGTTATAGTTACCTTAGGGCACGGGTTATAGCTAATTGAGATAACTATAACTGCTGAATTTATATGGTTTTTTGTGTGTAAAATCGGAACCTAATTATAATGTCCATTTAACCTTTGTTTTTTTCAGCGAATATGTATATATAGGGACCACAGATCCCAGCATGCACATGCTCACATGAAGATTATAAAATCACTAAAGGGGATGATTCAGTGGCTTTGATTGCTGTATTTACAGCGTGCTGCCTTTGAGAAAGAAAATACTTTTTCCAAAACGCATCAGTCATACTACTGCTTTGTTTTGCAACTTATCTTAAACGCCTCCAGACAATAAAATTACCAGTTTTAAAGCATGCACTTTGCCTGGGGGTAACTCTTTTCTTTTTCATAATTACAGCCTGCCGTGAAGTGCAGCACCGCTAGATCGAAGTGGGGCCGCAGCATGCTCATTGGCGACAGTGAGATGCGGATCGGCAGGATGCGGTAATTGGGGGCGTTCATTGGTGGCAGCAGCACCAGCAGAAGTTTGATGAGCACGCAGTAGTGTGGCGAATCCACATGGGTACAACAAGGACTACCGATCCAAGCATGCCGATGCCCCACATGAGGATTATAAAATCACTAAAGGGGATGATTCGGTGGCTTTGATTGCTACATTTAAGGCGTGCTGCCTTTGAGAAAGGAAAGACTTTTTCCAAAACACGTCAGGCACTACTGCTTTATTTTCCAATTTACCTTGAATGTCTCCAGACAATAAAACTACCTGTTTAGAAGAGTGCTCTTCGCCTGGGGGTGTTACAGACACCGGCACTGCCATGGAGGGGGCCAAGAGTGACGCTGCCATTTGCGTGGCCCGAGCCACCCTCCTCTCCTACCTTCAGGTCGGAAGGGATCGGTGCAGGTGGTGGAGTCGAGCGAGGAGCGGATGGATGTGGGGTTCAACGCCGCGGTCCATCTGCAGGAAAGAGCGTCCTCACGTCAGCCCGGAAGCGAATAAGAGACGCTTCAGGGTTGAGATCGGGGCAGATTATTCCTGTCGCAACGAGGAGCCGGAGAGTAACGCTGTGTAGGAACAGCGTTCGACTGGTGCGGTAAGGCTGGGGATTCCAACTGGAGGCAAGAGGGAATCTTGTAGCTATACCTGCTGTATTGGATTATTTGCTATAACAAACGCTAGTGGCTGAAATTGGAATTTCCTTACTGTGTAGGAGTAATCCAGGTTCTTGTGCTTTAACAATACCTCCTACTGAATCTGCTATTTAGTGCTTTCTGGCTTATTTTCAAACCACCTCGAGACATTTGATTTCTGAAAAACCTTGCGCTAGGAGTTACCTCAGGTACTCTGGGTTCTTTCCTATTTGGAGTGCATGGCTGGATAAAAGAAAGGATTATGGTTAAAACCCTACAAGCTGTTCTGAACCACTGAACCACTGATGATATAACTATTGTCGCAGTATTCTGTGTTTACTTTATTCTGTTTGCTGTTTCCCTAACAGGGGGGTTATGAGATCATATTGGATTCATCCCCTGTGATGCGTGGCATACTATTATTTTTGGTGGGTATGATGAGAGTATCTCTGATGAATGTATATATTAAATAGTGAAGGGTGGTATCTACGACATACAGTGTCCTAAATTAATAGTTCTTTATTTCAGCATACTTCTGCGACAACCCTTGACTAGGAAAGGAATGAACGTTTCCTTGTGTGTCCTTTAGTGGTCAGGACACTTATTATTATTTACAGGTAATAAGATAGAAGTCCTTCTTACGTTAGGAATTATATAGTGTGATTAAGGTTCATGGTATTGCTTTTTTTCTTTACAGGTCTCCTTCCCCGCTGTTCCCTCCCTTTCCTTCCCTTACTTGATCACCTTAATCTTCTGTGCTATTATAGCATTCAGAATTGAGGCTATCAAGGGGTGGCCCCACTTGAGCCACAAATCGATCCCGAGGATGCTACGAGGATACAATATGACAGGGGGTGACTAGATAGATAGATAGATAGATAGATAGATGGGTAGATGGATAGATGGATGGATAGATAGATGGATAGATGGATAGATGGATAGATAGATAGATAGATAGATAGATAGATAGATAGATAGATAGATAGATAGATAGATAGATAGATAGATAGATAGATAGATAGATAGATTGATAGATAGATAGATAATCAAAGGTTACAGGAATGTTATAGTTAGGCTCCGATTTCATTCATACAAAACCATAGAAATTCAGCAGTTATACTTACCTGAGCTAATTATAACTTACGCTCCCACAATGCACTGCTTATGACCTCACACATTACATCACTCATGACATGGTCACTGACTTCTGAGCCTAACAGTTTTTTTCAGTGAATTTCTGAGGTTCTTTTAATTCTATTTCCTAACTAGAACGTCCCTGTGACCTTCGGCTTTTTCAGTGAATTTCTATGTTTTTTAATTCCATTTTCTAACTATAATATCCCTTTAACCTTTCGTTTTTAGTGAACTTCGCCATTTTTTTAATATAAATTGTACAACAATTTCATCTGTATGTGACATTTTGTCAAATTTTGGCACCCACTCTTCTGTTGGCAATGGGACATAATTGATTCTTCAGTGATAAATCATGTCCCCATGGTGATAGTAGTACTCTAGGCCGCTACTTAGTAATACCTTAATGTAGCACTACCTACCCTTGCAGAGAGGGTGAGGTGTTTGGGGCACATGGACATACAGCAGGGTACCAGGGCCTCACAGCCTGAAATTTTACAATGCTTGGGGCACATGGAAAGCGAGTATAAGGAGCATGAGGATCAGCCAGAAAGTGTGGGGAGTTTAGGGTATTGAGACAGTGTGAGGGATGTGGGGTTCATAGACAGTAAGTGAGAGAAGCTTTGGGTACATGAGTCGAAAATGTTTATAACTTGGTGCACAGGGACTCTGTGAAGAGTGTGTGGGGCTCGTTGAAAGTCAAGAGAATTTCAGGCACATGTGCAGACAGTGTAGTTGGTGAGGTGCCCTTGACAGACAGTGCAAAGGACGTGAGCTCACAGTATGTGGAGTGCTTCAAAGACATGGACAGCTGGTGGGAGGAAGGTGGGGCTCCTAAATTGTGCAAACTTGGTGCACATGAATAGTGCTTCGAGCGTGGGGCTTCAGTGAAAATAAGGAATTTTCAGATACATTGGTTCAGGAGTAGCATGCTGCTCGCCATAAAGTGCTTCAAATCTTTGTCTGAGGTAGTAAGTTCTATGTAAATGAAAATGCAATGATGCAGTGAAAGACATATTCAATAGTGGGTAAGGTGCCCATTGACGGAGTGTGAAGAACGTGGGACTCGTAGACAGAGTTTGGAGAGCTTTGAGCATTTGTACAGCCAGTGCAAAGAGCTTAGAACACCGGCAGATGATGTGAAGAGCTAAGTGCATTGAGATTGTGGGGACCATGAAACTGGGAAACAGCCTTTACAATGAGGTTTTTACCTCGTTGTGCCTATACCACGCATTTTTTAGCACGCACATTTTTACCGCGTATATGCATTTACAACGCATGCCAATACCACGCATTTAAGGTAAGTTGGGGGAGTGGGGGGTCTCCCCCCACAAATACATTGTTTTTAAATCTAAAAACAATGCGTGGTATTGGCATGCGTTGTAAATGCATATTCGCTGTAAAAATAGGCGTGCTAAAAAATGTGTGGCAAAGGCATGCGAAGTAATTGCCTGCGTTGTACCATCGTACAACCCATGAAACTCAGGCAGAAAGTGTGTGAATCTCGCTCTGCTAGGAAGTACTTTTATCACTAGGGCCCTCAATCTCTCATCTGCTGCAGGCACCAAAGCCCATACACATGAAGTTGTTTGATTGAGCTCACAGCTGGCGCTTAGCACATGCTGGCCACCCTGTACAGCACTGTGACTCTACAGGATGGTAATAACAGCACTGCGTGAATACAAAATAGAATCACAAAAAGGTTTTACTCAGGTCTCTGAAGTCCACCTTCCTCCTCTTTCACTGGCTCCTGCTTCCAGGAATTACGACACTCTTGTTTTCAAAACAAGGATGACACCATTGTTTCCAGAGTATGCCACCTCTCCGAAGCACAACAGAGACGGCTCCTCTGTTATGGCAGAGCAGCGTCGCCCCACTGCTGGAAGCAGCAGACCAAAACGTAAATAATATGATAATAAAGCAATTAATATAACTTTTTTTTGTCATTTTATTTTACCTGTAGGAGCCGTCAGCCGAGTCTTGGGGGAGGGGCCATCAGCAGCAGGAGTGGTGGGCACAGGGCACTGCTGTCAGTGCGCATGTCTCTTTGGCCGGCCGTCTCAGGACAGCCAAACCGAAATGCGTACTGACATCTCCCCAACCAGAGCTGCATTGCCAGGTGGAGAGAACAGCAGGCGCAGGCTTCCAGTCCCCTTTTGAGTGGAAAACAAACCAGCTCAGGCCAATCCCATCACTTCTCAAGAAGCGCTGGGATTGCCTGGGGAGCCTGTGAGCCTGTACCCATGGGGTCAGCAGTTCCTGGAGCAGAGGAGCATCGAGGCAAGGCGCAGGAGCAGAGGATCATAGAGACAGTGGCCGGCAGCAGGAAGGTAAGTGTGCTTTTATTTATTTTTTATTGTTTTTCCCCCACGCTGCCCCTGCACTGCCCCCCCCACTTCGTATCAGTAGCAGCCGCCACTGACAATATCAAAGTCACATGAAATTCTCCACACCAATGAGGGGTTGGGGCGGGGCTTCTGGAAGTGAGCAATGCCACGGTATCATATACCTCAAGAACAGAAGCAGACAGCAGGGCAGCCCTCCAGGCCCCTGCGTCGATCGCCCTGGAGGAGGAGCTTGACAGCTTTAATGTGCATTATTGTAGCTGCCAAACAGGTATGATGCATTTGTGTAAAGCTCATACTCATACCTTGGGCGGCAGGCAACAGTTGCATGATTGTGCCCTCCGATTACCACACTGACAATGAGTGTGATCTTGGCAAATTCGACATTTCCCTCAGTGTGCACGGGCTTAATCCAAATGGAATGTTTAACACCAGGAAGCTGCCTCTGCACCAATGACAGATCATGCAATTTATGATTTATGGAATAATAATCTTGTGGACAACACATGGTGGCAGTGTAGCAGCTGCCACATACTTTAGTGAACACAACCAAACAGAAGAAAGCTCTCAGTATGTAGGGTCCCAGGTTTAAACTAAGTCTGGGCGGTGAACTCCGCTCCGCTCGCATGAGTTTGCAGAGTTCTCCGCACACCGCGTTACGTGGCGCTCACGGAGTTCCACGGAGCTGAGTTTTTTTCCTCACTTGCATACGTCAACGTCAAGTTGGCGAGCGCGAGTGAGGAAAATCCACATCCTGGCGAAATTTTTCCTCTTTCGCGATTGTCAACATCAAGTTGACGAGAGCGAGTGTGGAAAATCAACCTCCTGGCGACATTTCTCAACGCAGGCGGTCAGATTTCTCTTTGCGAGTGGTCGCGTATACTTGCGAATGCTCTTGTTGAGAAACCGGCTGTTCGCGTTGGGAAAGCTGCCGCTCGAGTAAAAAATCTACTCGAGCGGCAGAAAGGAAGCAGCGCCCACTTGCCCTGTGCATGGTGCTGTTCGCGATGATTGCACAAGATGGACAAGCACCTGGCGCTAAAAATCACTGCAAACGGCATTTATCTAACGCACTCCGCAGCTTGCGGAGCTCCTTGTGGCGAGGCTGAGTTTTTTTTGCACTTTGCCCAGGCTTAGTTCAAACGCCTGGTAGACCCACGTTGTGTTCATCATTTCCATCACTGTGGATGGGTGACCTATTGCAACAAAAACAAAGTGTATCCAGTGTCTGTGTGGGGTAGTGAATGACATCATTAATGATGTCATCAGCACAAATATCCAATGTGAATCAATTGTATTTTTTTTTGATGACTTTACTCGTTGTATAGGTAGTATTTTTTCAGCGTGGTTGGGGTGACAGGAGGGTTGTTAAGGGAGTGTACAGCTGTGAATGTTAGCAGCACCCCCCTGTGAGGGGAGATGTTGGCCTATAGAAGGGATTCTATATTATGAAGTAACCATTTCCACCTAGTGCATTGCACTGCCTACTCTCTGTTATCCTTAGTGACGTCATTAGTACAGACGAAGGAGGCTTTTGAAAGGAGCCTGGTGCTGGTGTGCTCAATTATGTGCTAGCCTCATTTTGCTTCACTGGGCAGTGGCAAATGCCAGACTCGGGATTAGTAATGACCAACACGTAGTTGTTAAATTAAACATGCTAATTAGGTCAAATTAAAACCATTGTTATGTGTGATATCACTCTTTGCTGCCCACTGTGTGACGCCCTCTGTTCTGGATCGTGAGGGACCTCGTCAGTTGTGATGCTATCTGGAGGCATGAAAGTGGAGTAAGTGTGTGGCATCATGTCATTGTGTCATTTGTGGCATCAACAGTGTGAATAAGCCAAATGTCTAAAAGTTTCATGCTGCTGCCCAGGCTCATTCTTTTGTCACGTGAGTTGTCCCGTTTCAGACCACATGTGATGACAGGTGGTGATGTCACGTGATGTTATCAGCACGATTGAAGGTAAAATCTTAAGCTTCCCTGCTGCTGCAGTTATGTCACGTGTGATGCCATGGGCATGAAAGTTGGTGATATTTTAAAGCTGTCAGAAACTGCTGTGTGAGATTGTGGGGATGTGACAGCGGTCCACATTACCATCTCCTCTGTCCACCTCCGTGCATGTGCGGTGCCTTGTGATCATGTAATTTGTGATGTCACGCCTGATACTATCTTTAAGAATAGACTTATTTTGTAAATTTGCCTCCTGCTAGGGCAGATTGTGTTGGCATTCGAGTTGTTTCTTTTATTGTTGTCTGTACTGTGTACGATTAGGAAAGTTACTTCAAGTTATGCACATCCACGAAAGAGCCATAAAAAAACAGCTACTTTTCAGATATTCCACGAACATCTTTATCTAACACTATTTTTTACTCTGTGGACTCTGTGAGGGGTTTTGTCTCCCAATAATAAAGATAAATGACCGGCAGCCATCCTTTAAAAAAATCAGAGAAAAGTTGTTTGACCTCCCCAAAAACACTGAGGCAAAATTTTACAAATAACACAAAAAAGCCAGCCAGCAGGACAAGTGCGGGGCAGAGTACACCGAGGCGGGCATTCGCTTTAGAACAAGCACAGAATACATATGGATAGTAAAATCACATAACAGGTGTGGGTGTTGCTGCTAGCCCTCAACCTTTAATCCCAAGTAAACTAGTAGCCCTCTAACCAGATACATTCTAGGGAGTCCAGGAAAAGTGCTGGGGGCAGGGATTATTAGACCTCGCCTGCCTTATTTTTTCATTTTTTATTATTTATTTAAGTTTTCTGAAACGTATACTCAATACAGCAGATATAGTGCACAGGTAAATGACATGCTCAGTAGTTAAAATTAGGTGACAGGTAGTAAATGCATCACATTATCCGGAACATCAAAAACATCAGTTGACACATCTTGACCTCGCTCGTATGTAACAAACCCACAGCCGCCCTCGGGGAGCGCACTCAAATGTGCTCAGTACATAATGTAGGTGCCAAACATACACACAATATGCGCAGACGGATAGTACACAGATATTGTAGTCAACTGTTAGCGACGTGTGTAATGCTTGTGGCATCAATAGGGTGGTCTAGGATGTACGTCGTTAGGGGCCCCCATTTATCTCAAGGACGCGAAGCGATGGGGAGGAGTTCTGCATATGTGTACGTTTGTTCCTGCCAGAGCAACATGTCATTTATCCACTCCTTAAACTTGGGTGCCCTGCCTCGACCCCATCTGCATGCTATTCTTCGTTTAGCCAGTAAGAGGGCAAATGAAACAAATTTCTGATGTGTCACAGTAAGGGTTTCCGTGTATCCTAGTAGGTTCAACATGGGGGATGGTTGGAGCTGCAGGGAAGTCATCTGCTCCAATGCTGTATTCACTTGGCGCCAGTAAGCTTGGACAGCGTTACATTCCCAGGCAAGGTGCAGGAAGTCAGCCGACTCCATCCCGCACCTATCACATTTATCATTATCCCGTAGTTTATATCTACGCATTTTGACCGGGGTATAGTATGTGCGATGCAGAAATTTGTAGTGCGTGATACGCAAGCGGCTACTGGATGAAACTTGTTCTGTCTGAGAACAGCAATATGTCCATTGCTTGTCCGTGATATCATGCCCCAGCTCAGTGACCCATTTGTCTCTAGCAGCAATGGGGGTCAAGATTAAGTTGCTATATAAACTATGGTATAGAGTGGAGACCAGGTGCGAGGCAGTGTCGGTACGTAATACTGTGTGCAGTGGGGCGACCTCCTGGGGCTCTTGTGGGTACGAAGGGGTATATTCTTTGACCCCCTGCCTGACCCTGACATATAGGAAAATATCCATGGAGGAGGGTGATTGTTTTGAAAATAACTGTGACATCGTGCGGAATTTCCCATTTAAGTAAAGATCTCCCCAGCAGGTGATGTCATACTTAGCTTTAGTCTTTTTAAAGACACCTTCCTGCAAAACCGGCATTTTGGGATGGTAGACAAGGGGAAGTAGAGGTGAGTAAAGCATGGGGGCCTGTAGTCGTCTAGCAATGTGCTGCCATGCTTTCACCGTACATTCGACCGATGACAGAGTAGACGCTCGGGGAGAGGGTGTGGTTAAAATGGCGCCGTCCAGTGGAACAGGGTCCGCTAGCCAATGTTCCGCTGCCACGTGAGGTGTGTATCCATGGGGGTGGAACCAGTAGTGAGCATAGTGTGCCTGTGCGCAGTGATAGTATAATTCCAGATTAGGGACATCTAATCTTCCCTGGGAATAGGGTCTGGTAAATGTTTCCCACTGCAGCCAAGGTTGTTTGCCCCCCCAAGTCAGACGGAACAGCTCCGAGCGGAGTGCAGAGAAAAAATGTCGGCCCGGGTCATACGGGATATTCAAGAAGAGATATAGGAGTTTGGGGGGGGGGGCATTTTTATGAGTGAGGTGCGTCCTGCCATGGAGAGCGGGAGAGCTATCCATCTCGTGATACTGCTTGTAATGTTTTCCAATGCCCTGCCGTAATTGAGCCGCATCAGTTCGGCATGGTCGGTAGTGATGTGTATCCCTAAGTACTTCACTTCAGTGGCACACCATTCTATGGGGAAGTCAGGGGTAAAGGCCGTCCCCGAAGGGGTGAGTGGAAAAAGCTGGGATTTCGCCCAATTAATGTGAATTCTGGAAAGTCCCCCGAATCGCACAACCTCCCGAAGCAGCGGGTTAAGGTTATGGTGCGGTTCTCGAACGTATAAAGTGACATCGTCAGCATATAGGGAAATGAGTATGGGGCGTAGGAAGCAGCGCAGTGCTTTATCTTGATGCTATTGTCTAATTTTGGCCGCAAGGGGTTCAATTGCTAGCGCAAAAAGGAGTGGAGAGAGTGGGCATCCCTGCCGGGTGCCCCGGGTGATAGAGAAGGAGGGGGAAGTGTGCCCGTTAATTAAGACTTTTGCTACCGGGACCGTGTACAAAAGGCGTATCCAGGACAGGAAACTTTTGGGCAGACCCATATTTTGAAGGATAACAAAAAGGTAATCCCATTCCACTGAGTCAAAGGCCTTCGTGGCGTCTAGGAAGACTGCACTAGTGCCAGCTGCGGATCTACATTTTGTAGGATGGAAAACAGAGTACGGAGGTTGTATGACGTCGCCCTCCCCGGAATAAATCCAGCTTGATCTAGAAGAACAAGTTTCTCCATTAAAAGGCTTAGTCGGTTTGCCAGTATTTTTGCGAGGATTTTCGCATCATTGTTGATGAGAGATAGAGGGCGGTAGGAGTCACAGCTGATCGTAGATTTACCGGGTTTCAGGAGAGAGGTGATTAGAGCCTCTCTCATTGAACCAGGTAGAATCCCCAACTCATGAGCCTCAATGTAGACCTGTTTTAGTATTGGGATCAGTTGATCGATGTAGGTTTTATAGAAGTCAATGGGAAGGCCATCTAAGCCCGGGGCCCTCCCAGACTTCATCTGCATTATTGCCTCCCGTATCTCATCATTTTCAAAAGGTGCTGCAAGAAACTCCCTATGTGCATCACTAAGCCAACCCAATGTTATGTCTTTCAGGTATATGGAGAAGTCAGGAGGCTCGCTTCTGCGAGTGCTATATAAGTCAGCATAAAAAAACTTGGTGAAAATGGTAAGAATATCGCTGCTGTCTCTGTGGCGCGTACCATCCGTATCATCAATGTCTAGGATATAAGTGGAAAAATGGGGCTGCCGAATTTCCATCGCCAATGCTCTGCCCGGTCTCTCCCCCTGCCCATATTTGTGAGCCATGAAGTATTTTCCCCGGAATCGAGCTTCACACTCAGCCGTATCTTTGTATTCAGAGAGTTTATCTCTAAACTTTGCACGTTGAGACCCAGAGGTATCTCGCCATAGGTTATTTTCCAATTGTTTCAGCTCCCCTTCAAGTTTCCGCAAACTACGACGGATGACTCGTAAGACTCCGTAGCTTTTAGCTATGCAAACACCCCTGACTGTCACTTTGAAGGCCTCCCAGACTGTGTACGTGAGTAACGGAACCTGCGTTTCTCTGAAAGAAGTCAGTAATTTCTGCACCAAGTTCAGCCTTAAATGCAGAATCCAGTAAAGCCTCTGGAATGAGTCTCCAGCACCTTGGAATTGCGATCGAGTTGGGGGGGTGCAATCGTCATCATAACCGGGGCATGATCCGAATACGTTCTAGCCAAATGTTCGGCAGCGTATATCCACGGGACAACACCTCGGGAGACCACCCAGTAATCCAAACGGGCCCAGGTAGAGTACGCCGCTGCGTAATGTGTACCTTCCCTGCCTTCGGGATGGGCATGCCGCCACGCATCCGTTAGACCATGGGCAATAAACATGTTAGCTAGTGTGTCCTGTGTTTTGGTATAGTGCTGAGGGAGCGGATTGGATCTGTCAGCATTGGGCCACAATGCAGTATTGAAGTCGCCACCCCAAATAATATGGGTGGACCCCACCTTAAGGATTTGGCCCCAAAGCGTGGTGAAATAGTCCGGATTATCCACATTCGGCCCATAGCAACATACCAGTGTGACTGACTGTGTGCCTAGTGTCCCCCAAATCAGGCAGCTCCTGCCTGATGAATCATGATACGTCCCTCCCAGAACGAAAGGAGTGTTTTTTTTAATAAGTATCGCTGTGCCCCTCGAGTAGGTAGAGTATGATGAGAAGTTTCGGTGTGCGGCCCATTTATTGGCGAAGCCTGGAGTGCGACGCGAGTCTAGGTGCGTCTCTTGCAGCAGCGCAATGTGTATTTGATGGCGGTCAAGATATGTAAGGATTTGCCTACATTTACGGGGATCCCCCAACCCCCTGATGTTCCATGTCAGAAGATTGACTTTTAACCCCTCAGTGTGCGGAGTGACGTTGGAATGTTTTGTAGTTACCCTGATGTGTGTCGGACGTAAAGTTACGATAGTATCTCTCTATGAATACTGGCATGTCCACCTGCTGGAAAGTAAAGATGTCAAACATTTGAAATAACAAAACCCGTACCTCCCCCCCCCACAACAGCACCCCAATTGTACTGGCATTTGTGGCCCCTCCCACCTCCCAATTAAACTTAAACATTACAGTCCTTGCAGAGTACCCCTAATTAGAGAACAGTTAGTGGGGAACGCCCGTGAGGGGGTCGCTAGTGGACAACGAGATCCTCGCTTCTCCCAAAGCTGACACAACAGCCTCCGAAAGGCAAGGGATGCTGGGAAGAAGGGGGAAGGGGTGCTTGGCATAGTCCAATTCTTGAACCTGAGTTATATCGTGCTTTCCGCCCACCAATGAAAAACATATTTATTGCATGTGTCACTTATCTGTCTCTATTCATCAATCTCGCAAACAAGTCGGCTGGAAAACGTGACTTATATCTCTCATCAAGAGGAGTCTGTAGCACCCCTCCATCGCACAAGCGCCACAAATACGTGATGCAGTACATGAGGAGAAAAAGTGTAATGGCTTGGCTCCAGTGCTGTCTGTTTTGACCTTCAGAGTCAATCAGCCGTGGGTGATGTAGCTCTGGAAGGGCGCTCCCTGGATTCACGATGCGGTGAATGCTTCTTGACAGATTTGAGAAAATCATTGACTTGCTGTGGGTTAGTAAAGAAATGATGTTTGCTCTGATATATAACTCGCAGACGAGCCGGGTACATAAGCGCGTATTCCATTTGCGCCCTCCGGAGTTTTTGTTTGGCCAGTATAAATTTGCACCTCACGTCCTGGACTGCAGCTGTGAAGTCCGGGTATATGGTGAATTCGGTGCTTTCATGATGGAGTGTCTTTTTTTCCCTGGCCAGTTTGAGCGCTATATCGCGGTCTCTGTAGTTAAGCAGCCGGGCCACAATCGAACGCGGAGCACTTCCTGGGGGGGGCCTAGGGCCCAGTGACCTGTGCACTCTCTCCACTATCAGATGAGAGGAGAAGGCCTCCGCGTCAAAAGTATCTTCCAGCAGGCGTTCAATGAAGTCCTCCATACGCCCTGTGTTAGTGCTCTCCGGTATTCCAATAACACGGATGTTATTGCGGCGGCTGCTGGCCTCCAAATCCTCATTTTTTGCGGCGATAACTTTGAGCAGTTTGTCCATTTGCGCCATTTGTTGTTGTATTTGAGTGGTAGCATCTTCATTATCCGAGATCCGCCTTTCCGCCTCCTTAATTTGGCTGTCATGTTTGTCCACCTTCTGGACTATGAAATCCATGCGGCTATTCATAGAGTCCATTTTGCTGGATATATCTGTAAGACTATGTTGCATGGCCAGTAGCAAGCTTTTGACCTCATCAACTTGGGTGGCCGACGGTGGTTGTGTTAGTTCTTCGTTGGGTTGCTCCGGTTCCTCTGAGCTGGAGCGTGTGCCCACTCTTTTGGATTTGAAATGAAGTTTGGATTGGCGACCATCTGTTTTCCCCATCCTGCAGGTGGTATACTGCGCTGTAGGAAGAATACCCAATGGGGAAGGAGCACCGCCGCTGATGGTAGATGGAGAAGTATTAGTGTGGCTTCGTCGCTAGTCCACTACCCAGAACAAAAGGCAAGTAAGTACGCGTGAGTCCAGACGGCGTTTACATGCAGCGCGTGGGGGGCCCCTCCCGACTGACGAGTCGGGCAGCCCCAACAACGCCCAGGAGTTTAGGAGTTGTTAATTGCCCCTCTAAGAAGTATACAAGACGATCATAGGTCTTAACATGCCCCGGAGTGCATCATAGCGGAACCACTACAGCAGTGCCACTGCAGAGGAGCAAAGTGTGTGCGCAGCCATGAGTGCGTACGAGGAGGGCATTTCGACATCCAGCGAGATTGGGCAATTGGTGGCAATCTTCTTCTCCCTGCACCCCGTGTTCTTAAAGTTGCAGCAGGTGGACAGTAGCTTTCCCTGAGAGCCAGGCAGGAGTGATCAGCAGGAATGAATGTGAGCGCATGTATGGACCAATACAGAGGTTGGTAGCTCCCTATCTGCAGTGCAATATGAATATAGTCCCGCCTGTGGACTGATAGGGTGATGATAAGTAAATCTCGCCGCCTCTGATAAGTCTCTACCAGCTAGCGTCTCCTCTCTCTGCATACTTCTCAGCAAAGTATGAAGAAGTTGAAAAGCGCGCGGACTCGCCGATTTGTATTATTTATGACCGGTGAGTAAACATGACAGGTCCCCAGTCACTTCCGCAGCACTCCGTGAGTTCACTGCGACGCCACCGGCCATACAATCAATGCCTGTTGTTTCAGGGACATATTTTGGCGCCACCTCAACTATGCAGCAGTATACAGGCCGGGAGAACTAATGGCAGGTATGCAGCATTTAACCGCTTAAGGAGCCAATGAGCTATGCATGAATTGCCTTTGTGAATGTTTTCAGCAAACGGTCGGCGCAGTCCAAAAACGCTGTGCGTTTCTGTGATGTTTTTTTTTTTTCCCCCCCTTCTTCTCTAGTCGCCGGCAGCAGTCATCGCCTCTTACCGCCAGCCGCTGTAGTGGAAGGAGGGTGAGGATATCAGGGCACTCAGTAGTCCGGCCTCACCATAAGGTTTAGGAGGTCTCAGGTGTCAGCGCAAGCCCGCCGAGGCCCAACCACCACGTGGGCACCTCGGGGCTCGCGTAGTGGCGGCAGCCGAGCAGACCTCCAGGCGCGTTCCTCGCCAAATTTTCGCGCGGGTTGTCTCTCAGCGTTGGGGGCGGATGGCAGTGTCCATGGATACTGCGCTTTAAACCGGAGCCAGGCATAAGGGTAAGAATCTAGCAGTTCGAAAATTGGGCGATGTAGTTGCAGGAGAAATCAGGATATTTGCAGGATCATGCCACCAAGCAGCAAGAGCCTCACAGGCGTGTGGCCATCTTGGTCGTGCACCACCTAGCGCCCCCACCTTGCCTGCCTTATTAACATCTGCTGGGAGTTTTCACACATGTAAATTCTGCCCCAAACTTCAGTTTTTATCTAAAACAAACTAAGTTTTAAGTGCCACCGCCTTTGTATTGCGCCACTGACTTCGGCTTTCATGCAGGAGACATTAGAAACAAGCATTTTTAATGCAATAGTTCTCGCAATACTGAAAGTTTGAGCTATTGGCATTGGTAATAATAATGCAACGCCAATAGCTCAAACTTTTAGTAATGCCAGAACTACTGCATTGCAAATAAATTGCGACATCCGTGCTTTAGCTTTAAACATCTGAAGCTAAACCGCGGGTGCCGCGATTGCTTCAAAAGTAAAGAAATACGAAAAAAATGCGTCCCAAAGCCTTTTTTTTCTATTTCTTTACTTTTGAAGCAATCGCGGCACCCGCGCTTTGACTTACGGTGCCGCCATTGTAAGAAAAGTAAAGATAGGGAAAAAAGGCACGCAGCTGAGTTCAGCAATCCGCAAATAAAAGAAAGGCGCGGCCGCCAATATTAGCGATGAATGAATGAATAAATGAACGGAGCTTGTAAAGCACACAGCTACTCCAATCAGGAGTGTCCTGGCGCTAGAAGTTCACCCATGACTGTACAAGAGGCCGACTTAGCTCTTAAAGAGCCAGGTTTTCAGCTGCTTCTTAAAGGATACCAAAGGGGATGATGGACGGAGCGTTAGAGCAAATCAAACACTCACCCCCAGTCAACTGATCTGGGTTTAATCCATCATCATTCTTTAGCTCACTCCACCACCCCAGTTCAGACATGGC
Source organism: Calotriton arnoldi (assembly GCA_963921515.1). Taxonomy (NCBI): domain Eukaryota; kingdom Metazoa; phylum Chordata; class Amphibia; order Caudata; family Salamandridae; genus Calotriton; species Calotriton arnoldi. Next base: position 604,825 of record CAWUFW010004574.1, read on the forward strand.
CATATGCAAATCAGTCTGACCCTGTGCCTCATGGGAACAGTCCAGCCCGAACTGCCAAGCCATGTCTTCCCTGGACCGGAAACAAGCATCCTGGGACCGGTTTCGGGTTCAAAACCTTCATCAGCCAGGCTATCTTGATTCCAGTGGCAAAGTGAGCAAGGGACCCACGTCTGGGCATACCCTGCCAACTTAGGGCGAACAAAGCGATACCAAAGGGGATGATGGACGGAGCGTTAGAGCAAATCAAACACTCACCCCCAGTCAACTGATCTGGGTTTAATCCATCATCATTCTTTAGCTCACTCCACCACCCCAGTTCAGACATGGCCATATGCAAATCAGTCTGACCCTGTGCCTCATGGGAACAGTCCAGCCCGAACTGCCAAGCCATGTCTTCCCTGGACCGGAAACAAGCATCCTGGGACCGGTTTCGGGTTCAAAATCCTCATCAGCCAGGCTATCTTGATTCCAGTGGCAAAGTGAGCAAGGGACCCACGTCTGGGCATACCCTGCCAACTTAGGGTGAACAAAGCGATACCAAAGGGGATGATGGACGGAGCGTTAGAGCAAATCAAACACTCACCCCCAGTCAACTGATCTGGGTGTAATCCATCATCATTCTTTAGCTCACTCCACCACCCCAGTTCAGACATGGCCATATGCAAATCAGTCTGACCCTGTGCCTCATGGGAACAGTCCAGCCCGAACTGCCAAGCCATGTCTTCCCTGGACCGGAAACAAGCATCCTGGGACCGGTTTCGGGTTCAAAACCCTCATCAGCCAGGCTATCTTGATTCCAGTGGCAAAGTGAGCAAGGGACCCACGTCTGGGCATACCCTGCCAACTTAGGGCGAACAAAGCGATACCAAAGGGGATGATGGACGGAGCGTTAGAGCAAATCAAACACTCACCCCCAGTCAACTGATCTCCGTTTAATCCATCATCATTCTTTAGCTCACTCCACCACCCCAGTTCAGACATGGCCATATGCAAATCAGTCTGACCCTGTGCCTCATGGGAACAGTCCAGCCCGAACTGCCAAGCCATGTCTTCCCTGGACCGGAAACAAGCACCCTGGGACCGGTTTCGGGTTCAAAACCCTCATCAGCCAGGCTATCTTGATTCCAGTGGCAAAGTGAGCAAGGGACCCACGTCTGGGCATACCCTGCCAACTTAGGGCGAACAAAGCGATACCAAAGGGGATGATGGACGGAGCGTTAGAGCAAATCAAACACCCACCCCCAGTCAACTGATCTGGGTTTAATCCATCATCATTCTTTAGCTCACTCCACCACCCCAGTTCAGACATGGCCATATGCAAATCAGTCTGACCCTGTGCCTCATGGGAACAGTCCAGCCCGAACTGCCAAGCCATGTCTTCCCTGGACCGGAAACAAGCATCCTGGGACCGGTTTCGGGTTCAAAACCCTCATCAGCCAGGCTATCTTGATTCCAGTGGCAAAGTGAGCAAGGGACCCACGTCTGGGCATACCCTGTCCATCAACTGTTGTTTTTGCTTCTTAAAGGATGTCAGATCAGTAGTTGCTCTCAGTGCTGCCGGTAGTTGGTTCCATGCTTGAGCACCCAGGAAGGATAAGGCATGCAGCGCTGGTTAAATAAAAAGAAAAGCATTGGAGGAGAGCGTGTCCTGCCTGCAACAGGCAAGAGAAAGTGATTTAACAAAATAGTGCTTGAGGCTGTAATTAAAACATCTAGAGTAACAACACACATAACAGGGGCAGGCCTCAAGGGAGGTTACAAAAAAAGAAAAGGTGGTACTAAGGAGGGACTACTAAGCTTATTGACCAATGAAAAGCCACCATTTACAAAGGACAGTAACAGGAGCCAATTAAAAAGTTGGCCAGAAAGTGGGCCGAACTTCATGCCCATATCCTGAATACAGCATGTCTCAAAGAGACAGCACAAGCACTGCCTAGGCGAGACCTAAAAAGGGTTGTTGCGTCTTGACAAATGTGTATTCATATGTCATTAGGACTTGGCTAGATTCTGGCTGTTCTGCATCGGCAATTAACATTTCCTTTTGCCGATGCCATTCAAAGGCAAGACCTATTGCCTTTGTCAGTGCTTGTGATTGAATGTCCCTGAGTCCAGTCTTGCTTTTGGCATTGTGTATTATAAAGCTTAACATGGGTGAAGAGGATGCGTTAAATTGTTCAGGCTGCTAGATAATACAGGAGGTATCACCTTTTCTGAAACAAAAAATATGTAAGGCAATGGCCCCACCAGCTCTTGGAACCCATCTATGTAAATAAAGGAACATGTTTCTTTGTGTTTTTACTGTGTTTCTTGGTTGTGAGGTAGAAAAGTTCACCTCATGACTAAAAACATCCAGTAATCTCCAAGTTCGGATACAGTGGCTGCCCAACAGTGAAGTAGGGCTGACCTGGGAGACAACCTGGCTGCTGCCCTGCAGTTCTACAGTGATGTCAAATTGTGTGAAGGTGCAAGTGCTGTTCCTGTAACCAGGTAGTGCTAAAAACATTTGGAGCAATATGTTGCACCTACAATGGAACAAGCAGAGGCCCAGTTGTATATGCTCCATCCTGCCAAAGAATCCACCTTCCTGCAGCTCATGTTCCCAGTCCAAGGAGTCAGGGGGAGGCAGGAACTCTTGAGAGATGGAGATCTGAGAATGGTTCGATAGGGCCTGGTGGTATCATGTCTGCATTGCACTTGTGTGGCAGCGTGCATGAGCGTGTTCACAGTATGTTTGCTTCTTATCTATATAGTCCTTCAATCATGGAGTGCTCCATGCAGTAGTGGTGCCCCGAGGATGTATTGAGACCAGGGGGCGACAGGAGTTTGACTAGTGGCGATTTTAAGGTGTTGCATGACTTAGTAATCACATAAACATATACTGACTGGTGCCAGAGGGTGTCAGGTGTTTCCAGCGTGGGCTGGTGAGCTTAGGGTGTTGCCTGCATTATTGGTTATGTGAGCATGTACTGAGGCCAGGAGATGTACAAGAGTTTGTCTAGTGGTGTCAAGCTGTTTCAATCCTTAGTGGTTATGTGAGCATGCAGTGGTACCAGAGAGCGCCATTTTTGTGTACATTGTGTGTATGCTGTCTTTTATTTGTTCCTTCTCTGTTTAATGTAGGTCTAGTGTAGTTTTGGACTTGGTGGTGCTTTTATGTTTCTGTTTGTTTTATGTTTGTTTTATGAAAAGAGGAAGGTGCTCCTGGTACAGGTTGTGCACGTGTACCTGGCATGCATCATTTTGGAAAATGTTGCTGTGTGAGGAAACTGCCCACACCCAGAAGCTTTATATTTCTGCGCTGTGTACAACTGAGAGGTTTGATAATTGATTGCATTCAGGGGTGGATGTCGTTATTAGATGGATTCAGCATTTTGTTTTTTTAATTCACTTTGGAAGGTGTGAGAGCTTGTATTCTTACTCTTTCCTATTGTTGAGCAAATTTCGGGGTAGTGAAGAGTGGACTGAGAACTAGTCCTTTAACTCTATTAAAGGAAAAAAATAACATTGTTAAAAGAAAAAGCTGAAGCATGGACTTAGAACTAACCCTGAGTCTCGTAATGGCATCTTCAGTGAGTGGGTTATGTATTAGGCCATCGAGAGAATTTCTTTCACTTGATGGAGAACCCTTGTAACAAATGGCAGAGTAGAAGGAGCATTTTATCACTTTTTTAGTGCCCCGACATACTCATCCACAGATACGTATTTACACTGATTCCTAGAAAAAAAACTTGAAATTAGTTATACCTATACAAGCTTTAGGACTATAATAATATTCAATGTCTGTTAAAACATCAATCACTTGCTATGTGCTGATTTGCATAACGCTCTCATATGAGACCAATTCCTTATGCATGCCTCCAAACCTGCGATACAGGAAGGATTTTGGATCAATGGTGACTCCCTTTTGAATGATTTGATGGAAATAGTTAGGAAAGCAGAAATTTCGAGAAAGTGTGCTAAACCATTACAAATATATAGCTATGGCGACGAAGGTAAAGTTTAAAAAACAAAACAGATTGGTGGGTCAGGACCACAAACCAAGTAAAGGGCAAGAAGGTGAAGTTAGCCGTGTTCTGGACTGTTGTAAGTATTATATGTTCTTGGTAAGGATTTGAAATATAGAATGTGATTTCAATAAGGTGTGGGTGGTGTGCCACACATGTTGCTGTTTGGCTGTGCTGCCGCCGGTCGCAATTGAAGGATTTTTAATACAAATTAGTGAGTGTTTTACTACACTGACCTCTTGTTTATTAGTAGATACTGTTTACTGAACCTACCATTTTGTTGTTTCCAACCTGCTCTCTTTTCAAATGCAGCACATTGTTTATTTTGAGAATCTTAATGACAAATGAGTCCGATAAATGTTGCTCAGTAGCACTTTTTAAAATATATTTTTATTAACAACAAGCTACTTACTCCCTTAGTATCATCGTAAATGCACGTGAGTTGATAACAATCACACTGGTCTGCACTCCGCGCCAAAGGTCACCGTGCTGATAGTCGGTTACATCAGTGCTTAATTTGTAAAAAAGTAAGTGACAGGGCTCTCGTTAGGAGGCCACTGCAGCTTGCACCACACATTGCCCTGCTATGCTGCCAATGATAGTAACAACACAACTACTAACCATCACCCTCCTATAAGTGTGAGAATTTGGAATATTTCAGGCCCCCAAAGCTATAAGAATGGCTTGGGCAGCAGGTAATAAGTACATTTTAATTAATATAGCATTAATAATTAACTGTTGCTGTAGTCCTCTCTAAATTACCTAGACAGCACCTCCTTGTGGCAGGCTGTCCCAAGTGCCAGTGCTGACAATTAAGTGCTGGTGCCGAGCACCGGAAACCACCGGCTCAAATTAAGCACTGCGGTTACTGAGTCACTACTGCTGTGTCGCCCACGCTCTGCCCTTCGAACAGGCGAAGCTCCTTCAAAGCAAGTGTTGGCAGTAATGGCCGAGTTTTTAAAGCAACAGCGACCTGCTGGAAGACCTGGTCACAGATAAGGGGATTCCATGATGTTGGAAGAACTAATGCGCCCCCCCCCCTTTTCGGGTAGCTTAAATATTATCCTGACAGGAGAGAAAAGTGCATGCTATTGAACCGCGCACAGATCTGTCACTCAGACTCCTGAGCAAATAGAACATAACTAAAAACCAGCACATGGTGAAATGATTTAGGGGATGTGCGGAGCTTCCTGCTCATCGCTAACATGAATACGGCTGACTTCTACATCAGCGGGGTGTGGAACGAGCATGTGTTTAGCTCCCCGAGGCCGTGCCAGAGCAGCAAAGTCACAGGGATCCCACCAGAAGGTGGGGTAAGTGCTGCTGGGCAGAAGAAACTGTTTGGGATGGCAGGAAGGATGTAGAAAAAGACCCGCCTCTGCACGCAGCCTTCCGGTCCTTGTCATATTACATATCACTTCCTGTAACCGGGTCACTTCCTGTAACTGGGTCACTTCCTGTAACTGGGTCATTACAACTGTGAGCCTTATATAGAACACTTAGAACATTTAGCACACAAAAAAAAAAATTACACCTTCAATGGTTCATGTAGGTCCTTGCTCTGCAGCCATGCATGCTGGAATCAGTCACAATGCCGCATCTCTGTGCTGCAGTCCAATGCCCCCAAAGCAGAGCATGATGGGAGCATGTCCTCCCCCTATAGCATAAAAAACAAGGCCATTCCCCCTTAAAAGGAACCCCCAAACCAACAATCTTACCAAAAGAAGCCCAACTGACGGTGGACATTGAAATTTTGCAAAAAGACTAACATGATAAGAAAACGAGCGATGAAGAGGGAGGCGTGGGAGGCAGCACTAACACAACTATGGCATTAGGAGGAGATCGGAGGGAGGAATGTTAAATGCAAATGTAAGCAGCTATGTCATGGTAGCTGAACACAGGCAAACAGTAACAGAGGAGGAAACCAAGAAAAAAATGTTTCCCCAAAGAACATATAAAGACCCATAGCGTAATGAGACAGTACGTAGTCCCTGCTTTGTGGGAGGAACGGAAAAGAAACAGGAGGGACAAAGAGGCAGGACTGACCATTAGCAAGCAAGGATTTTTAAAGGACACCTACATAGACAAATGAAAAGCAAAGGCAAGCAATGGGAGGAGTTTGAACTCCACGAGGCATATACAACAGGTCGCTAAGCGACAGTGTGAGCGCTTTCTACGCTCGACCTAAAATCAATGGGCCATACCAAATGTGCTTTGCCCTAATATTTTGCCTCTGTCTTCATTTTGAGGTGAAGACCGGTAAGCGCTGCAGTATGTGTTGTGGACCATACAAGTGCTTCTTGCTTGCTGAAGAGTCCTGAGAGTATGTTTTAAGCCCCATTCCCTACAAGTCATAACACAGAATGGGTCAGTGCTACCTTTAAACATGGGACAAGTATTCACTGAAGATGGTCACAGTGCACTGCTTTAAAGCAGCAAATTTGATACAAGAGTGAGGGACGGGTCCCTCAAGTGTAGTGAAGGTCCCATGGTGGCAATCTCAACCATCCTAAGTGCGCCTGAGATCCCTGACAGAGGGTGACAGCCCCCCTCCCCTTCCATCAGAGCATACTGCTAATTTTTCCAGTGTATTGGGGAAGCTGTTTAGAGTTTGTGGTCTGAGGGAAACAAAATCTGTGTGTGAGAAGAAAAAGGATCTTATCTTTAGGGGTCTCTCCTGCTATTCACTGCCTGGCTCCTCTTGCTCGCAAAAGCCCTCTTTTCTCTTTAAATGTCTCAATTACAGCAGGAAAAATGCTCACAAACCTTCCCATGTGCGGAAAGCCTTTCAAACCTGCCCATATGTGGCTGGGCCCCAAGAGATCGGGTCCTCGGGCTCAAAAACAGCTTGGGGAGGGGTGCCACATGCGCCCCCTCCCCTCATTATAATAGTAATTATCCCCCAGGGACCTGGCCCACCCAGGGGGGCAGAATAAAAAATAAGCGCGGGATTTGCAGTAAAATTATTTTAAAGAAATCTTTTGACCCCAGGCAGGGTCCCTATGATGCCCCAGCACTAGGGCTAGTCTAGGGGTCATGGTATTCCAACTCTGCCCCCTTTTCTTTTCTTTTTTTTAAGCTTTTTCTTGGGACTTGGCTGAGTCCGAGTCTCAAAATGTCTGCCAACACTTCGTGGTTGAAGTATTGGCAGTCAATCAAATTTCATCACAGGGACTGTCAGATCCGCGGAGGATCCGCTTCCCTAGATATACAAAGCTGATTTTCAGTTAATATCTCTAAAACCAATAAACAGATTTAAACCAAATAACAAAAAGCAGACTTTCTGGACCAAGAGCTAGCTTTCTGCCAAATTTGGTGTAATTCAGTTCAGCAGTTTGGACCGTAGTCGTGTTCAAAATCACTATGGAAAATTGCATGGTAAAATGCATTTTGGGGCCCCCCTTTTTCTCAGCCTCCACAGACGATTCACCACACAATGTTCAACACAGCAGCAAAAGTGATTGGCAAACTAGTTTTGAAAATTTCACGAGGATTCGTCAAATAGCGCTAAAGTTATTGACAAAACAAAAAATGCTTTCCTATGGAAACTAGGTTCAAACTATAACCAACTGCTGACGTGACGACCACCAGTAGTCACATATATATCTATATCTATTATCTATATCTATATTTATATATATAACCTACTGGCAGTTGCCAGTAGGTAGTTATAGTAACTTTGGCGTCGATTGACGATTCCTCGTGGAATTTTCAAAACTAGCTTGATACTCATTTCAGCTGCTGTCTTGAAAGTTTTGGGGTGATCCGTCAAGTAGGGGAGGGAGGGTTCCCAAAATGCATTTTCCCCTTGTTAATTTCCATACAAACTTTAGGCAAGGCTACAGCACGAACTGCTGAACGGAATTACACCAAATTTGGCAGAAAGGTAGCTGTTGTTCCAGAAAGCGACATTTTTGTGAATTGGTGTAAATCCGTTCATTAGTTGTGAAGTTATTTCAAGGTTTTTCAGATATACAACTGGGGACGCACAGGGTTAGCGACTCCTGCTGATCTCGTGCTGAGATCTAATTGGCTGCCAACTCTTCAAACTAGAAAGAGTTGGCAGCCATCTTGTGACTCGATTGAACTGAGTCACAGAAAAAAATGTAAAAAGAAAAGGGGTCAGGGTAGAAACACACTGACCCCTTCAGGGACTTGGGGGGTCCCCACAGGTACCCGGCAGGGCCAAAAAAAAGCATTTTTTTTTTAAAAAAACCTTCAGTGAGAACCGTGGATCGGGTTGAAAATTAAAACAAAAAATGAAGCGTGCGTTCCCGCGCTTTGTTTCTTATTGACCCCCAGGTGGGCCAGGTCCCGGGGGTATATCCAATATATGTAGGAGGAGGGTGCACGGGCCCCCTCCTAGGAACCCTAAAGCCCCGGGGACCGCCACCTCGCTGGGGCATTCGTAATAATGAATGCAGGAGTTGGCGGGGGACCGCCACATCTGTGGGGCTAAATAGGACATAAATGTGAGAGGGCCATGCGCCCCCCTCCCGCAGTCTTGGGAACCACCTCCCCATGGCTAAATGTGATAATAATGCTCAGGGCTCCAGTCCCCCTGAAGCCCCAGGGACCACCACCTCCACGGGGAAATTAACACATAAATGCGGGCGGGCCTACGCGGCCCGCCGCAGCCCTGAGGACCGCCACCTCCCTGGTGTAATTAACATAGAAATGCAGGGGGGCACGCACGACCCCCACAGCCCCGGGGACCGCTACCTCCCCGAGGCTCAAATGATATAATGAAGGGGGTCTGTTAAATCCAGGCCCCGGGGACCACCACCTGGTGGTCCCCGGGGCTAAAGTAAATATTGGAGAGGGGGCCGCACGACCCCCTCCTGGAGCCAAATATGGCTCTGGGGACCTCCATCCCTCAGGGCCAGCTCCTGCTATGTCCCGAGATGCCTACCCCTGGGACATAGCTGTCTGCAATGGCTCCTGCCAAGCCATAGCAAACTGTGCTTCGCTTTGAACAAGCAAGAGCATTTTGTTCTCGCTTGCTCAAAATGGCGCACAATTGCTTTGACATGGAGGGAGCTGCATTTTAGCAGCTCCCTCTGGGGAGCTGCTGCTGGAGAGGGGGGCTGCTGGGCCACTCTCCCTTTAAGTTAATAAAAAACATTTTAATCGGCCTGGGGCGGGGTCCGGGCAGCCCCCCTCACCCATTTAAAAAAGGCCTGGCCCCGGGGTATGGGTTCTCCGAGGCTAAAATTGGCTCAGGGAAGGGGGAGGCCACGTGACCCCTCCCCTAAAAAATAAAAAACGACTGGCAAGTCGCCGGAAGCCCTGTCCTCTTTCTCCACCACTCCGCAAATGCGCCTCCTTGTGCACTGCTGGTTGGGGGATGTAGTCCCCTTCGATGCAGCGGGTCCTTGGGGGCCAACATCCCTCATGTTACCACCAGTAAGTCCCACAGACCGCGATTGCTGAGAGTACTTCAGAGGCCACACCCCCTCTCTCCACCACTCTGCAAGCATGCCTCCTGGTGCATTGCTGGTTAGAGGATGAAGTCCCCTTGGCTCTAGAGGGTCCTTGGGGGCCAACAAGCCCTTCCGTTACCTCCAGTAAGTCCCACACAGCAGGATTGCTGAGAGGTCTTAGAAGGCCATGCCCCCTTTCTCCACCACTCTGCAAAAGTACCTCCTGGCGCACTGCTAGTTGGGGAATAAAGTCCCCTTGGATACTGAGGGCCCTTGGGGGCCTACAAACCCTCCTATTACCTACAGTAAGTCCCACAGAATGCGATTGCTGAGAGGACTTCAGAGGCCACACCCACTTTCTCCACCACTCTGCAAACGTGCCTCCTGGCATACTGCTGGTTGGGGGATGAAGTTGCCTTGGATGCTGAGGGTCCTTGGGGGCCCAGAAGCCCTCCTGTTGCCTCCATTAAGTCCTACACAGCAGGATTCCTGAGAGCTGGTCAGAGGCCCGCCCCCTTTCTCCACCACTCTGCAAACGCGACTACTAGTTAAAAAACCATAGAAATTCACTTAGAAAACCAAAGGTGGCAGGGACATTATAGTTAGGAAGTAGATTTTGAAAAAACTTAGAAATTCACTTAAAAACCAAAGGTAACAGGGTCATTATAGTTAGCAAATAGAATTAAAAAAGCTTAGAAATTCACTGAAAAAAACAAAGATTACTAGGACATTATAGTTTGGCTCAGATTTCACTTGTACAAAACCAGTGAAATTCGGCAGTTATAGTTACCTTAGAGCTAACTATAACAATGCACTGCTCATGACCTCACATATTACATCACTCATGACATGGTCAGTGACATCACTGATAACATCACTCATGACATCTCAAATGACATCACTGATGACATCATACACAGAACCACTCACACACCTACTCACAACTCCATACAACCTCTTGTACACCCACTCACACACCTGCACACCTACTCACATACCTATTCACAGACCTATACCAGTACTCACACACCCACTCACTTCCCCATAGAGCCACTCACACACCAACTCACTCGTACAGCCACTCACACAACCATTCACTCACCCTTACAGCCACTCATATAGCCAGTCACTCACTCATACAGCCAGTCACATAACCACACACTCACCCATACAGCTGCTCACAAACCCACTTATTTACCTACAAAGCCACTCACACAGCCACTCACTCACCCAATCAGCCTCTCAACACAGCCACTCACTCACCCATGCAAGCCCTCACACACTCAATCACATACCTACACAACCACTTACATACCCATTCACACATCCAAACAAGCGCTCAGACATCTGCGTTCTTTCCCATTCACACAGACACTCACTCTCAAATGCAGCCACTCACATGCCAACTCACTTAACTAAAGAGCCACTCAAACAGCCACTCACTCACCCATACTGCCACTTACAGACCCCATCACTCACTCATACTGCCATTCAGACACCCACTCACTCACACATAGTCACTACACACCCACTTACCCACCCATAGAGCCACTAACATCGCCACTCACCCACCCATACAGCCACTAACACACCCACTCACTCACCAATAAAGCCACTCACACAGCATCTCACTCACCCACACAGCTACTCACACGCCCACTTATACACCCATACAGCCACTCACACACCCATAAGCACAACATACAGTCACACAGCCACTCACATAATGTATATATTGAAGGTAGTTTCACTTATTATTAGTACACCTAGTATACTACATTCACTTTTGTAGTACCTTAGTATATATGTTTAACAATCATAAACTCTTATAAAATACTTACACTCACTGGATGATGTCATCAGCGGTGGGCGAGAAAACAGGGGGTCCCCAAACATACATTTGTCATGAATTTTCCATACAATTCTTTGGACAAGGCTACAACAAAAACTGCTGAACGGAATTACACCAAATTTGGCAGGAAGTTAGATCTTGGTTAACAGATTGTGCGTTTTGTAATTTTCAGTAGTTTTTGAGAAATTAAGGGGCAAACAAAACTGTATACCTGGACAGTTGGGTCCCCGAAAGTCTCTTGAGACTCTTGCGGGAGAACCAGTTTCAAAATAGGGCATTCTGATTGGCCCAGGGAACTTTATTTCCTTTGGGCCATCTCCCTCCCACGGGAGTCAGAGTCCTGTGGGAGCAAGTGCTCTGACTGATTGCCGTAAACATGAGAAAAACGTTGCTGGCAGCCATTACAGGACTTGAAGACTTAGTCCCCTATCCTGAAGCTAAAAAACAAATTATGCAAGGGGGCAGTGTAGGGATACACTGACTCCCCAGGCCCCATGGGGGGTGACCTAGACAGACCACCCCCAAGCCAAAAAGAAAAATAAATTGGCAAAAACTGCTGTGATCCTGCGAGACTCTCTCTGGATCAAAAAAAAGAAAAATGGCACCCTGGTCGCTTTTAATACCCTTTAGCCCTGGGGAGCCCACCCCTGTGCTCATAAAGGGTCTGTGTTCATAAAGAGAAGAGGGGCTGTGTGGACCCCTCCTCGAGCTGGCAGAGGCCTCTGGGAGCGCACCCGGGGCCAAAATTACTATATATGGGTAGGGGGCCTTGCGCCTCCCTCTCTGAGCCTCCCGAGGCCCCGGGGATCCTACCCTGGGGCCAAAATGTGTTTATATGGGGAGAGGGGCTATACTCCCCCTCTCCCTGAGTCTCAAAAAGACCCGGGAGCCCACCCCCGGGGCTGAAATTTACAAAATGGGGTGGGGACCATGTGCCCCTCCCTCCCAAAGCCAATAAAGGCCGTAGGGAGCCAACCCTGAGCTGATTACCTTAAGGGAGGGGGCCACATGGCCCCCTCCCTGAGTCATTAATGGCTCCTTGGACCCCACCCCCATTGCCGTTCTGCAGCTATCTTCCAGGGTGCTGCGGCGCAGGCAGGGAAACCTGTGTTTGTTCTCACTTGGTGGAAGCTTTTTTGAATCTCCCACCAAGTGGGAGCAAACACCAAGTCCGCTCTTAGTGGGCAGAAGGTTAGAAAATGCTCTCGCCCTCTGGGAGCAGACTTTTGATTTGTTACCCTTACCGCACTGAAGCAAGAAGGGAAACAGATCAAAATATTGCTCCTGCACGGAGGGAGTAGCATTTGCAGCTGCTCCCTGTGAGTAGGAGCAATGCCGGCTCCTGCTGTATGCAAGAAGCCAGCTGGTGCCGCATGGACTTTGGGACTCCCCCACAGCCCCCAACAAGAGCATGGTGGGTGCCCTGGGTGGGAAAAAGGGCACCCACCTTTAACAGGTTAGGGTACTGAAGGATGGGGGTCCCTGGGACCAAAAACAGCCTGGGGAGAGGGGTTGTGTGCCCACCCCCCCCCCCAGAAAATGACACCAGGCCCCCAACAATGGCATCCCCCAGGAGGTGGGGACGCTTGTGAGTGGCCCTGAGGGATGGGATTCCCAAGGCCTAACAAGGCTTTGGGAGTGGGGCCACAGTGCCTCTCCCCTTTAATAAAATACAACGGCTCTGGGGGATGCGTTCTCCAGGGCCTAATGAGGCTCGGGGAGGAAAGCCACATGGCCCCCCTCCAGTTAAAAAAAAAGTCCCTCAGGGATGGGATTCCCAGGGCGAGGCACAGTGGCCAACCCCCACTGCGCACTGCCAAAGGCCATGCCCAGCGTGGTGTTGGTTGCATGCAGGGCGTTGGCCATGGGGAGGCACTGTGGCCAACTCCCACGCCATACACGACCGAAGGCCTTGCACAGTGTGGGGTTGGCTGCCTTTATAGGGGTTGACCAAAGGGCGGCCAGGCCTTGTCGCCAACACCCATGCACACAGCCAAAGACTGTGCACAGCGTAGGGTTGGCTGCATGTATGTGGTTGGCCACAGGGCCTGGCCCCAAGGTGGGGAATTGGGTTTATGTATCGTAATTAAATATGGCTTTTTCACTGAAAAAAACAAAGATTAAAGTAACGCTATAGTTAGGTGTGATATAAAGAACAGTTTTTTTTTTTTTTTTAAACCTTAGAAATTCACTGAAAGAACCAAAGGTTTGAGAAACATTATAGTTAGGTTAATTTTTGTCAGTGACAACATTAACATTTTGAACAAAAAAAAAATCATGGAAATTTACCAGGTATTTAGCATAGCTAACTATAACTTGCGCCCTGCCATGCACAGCTTATGACCTCACATATGACATCACTGATGACATGTTCTATGACATCATTGATGACATCACTGATGACATCTCAAATGACATCTCAAATGACATCACTGATGACATCATCTAAGCTTCTTTTGTACACATTGTGCTTTAAACGGGTGAACTATTAGAGATATGAATGTAAGTGCAAAATAGCTCAGAATAATATGAAGTGTCTTTACTGCTATCATGCAACCAGCCCTGGGCGTAGTTCGCAGAGTTTTGCTACACGGAACTCTGAAAAGTTACAAAAAAGCTCGGCGGAGTTCCGCAATTGGCGAAGTGAGGTGCGAACTGCCGTTCGCAATGGTCTTCCTGCCGCTCGGGTAGAAATTCTACCCAAGAGGCAGCTCGCGAACTTACTGTTTGCGATCGCAAGCAGGGAAAAAACTCCGCTGCACTACGCGAAGCAGAGTTTTCTACACTCCGCGAGCTCCGCGGAGTGCAGAAAACTCTGCAAACTCCGCGAACGGAGCAGAGTTCACCGCCCAGGCCTACATACAACCCCCATAGGTAAAGCAAGCTTCTGTTATTTGCAACATTGACACTATACCATGCACTTCATGGGTAGCCAGGTTCATGTTGACTATGAACTACAGATAAAAGGGTAACCTATCCTACAAATGATGCTCAATCTGTATAAAACTGCTAAAAAAAAAGAAGTTCCTCCAGGTGCTTAAGCCCTGTTACATAGCTAATGCCCTACTACGGACACTGTATCAAACCCCTGACAGTCACTGAATCTAGAACGAGAAATGAAGTGGATATGAGTAGAAAAGTAGCTACTGATAACATTGTTTACACTATGGAAAGAGTTTACTCTGCACCACACTGTTTGCAGACAGTGAAACTCATGAGTAATACACCACATTGTATTAAAAAGTATCTACTAAGCACAGTGTACACTCTATGCAAAACTGTGGTGTAGTTCCTACTAATCTGTAGGATCTGTGCATTGTTTGGACAACATAAACTAAGGGCTTTGTGTCAAGACTGATTCCGGACACCCCCACAGGAGATGTTGGCCTATAGACCAGCTAGCTCACAGTGCCACCGTGAGCCCCCCTAACCTACCAGGGAGCGAACAGTTTCTGGCAACCACTGAACATGACCACCCTGATCACTCAGGGATCGTGGAAACAGTACAGAACCTTTCGCTCAGTCACTCGTGCTCACTTGTTCTCAGAGAAATGTACAGAGATTACACAGTGGGATGTTTTCAATAATATTTATTGAACCAACGTTATTCTTGCATAAAATACGTGTGCTGCAATGATTAGGAGACAGAAGCAAATAAAGGAGATTACAAGCACCAAAAGAGTAAACAGTAGATACATTTCTACCATGGTGCTGAAGCAATGAATATATGCAGACATATATGCAAAATGGTAATCTAGCGACTCCTACGATGCGGAACCTACTCTGAGTGTACCTAGAGTGTGTATGGGTGTAGAGCCAAGAATCCCCCCTACGGACGATCCAACTCCATCACCTGATGGGAGAGAGTGAAGGACCCCGTCTCGGTCTCGAGTTGGACACCCCTCACGGAATGTCAGACCGGAGCGTGGTGATTTCTCAGCATGCAGGGACCTTCGGTGTCAGCAGAAGTGCCTCCTGTACCAATCTATCGGTATGCCTATTATTTATAATAAAAAGCAGTCTTCACGATGTGCGCGCTAGATTAGTGATGTTATGGATATGTAGATAGCGCTGTCGACCCGTGGATGAAGATAGGACGACTTTTGTACCTAGTGCGTAGAGATGCCTGGTGCATGATGTTCAAGGCATCGTGATAATATTGTGCGAAGCTGGATGTGTAAACAAAGTAGTTTCAGAGAAACTAATCCAACATTGTCATGTGAGAAAAAGGTCAAAGCTGAAATGTTATTTTCTAGGACAATGTAAGGAATAAGCCACCTTGCTACGTGGGCCTCACTCTGGAATATAACAAAACGTGTCCAAAGAGCTACTATTAACTTAAAACAACCAAGGTCAGAAGGTGCTAAAGATCATGCTACCTGCAGCCTTCATACTGTGGTGAAAACTTTACAGATAGCCAATCTTCTGAAGCAAAACAAGCACATGTACATAGGTTAGTACACAGTCATCTATGTTAAATAGAAAATGTCATGCTTAGATGATTCTGTCTAATATCTCAAGAATGCTTACAATACTTAGGGTCTGATTCACAAATGGCCTCCAACAGTCCCGGCAGGGGCATCGCAGTCGCGGCAGGGGCCCTGCACTCATGGAGGGACATCCGCAATGGGTAACTGCTGTTCATAGGTCCCGCCACGAGTGCAGGACCCCCACCGTGACTGTAAGGCCTCCTCCGTGACTGTGGAGGCTGTTTGTGAATCAGACCCTTAGTGTGTAGTAGTAGAATCTTTGGCCTGCTGGAAAAGTTTTCTGTAGTACCAAAAATCCTGTGTGGAATATAATGAACTCAAGTCAACTGTCACCTGAACACAAAGTTACTCTTCTATAGAAAGATTTATAACATGCTCAATACCTCTACTCACCTATGGTGCATTAAGAGCACATGCATTTTGTCAGCACACCGATTAGCTGGACACAGGCTGTGCACAATTAGGTAGAAAAGTAATATGGAAGTTACCAGCCACTATGTAAACTATAAAACAAACTAGCACACTCATTGGATGATGTCATCAGTGATGTCATCAATGATGTAATTTGAGATGTAATCAGTGATGTCATAAATGATGTCATAGAACGTCATCAGTGATGTCATATGTGAGATCATTAGCAGTGCATGGCGGGGATTGATCATTCTTATTAAATCCATCAATAAATCTGATTGCCTATTCAGATGTTCCTTGCCATATTATGAACAGGTCATCTATAGAAAGTAATCAAAAAGTACACACTCAAATCAGTCTTCAGTATGTTTTGCTGTAGAGTCCTGTTCCTCCACAAACCCATCATAAGGCCAGCATAGCTCAAAACAAAACAAGTGCCTATGGCAGTCCCTTGAGTTAGTCTATACAAGACATCATTTCATAGAAAGATGTTATTTTCATATCAGAACTTCATGATTTCCAATAGAATGTTGGAGCATATAAATAGCATAGAGGTCTGGCTCTCAGGAAATGTCTACATGCAGCCAGACTGTGCGTATGTCTGATACTGATGTATAGTGAGGCCATTTCTAAAAGTATGAACAAAAAGTTATTTTCCCAGAATATGCCTACATTGTACTCAGAATGTCCTTTGTGTTGCTTACATAAGATGGCAGTAATGTCACAAAGGGTCTGCTGTAAAGGTCTACAAATTGTGAGCTGTTCTCCCAAAGACTGCCCAATGAAAATTCAATAGGTCTTCTTGGGGGGTTAGAAATACTCATTGAAGGTACAAGACAGGCATTTGCGGAAAGTCACATTTGAGATTATCAGATTCCTCATGTTCCAACAAACCTTGTTCTTTCCAACTGTACAATTTTTTCCCAAAAATCTAAATTGTTTTGAAGTACTCAGCACTCTCAATTTTCTCATAAAAGTCTCTGTTGGATAGTTGTCTCTCCATTTCTCTTATGCATCTCTATAGGGAGGATTACGATGTTCCCACTCTTGTCTGAGGTACGTGTTATTATAGTTTTGTCCTCTGACAGAGTTCTCAGTGCTTTCCGTTGTGACCAGGTTAGGTTGCTCTTGTCCCCTCCTGCTTTTCCTTAGGTTTTTAGCTCTCTTACCATGTTCTTGTGAAATGCCTTTATATTTCATATGGTAACTGTGGCATAAATTTCAATTTTAGTTTGATTTTGCTGGATCTACTTTTGTCAAACACTATGCCCAGACTTTCAAGAAAAACCTCTACCTTATCCTGTTCTGAAATTGTGGGTGCAGCATTTCTCTTCATATTGCAGCCAGCCCACCAGAGTGCAAGATCCCGCTGGAGTTTGCGGGAGCCTCTCACTCCTACAGGAGTGGCCAACGGGGAAAAAAGACCACTCGGACAACCTGAATGCTCTAGTTTTTGAAGTTGCGTGATTACAAGACTCTCGCGAGATTTGTGTGGAGCTAACCATCCAGATATACAAATACTTTGAACCTTTATTTCTCAAAAACTACTAAACTAATTTGCACCAAATCACAAAAGCTTGCTTTCTGGACCACGATATAGCTTTCTGTCACATTTGGTTTAATCCGTTCAGCTGTTTTTTGCGCAATCGCTGTCCAATTTTCCTATGAAAAAATGCATGAGGAAATTGCATTTTGGAGCCCCACTTTTTCTCGGCCCCCACTTGACGGATCAACCTGAAGCTTTCCAGGAAGGTGCTTAGGTGGATTGCAATTATTTTGTTGGTCAAATAGCTCCAAAGTTATTAGCAAACCCAAAATGCCCTTCCTATGGTAACTAGGTCCTAACTGTAATGTAACTGCACAGTATCAATATTATCTACTGGCGGTCGCCAGTAGATAGTTATAGTTAGGACCTATTTTCCATAGGAAATCCGCGACATTCTATTTGAAATAACTCTTGCGTCGGTTGACGAATCTTCGCGAAATTTTCAAACTTTATGGCCCGCTCCGGTCCGCTCCTACCCTGAAAGTCTCAGGGTGATTCGTCAAGCAGGGGCCGAGAAAAAAGGGGGGTCCCAAAACATGTTTTCCCCATTAATTTTCCCATAGGAAACTTTAGACACGGCTACAGCCCGAACTGCTGTACGGAATTACACCAAATTTGGCAAAGAGGTAGTTCTTGGTTCAGAAAGAACCCTTTTTGTTAAATGGTGTAAATCCGTTCAGTAGTTCCTGAGAAAATCAAAAGTTAAGTCACATATATATCTGTGGCCGAGTAGGGTCCGCGTACCCTCCCGACCACGAGCTGCATGCTTATTGGCTGGCAAGTGGCTGTCAACACTCCAAATCAGGAAGTGTTGGCAGCCATTTTGTCCCTCGGTAGAACCGAGGGACAGAAACAAGTGCGCAAAGCACAAAAAAGGGGCAGGGTAGAAACACCCTGACCCCTAGGTCTGCTCAGGGGGTCCCACAAGGACCCCCTGGGCAGAAAAAAGCATATTTTTTTTTTAATCGGCAGGATGCGCTCAGGGTGCGCGGATCCTGACGATTAGGAAAAAAAAAACAGAAGTAACAAGTGCGCAAAACGCACAAAGGGGGCAGGGTAGAAACACCCTGACCCCCTAGGTCTGCTCAGGGGGTCCCACAAAAACCCCCTGGGCAGAAAAAAGCATTTAAAAAAAAAAAAAATCGGCGGGATGCGCTCAGGGTGCGCGGATCCCACCGACGGGAAAAAAAAAAACGAAGCGCGGTCTCCCGCGCTTCGTTCTTAATTGGCCCCCGGGTGGGCCAAGTCCCGGGGGGGTTCCTTTTTAATATGTGGGGGGCCTCTAAGGCCCCCCCAAGCCCCGGGGACCTTCACCCCCCGGGGCTTTAAAAATAATGGTGCGGGAGGGCTCTTTGCCCTCCCGCTGCTCCGAGGACCGCCACCTCCCCGGGCTTCTTTTTTAAATGATTTAACCTGTGTGGGGGCTCCAGCCCCCACATGCCCGGGGACCGCCACCTCCCGGGGCACTAAGAAATTTAAAATGGGGGTCTGTTTTGGACCCCCGAAGCCCCGGGGACCACCACCTCCCCGGGGCTTTCTAAATGTGGGGAGGGGGGCCGCACGGCCCCCCTCCTGGAGCCTGTGGTGGCCCTGGGGACCGCCACCCCCCAGGGCCAGCTCCTGCAGTGTCCCGGGGTGCCTACCCCCGGGACACTGCTGTTTGCAATGACAGGACGGGAGCCTCGCGGGTAGGGGATGCTGTGTATAAGCTGAGGTGGGTGGGCGGGTAGGGGATGCTGTGTATAAGGTGAGGTGGGTGAGAACTTGATGCGTGCAATACTGCATTACCTGCTGTTTGTTTCCGAAAAGAGAAGTTGCCAGTTTGTTATTCACTATGTACACTTTCACATCCAGAAATGTTATATTTTCACAACTGATAGAATAAGTAAACTTTAAATTCACATTATTTTTGTTGATTTCTGAAATAAAATCATGGGCACTCTGCTCTGAACCATTCCATACAATAAATAAATCATCTATGAACCTTAGCCATATTATTGCCTTTTCAGTATAGATGCGGGCAAATTGCTGCATGAGGACCAGCTCCTCCCACCATCCCATAAACAAACAGGCATAGCTGGGGGAGAAGCTGGCCCCCATTGCCACGCCTTGAATTTGCTGATACATCTGATTTTTGTACATAAATAGATTGTTTTCAAGACAAAATAATAGCATATCGATCAGCATTTGATTATGTTTGGCAAACCTCATAGGTCTATTGGCTAAGAAATGTTCAACTGCTTTAATACCATCATTGTTCCTTATGCATGTATAAAGAGCAGATACGTCAAGTGCTATTAAATGGTAACCAGCTTGCCATTTGATTTTATCAAATTTTCTTATAAAATCACTGGTGTCCTGCACATATGATTTAAGGTTTTTAACGTGTTCTTGCAAAAATGAATCAATATAGATGGACATATTTTCAAATGGCCCATCACAGGCTGAAATGATGGGCCTCCCCAGTGTTTTTTTAGGCATTTGTGGACCTTGGGGACAAAATAGATTACTGGAATCGTGGGGTTTTCCTTTTTCAAATACTTGTATTCTTGTAGATTTAGGAGGCCCAGGCTTTTCCATGCCAATAATTTTTGAAAAAAGTTATCTTGTGCATTTTTAAACTTTTGCATGGAGCTCTTACGATAGCAATCTGTGTCACTTAGTTGTGTGACTGCCTCTTCCATGTAATCTTTAAGGGGCCATAGCACCACGTTTCCCCCTTTGTCCGCATTCCTCACGACAACCTGTTTTTTTTCTTTATTCAATTTTTCCATCAGTTGCTGATATTGCCTTTCTTGGTTAGTGATCTTTTTTTTGGTTTTGTTGGTATCCATATGGAGTTTTTTATTTCCGCCACCACATGTTCATTAAACAAATCTAAAGAATCACGCGGCATAATGGGTACAAACTTGGATTTCACTTTAAATGTGGTCATTGGCTTGGTACACGTTGCATATGGTGGAGACAAGAGATCTTGTGTGTTTATTTCTGATTGTTGATTTTGGTTTTGGTTGGGGTTATCTTCCATTGCAGCTTCGTCCCCCAGATTGCAGAGATCTTTTAAAACGCCCAAATCAGATACTGTTAACTTTTCCTTTCCTCCAATGCCCAATATTAGGTCGTGGGTGTCAATGTCTCTTGTTGGCTCCTGTTGCTTGGACTGTAATTGGTGAAATTTCTTAAGTTTTAATTTCCTTATAAACTTATAGATGTCTGCACGTGTGTTTGTGTAGTCAAAGTTGGTTTCGGGACAGTATGACAATCCCAGCGCTAGTAACTGTTGTTCTGCTGCGTCCAGATTTATCTCAGTTAAATTGATGATGGTATTATCAATAGTAGTTGTTGGGGGGAAGGTTGGAGACGTTATTATTTGCGTCTCCATTGTCCCCGTCCTCTCGCTGGTTTCGGGTTGCCACTGTTGCCACTGTTGCCTCCGTTTTCTGGCAGCCTGCCTTCGTTGCCGCCTGCTCTCAGTCCTTCGTTTTTTGCCGATTTGTTTACTCTCGGTCTGAGGGTCTCCCTTTGACTTCTTAAATAATCCAATTCCTCTCCCAATGACGGTTTTATAACTCTAGGATCTTGTCTGTCCCTTGCCATTTCTGCCTCCGATTCACTCTCCACGGCCGAGCTAAGGTCCGACGCCGATGCTGATGTAGCGCCACCTAGCTCCTCATTGCGTTCTTGTTCGAACTTTGTGCTTTTTGCCGTTACATTTCTAAATGAGTCGAATTTCCGGGCAAACGTGAAAATTTGTCTGTTGGTGTAGTCATCCTTGCCTCTTTTGAATTTATATATCTTACATTGTTTTATTTTTTCTTCTTCCTTATTGAGTCTTATCATCATGTCATCTTGGAATTTCTTCCTCTGTTGCGGCTCACCCTGTACTCTAATTTCCTCGTTGAGGGCATACATTTTGGCCTGGAGTTCAATACGGTCTACCTCTGCATACTTTACCAAAATTTGGACAAGGCTGCGAGAGGAGTCGAGGTTGCACTCTGCCCACTCGGCCATCATGCGAGGTTTGGGTGTGTCGTAGCTGGGGGCTAACATAATCCGCAGCCCCCCTGGGTATCCTGCGTCTAGGTACTTTTGGAGGGATTTTGCCTCCCACCACTTAGCTGTCTCCTGACGCAAATATTTTTCCAGGACACGGTAATTTTCTTTTAGGCTTTTGGCGCCTGCTGTTGTTTCAATGGCATTTTCTGCATTAAGCTGCTGTCCCTGTGGAGGATTGTCAGAAAACATTTCCTCCGCTGCCGACTCGCGGTCCCTGAGCGCTGCGGTGGACATGGTGAATACTCCTTTGTTGTATTATTAATGCTTGTC
Organism: Calotriton arnoldi; assembly: GCA_963921515.1. NCBI lineage: Eukaryota > Metazoa > Chordata > Amphibia > Caudata > Salamandridae > Calotriton > Calotriton arnoldi. The sequence goes on from CAWUFW010004574.1 coordinate 626,877, forward strand.
GTCTCGCACCCTTTTGCAATCTTAGAGGGAAAAAGACTTGAGCGCACACCTCCCCACCTGTTTTTTCAAATACGCAAATGTTGTACCTTGTATGTCGTTCGGTGACTTCAGCGGTGGTCTCCTACGTGACTATGCTCCTCCGAGCTTCCGTCTGCATACGAGAACTGCTCCCGCTGTTCCACCTTCCGATTTCGTCTTTTGCGTACACACAGGGGGCTACCGTGGATTCCTGACCCGGAACAATATCCCTGTACTTCCGGGTTCACCGAAGAAGCCGACACTGCCTGGAATAGCGACGCCGGCTACCCGGTTTCACCAGAAGAATTGACCACCAACCATGGAGCCGACTTGAGGGGAGGGGGTCCACACATCCGAAGGAGGCCAATCCAGTAAATATTCAAGAAACTCGTCCGACGATCCGTTTGTAGAAAAGACGAGAGTAGACCCGATTCTTGTGCTGATTTAGTGTTTAATTAGTATACACCATGACGCCATGACGCGTTTCGGCCGATCAACGGCCTTAATCACATGACAGTGCCTGGGGTGGAAGTTCCCCTTTTAAAGTGACTGTGCAAGAATAGCAGCAATAGACATAGAAAACATTCTACATTGCTTTCTACAATACATGCTTAAATGCATTAATCTGATTTAACCTCAATACTCGTTGACATATAAAAACAATATTTCATCATCTTGGCTAAAATCCAATCAAATATGATTTAATACTTGTATAATACTTGTATACTATATATATATCAAGTCCATTGCTCACTCACAGATCAGAATGAGCCCGACACTTGCTCAGGATACACAGATGGATTTATTTCAGCTAGAAAATTTCAGCGCGTGGTTTGCATATTTCAAGAAACGCTTAGCAGACGCATTTCAGCGGCAAGGCTTTCATCAGTGCCAGGTTTCAAAAGCAGGTTCATACACCTGGGGCTGGTTATAAGTCTTATGATGTCACCATAGCCACTCCCAATGACTGAGTGGTTCAGCCCCTCCTCTGCTTCAAGCTGTATTAGACCTCGAACTGTGATTGGACCTGCTGCATGCTGGTAGACGTAGTCCGAAGTGGTGACCCATACAGTGAGGGGTTCGCCTAACACCCAGTGGTGTCCCAAAACATGTTGGCATCCAGACCTTATTTTCCCGCAGCTTGCAGATCCAAGTAAAAAACAGATGTTCCGGCTGAAACCAAATGGCACCACTGCAGTAAGTACTGCAGCCTCTCTCCCCAAGCAGTAGAATACAACACAATGATGATGAGCCGCTTGGGGGGGCAACGCAATGTATTTGAGTACAGTTTTCCAAGGTTGCTGGCTCTCGCGTCGCGCCAGAACGAGAGGGTGTGCCGGTAGCCAGTGCTCGCAGAACTGGCCCAAACATCAAGTCCATTGCTCACTCACAGATCAGAATGAGCCCGACACTTGCTCAGGATACACAGATGGATTTATTTCAGCAAGAAAATTTCAGCGAAATGCTTAGCAGACGCGTTTCAGCCGCAAGGCTTTCATCAGTGCCAGGTTTTAAAAGCAGGTTCATACACCTGGGGCTGGTTATAAGTCTTATGATGTCACCATAGCCACTCCCAATGACTGAGTGGTTCAGCCCCTCCTCTGCTTCAAGCTGTATATATATATATGATTGTGTTGGTGCCACATTGTACAAAGCATTGGTAAATCCAATTGATCGACACTCGCCTTTTAAACACACAACCTATTGACTTTACCAATGCTTGTCTATTTTTCTCATCAATATAGTTGTCGTTGTTTGCAATGTATTCACTTCTCACTAGTTACTCATCAAAGAGTTCTCCCTTGTTTCCATGAAGAGGTCATGTTACTCTGGACTCAGTGGGATCTTATTGCTACGAGTTCACCCCTCACTTGATCCTGGTGCGCAGCATTCTCTGGTTGATGTGGACATTGTTCCTTCTATGTGTTATGGAGAACATTCTTCCTGGTTGCAATGGATATAGTTCTCCCTTTTTGTTGAGTACAGAAATGTCAATGTCAATTGGTTGGCCAGGGTACATCCCTACTGTCATGTCCTTTAGGCCAGTCCTGTCATGTATACCCCTATTACATACATTTGTCCCATCCACACGACAATAACGATTCTAAACAGGTGACCTTTTACCTAGTAGCTTGCTCCTGTCTCTTCGACACCAGGCTCTAAGTACTCTATCATAATCCCTCTACCTGACTTACATATACATGTCCCCAGGCACAGCAGAATTATTCTGTATAAGGGTCACCACTTTTTTCATCCTTGGCCAACAGCCACCAGCAGTGCATGATCGCATTTGTTTGGCAAAGCATTGGTGATTGTTTTCAAAACATTTATGATTGTTTTCAAAACATCCATGATTGTTTTCAAAACATATTGATTCTAGAAAAAACCCTGGAGTGGCCACTTTAGAATAAAAGACCCTCACTCCCCCCTACAAATTAGAGGAGAATTCCTTCCAAGCTGACACGGGGTGTCAACCTCGACGCAGAGACGAGGTCCTTCGTTCTAAACCATCAGGTGAGGGGGCTGGTTCTTTCCTAGGGGTTTCTTGGCTACAGATACACATAGCTATACGCATAAACACCTACACATCCAGGCTAGGCTAGGTACATTTAGGCAAATTACTTAGGGCGCATTTTAGGAATATGCAAGTGCTACTGATTTTATCTGAACTGCTTCTGTTCATCTTATTAGCACTGTGGTAGAAATATATCTACTATTTACTATATTGGTACTAGCAATCTCTTTTGTATTCTTCTGTCTCCTGATTGTCACAGCACATATGTTTTACACGAGCTGTCGCTGGACCAATACATTCTTATTGAAACGTCCTAATCGCCATCAAACGTCCTAATCGCCACGAGTGTCTGAGCAAAACGTACTGTACTGTTTTCCACGATCCGTGAGGAATCAGGGTTGTCATGTTCAGTGGTTGCCAGAGACTACCTACACCACTGTAGAATACAGGGGGGTGGTAGTGGCACTGTAGAGCTAGCTGGTCTAATGGCTGACATATCCTGTGGGGGAGTCCGGAAGCGGTTGGGACACCAAGCCCTCAGTTTAGGTCATCCAAAATGCGCAGGTCTTGGGGACCCCTAGAACTACACGACACTGCCTTGATCACATCGCACTTATTCTGATGGAACTCCATTGGCTCACCTTGCTGGCACCCACCATATTAAAAAACCAGCTGCATCATTTACAAAGCTATCATAACCAGCTCCCTGCTTATTTTGCAGAAAAGCTCACCATCTCTGGTGGTTCGCCACACACATGTAGCCAGGACACTATCAGACTGCAGATTAAGTAGTGTACAATGGAAAAAAACACAGCAGCAGGTTTTTTTTCCTATCTATGCTCTCAGGATCTGGAACAACAATTATATAGCCATCAGGACCGCTGCAACATTGCTCTAATTTAGGAAAGAGATGAAGACGTGCCTCTTTAAATAACACTATATCACAATGCATTATTAGTCCTCAAACCAGCAACATCTCCTATTACTCATTGTGTTTATGCTTGTCTTTGCACCTGTACAGTACTCTGCTGTCTTTTATCTAGGCTCATGCTATGGAAATACCACATAGATACATACATACATACATGCATGCAAGCATACATCCTTTCCATCCCTATCCACAGACTGCACGAAGCCCGCATCCAAGGATCTGCTCTTTGCTGGATTTGCTCCTTAATCACAAGCCGCACCCAATAAGTCAGTCCAGCTCCCTTCACCTCAGATGCCGTTTACCCTCATCCGTGGAGTTCCATAAGGATCCTCACTCAGCCATATCGTGTTTAAAGCCTATATGACCCCACTCACCAGCTTCATCTGCACCCACAGAATCAACATCATATCCCACACTGTCACCCCGCTCATACTCTCCTGCTCTGACAAGACGCCAAACACCTGGACCAATTTCTCCACCTGCATGACCAAAGTCACCAGATTGATTAAAACCAACTGCTTCAAGTTCAACACAGACAAGACAGAAGTAGCAATATTTGGCAAAGACACCTCACTCCGGGACTCCACTTGGTGGCTTGCTGAACTCGGACCCACACCCTTCCTGGCAACTCGTGCAAAGAACCTCGAAATAGTAATCAACAACCAATTCATCATGTCAAAGTTAAAGCAGTCTCTATTTCCTGCTTCCACACACTAAAGATGCTCAAGAAGATCTTGTAGATGGCTCCCAGCCAATACTTGCAGAACTGTCACCTAAGCCCTTTCATCAACAGCAAGCTGTACTACAGCATTGCACTCTATACCGGAATCAAAGCTCAGCTGAACAGATGGATCCAGACCTTACAAAACTCAGTGGCTAGGCTCACCCTCAACCTCCGACACCACACTCACATCACCCCTCACAGAGCTCCACTGGCTCCCAATCCAAAACTAGCCCTCCTCATACACACAAAGCCTTATACAACATTGGCCCCACATACCTCAACAACAGCATAAACTTCCACTAACTTACTAGACACCTCCGCCCAGCTAGAATCCTACTCACGTGCACCCCAGCGTAAGCAGAATCAGATCCGGTAGTTGTGCCTTCTCCTACCTCGCTCCTAAATCCTGGAATGACCTGACCCTGAATATCAGAGCCACCTCCTTAGGTCTTGAATTCTGCAAGAAACTGAACTCCTGGCTCTTCACCTACCCCCACCCTGGCTCGGTCCATACAGCTCCTGCTACAGTGTCAAGATACCGTGTAAGTTGTGCTCTATACAAATCAACATAACATAATATGAACACATACATACATCCATGCCAATGCACTGGACCCCCTGATTGGGTTCAACACTGTACTACCTGAAGGCCATTGACATAGTTCTCCTTGGTTGTGATCCAGCAAATTCCTTCATGTTGCAAGCGAAAATGCATTTAACTGAAAATGTACAAAAGCCTTTGTTAAATTACACATATATTTGAATGCTATTTGTAGTAGGTAATCATATTTAGACAATATAAGCATACATAAGAAATAATAATGCGCTGATTTAAGTTAGTTTAATTGTCGATGCCATGCTAATTTCAAATAATACGCTAGCATTGAAAGGCCTCTACGTTGAGCTGTTAATTTTGCACAAGATCTTTTTGTCTCTTTTGCTGCAGATGCTGTAACCTTCCAAAAGCTTTCTGTTAGTTAGAGACTAGGCATTTATTTGTATTAGACAACTGATAGTGAGGGTCTCACCAGGAGGAGAGTAGGCAACAGGGAGGATGATTCCTGGGAAGAACTGTCTGAACTGAAAAATGTAGATGAAGTATCTTTTCAAGGACTTGTGTCTGTGGCCCATTGGGAAGACGTCCGAAATTGGGGCGTTTACCTACTCCCAAGGGTTTACTGAAATCCTGTTGGATATTGTGAATGAAGAATGCAATACATGTTTCCAATTGTAATATTGTGCGTTTATACTGATGCAGCGGAAAGCTTACCAAATTTATTTCTCTTCAACATAACAAATCATTTCTCCCCACTGGGCCCATAAACTTATATTCTTCTTCACAGTATCCTGTTTACTAAAACCTTGGCCCTCCAATGGATCTTTTTGTTGAACTAACAGGGACTTGGATAATTGGAGAACGTGAGGCAATTTCCTTACGAGGACCTGGAATAAAGAATTGCCAAACACATGCCTATTTCAATAACTTACCCTTTACACTGTAACACAAACCTTGAGACAAGAAAACATTGACCAAAGAATGAGACAATTATGATCAAGATTACTCATGAAAACATTTATCTAAAGCCTCAAGTTGAATGGACAGATCATGAAATTGTATTTCAAAACAGATTTAATACCAGAATTAGTACAAATAGCCACACAATAAAATGCAGATAACATTAAACATTTGCTGATTGCCAGTAGAGAGAGGGAGAGAGAGACACAAAAGGCAAATTTGAGACTCAGTTATAAGATTTTACAAACCAAAATATGGCTGCGAAATATAATCCGTCTCCAGGTATGGATTTGGTCAAGCCAGAACTGCAGCACAAAGTTCCATAGAAGGAGTCAGTTAACCCTCCAGCCGAAAGGTTATTTCCTGCACAACTTTGCCAGCCGACAAAGTGCATGTTCCGATTGGCAGGCAAGAAAGTTCAGTTCAAGGATTTGGCACTGAGGGAAATCAAGAGTCAGTCCGACAGCATGCCAGGCAGGGAAAATGAAAATGACAGCCAACCCCAACTCCTCCTTCAGGGGGCAATTATACTTCCATAAGTTCACGTTTTACACCCACAAAGTATCCTTTTCATCAGTCCATATGGTTTCCATTGGTCGCTCACAGTGGGCTGCTCTGGGGTGATCAATACATCACTAAAAAATCTGGATGAATTAAGTAATCCTTTTGCAAATTCAGTAGGTTTGTTAAGTTCAATTTGTATTACATTTTCATCCCTTCCACGGAAGTAGGTGACATTTCACTTTGCTCATAGTCTGTCCGTTCCCAAGCGCTCTTACTGGATTTGCAAGAATATTGCTACATTTCTCTCAAGAGTGTTGCCTAACTAGAAACCACTCCATTGTCAACCAATACAAAAAAGAAACTTCATGAAAAGTTCTCACAGTGCCTAAAGTGACTACCTCATAGAAGTTTACATTTGCACAGGAAAGAAAGGCATTTGAGACCTACCTGAAAACTTGCTGAATCACCACCGTGTTATGATTCTTATAAATCACACATTAATAATTATTTCAACATCTCTTGATTAATTCAATTACTATTATTCTTTTAGAGGTTACATGTCAATATTGGGTACTACTAACATTTTGAAATAAAAAGAATCTCTTTATAACATAATTTGCATGTTATCGTTTTTCAAAGCAAATAATTAACGTGTCACTCTGAAATACACATTTTCACTACATGAACATTACAGAAAGCTGCGGATTTGCAATGTTATCGATTATTACTTGATAATCATTTTAGCATTTCAGGAGCTTCATTATGCAGACATTTATTTCATTTCAATATATTTTGGAAGTTATCGTCACAACACTCTCTATGTTAGCTATATTTTGTTTCGCAAAACCACGTAAATACGTACATGTTTACTTATCTTTTCTCTCTTTGTTAACATTTTCAAATTGTCACATTTCAAAACACCCTGCATGCTTTTATGATGCAGTATGCAATCTCACGTTTTTGAACTTAGCCAGTTTACATGTCTTCGTCAACAAAAATTGTTGTAAATATCTTTTAATGGTGAGAATTGATAGAGGCAACTTTCATTTAACATTTACGCTCCATCAATATTAATGCATGTTTCTAGATTAGAGGGGGCTTCTCTCACTTGCATTTACTAGAGACCCATCTCTGGGTTTCTTGAGACCATATTTCTCTTCATTGAAGATTGCTTTTGAGCCTATTCCCTGTTTATTAGATGTCTGCTGATTTATAGCTGGGAATATGTTTTTCAGCTGAATTCTTTCTTTTAAATTGATATGCAAAGACTTTATGCTTATGCATTTATTCTCTCATCGGAACTCTTTATTAAGTTTCTGTAGTGACATCAAACTGTATTCCATTCTAATCTTATTTAGATTAAGGAAATTACTTTATTCCACACCCTGGCTGTATTATTACAATATTAACTGCTACTCTTACCAACATTGTATTTTTCCTTACATTGAAATAGCGATAATTGGATTTTATTCATTTCTGATGCTGGTGCTTAAAAGACATACTTATTGAATAAATATTGAAAACTTAAGAAAATTGATAATTAAAATCCTTTAACTCACACAAATGCTTTGTATTTACTGTACTAAAGTACTAATAATTTTATTGTCTATATGGTTTGATTTAGATGATTGCTCCTTTTAACGTCTCCTTGTCTACAAGCAAAGATTCATACGACCAATGGCTTGAGGTATTTAATGTTTACACCTGATGATTAAGCTATAGAAAAGACCCCTCCGGCAGTTGCTATGGGCACAGTTCTCCCTGGTTGCGATCATCTCAGTGCTGACTGGTTGCTATGGATTGAGTTCTCAATTGTTGCTATGAACACAGTTTAACATTCTTGCTCTGAACACAGTTTAACATTCTTGCTTTGGACACAGTTTAACCTGATTGCTATGGTTGCACCCCACCCTTGTTGCTGGTGCACAGTGTCAACTGCTTTATATGTACATAGTTCAATTTTTTATATATTAAAAGTTCTCCCTAGTTGCTCTGGATAGAAGTCCCCTTGGGTGCTCTGGACACAGTTTGCTTTGGTTACTATGAGTGAACCCTCATAGCAACCAGGGAGCACAGAGCCTGTGATGGAGCAGGAGAAACGAAATAATTTTGTACCCCTTGGAAGTTAATGACCCCATAACCATTAATGATACTAACCATTTGAAAATGCATGGACTAATCAACAAAATACACTTTTTAGTAGACATTACACGTGGGCAATTTGCTAAATGTTGCAAAATCTAATTTATTTACAAATGTGAAGCTAATTAATGTGAGTATTGTGATTTGCGTAGTAATTAGAGTGAATTGCATGATTTGTGTTGCGTAATAGAATTGTATTGTGGCAAAGAATGCAGTTGGTAAGTAAAATGGCTTTAAATGTCGCTTCTGCTAGGTAATATCTAACACGGGTCTTTAGAATGGCGGTGGTAAACAGAAAGGCTTATTTTCCATGTTTTAATTTTCGTTGTGTTTGTTTTATATTAGTTTCGTTCGGGCCTGCTAGGCCATGCTTCTAAAATGGCCGCTGGAATAACGAGATCGCGTGTGCTGAATAAAATGGCCCCTGCGCAGACGCAGAATGAATGCTCCAGTCACGTGTATGCGGCCTGTGCTCGGAGTGAGAGATGTCAAGGCCAATCTGACCTGCAACGGGGAGCGTGCCAAGTGTTCAGCATATATGCCAGGGAACGGATGGGAAAAAGCCGAGTGACAGTGGATGAACTAATGTGTGACCATCAAAGATCGTTACAAAATGGATTAACAAATTGGACTACTTTTGGACACTGCGATCATGAGACTTATTGTATGCTTTATTGTCCCCAAACCGGTTCGAACAAGGAGGGCGATGAGGTGACCATCACCACCCCTCCAATGGACCAATTAGCGTGATTCTTGCCCCTAAAGATTGCAACTTTTAAGTGTAGAGAGCCAGAAAATAGGGTATAAGAGAGTTTTCTCTTACGTTGTGAAAAAAAGCTTGCTTTTCATTTTTCCACCTTGATGCTGCGAGAGACTCTGTCATTTTGGACTTTGACTGGGGAAGGAACGAGATCGTTGCGGGAATTTGCCCAGGAGGTGATTGCGTCCGAGGAGGTTAGCGGGACAGTCAGTCAGTTTGGGAGTCCTATCCTGTGATCTGCGGTTCATCTTCCTTTTGTGAACCATTCTTGTCATCGCCCCATGGCCGAGGGTAATGCATAATTTCTCACTTTTCCTAAAAATCTTTCTTAAAATGTTTATTGATATTTCTAAATGTTTTACATAATAAAGAATTTCGCTTATTTGCTCGAAGAATTTTAGATAAAATTATATTCTAACTCTAAAATGAGTCTGTGGTTCTTTAATAGATTTATGATTAATAAATGTTTAAGGTTTTAATTGTGATTGAGCTGGTCTTAATCACCATCAACTAATTCTACTAGTTGGTCCATCGACCGAATAGCGGAGTGCCTTGATGTTTAGAACCGACAGGATCCGAAGTTTATGTATATAATGTATAGGTTATAATTCTGTCGTTTTAAAAAGGTATCCCGCTTGTCCACCAACTCATTCTCCTTAGCGTTTAATCCAGAAATTGAATGAATGTATGTATGCGGTGTCATGGGCCCCACCGACATAAGTTTTAAGTGATAAAGGTTGCGTAAGTGTTTCCTCTGGATTGATGTCATAAGGAGAAATTTATATTAGCCGCGCTGGATCACCTGTTATAGAGACATGTCTCCCTAGTTGTTTTGGACATAGTTCTCTGTTGTTAAAGACACAATTACACCTGGTTGCTATCAGTAGAGCTTGCCTTTGTTCCCGTGCTTCCTCTTTGATGTGGACACAGTTCTCCTTGGTTCCGATAGATTCAGCTCCCCTTTGATTCTGGTGTAGAACACCCTCTGGTTTCTCCTGGCATAGTTCATGTTTGTTAATATGGACTTCATTTTCTACATCTGTAATGGGAAACCCATCCTACGAAGCTGGTGCACAACACACACTGGGTACTATGACATTGTTCTATTTGGTTGTTATAGACTTTTCAACCTGGATTCTGTGAGTGGTGTGCAGTGCCTTCTGGATGGCATGGCATTTTTCTCCTGGTTGCTATGCAGACACACCTTTTCTGGTTGATGTGGAAGTTATTTTCCCTGTTTGCTATGGGTGCAATCTTCCCTTGATGCTGATGCACAGCACCATATGGTTGCTTTAAAACAGTTCGCCCTTTGTTGCTATGTGTGCATCCTTCCCTTGATATTGGAATATAGTGCCTTTTTGGTTGCTATAGACATACAGTACTCTTACCTTGTTATAGGCATATTTCCTCTCGGTTACCATGGAGAAAGTCCGTCTTGATGCTGTGGACTCAGTTAAACGTGGTTTCAATTGACACAGTTTTCCTTGGCTGCTATGGACATAGTACTCCCTTGTTGCTGTGACATAATTTGAGCTTGTTTCTATGGATTCTAATCTTTATGGTTTCTATGGGTATGCTTCTTACCTAATGGTAGTGAACAGAAGGCCCTGGTTGCTATGGACACAGTTCTCTCTAGTTGTTGTGGAATAATTCTTCATCTTGATGTTATCGACATAACTCTCATTTGTACTAACACTAGCCTTGATATTTCTCAAGGGAAAACCCACTATTGAAGTTGATGCACTGCACCCTGTACTTGCTACAATATTTTCCTCCCCTCTTGTTGTGGAGACTCATTTCTCCCTGATAGCTTTGGTCAAAGATCTCATTGGTTGCTATAGGCATAGCTCTCCCCTGATGCAATTTCCACTTGTTGCTATGGACAGAAACACATTTTTGCACGGTCGGGACACAGTTCTCCTTAGTTGCTTTTGAAATTTTTCTGCCTGTTTGCTATGGGTGATCTCCTCCCTTGATGCTGTTTCCAGAGCCCTCTAGTAACTTTCTACACAGTTATTTTTGGTTGCTATAGGTGTACACTTCCCTTGATGACGTTACGCAGGTCCCTCCAGTTTCAATGGACATCGTTCTCCCTTTTGCTGTGGGCAAAATCCCTCACGGCTAAAGTGAAGGCAATTCTCCCTGATTGATATGAATACAGTTCTCCCAAGTTGCTACTTGTGAACCACTTGACACAGCTTCAGTGACTTTAATGAAGCAAAGGCACAGAGATCGTCACTGGTCTGGGGTGTATCTCTAAAAATGCGAGCCACCCTCCAAACAACAAAAGGTCTTGGCTAACGCCAGACTTAAAAAAAAATACGAGTGGATGGAAGAGTTGCACCTTTCATAGGACAGCTATACACCAGAGTGTTTTATAGGAAACACACCAAACCCTTGACGCCAACACAATTTCTCTTTGCGAAGGATTCTCCAAGGTTGCTAAGGGCACACCCCTCCCTTGATGCGGGTGGACAGTGCCCTCTAGCTCCATTGGACACAGTTCGCCCTGGTTGCTAAGGAAGTGTTCCTCTGGTTGCTATTATCATTGTTCTTCCTGGGCACAAAAGACACAGCTGTCCTTAGTTGCTGCTGGCATGGTTCTCCCTTGTTACCGTAAATACATTTTGGGCCAGATGTACGACCATTTTTAGCAGTCGCAAATGGAAAGTCGGGCCTTTTATGACCGCTAAAAAGGGTTGTAGCATGTGCAAATCCTATTTTGTGAGTCGGTAACCTATTACGGACTCACAAAATAGGGTTTGCGACTATTAGGAAGGGGCGTGCCAAAGGGATCCCTTCCTAATAGCGAGTTGCAGGGGGATGTACGATTGTTTTGCGACCGCAAATGCGGTCGCAAAACAATCGCAGTTTACCATCTACATCAAGTAGGTGGCAAGCCAGTTGCAAACGGGAAGGGGTCCCCAGGGGACCCCTTCCTCTGTGTGAATTTATGCAAAAATATTTTTTTAAAGCAGGCAGTGGTCTGAGGACCACTGTCTGCCCTTAAAAAATGAAAAGAAAACTTTTCATTTTTTTCTTTTAAACGCATCCCGTTTTCCTTTAAGGAAAACGGGCTGCATGTGAAAAAAAAAGTTGCTTTAGCTAAAAAGTAAACACAGACATGGTGGTCTGCTGTCCCCAGCAGACCACGATCCCTGTGGTTGAAGCCCATTCTCAATGGGTCGCAAATTGCGACCTGCCTCATTAATATTGATGAGGCAGGTCATTTGCAACCCAAATGGGAATCGCGAATTGTGTCTGACACACATTAGTACATTCTGTTTTGCGAGTTGCAATTTGTGAACTGCAAACCGAAATGGTCGTACATCTGGCCTTGCTCCTTTGGCATGTCTATTCCACATTCGAAGCTCGTGCCCACCTCACTCTTTATGTTATGGGCATATCCCTCCCTGTTTGTTGTGGTTATAGTTCTTCCAGATGCTATTGACTCTTTTCTTCATTGTTAGTAAGGAGATATCACTCATTTGCTGCTATTGCAATCTTTCTACCTAGTTTCCATTGCTCGCCTCTCTCATGCTGCTAGAGTTGGTTAGCTTAGGAAACTGTCCTATCTCATTGATATTGGCAAAAGCTATGGATCTGATTCTCCCTTGTTGTCATATAATTTCGTGGCTCCCATCATGCTGGGGCTCAGTGCCCTCTCGCTGAAATGGACATGTTTATTGCTGGTTGCTGTGGACATCACTCTACCTGGTTTGTATGGGTGCACCCCTTCCTTGATGCCAGCGCACGCCACCCTCTCAATGCGATGGGCACAGTTCTCCCTTTTTCATATATTTTTCTGTCCTCATTTTTGATGCCTACCGAGCTGTAACAATAAAGGCCTTATCTCTGGAATGCTACTGACATGCATGACTAGACAGGAATAGACTGCTAGCAAAATAATCAAAGGACAGGATTAACTTAAAGCAACCGTTCACCATGGCTATCAATTGCTGCGCCAAGTTATTGATATATTATTATTTATTAATTTTGCAAATAGCTATCTAATCAAAAGTCATGAAAAGGTACTCAAACACTGCAACAAGCTGCATTTACATCACTTGTCAAAAGTCACTGTACACCTTACATGTCACAACAAACCATTATGCTTTGGAGGGGACTCCTCAACCCACCTAACCCGACCACCCCCAGCATATTGTCGCATGAAATAGGAACTTTTGTCGCACAAATGTGAACAGTTTGCAGCGAAATATCAGATTGTTGCAGCATTATTTAACCTACAGTCCTTATTTTTTTCATATTTTTGCCGTGGTTAAGTTATAGTAAGGTACTACAAAGTCCCTCATAATTCATTTGTTTCTGTGATATTGCAAAACAAAGGGGTTCACAGTTACCGCTTTACCTGCAAGCAAGCAACTTTACTACAGATTCAGGGGCATATAAAAATGGATGTATGACGTCACAACACAAACAATCACAACGCATACCTTTACAACGCAGTTTTACAACGCATTCTCCATTACAACGCATGCCATTACAACGCAATCCATTACAACGCATGTTCCATTACAACGAAAATTCTAACACCGCCGGGTGCTTACCTCAGGGAAGGGGCTGGTCAGTGAGGGATATGCGTTGTAATGGCATGCGTTGTAATGGAAGATGCGCTGTATTGACGGCGTTGTAAAGGCATTGCGTTGTAATGCCTGCATTGTATTGGATGGTTTCCTATGAAATAGTCACGCAGTGCAGCAAGTCACCTTGCTGCGCTGTGTAATAGGGAAAGGGCAGGAATGCTCCATATTGAACATAATACAGCACATTCCTGTCTTTTCCCAGCAATGGCGCACAATGTGGTGCCTAGTTCCAATGCAGGCATCCTTGCACCATAATCAAAGGAGAAAAATAAGCAAAAACTCTCAATAATGTCGTACTCTTAAACAAACCTGAGATCTCGCCAGCACCACCCCACCCCCGCTCTTCACTCCGGCCGCGCGGGGCAGTAAAATCAGGGACCATCATGGGCAGCTATAGGGCTAGCTATGCCACTGTTAACATCCCATCTCATGGAGGTTCAGTAGTCAGACACATTTCATCATGTTTGTGGCTAAGGACATCGCGAACCCCCCAACACACACTTTAGCAGCTACAGCAGGGTGGAGTTCTTTATGGGCCTCTTATGTCTGCAACTCAGCAGACAAAGGCTCATAAATCATGTTAAAGGGTTGGTGGGCGAGTGAAAGGCTGGACGGATGTAAGAATGAATGAGTGAAAGAATAGATGGATGAGTGAAGAGAGGGTGAATGGATGAGTGAAAAGATGAATAAGTGAAAGAATGGATCGCTGAATGACGAGAGAGTAGATGGATGAGTGAAAGGGTGGACGGGTGATAAGAGAAAGGATGGATGTATGGATGAGTGACTGAGAGTATGGATGGCTGAGTGAAAGGATGGATGGATGGTGGAGTGAAAAGGTGGATGGATGGGTGGAGTGAAAGGATGGACAGAGTGAAAGGGTGAATGGATGAGCGGATGGATGGATGAGCGAAAGGATGTATGATGAGTCAAAAGATGGATGGATGAGAGAAAGGATTGAAGAGTGAAAGAATGGATAGATAAGTGAAAGGGAGGATAGTTGGATGATAAAAGGGTAGATGGATGCATGAGTGAAAGAATGGATGGATGAGTGGAAGGGAGGATGGATGGATGAAAGGGTGGATGGATGGATGTGTGAAAGCATGTATTGATGAGGGAGTGAAAGGGTGGATGGATGAATGGATCGATGGGTGGAAGAGTAGATGAATGAGTGAAAGGATGTATGGCTGAGTGAAAGGGCAGATGGGTGAGTAAAAGGATCGATGAACAAATGGATAATTGGATGAATGACTGAAATGATGTCTAGCTGACTGAAAGGGTGGATGGAGAGATGGCCGAGTGAAAGGGTAGATAAATGGATGGATGGATATGTTTCATGGATAGGTTTTGAGATGGAGGGATAGGTTTGAATATGGATGGGTGATTCGACAGAATGGTGGAAGACTGAATGATGAATGAGGAAATAAATGGATGACAGAAAGTAAATATGAAATGGTGGACATCAGCAGATGTATGGAAGGATGAATGGACAGATGTTTGGATGGAAGAGACAAGAGAGCTCTTTTGAGCAGGGTCATAATGAGTTGCTACGTTTGCTTTGTGCCAGAAGACCTTTGATAATTTTCTGGTTACTCCCTTGTTTGTGGCTCATCAGCGTGGTGTAGGTGGCATGCTTAAAAAGCAATGAAGATGATGAGATGAAGGCAAAAAACTAGGAATACAAATCGGATTTCAGTGTTGCAGCCTACCAGAGGGGGTGTGAGTTCTGAGTGAGCAGATGATTCTATGTCAATAAGGGCAAAATGCAATACCATTGAGCAGTCTGGTGCGTTCTGGAAGTTGTGGTTCGCAGCCACATCAAATTAATCAATCAGACCTACACAATTACCAAGGCAGGTAGAAATGGGAGTCCAGAATTGGTGTGTGTACTTCCAGTGATATCCTAGCTTCTCCTAACCTTACCTTAAATATAACAAAACTAAGTTACACCTAGTGAGTGAACATTAAAGAACCAGCTATGATGTTTATTAGAAAAGATGCACTGCTCCAAACAATCTACAAACTACACGGTCAGAGACAGCAACCCAGGTTGAATCCCCAACGTACAGATTAGAGGTGGTGCCAACTTTCTTCAGTGACAAGCAAAGCTCTTATCCCTAATAAACAACCAAAACAAAACTTCTAAAACTATCCCAAAGTAGCCTGGCTTAAAGACCAATAGAACGAATTCTGGGCAGGCAAGTACCTCTCAAAGTGTTGGTGGGTCTGGGGTAGATTCTGGCGTGTTTGGTAAAAGGTGACCCTTCACTCCTATAGTTCCGTTGGTTTTCATCTCCACTAGCCTCCCAGAAATTCTCCACATTTTAGAGGTGGGAAAGCCACTGAAAACTTGAGCCAGATACATAGCTCTGGCTCAGCTCAAGTTCCTCTTGGGAACTCGAGCCCAAACCGAGCCAAACTTTCATATTAGGCCATGTGGCTTAGTGGCTACATGTGTCATCAGGGAACGGGCTTTCAATCTGGCCTCGTCTCAGTATCCAGGGATTCCAGGCAAATCCTTGTGATACCAAAACATGTAACGTAGTCTGTGTCTACTGAGAAGTGCTGGTGTGTCCATAGACAAGGTTTTTACTATGGAAAACTGCCAAAAATAAAATGTGCCTTCTGCCTGCCACCCATTCTCTAATAAAATCTTCCACGAATTAAACTCAAAGCATAATTCTTTGATGTCATAAAACGATAGTGGTTGAATTGCATAGTGTGAAACTGGATAATTTGGGTTAAATCCCGGCTTCATACTTCACCAAATTATGTAATCCTAGCCAAATACTTTAATTCACTTGCCTTTTTTTTCACTTTCACATATGAGAAGACTTTCAAATGAATATGTGAGCTTCAGGCATGCACTGTAAAAAACCCTCTTGTGTTTGATTTAATAGCCTAGAATGTTTCTCGATCTATTCCAAGAATCTAGGCCACATATAGGATGCACTTGACAGCTGACTTGCCTCTTAGTCATCGGGATGGGGACAGGCATGTTTCTCAGGTCATGTTTAAAACTCTCCCCTTCAATAAATACCTCTCAGAGCAGAGACATAATCTGATGTGCAAAAGTGAAATGTTTTGGCGTGTTAAAGAAATACCTTTTCTTGAATTCTGATGACATCTTATCACATTCTACCACGATGTTTGTTGTATGATTTGCATGTCAAATATTTGTAGGGTTCGGCTTGTGCACAGGCTCATAGAGCCTACCCCTGGCTCAGCTGTTCCAGTTAGTTTGTTGGCTCGGCCTTCTCTATCACATTTACAAACAGTCCAGCCCATCTCTCAACCACATTGATGTGGAGAAGAAATGAGTGCACATGCACTCAATCCCATCAAGCAAGCTGACCTATGAAGACCAAAATGCAACCAACGGCAGCAGACTGCTCCACTCTCCCTCGGGAAGTAGCCCCCATTCAGGCACCGATGCTGTCCATGGTCCTCGCGTCTGTGTTCACCTTATTTACAACAGATTAGAAAGGGGCAGTGAGATGAACGAGGGGTGGGGGGGTGTCAGGGAACATACCTCTGGGCTAGTCTTTTAGCCTCTCAGGCAAGCGGGCTGCTAAATGGGCACAGGTAAAGGTGAAATAGTCAAGCTGTCCTGCTTGCACAAAAGCTTTGCTTGAGTCAATCTCTGGCACATTATCATGTACTTTCTGCAGAGCCGGTGACACAGTAGCATTTTCTCCAAACATGGAAGTAGTGGAACACAATAACAAATGTCAAGGGGAGAACGTGAATCTGTTTACATTTTTGGAGGCCATTCAGTAGAAATAAGCTAGCATGGTAGGACTTTACAAATTGCCAGTCCCGGTTCCTCGGAAGCAATCCTTTCAAAATGCCCTCCTTCTGTCAGCACGGACTCTGAGTTTTATATTTCACCAGAGTATCGATGTGGCCAACCGGGGAGAAGGGAAGTTAGGGTAGGTACTGCAGGGAAGGAGGCTTGGAAGGAAAACGGTTAGTCAACAATTCTTAGTTCTACATTCACAAAGAATTGGTTTTATATTTCACATAAGAAAACACTGGTTGTTTCCACTAAGAGAGCGAAGTCCAGAATTACAGTTCCTTATGCTACATAACTAAATAACACAAAATACTTTATATTCCTGAATCAAAAGATGTAAAAGTTATTTTCAAGGTTCATTGAGAGTTCGCAAAACAAGCCTATATATTCAAAGATGAGTCTCTACTGAAGAGGAACTAGGAGTTAGTTCCCAATGTGCCTCTAGTGCTATGGTTGATTGATCTCCCTTAACCAACTGCTAGTGCAGACCTAAATATGCCCTCCAACTCGCCACTTTACCAGAGTGCTGTTTTTTTCCCAGTGCGCCAGAAGAATTTCTACTTACGTGCCATAAGGCGGTACCTCATCCGAACGTCTGAAGAAGGTGAGTGGGGGACTGAAAGCACACTGTTAAAGAGCGGGTGTCAGGAAACACATGCAGGCTTTATCTGTAGGACGACAGGAAGAACTCTGTGAAATCGATTAAACTTTTTGGGCATTTGGCTCCTTGATGCGGCACCTCCTTTCAACATCAAACATGAATAGCAAGCGCAGTTGAAAGGGCACAATGTCTTTAAAGAGAGGTGCCATCTCAGAAGTCAGTGCCCTCCAGTATGTTCCAGAACTTACAACCTCCTGCCAAAGGGAAAGAACAATGAAGTCATCAGAGTGAGCACAAACAAATGAGTCACATAGTGAAGCCACTTACTGGCATGAGTGTTAAAGCACACAAAACAATAGCAATAAAGACATTACAGTAATACAACATATGTTGTTGTTTAAGCATTGGAACATTATTAGTACAAACATGCTGATGAGAAGGACTTTTAATACTTGTTTTAATACTTGCGGTAAGGAGTTGTGACACATGTATTGCTTGAATTTTGAAAATTGCAAAATGCCTAAGGCTGTGCTTAACACAAGCCCAAAATCAAAAAAATAGCAGTACCTGTGAAGATGTTCACTGCCCTGCTGATCTGCCAAGATACCAAGTATTACCATGAGAATGGTGGGTTTCATCACATGAGCGAATATGTCATTAATAGTCTCACTGACTGCCCTACAGTCATTCCTTAGCACAGGACGTGAGAAATTATTATCATCTGCCGTGGGCTCTTTCAGTGAAGACAGCATTGTGGGATCTCCAGCAACATCCTGGATCTCTTTGCAGGATCCAACATAGTCCATGTATGGTATAGGAGAGGTTTTGCTTTAACCTGGCCAACTGTATTTTGCAATATAGAGAGTTCAAAGATACTTGACAAATATCATCTAGGTCCTCCTCTCCTACTATGGCATCTGGCAGTGGAGGGTGGGATATTCATTACTTTGAACTACAAAAAAATGCATAAATCCAGTCCAGGTCTCCTGTAGCCTCAGTGCTGGAGTTCTTGTATAACCCAACAAGCATCTGGTCAAACTTACCTGTACATACTAACAAACTCTGAACCTTCAAGGCGAACCCAGAAACCTTAATCAGTGGCAAATATCATAATCTAGTCTGGACTACATTACAGCTGACCCAATTATTATTATTATTTTTTAAATAAGACCCATCCATTTGTACTGATACACAATGTTTTTATTTCTTAGTGTCAAAGAGCGCAAAAATCCCTTTTGGGGAAAATACTTACTTTTTCCGGTTAACATGACTAGAAATGTGAACTGAGTATGACCCTGTGTGAAAATGGGAAGCTCGTGATCCAATCCTTGTTACCAATCCCCAAGTCTTCATCATTGTTGATACTCTGAAGGCATAAAAAGCTTCTGCCATCCTTAGGGATATTAACCATGAGAACCATCTCTCCTAACTACAACACCATAAGCTCCCTCTGCTCCACTCCGCCCATCTCCCTGTTATTACTCACCCCTCAGGGAATGAATCTAGGCAGCATAATACCAGCATAATTCAATGTATTCGGGATCGTAACCTGGAGCAAAGCTACACCTGCACCAACACAGAATGAAATACTGTTAAAAGCCAAATCCATAGTCCTCCCAGTAGCACCACTGCCGCTCAATATACCCTCCTTCTATCAACCAACCTCCTGACTCAATCCAGTTGCACCAACAAACAAGTTGACTTTCAGCAAAAGGACCTGATCATGCATAAGCATGATTCACAAGAGATTTGAAGAGGTGTGATTACTCACTTCCCACTTGATTACAGTTTCCTTCTATAGACCAGAAAACAAATCCATTATCCACTCAAGATTAACTACTTGACATCACACCTAAGCTGGATCTCTTGAAGAGGTGATACAGAGACTGCAAAAAAACTCTCCATACCACTCTTCCACGAGGACTCTAATCCCAGGAACAGGCTCCACTGGGAGAAAGACAACGAACAGCTGCCTACTACAACATTGCCTCTTCCTAACCCACAATGAGGGCTCTACACTGGACCTGATTTTCATAAAATAACTCCTCATAAAAATGTATTTAAAAATTCTGACCTTAACAGACTCTAGCCTCACTAAACCAGAAACGTACGTGGGAAAATTAGGAGTCAAACAAATTAACAATAAGCAGTGATAGCCAATCAGTCTGGTTTCAAAATTCTAATACTTGCAAAGACCGGCATTCACAAATAGACACAGAGTATTTGTGCCATGTCTTAATTCAACCTTTCTTTATCTGTGCCTCCTATGTCTGTGCTCTGATTTTTATTCCCAAGATTTGTCCACAACTTGTTTGTGAATTTGGGGGGTGTGGCTAGCTGCCAATGGAGTGATCCACACTTTGCAGAGCTCCGCTCAGCTAATCCCCCAACCAGAGCCATCCTGTTGCTCTCTGGCAGACCAGGGACCCCCAGTGTTCCCCCGACCTTGTGCCCCCACCATGGAGCTCCATTGCAGGGTCGCAAGCAACCCCGTGACCCCCGGCATTGCGATGACCAGGCAGCAAATGCCGGAGCCAGCGGCAAAATGGCAGCGAGCAGCCGCAGAGACGAGCTGCTGTGAAACCGGGGCCTGCCACTGCCGAAATGGGGGGACCTGGGGTCAGGTGGAGATGAGTGAAGTGAAGCCATTGACTTACCGCACTTGCTGCTGCAAGATGACTGGAAGGAGCGAAGAGGCTATTGGCCGGACACGAGAGTCGGAGCAGGGACGTAAAAGGCGATGGCTCCCAGCAAGGAGGCGGAGCGGGGCCGAGCCTGGCATGGGAGTCGGGTAGTGGCTCAACATGCCTCAACTCCGACGGACAGGCAGGAAGAGTGAAGTTAGACCCCTGTGTTGTGAACTCCATCCTCCTGCGATGATGAGGCCTGCCCGGTGGTTTATCTCTGTGAAATTAGGCACTACCACTTCAGCACTAGGTGGACTGTGCACCACAGTGAAAGCCCTCCATCCTCCCAGTGCCTAGGGAATGCCAGACTCTGGTGGCCGGGAAAGAGGCGCGACTGCGGGGTTAGGGGCAGTGAGGCAGCAGCTGCACGGTGCATACTCAGCCATATGGTGAGTGGAGGTGCGACTGGGCCCGATCGCCCTGCAGGTCGGCAGGCATCTAGGAGGCCAGGAAACAAGTGCCCCACCCACGGTAAGCAGGATGGTGTGGCCTACACAGACTGAGCTTTGCGACAGCGGGTGATCCTAGTCATCCGGGCCCTCGAGGTATAGAGCCCCATGTCCCCTAGCTGACGAGATCAACCAAAATAGAGGCACTGAGCAGAGACTGGCCCGGTGTGGTCTCT
The DNA here is from genome assembly GCA_963921515.1 of Calotriton arnoldi. Lineage (NCBI taxonomy): Eukaryota > Metazoa > Chordata > Amphibia > Caudata > Salamandridae > Calotriton > Calotriton arnoldi. The sequence continues at coordinate 648,297 of CAWUFW010004574.1, forward strand.
GATAGATGAGGAGGGAGGTGAAATTAGGCACTACCACTTCAGCATTAGGTGGACTGTGCACCACAGTGAAAGCCCTCCATCCTCCCAGTGCCTAGGGAATGCCAGACTCTGGTAGCAGTCAACAGAAAGTGGGGTCATTATAGAGGTGGAGACTGAACGGAAGGGCCAGGCTGTGCTGCAGAGCAGATGGTGTATGACCTAGTGACAGAGCCAGGGACACAGCTTCGTGGAGGGTGGAACCACTGGGATACAGCCTAGCACTGCAAGGAGACAGCCAGGCTCTAGCATCAAGAGCTGCATCGCACTCCTGTAAAACATGTGAGGTGCCCAGACCAGAGACGAGCCGATGGCAACACAATGGGCAAAACATCCCTCAGATGGGAACCCAACCATGAGGACACTGCGGGGGCTGCCCTGGAGAGCAAGAGAGGGCCCTCATTACCGACTACAGAGAAAGACCTGTCATTATCGGATATCCTGCATGCCATCACTGTGTTACGAACAGCGCTTGAGACTAAGATCAACACCCTGAGTTCTGATCTGGGCCCCTTCCGCAACTACCACAAATGGCTAATGGAGAGGGACACCACCACGGAGCCCGCCGTGGCAAATATAACACCTGCACTTACCTCAACAGCAGAATGGTTGAAAACCAGGAAATCTAAAATCCGCACCCTAGAATTCAGAGCAGAGGACGCTCACGCCGCAACAAAAATGGGTTGTAGGGCTTCCGTAGAAGGCGGAAGGTGTGGACATGATCGTGTTCCTTGAACGGTGGATACTCATTGAAGTGGCCCATGGCGGCGTCTCTTCATTCATGCTGGAACATGCACATAGATTCCCGGCGCATCCTACCATGCCGAGGGCCCCACCGCGACCAGTGGTTGCTCGCCTTCTGTACTACAAAGACCGTGACCACATCTTCGCTCAAGCTCGCAGCAAAGGAGAACTCTGAGTAGAGAACACGGAAGTGCGAATTTTCCCAGACTTCTCTAGGGCGGTGCAATGGAAAAGGGCCTCCTTTCAGGAGGCTAAGCGACAGCTGCGCCAGATCGGCCTCCCATATACCATGCTCTTTCCGGCCAAGCTGAGAGTTGTGGCGCAAGATGGTACTAAATTCTTTCAGACCCCACAGGAACTCTGGGATTGGCTGGAACAAAACCTGCACCAAGGGACAGCGGACAGACCACGGAAACAGCGCACCCGCCGATCTCGCTTCCGCACGTAGTCTGGTGGTGCTGTCGCAGGCCTGAAGCACAACTGGGACGTCTAAAGTGATAGAAGTGGTAGCGTAATCAGCGGCAAAGACATGAGCCCGCCGACCCCAGAGAGAGAGGAGACAACGCGGGATTCGGACTCGGACTGTGGATCAATTAGTTCAACAGCCTCAAGCCTGGTATGCCCTAAGGTGACCCTGAGATCTTCAGATATTTATATGAACAGCTACGCGACAGCACTCGGTTGTGACAGGGGTCAGCAAGAGACCTCTCAAAGCTACACCCGAACAAAGCTGGTTAGGACACCTTTCTTTTACCTAGGTCTGCACTGAGGCATCCTGTGGACTTCGCAGGTGGAGCAGAGAGGAGCCGAGGGGAGCACTTCTCCATTCCACAACTGTTTAAACATGGGGGAACTCCCTCAATAAACTATTTCAGGTTAATGGTTTGAATGGGGGTGACCACCTACTCGTCCTGGGAGGTGGGAATTGGGGAATTTGTTATTGGTTTATGTGTTGGGGAGTTCTGAGTCGCGTCACTTCGCATGTTCTTTCTGGGATGACAGGAGGCATACTGCAAACTAATGAGGGGGAATTGGGGAGGGGGACGCACACATGCCCTACATTCCAATAACAGATGGAAGGCATACAAACGTACAAATGTTTATCATAGAACATATGCGGTATGCACACTATGTCCAAGAAATATAAAGTGTTTTCCTACCTTAATAGGAGAGGAGTATAGATAGCTCTATTTCAAGAGACACACCTCACAGCGAGGGAGGGCCAGGCACTGCAGAGACACTGGTGAGGCCAAGCGTTCTCCACCTCATACTCTGCTTATGCTAGAGGGGTGATGATTTGGACCAGGCGGGGATCCCATTTCAATACACAGACACTTTGATAGACCCAGAAGGCCGCTTCATAGTGGTGCGTGGCCAATTAGAGGGTTGTGCATTAAATATCATGAACATATATGCCCCTAACACTGACCAGGCCACCTTCTTCACTCAGCTGACACACCACCTGGCTCCGTACCTGAGGTCCCCTACACTTATGGGGGGAGACGTCAACTGTTTGAGTGACATGCACCTTGTCATATTCCACCCACCATTGCGAGACTCTCAGACAGTGCGCACTGCCCGTGCTTTTGGAGACTGGCAGCATCACTGGGGGCTGACCGACTCCCGGAGAACCCTGTACCCCCATGACTGAGACTATTCCTACTCCTTGATGATACATGAGGTCCATGTCAGACTAGATACATTTCTATGCACCCTAGACATACAAAGCCTAGTCCAAACGGTTGAATATTTGTCCCAAACTATATCGGTCCACAATCCGGTTCTCCTCAGATTGAAGTAGACCCACCCAAGGCCCTCAATCCCTACCTGGAGGCTACATCCCGATTTGTTAGACAACCAAGCCTTTAGAGAGGTGATCCGAGAGAAGATAGTCCAATACTTTAACGGTCCTAAGGGGTAAGTATATAGCGGAGGCTACGTGGATCAGACTCACGCTCCTGAATGAGGTACTGACTGCAGAACGAGCCCTTAGAGACCCAGAGCGGAGATGTCCAGGGCACCAGGAACTTCAACCAGGACTACAGGACGCTAAGGAAGAAGTAGCAAAACAGACCGAAAGGCTTAGATGCTTTGACTTTAAGCAATATCTGGACCGAACGCATGCCAAATGGGATAAGTCTAGGTCCTGTCTGGCATGACTGGCGAATCCGGCTAGCAGGGGATCACCCATGGTCAAGCTAGAGGACAAGGAGGGTCACAGGAAATAGCAAAGATGTCATTAATCCCCTCCTGTGTATCAGTACTATCCCAAACTGTACCACAGTGCCCCATCACTAAGACGGCACTGGAATTCTGGACTACCTAGAGGGGTTGCAATTGCCACATCTAGGATCAGATGAGACAGAGATCATGGGTGCAGATATGACCCCCCCCCCCCCCCAGGAGGTGAGGGCGGGCATCAAACACATGGCACGCAACAAAACCCCAGGAACGGATGGCCGGGTTCTATGCTACCAACTTGGGATAACTGGTGCCCTGGTTGGTATCATTGTACACTGCAGCCTGAGCTGCAGGGACATTACCAGACAGCACCAGAGAAGTTCTCATAATTCCTGTTTTGAAACTGAGAAAGCCGGTCCATGACCGCACTGCCTACAGGCTGTTGTCAATGTTGAACATTAAATAATGAGTAAGATCCTGGTGGCCAGACTCCTACCCCACATGCCAAAACTAGTCAACCCCGATCAGGCCAGCTTCATCCCAGGCCGGAACACAGCCACCAACATTTTAGGCGGAGATGACTACGATAGAACTGCGGCAGCTGTGTTCACAGTGGATATAGAGAAGGCTTTCAATAGCCTTGAATGGCACTTCCTTTATGAGGTGCTAGGCAGGGTGGCCCTAGGTGGCAGCTTTTTAGCATGGACAAAACTATTGTATGCAAACCCGATGGCCAAAGTGTGTACGGGGAGGGCTATCTCCCTGGGTCAGAAGGTGGAGCAGGGAACGAGACAGGGATGCCCCCTATCTTCCCTGCTCTTCGTGCTGGCCATGGAGCCTTTGTCATGCTGCCCGATAGCCGGACGAAATTAACGGGGACTGACGGTGCAGTATTCACAACATCAATCGCCCTATATGCGTATGATCTCCTGATATTCCTCTTCAACACAGGAGAGGGTTTGAGAGGAGCAAGGAGTATGCTCGAACGCTTTGACCTGCTCTCGGGTCTGAGAGTGAATTGGCAGAAATACCGACTCTTCCCCATGACACTCAATAGGCCCAGATGAGTTGGACTGCCTCCAATGGGAACCCAGATGCCTGGCGTACCTAGGGGTAAAAATATATCATGGAACTGCTGAGCTCATGGAGGGCAATGTGGATAGAGCGGTATGCTCCCTCCGCTCCTCCATGGAGTTCTGGAAATTGTTGCCTTTGTCCGTGGCAGGCAGCGTGGCTCTCCTAAAAATGATGGCATTGCCAAGATTACTATATTACTTTGGCACACTTCCAGTGTGGATCCCCTGCATGCTGTTCTAAGATTTAGACTCCCAGGACGTATCATTCATTTGGGGATCGGACCACAGACGAGTGGCACTGGCCACGTTACATTGCTCCACAGCGACTGGAGGGCTGGCGGTTCTGGATTTTGAAGCGTACTACATCTCGGCACAGCTCAACTGGCTGATCCAGTGGATGGCAACCAGAAGGAACCCAGACAGGGCCCTGATCCCATTCACACCAACATCCTCGATCCTTGCGAAAGTATTATTAAGCATAAGAAGGCGACCCACAGGGGACACCGGGGAGACCAGAGTCGTAACCCAGTGTAGGATTAGATACCTGCAAAGAACCCGCAACAGAATCCCTTATTCTCCTGACTTACCCCTCGTCCTGCTTCAACACTTGCAGCACGGTGGAAACTGTGCGGGCCTAGATGCCTGGGTGTCAACGGGGGCAACTACGGTGGGGGATCTCTTTCGAGACTCTGAGTTACTCCCCTTTGATGAAATTCACACAGAATTTCATCTACCCCAAGGTCATTTTCTCCTACACAGAGCCCTAACCTTGGCATTCAGGAAACACTGGGGCACTGGGTCCACAGAACCACGGGCACTGAGCTGCTGTCGATGAATGGCTTTGTCGGCAGGCACAATCAAAAATGTCTCATGCCTCTACAGGGTGATAAGTGACAATCTCCAGCAGCCAATGGAGCGCTTGCGATTGCAATGAGAAGAGGACCTGGGAGACCATAGTAGAGAGGACCTTGAAAGTTTCGCAGGATGTGCGTTTCAAGTTAATCAACTACTATATCCTGAATGGGCGTACCTTACCCCGGCGAGAATCAGAAGACATTTTCAGTCAGAGGAAGCAGTTTGCCCCCGATGTAGGAAGAGCGAAGCGCATATCCTACAGATGTTCTGGGAGTGCCCCAATCTGAGCACTTTCTTGGAGGAGGTCTTAAATATTATGGAGACTGTCACAGACAGGGAGATTCCTCACACCCCTATTGGGATGGTTCCCGCACACAGCTAAAACCAAAGTGACAGGGAAATTCCAGGATCTTGCATATGTCCTGGCCAAACGGGAAATCACCAGGAACTGGAAGTTGACGGGGCGAGAGTCGTGACATGTAGGAGAGAACTATAAAAATGGATAGTTGTGAAGGGAGCGTAATTCTGAAGAAAGCCCGATGTGGCATAGGCACACTAGACACAGCCAGGGCCTGGCGAGGGCTAGTCGATGACCTAATAGCATTAGACTTAGATGCCACATCGGCAGTTCCCTCACGACCTCCATCGCCTGAGCACGGAAGAGATAGAATGGGCCGAGTTGCACATTTAGCACCCCCTCCTTGATCCTACCCCCCTGAACCCCAAATATATAGCCTACATGCCCCACCGAGCAGCGACCCTAAAGAATACACGCATATCACTCAAGCTGACATGCATAAACTGGAATCGACTCATGGGTGGTGGGAGGAGGAGGAGTTGGAAATGTTAACAATGTTGAGCAAAATGGAGATAACAATGACATATCAATGCTTTTTCTTGATGATATGTAGTGAATGTATCATGAGTGGGAAATACGTATGCAAAACCTCAATAAAATCTGGTTTAGAAAAAAAAAAACTTGTTTGTGAATTTATTGTGTTAGCCCAAAATATCTGTGGTACAGATCCCTCAATGGTGCCCATAAATTGTGGCAAACACTGTTCCTACTTGAAATATCTGTCCAAGGTATGTCACTGTCGGAGGAGTGTCTTGGTGCCCAAGGTGTAGGATTTTCTTGGCAATAATGTCAGCTTGTGATATTACTGTACAGATTTGGGTCATCCATAAGGAGTTAACCGAAAGACCTATTCTTCTGTAGGCCAATTTTTCACAACCCACTGAGACAACGGTTTTTAAGGACGAATTTCCTCTTCTTTGATGAATTCTGAGGGCCCCAAACCATGATTTTATATATTGCTTTTTTCACCATAATACTGTATTTCTTGCATTAACATTTTCCTCCAAACTAAGGGGCCTATTTACAAGCCCCTTGCGCCACCCGTACGTCACTTTTCCCATGTTAAAAATTACGCAAAAGTGGCACAAGGGGCTTGTAAATAAGCCCCTAAGCGTGTATGGATGGTGTTTGTACTTATGGCCAAGATCACAGAATCATCCACATACAAAAGCTGTGGGATTTTCAGGTCTCACAGCCATATTATGTGGGAGGAGATTTATTGTAAAACTAGAAGGAGGTCATTTGTGTAAAGACTGAACAATGGTGACACCATCAAACATTTCTCTCTCACTCTCATGTTAGTTGTGAACTTCCTGGTTAGTTACTGTCAGAAAGCACTAACCTTGTATTCAGAGTCCAACATGATGGAAGCGCTCTGTCGCGTGTCAGTACCTCAGCTGCCAACTCCATACAGTAGAAATATGTGAGTGAAAAGTGAAAATGGAAAAAGTGGGATGGCACAAGAGATAAAATAGGCACACTAGATATCACCAGTGGTGGTTCCTCCGCTATGTCGGAGGAGCATCGCCCCATTGCTTTTAAGCGCCCGCGGCTCACCACCTGCGATCAATGCCGTCCGCCACTGCAGTGGCGGCTCTCTTCCACTATGGTGGAGGAGCGTCACCCCACTGCTTTTAAGCAATGCCAAGTAGAAACATAAAATGATAATAACTTAGTTATTATCATTTTATGCTTCGTGTCCTGCTTCTTTGTGGGCGGGCAGGTGGGCGGTGCTGCTCTGCTTTCGGAGCAGGGGAGGAGTGGTCATGCGCACTTTCCCCATTCTCCATGCAGGCTCCTTTACAGCCTGCATGGAGAAAATGCCCACACCTCCAGCCCCTGGCTGAGCGCCGTGTCATGGCGCTCAGACTAATCACAACGCTGCATTGCAGCATATTGATTGGCTTAGGTGAGGTAGCCTGGCTGCCTGTTTCCTGTTCCTGGAGTTGGAGGCAGGAGAGCAGGAGCAGAGAGAGGCGGGACACGGCCTCAAGGCAAGTTTCTTTTTCCACAGGCGCGTTGCCTTTTCCCAGGTGAGGCCACAGTCAACGACCACTGCCAGCCTTCACTTCTTAAGAGAGATCTCTGCCCAAGCAAGGTTGGAGTATTACACCCCGCGGACTACAAATCTGACCGGTAAGCCATAAATCCTGACCCTTTTGGGACAAATTGAACATAAAAAATGGATTCTTAGACTAGCTAAGAGAAAAGGATCTTTGGCTCCAAGTAAACACTCTCATACAAATGATGAGAGGCAATACAATCACAGAACAACACCGTTTTGTAACGGTCAGTTTTCAGTATAATTAACACACTAATCCATGGTTTCCAGTTTAGTTTGAATGTTCTTTTTATTTTTTCTGTTTTTCAAACTTGAAATTTTGATATAAACAGATGCAGCCAACATGTCTCGCCCCAGACATGGGCTTCTTCAGGGCTGCAAATACATACAAATACAAAAATATATACACCGACTAGAACAAGAAACATAAAACAAACAGAACAACATAAAAAGATTAAAACACTCAGTCCTAACAAATTAATCAAAAACGACAGACTAAAATTGCACCACTAGTGCCTGAACACCCACAATGAACCCAACAGTGACATAGTTATCCAATCCAACAGTGGCATCTAACTACAGTTAAATATTCTATTTTTCTTAGGAACTCACAACTAAAAAGGCATTCATGTTCATCAACGCTCAGCATGTTATGAGACACATGTGTTTCTTGCACCAGTATACTATTTATGACCACCTCTTTTCGAGAACGCAATAGCATAGAGACACAGCAAGAAAGTTAAAAGCAAGATAGGAAAAGACCAGTAAATAGGGGTGACTAGAGTGGCATTATGGAGGTGGATTTAAAACCTGTTTCCACAGTGACATGGCATAATCATTGGAAAATGTTCTACCCAAAGGTTCTCATCACCTTTTCAGTAAACGTCCCAACACAGGCCCGAATGTACACACAAATAATCACATAAAGACGCTTACCACTGCCACTCTTGTGCAGGCAATGATCCACGTCAAGGGCAGCAAAAAACCTGCCTAAGTTCCAAATACCTCGTTGCCTGCTTCAATGTATCATCCAATATCTGGCAACTAAAAAGAGCTGATTTCAGATCAAACTTCACTTTAGACTATATGCAGTCCCATATGCAAGGGAAGCCACCATACAGCTCGTCCACCCTTTAGTCAAAAAAACGAGATACCAATAATTTTCCTTTAAAATGAAACACCTCATAGTGCGTTGAGTGACACAAAGTAGACGACGGTGCAAATATAGAATATGAAAGTTATAGTCCATAAGTAGAGTTTTCTTACAGTAAAAGTGAGCCCCCCGTGAATACTAATCATAACTAATGTCCATGTGCTGAAACAAAGAAACCACAAGCTTAAAGTACCTGTACGCGATCCACTTGGAAACTTCAATTAACCTTAATTTGTTAGCCAAGTCTTGTGTTTTTCAGTAAACAATCTGCGTATATGTCGGGAACCGTAGTCACAATGGAAAGAGTACTTAAAAGGTCAAAGGAAAGACAAAAAGGACCACACATAGATTTAAGAAACTTTTCTTACATTTCACGAGCAGTTAAATATACCAGTGACGTGTATCTCAGCTGTACATAGCTGCTATAACGATTCACCTATTCCAAGTAAGGACCTACCTCGCGCTGCATAGCCTGGTTGAAGCCAGGTAATCATGCGTTCTTTGATGCATGACCATGTGGCAGCTTGCCATTTGAGGTGGGCAACATTAGTGTGGAACGAAACAACAAAACAAATTTTGTCTGTGACTATATTGGGTGGTGCAGTGAGCAAGTCTACCTACCTGCCACTATTTATTCAGTTTGTTCAAGTAAGCACTCCTCTGGTTCTCCCACAGCATAGTTCACCAGCTCAAAAAACTTAGGGGGAGTCAAGGAAGACAGCAAACAGAGACATTTTTATGGTTAGAGTATTCCCTTGAGTGAAGCAAAAATTCTTGATCAGTTCTTGCTGGGTTGGTGTACAAGTCACCCTTTACTAACATTAAGATCTTGCCGATGATTGCTTGGTATGTGATTATGTTGATACGTTGGGGATCACGTCAATATTGTGCCTACTACCGAATATGTATTAGCGGTAATGCTATTGTTAGGGGGTATGAACACCTCCTTTATGGGCGAGAACTATTGGCTGTATCTTTTTGTTTGTTGTGTAATAACAATAAAAAATTATGTTATAAAAAAAAAAAATACTAACATTAAGATGTCTGATAAGCACTTTGTTTCACATCCGTAAGGGTGGCTGGCCTATAGCGCTCGTGTTTGTATGTTGGACCTTTTGCATACAGAGGAATGAAACCAGTGTTACTGTATGATTCAGGTAGGTCAGTGATATTATCACATTCCAGAAGATCACTTTTTACTGGGCTCCACCACTCTCAAAAGAATTTAAAAATCTCATTCGGGAGGGTCTTCCCACTTTTAGGTTCTTTAAAGTGTGAATGACACTTTTACCTGAAAACCATGCCATAATAATGCTTGGAAATGTTTCATGCTAGATTGACTCCAATCTCTAAATGGTGCCAATGAAAGCCGGTGTAATGGCTATATCTTCCAGAGCCTCTTCTCCTTTTTAGAAGATCTGTTGGTATCGTTAGATAGACTACTCTTGTAGTTTGGGTCTCAGTTTTCTTAAGCAGTACTACGAGTCTCAAACGCCCCTATTCTCTAGAATTTCTTCGAGACTTTTTTTCATCCGTTGTGATTGTAAACGGGTACCATTTGTTCCCAAAGGAATTCTTATCATCATGAATTGATGCTCTGTCAGTAAATGCTTGTAACAAGTTACATTTTTAGATGCACAATCTTTGTTGCATCATGATTCTCCTACTTATGAGTTCAAAACTGCTTCCAATGTCCACATCTTCAGGGTAGCTCCCATTACTTTTAATAGAGAGCTGCATGTGCCCCTAAATTGATGGGAATTGTGATATCTATTGCATCTAACCTTGATCTGTTTTAGTTGCCTGCTCATTTGGGATTTTCTTCAATTTCCAGCTAGGAGCTTATTGTCACTTTATTTATATTTGCACAGTCTAAACTTTGGTCAAGGGGATTTTAATCTGGTGACAATTTTGTTGCTGGGTCCAGCTGTTATTTTGAGATCTGGTGTTAGCTAAGACCTTTTGATTTTACTAAGTATATATATATATATCGAAACGCTTCGGCTGGACAAATACTTACCAGACATCAGGGCGAGTGGCAGAGGTACACCAAATGGTGGGCTAACTGGGAGTGCCCTCTTAAAGCTCTTGGGCATTTGGTTAACACATATCGACACGGCCGCCCCAGCCGTGAAGAGGAAGCACCATCTCGAATGGAGGAGAGGCTGAGGATTGGAATGATTCCAGACCTAATACAGCGCAGTGAGCCGTATGCCGAATAGACTCGCCCCGATATTACAGACCCTACTAAGGGAAGAAAATGCTTTTTTTAAATAAATCCCCAATGTGCTTTGAACTCACAATGGGTACATTTATGGATGCTTTAGGGACTACGTGTCCCAGCATGCATTCACACCAACACACGCACTCAGCGAGGCCCACCTTGGGGCCATGAAACGTCACAGCATGCCGGAAATAGAGTTAAAAGCAAACCCTCATTGCCATTGATGTGAATGAGCACAAGAAGAAGAGGCAAGCTGCCTCGAAACGCGTCGGCTGGACAAATACTTACCAGACATCAGGGCGAGTGGCAGAGGTACACCGAATGGTGGGCTAACTGGGAGTTCCCTCTTAAAGCTCTTGGGCATTTGGTTAACACATATCGACACGGCCGCCCCAGCCGTGAAGAGGAAGCACCATCTCGAATGGAGGAGAGGCTGAGGATTGGAACGATTCCAGACCTAATACAGCGCAATGACCCGTATGCCGAATAGACTCACCCCGATGTTACGGACCCTACTAAGGGAAGAAAATGCTTTTTTTAAATAAATCACCAATGTGCTTTGAACTCACTATGGGTACATTTATGGCCGCTTTAGGGACTACGTGTCCCAGCATGCATCCACACTCACAAGCACTGAGCGAGGCCCACCTGGGGGCCATGAAACGTCACAGCATGCTGGAAATAGAGTTAAAAGCAAGCCCTCATTGCCATTGATGAGAATGAGCCCAAGAAGAAGAGGCAAGCTGCCTCGAAACGCGTCGGCTGGACAAATACTTACCAGACATCAGGGCGAGTGGCAGAGGTACACCGAATGGTGGGCTAACTGGGAGTGCCCTCTCAACATATATATATATATATATATATATATATATATATATATATATATAACACTCTACTATGGGTAATAGGAATAAGGCCCGGCGCTGAGTATCCCAGTTACTGGTCCCCACCAGTATTGTATTTAGATCATATAGAGAACGTAATACTGAGACTTCACATGCAACAATAACTTCTTCTTGCTTAGTTTCTTGTGAATTTTCTTTTATTCTTTCTTTAGATGTATCATGTCAATACAGCAAACAGCCTTCAATACAGCACATAGCCAACACATGTTTCGTGCCCCACTGCGCTTCTTCAGGGCTCTCAATCTGTATATTTAGGTCTTCCTGGTCTTATACCAGCATCCAAATCTATCTTGATGGCTCATGTATTTGTTAGTCACTCAATAGTTTTATTTTGACGTTGCGTCTTATCTGCTAAATCCACTTCTTTATTCATTCAAATGGTATTTGGCTCATTATTCAAATCCCCTTGATACGGGTCTGTAACCGATAATGGCTGGAAATCTCTGTCAATCTCGTCCGGTTCAATGCGAAGTCTCAGTATTATGTTCTATATAGATATATTATACTTACTTATAGAGGCTTTCAGCCAGCCCTCTTCATCCATTGGTTTGTTATTGTGTCATTCACATTTTTCTTTCATTCTTACAAGAAACAGCAGGAGGGCAATGGTTCAGCCCTCTTAAGTCATTTACTAACTTCACTGATGAGTGAGGTATTCTTCTCTTTTACAAGCAGCACATACACATAAAAGTAGTTCCTTTCAGTGCCAGCGACAAGTAGGCTTTATAGGCGCAAAAATATATATTTGACCAATTAGCCAACGTAGGAGGCTGGCTTAGTATATGGTGCACACTTATTTAAGTGAAGCACCCTGCACTAATCCAGACAACCCTTATGGTGATTTTAGTGGTCTTAGACAACCATGGAAAGCTCTCTAAGTGGTAGCTGTGGAGAGCAGCCTTCAGGCTTAGTCCAGAAGGATTGTAAAGCAGCTTGTTTTACCAGTAGTAATCATATATTGTAGATTAAGTGAAAAAGAACCACACAGTGTAGTTATAAAAATATGTACTTATTATAAACACTCACTAACACCTTGGTATATCTCCTACCCGGAGATATAATCACAATACACACACTACTTCAACAGTAGAACAGGTAAGTAGCACAAATGCACAGTGGTCTCCAGGGGGAGACCAAACCGTATACTAATAAAGTGGAATGCGAACAGCGACCAAAGTCGAGACTGGACCCAGAAGACTTAGAAGAGCTGGGGACACAAGAAACAATCCAAAGTAAGTACCCAAGAACCCCACGCAGGCCGTGTGCAGAGTGGAAACAGGGCCGTGTGCTCAATACAAGTCAATGGGGAAGTCGTGGTTGCAGTTTTCAAGGAGAAGGACCCTTACCCGAGGACCCTGAAGAAACCCCATGGAAGATGGAAGGTTGGAAAGTCACCCCACCCGTGGATTACCCAGGAACCAGGATACCTACAGCAGGGGAGCTGGGTGCATAGATGGGAAGTGTCGTCGGAAACCGCCCTAGACCACAATGGAGGACTTCAGTGAAGATGCCGCTGGCAAAGAAGGTGAAAGAGTCTGGTGGAATCCAAGGGTGGATTCTTGAAGAGGAGTACCTGCAACCAGAGGGGACAGCGTCTATTTCCATTCTGGAGTGACCAGGAGGCATGGAAGACCAATGACTACCGATGAACAGGGATGCAGGAGAGTTGACGGTGACCTTGTTGCTGCAGCTTTGAGGACCAGGCGATGCTGTGGAAGATCAGGAGCCGTTCATGAGCTGTTCCACATTGGAAGTCGAGAGCCAGGGGGTCGATGTCCGACGGGAGCACCAACAAGCCTTGGCAGCAGCAACAGATGAGGAAAATAAAGAAGGTGCAGTGTCGGGACCAGCAAGGTCCAAGGGACTCCCCAATTGGCGGAGAGTCAAAGCAGGCCCCAAGTAAGCATGGGAGCCCACTGCAACCAAAGAAGACCCTCAAGAGGACCCCCAGGCCGAAGGCACAGGAGTCGCAAGAGGACTTCCAGCAGCTCACCAAGAATGCAGGCCCACTGTGCAGAGGATGCAGTGAGGACAAAGATCTTGGTAGCAGGAGATGCTGGAGGCTGGAGCTTGTTGGAGCCTGAAGACCTCTGGAGAAGAGAGTTAACAAGCCTTAGCAACAGCAAGTCAATGCGGTGCACAGGGGTACTGCTCCATTGGTTCTGACGAGGGATACTGGATTCAAACTTGCTGAGAAGACAGTGCAGGCCTCGAGGGAGTTGCAGAACCACCACCTGTGTTGCTGAGCCTTTTGGAGTCCGTAGGACATCAGGAGCAGCAGACCAGTCAGCTTAGTTGTGGTGCCTGCAGGGGAGTGACTCCTTCACTCCAAGGGAGATTCCTTACGGTGTCTTGGATGCCCACAGGCCTGGAGAAGAACCTGTATGGAGCACAGGCACAGATGATGCAGAAGACTGGCAGGACAACGAGACCAGGAGCAGCAGGAATCTTCCAGATGCAGTCTTGGTACCCAAATCGAAGTCCAACATGCCCAGATGGTTGAATATGAAGTGGTTTCGGATCTGAATTTTGTCCCACAACGAATCTCAAGAGCCACCCACAGGTAAGCCCTTAAGTATCCAAAGGAAAGGGTTGGGACGATTCAGGGGTTCTCCCCAAAGCAGGGGCTGGACAGAGGGGAGGATACTCCCATGTTCTTTGTCCAGTTTTGTACCAGAGCAGGAGCCAACAGCTCCCTGAACTGGTTCCAACTGGAGTATGCAAGGAGGGCATCAAATGTGACCTGCAAAGCATCTGGTGGCGCTGGCAAGTGCCCCCACCCCAGCCCAATACACTAAGTCCTGTCTGGGAGGTGGTTACATCTCCCTGTGACAGGAAACCTATTGTTCTACCTTCCCCTGCTTGAGCCTGGCTCAGCAGCAGGAGGGCAGAATCGTGTCTGTGGTCGGCTGCAGCACTAGCTTGCTGTTAGACCCTGAAAGGCTGGCACCGGGAATATAAACGGGGCTCCCTAGGGGATCCCCCAAGTACATGGGATCCTACATCCAACCGTGGAATCGGTGTTTGGGTAGGATTACAACATGTTTGGTACCAAACATGACTGGTTTCGGTGCAGCCAATATATAGCTAGACATCTCGTAATTGACTTGATGTCCACTATATGTCTAAAATGGCTGACCGAACTTACAAAACCGGGAGAATCAACTCCCAGGTTTGTAGGTGGTGTCCTGCTCATGCAGGGTACCTTACACTAAAACCAAGCACCCTGCCTTCAGGATTTAAAGGCCTACCTTAGGGGTGACTTATAGGTTTTAAGTGCAGTGACCTCAGATATAAGGAAACTTATAACTGTTGTGAATGGGGCTAGCACCAGCTCACACAGGCTGCAATGTCAGGCCTGTAGTCACAGTTTGAGTGGTCTCTCATGGGTGGCATAATACATGCTGCAGCCCATGGGAGACCTCTGGTGTACCTATGCCCTGGGTACCTCAGTATTATATACTAGGGAATTAGAAGGGTACACCAGTAGCCAATTAGGCAGGTACCATAGTACTTACCATGTCCAATTTAGGGAGAGAGAACAGTGACTGGGGTCCTGATTAGCAGGATCCCAGTCAGACTAGTCCAAAACACACTGACATCAGGCAAAAAGTGGGGGTAACCATGTTAGAAGGATCCTACCTTCCTACAGCCAATATTTGTTGATATGTTGGAGAGGGCCCGGCAGCTTCCCCGAACAATAAAGTTTTACAAAAACCTTGGCAAAACAGAGAATGCATCAACAACGAGCAAAGGCTGGCAGTCAACACTAGTCATATTCACTTTGCCAATGCTTGTCTACATGAAAGGCCAATAAAAGTGACTTGTTGTCCCTCTGGACTCTCCAGACCAGCCAAGCGTGTTATTGTTCCTGCCCATGCATAGACAGCACAGCTGCATGGTTTACCCTAACATTGGTCGTGTATGTGTGCGTGTTTGTGCATGGGTGCCACACCCACACACATACATACACCTCTCGAGTGTCATCTTGGGGATTAGGATCTGGTCTGTCCCCCTTCACAACTCTCAGACACCTTTCGCTCATACTGAAAGATCATTCAATCAAAATAGGATATTTTAAAATTAGAAATGGCCGGTGGTTAGTGGGCCGCAAAATGAATGATTCGAGATACCTAATATCAAGTTTGTCATAACACCTGGTACAGATTTTGTGATGTATCTGGAGAAGTGGCAGACTAGTAGAAGCATCGTTTGAATCTGAATCGGCAGAGATTCTCTGACTTTGATATACCAGGGAGCTGTGGCATAGCTTTCAGGGTGAAGGAAAGAAGCTTGAATAGTGCAAAGCATTTGATTTGCCCAGCTCCATCACGTGCCCAGTCCAGCATTTTAGAGTGCATGGCCAGCGATCATGAAAAAAGAAGAAACAGGAGTGAGTTAGAAAGGCGCTCTGCGAACATAAAAATGATGTAAGTGTACGCCAGGCGCATTATCTGTACCACTTGAATATTTCTGATATGGTGGCAAGTGTGCCATGTATGGCAGCAGATAAGACAGGGGGAGCATGCTTCATTCTCTTTTCATTGCTTTGAGGGAGTTATTTACCTCACTGTTTACCTTTAGTCTCAGTTTGTACAGTCAGTTCCAGGTCTTCTTTTTTAACAAACAAAAGTTTGCAGCACAACAGCAATCAGTGTTATTTTAAGGGCATCAATAAAGAATCGAACGGCCAGTGCTTCGGCTTCTCTTTATTTCTCGTTTCAGATTTGTCATGAGCAATCGCTTACCTATTCATGGCATTGTTTATATTAACTTTGTCGATGCGTCATTATTTACCTCACCTAGATGATGCGCCATTGTCGACTTTGTTGTCATACTTCAAAGGCGCGTTGTGTAGGGAACATATACAGGTCTACTTCGATTCCATTGTGTCTCTGCCATGCTCACCTGCCATCCAAACGGGTCTTTTATTACAGTCTGTCGTCTTTATTTGCTTTGCTCTGTTTGATTTGTTTGCCAAATTGGCACATGCCATGCCTCTTGTTGCCATACCGTGTCACCTAATGGGGATCACCTGTTCAATCACTGAAATGGCGAACAACCTGCCAGACCTGGAAATATTGTGTACTGTAGAACAGGTTGTCCCCGAATCCGAGAAGTTTAATGCTGAAGTATATTACTTGCTCTGAGCAGGTTATAAATTTCTGTGGGGGTCAGGTGCAGGTCAAGGTGTTTTGGCCAAGGGGCACCTGGGCTTGTGGGGAGGCCATGGATCTCAGGAAGGAGCTCTGTCTGCTCCATCTGTGTTTCTGAATGAGACGTTCGAGACTGGGCTGTGCCTCTGTTCAAAGCCCCAGCCCCTCACTATCTATGTATGATTCACTGGATTCACACCTGGTAAAACTGTGTTTGGTGTTCCAGCCCCAGTAATTTTGGGTCTGGAAACACTGGAACACTCATAGTTGCGCACAGCAGTATCCACCCTGAGGATACTGCTTCATGCAACTTGTTGTGGGGGCCTAAACATAAGAACAAATGGGTGGATCTTAAGTATGTCAGCGACGGAGCCTACTCTGTCTCCATCTCTAACCTACCCCGCTGGCAGCCCAAAGAAGTAAGGGCCATCTGGGGTTTGGCCATTCAAGCACCGCCCAATTTAGTAGGTGGTCGAATGGTTAGTTTTACTCTCTCTCTTGTCATCATGGAAACGTGGTGGTAAGGGACAGTGAAATATTTTAAATAGCCCGCACACTATGGGAGAAAAATCCCATGGTGTGGGGGTCATTAGTTTTTGTTTTGCTAAAACAAAGAAACTGATTTAGAGTTTGGCAGTCTGCCAATGTTTAGAGTTGTCCACAGGGCTGCTGGACAGCTCTAAATTTGGCAGGTAGAGGGCCTTCAGTACGGCAGGCAGGAGTAAAGCACTCCGTCATACCAACGGATTTACTTCTGCATGCCAAACTCTATTTCATCCCCATAATTTATAGAGGTAGATAACGTTTGCAACAGCAATTAAGCAAAATAGCATACTATCACAAAATTCTAAAGGTTCCCTATTGCACATTAGCACTACCTGGTTTATATAATATGACCCTTTGCGAAACTCCGACCACTGACTGCGACAACAGGCAAATCAAAGTTCGAGCACAGGATTCAACTACTTGGGTGCTTAAATTATAGATCTGCAGGCAACATTTCCAAACATCTTTTTAAATAAAAGAGGACTACAATACCCAGAAGTAGATATTATTCCCAACATAATGATATGAGGTTTTAGAAATAATTTGTTATTGCCTGTTGAAAGTGTGTTATTTGTAGGGGTAAGTATGCACCTGCCACTAGTAATAAGGCCACCAACATGTTATAGCGTCCAGTAAAGGTCTCAATAAATAGGCCCCATGGTCAAAACTTGGTAGCTGACAACTAACAGTCTGGCCTAACTTAGGAGACAGGAATGTAAAGCATTTAAAACACTAATACATTAAACAAGTAAGACTCACACAATAAAAATCCCACACCAATTTATAAAAAAGGGAAATATTTTAACGAACAAATAGACACTAAAAAATCCAATTTAGGGAACCGGAGATATGAATTTTTAAAGATTAACCACTTTATAGTCCTTAAAAACATATAGCGCCACCCTGGGACATCTGGTCGTCCTTAATTGGGACAAAGTCAAAGTTTCAGGCTGACTGCGATGGAGGCCCGGTGAGATACACTAAGGGCCTGATTAAGACTTTGGCGGTGCGGCACCGGGGCAGCTACTTCGCCAAAGTTGGGGTTGGGCCACCCGCCAGATTACGAGTGTAACTTGTGTCTGGCAGGCTTTTGGTTTGATGTTCCCATGGCGGTGCCCTGAAAATGGGCACTGCAATGGAAATGCCAAATCCAGTTCCTGCACGGCATGGACTGAAGAGTCCATGCCATGCAGGAATTGGTGTACATGCACACATGGGGGCAAATGTTGTGCCCCCTGTGTGCATCCACATGGTGCAGAGGCACAAGAGAGCTCTGCAGGCCCCCCTTTGTTTCCTCTCCGCCATAGTTTTCATGGCGGTGGAACCGCCATGGAAATCATAGCTGAGAGGAAATTTGTAATATGCTTGGCAGGATCGAGGCGGTCCCTCCAAGCATATTACTTTTCTCCTGACTGCCGCAACACCACCTGGGACCTGGCAGCTGCGGCGGGGCAATGGTGGTCCGGCTGCCCTTATTGTAATAGGGCAGTCAGGATCCACCACCGCCGTGCCTCCATGAGTCAATTAAGCCCTAAACGGGAGGCCCCGGTCAAAATTTTACCTTCACACTTAGAAACTTTTCTGGAGCTTTTTCTTCCAACATATCTCAACCCTCCACAGCAGGCCAGATTCAGTGAGGGTTCACCGGTTTGACTTTCTGCGAGACTCCTGGAAGTCTGGAGCGCCATAGCTTTCAGCGGGATGAACCTGAAATCCTGGCCAGGTCGCGGTTAAAGGAATTCGGCTTGACTGTCGACGTTGGGTCGGTCACCTCATTGAGCTTTTTCACAAAAGTTCTCCAAAGTTCTCCAAACTTCAGGAGGTGCTTCCTGAAGGTCTCCTTGTAAATTCAAAGTGTCCAAAACACCAATCCCAATGTCTGTAATTTCCTAGATGGTCTCTGGGATGTCTGGACCACAATTCCCACAATACGCCTGGCCAAATTCTTAAAAGTCCACTGGATGCATTCCAGGATGGGGACTCTTGGTGGAGATAATGCAAGTGGGCTCTGTTGAGCTGTAACTTGCAGGGAGTCCACTCCTTAAACCTTATTGAAGCAAGGCACAGTCACCAGGGCTGTAGTACCAGATTGTGCAGCAGGTGCTGCCATTCAGAGTGCAGGCCTTTAGTCCTTCTTCTCCTTTTAGTTTCAGGCAGCAGATCTGAGAGACTATGCAGCTCTAGTGTTCTGGGGCAATAAGCAGGGGGACACCTCTGTCCAATGGTACGTCTGGCATTCCTTACTGAACTGCTCTCTCTTTGGCTTCAGTTTGATGTAGCCAGCCCCGTCTCTATCACCTATCCTCTACAACTGTAGAGCTATCTCCATCAGATAACCTCTTCTCCGGCCAGGCCACTTATCACCTAATCAAAGCAGCCTGGCTAAGCCTAAGGCTGACCAATCAGCAGAGACCACGAGAAAGCTGGAGTTTGGCTTAAAGAAGAGAAAGTTCTATAACTTCTCTTCTGTACTAGTTATGATAAATTTAACAGCAGCAAGTTGTTGGATTTATCATCTATTAAGTCTTTGAATGAAAGTTCCCTCCTTTCCTAGCAATAGGTATACCTAAATAACATATTGCAATGTTAGCCTATGGAGCCAAGTATCTACAACGGGGAAAAAATGAGATGGGCAGTTTTTCCCTCACCAGTGTATATAAAACATATTTTATATGGTCTCTGCTTATAGTTACATGGCCTCCCAGCCCTGGGACACCTGGGGGGTGCCTAATATGTAAAATAAGGTAGATTATCACTTTTAAAGTGCCCATATCGGTGGAGGCAAGATGGCGACCGCCTTGCTGGACGCTTAAGCTGGCACTCCCGGACCCCCCTCCCCGCACTTGAATTCTGCAAATCCAGCGGACTAAAAGGACCTACTGCCTTCCCGGTACGGTATGATCTGGAGCATCCCGGTGATATCACGGACCTGGCTGCTGCGGTTCCTTGGGCTGGTGTGGTGTCTGCGTCTGTGTTGTGCTGTTGCGACGGCCGGGCGCTGTTCGCGGATTGGCGGCAGAGTTGACCTGGCAGTGCCCCCGGTTGCAATGCCTCCAAAGTCCGTGTGAGGGAAACCTCGCATGCCGACCGACGCCGCTGGAGCCACAAGGAGTAGCTCAACTCAACATCGGGGGAGAAATGAGAGGGTGCGCTAGGAGAGAGCATGGGTAAGCGCACTGTTCCCTCTTTGTTTTTGTCTGGGAAAGGGAAAAAACAATACAACTCTCAACACACTCCTCCCGACAACTATGTTATTGGACAGTCAGGAGAGGTTGGTAAAACCCTGAATCCCTCTGCAAGCCATGGACATGCTGAGGGGGACATGGTTTACCAGGCTATGGATTTGCCCGGTAAACACAACACACCGAGGAAAATAAGGGGGTGAAAGTCTCTCTAATGCTGGGGCTGGGGGAGGTGAAGGTCACATCACCGCTACCCCTGCCATGGTGGATCCCCCTAAAAATTACATAGGACTCAATGACATTGGTAAAGGTGCTCGGGGTAAAACTACCGCAAGAGAGGGACAGAGAGATAGCTCTTTGAACATGGATAACCCAGGGGCAAATGATGACAGCGGCACCAAGATCATGGCTAAGGAACCTGACTCAGGGGACAATTTCTTCTCCCTATCAGATCCTTCTGATTCATCAGAAGATGAGAAGGTGTCAATTTTAAGGTCTCACTGTGGGGCAGGGTCCCCGGGTAGTGGTCACAGTGAGACAAGCAGGACACACCCCGAGGACCTGGGTACCGATACATCAGAAACCAGCCTGCGGACAGTACATAAGAGGCATGAACCTGGAGAGACAGCTATGCATGTTGGGGGCAACGATGCCCTGTTATGGGACTATTCTTATTCAGCTGAACTTGGGGCAGGCATGAGGTCCGCATCCAAGCATACAAGGGAAAACATGGTAGAGAAATCGGAGGATATCTCTCTGGCCGTGATTTACCAGAGTATAATGGCCCATAGAGAGGAGACAGGCACAGAGAGTCAATGGACCCAAGGAGCCTGTCGCAAACTCCAGAACTCTGTTCGACGCATTGCAAAATCCTGTTCTGAATTCGTAGAAAGATTTAATGAGGCAGAAGCCCGGATTTCTAGTCTGGAAGATGAGTTGGCAGCCCAGAAGGCGGTAACAGAGTCAATGCGCTCATTGAAAGAGGACACACAGTGGAAGTTAACAGACCTTGAAAATCACCTTCGGCGAAACAATGAGAGTTTTGGAGATCCCAGAGGGCGCGGAAGGACAGGATGCTCGTAAATTCATCGTCGATCTCTTTTCTGAGGCCCTCCCTGAACTCTCGCAATGGGACTGGAATCAGGAGATCCAAAGAGTGCATCGATTCCCGTTTACGCAATGCACGAGACCAGGACAAACTGTTCCCAGACCCAGAGCAATCTTAATATCAATGAATAACATTTTGGCTCGCCAGGCAGTGTATGAACTTGCATGCCCAGATAGAAAGAGGGCTGGAAAAGGGTTCGAATTTTTTGTTAGACCAGATTTTTGCCACCAGACGGTGGAGAAATGATGGCAGTTGCGTCAGCTCATTTCTCTATTCCAAGGCAAGGGGCCCAAGCCTTCTTGCTTAACCCAGCCAAATTGAAAGTTATACATAATGAGCATACTCGGTTCTTCACCTCAGAAGCGCAGGCCAAAGAGTATTTGCAATCTATTTAGATAGGGTCTTAGGCTCCAGGCAGTCTGTCTGTTTGAGATCTCTATGCTTTTTCACTTGTACTTTCTTTATTCTTCTTTTTTAGTGTAGGTGACGGGGTTTGCTGTGTTAGATTACATTTATGAAAATATGGGGGGGACATTCCCGGTAGTGAGAGCTTGCCATTTTAGGGACCATTGTTCCTAATGCCTCACTGCAGGGTAGGGGGGGAGGGAGCGGGGCTTCATTGGAAGCCCTGTGATGGGGGTTGGGGAGAAGGTGTGGGCAAGGGGCACTAGGGGGGTAGGGGAGCACGGAGGGTTGGCTGGAGGAGTGGGGGCAGGGGGAGGGGGAAAAAACAAAAACAATCCATAACATGTGGAAGATAGAAGAACACAGGCGTGTGAAGCTATACAGTAGGGTCAGTGACCGGAGGGAGGCAGCTACACTTGATGGGGGATAGGATGACTGATTCAGGATTGCGTATTTGCTCTTTTAATGTGTGTGGGCTAAATAATAATGGGAAAAGACAACGGGTGGCCGGTGAGTTACGTGTCATGCAACCCGACTTGGTTTGCCTACAGGAAACCCACATTCCCTGGGGCAAACTGAAGATTTTAGCTGGACTAGGCTACTTGGTATCGACATGTACACAGCAGTCCAAGACGAACCGGGGGGTAGCTGTGTTAGCTAAGCATGGGATGCATGGATCAGGAAGAACACTGGTGGACAAGCAAGGTTGTTGGGTCATCATTGAATGCATAAAGGGGGCTGTTAAGTTTGCCTTGTGTTCAGTGTATGGGTCTAATTTTGATGAAGTATCAGCACTGGAGGGGCTTAATTTAGAACTAGCATCATGACCCACCCCTCTGATCTTATGTGGTGATTTTAATATACACTTGGGTTGTCGGGATTTGCAGTCAGGCATAAAGAATATTAAGGGCAGGAAACCCAAAGTGTTTAATGCGCTACAGCACCTTCTGGTTGATCATGGCTTGACCGATGCATGGGCTGCTCTACGGGACCCTGACCCGGGATTTACGTTTTATTCCCACCCACATAATAAGTTAGTAAGGTTAGATTATTTTTGTATCTCAACAGCACTACTTGCAGGGGCTAAAATTTAGGTTTTTCCTAGGATCACGGCAGATCCTGGCCCACTGGTGATTGAAATTCTAGCAATCAGCACATTTCCTATCTCGAGATCTTTTTCACTCAACAGGAAACTTTTGCTGGATGTAGCATTTGTCGGCCATATGAATAATTGGATTAGGCAAATTTTGGAAATCAACCGTAATTCGACCTCATGTGGTTATGTATGGGATGCCTTAAAGGCTGGGCTTGGGGGTGGGGGGGTGCTCAGTTTTGGACTACATAAACAGAGGCAACTGAAATTGGTGATCCAAGAGTTATTTGCAAAGCTCAAAACAACTGAAGAGAATCTTATGCGGGGAATACAAGCAGGTGTCGACACCACCTCGCTCCAAACTGAGGTTGCCCAATGTAAGGCTAAAGTTAACCTACATTGGAGTAGGGAAATCGCCTTTAAATATAAGCTCAATAAGAAAGAGAGCTATGAGTATGGTGAGGCTACTGGGTGGTGCCTTGCGCAAAGGCTCAAAGGAAGTGGCGCAAAGAATCGAGGTCATGAAAGATACACAGGGTAATTCATTAGACGCTCCTTTTGAGATCTTAAGCGTTTTTCATACCTTTTTTGAGGGATTATATACTGAAAATAACTCTGTTGGGCAGGCAAGCAAGACCTTGCTGCAGAGTCTAAGCAGGGAACGGTTGGGCCAGGTTGAGGCAGCTATTTTGGACACACCTATCACCATGGAGGAACTTGAGGAAGCCATAAATATGCTAGCTAGTGGCAAGGCGACTGGGCCCGATAAATTACCACTGGAGGTATATAAAACCTTTTTTCAGGAATTAAAGGAAGAGATGTTGGCCACCTTCCAAGAGGCACAACTAGGGGATGCACCATCATCTTTGGATGAGGCAAATATTATTGTCTTTAAAAAAAAGGATAAGCCGTCAGATCTCCCGGGATCCTATCGACCCATATCCCTTTTGAACTGTGACGGAAAAATATACGCCAAAATTTTGGCGTCCCGGTTGGC
Organism: Calotriton arnoldi; assembly: GCA_963921515.1. Taxonomy (NCBI): domain Eukaryota; kingdom Metazoa; phylum Chordata; class Amphibia; order Caudata; family Salamandridae; genus Calotriton; species Calotriton arnoldi. The sequence goes on from CAWUFW010004574.1 coordinate 672,378, forward strand.
CAACGTCATCTCCTCATTAGTGTCAATACAACAACATGGGTTTATACCCGCTAGGGGCACGGTCAACCTTATCAATAGGGTTGGGACCCTGTTTGATGTAGCTAACGCTCAAGCTAACACGTTCGGCCTGGTATTACTAGACGCCGAAAAAGCGTTTGACTGTGTTGCCTGGGATTTTCTATGGGCGGTTCTGCGACGATTGGGGTTTGGCCCCGGTTTTATCAAGGCTGTTCAGGTTTTGTATTGGACCCCCACTGCTAGAATTTGTATAATGGGCCTAGAGTCTGAACCGGTACGCATCTCTAGAGGTACGAGGCAGGGATGTCCATGCTCCCTATTGTTATTCGCGTAATAAATTATCCCTTTTTTAACCATGTTGGAGAGGAGCCCTAGGATTAAACTAGTCATATGTAGACAAGAACAATTTCGAGTATTTGCCTATGCGGATGACATAGCGGTTGTAGCCTCTGACCCAGCTATAGCCATGCCCGAGATAGAGCAACTTGCGCACAGGTTTGGTTCTTTATAAGGCTACAAACTCAATGTATCTAAAACTCAGATCATCTGTATAAATCAAGCCTGTAGCGGCGATCCCAGGGTGACCAATGAGGTGACATATCTGGGTATTAGAATCAGGACTTGCTTAAATAAATTGGTTGAGGTTAACTGGGGCTCTATTCTCACCAGTGTCAAACAACAATTAGAGAAATTTGATTGTCTGCAGTTGTCGCTGGTGGGAAGGTGTAACGTTCTTAAAATGAACATTTTGCCTAAAGTATTATATTACTTTAGATCAGTTCCACTGGAGCTTACCCGGGACCAGTTACAACACCTTCAATCAATATGTGCCAGATTTTTATGGGCCCAAGGGAAACCGCGTAGAAGAATGCATTTCATGACGCTACCTCGGGAGAAAGGCGGCTGGGCGGGCCCCGACTTTACATTGTACTACTATGCCTGTATACTGCAAAATATGCAGATTTTGTTAACAGGAGAGGAGGTCGTAAATATTGCTGAGAACCCATCCATCTATCAGATACTGTTGGGTGCCGAGGCCAAGAATTGTTTATTTAAGATGCTGGAATTTAGTTATTATAAAAAGACCCGTTTTAAGGTTTTAGTCACTGCTTTTAAGGCTTGGAAGGCCGTACGGAGGTGTTTCCAGATTGACGGGGTCTCGCATTACACACCCACATCCGCATTGATTTTTATACCTGCCGTCTTTTGAGATAGGATTGTAGATAGATGGAGATGTAATGGGATCTCACAAATAGGTGATTTTTATAAGGATGGGGGTCTTTTTTCCTTTGAAATATTGGCTGATAAATAGCATCTGCTTAAAACGGATTTTTAAAAGTTTTTACAAATCCGTGACTTTTTATGTAAAAGGCAGAGGGTGATAGAGCCAAACCCGCTTGTTGAGGCTATCAGACGGATGGCTCGGATTGGTGTTTTATATAACTTTCTGCTAAACACACAGAAAGATGATTTAGATGCCCAAAACCTTAAGTGGGATAATCGTTTGGGGTGTCAAGGTCTCTGTGTGGAGCAATCGATTGACACAGCTGGAAGGATTTTGATTTCTGCTAATTTAAAGGCACAGCACTTTAAGACCTTGTTTAGCCTCTATCATACCCCCGCTAACATTCTTAAATGGGGCTGGGCTAATGATGGGAAGTGTTTCCGCTGTGGAGCAGAGTTGGCAGATATTCTACATATTTTTTATACATGCGGGCATTTGACTCAGCTTGTGGGGCATTTTGAGAAGTTTCTGTCTGAGATAACAGGTGTTGGAATAAACATTATGGCGTCTATAATGTTGTTAGGAATTGGGGATGGTCTGACTGGGGAGCCGCTGGCCCATAAGTTCTGTTATTTGATTTTTTTTAGCCACGGCTGTGGCTTCGCTATGTATAGCCTCTATGTGGCTACAGAAGGAAGATCTCACTAGCAATAGGTATACCTAAATAACATATTGCAATGTTAGCCTATGGAGCCAAGTATCTACAACGGGGAAAAAATGAGATGGGCAGTTTTTCCCTCACCAGTGTATATAAAACATATTTTATATGGTCTCTGCTTATAGTTACATGGCCTCCCACCCCTGGGACACCTGGGGGGTGCCTAATATGTAAAATAAGGTAGATTATCACTTTTAAAGTGCCCATATCGCTGGAGGCAAGATGGCGCCCGCCTTGCTGGACGCTTAAGCTGGCACTCCCGGACCCCCCTCCCCGCACTTGAATTCTGCAAACCCAGCGGACTAAACGGACCTACTGCCTTCCCGGTACGGTATGATCTGGAGCATCCCGGTGATATCACGGACCTGGCTGCTGCGGTTCCTTGGGCTGGTGTGGTGTCTGCGTCTGTGTTGTGCTGTTGCGACGGCCGGGCGCTGTTCGCGGATTGGCGGCAGAGTTGACCTGACAGTGCCCCCGGTTGCAATGCCTCCAAAGTCCGTGTGAGGGAAACCTCGCATGCCGACCGACGCCGCTGGAGCCACAAGGAGTAGCTCAACTCAACATCGGGGGAGAAATGAGAGGGTGTGCTAGGAGAGAGCATGGGTAAGCGCACTGTACCCTCTTTGTTTTTGTCTGGGAAAGGGAAAAAACAATACAACTCTCAACACACTCCGCCCGACAACTATGTTATTGGACAGTCAGGAGAGGTTGGTAAAACCCTGAATCCCTCTGCAAGCCATGGACATGCTGAGAGGGACATGGTTTACCAGGCTATGGATTTGCCCGGTAAACACCACACCCCGAGGAAAATAAGGGGGTGAAAGTCTCTCTAATGCTGGGGCTGGGGGAGGTGAAGGTCACATCACCACTACCCCTGCCATGGTGGATCCCCCTAAAAATTACATAGGACTCAATGACATTGGTAAAGGTGCTCGGGGTAAAACTACCGCAAGAGAGGCACAGAGAGATAGCTCTTTGAACATGGATAACCCAGGGGAAAATGATGACAGCGGCACCAAGATCATGGCTAAGGAACCTGACTCAGGGGACAATTTCTTCTCCCTATCAGATCCTTCTGATTCATCAGAAGATGAGAAGGTGTCAATTTTAAGGTCTCACTGTGGGGCAGGGTCCCCGGGTAGTGGTCACAGTGAGACAAGCAGCACACACCCCGAGGACCTGGGTACCGATACATCAGAAACCATCCCGCGGACAGTACATAAGAGGCATGAACCTGGAGAGACAGCTATGCATGTTGGGGGCAACGATGCCCTGTTATGGGACTATTCTTATTCAGCTGAACTTGGGGCAGGCGGGAGGTCCGCATCCAAGCATACAAGGGAAAACATGGTAGAGAAATCGGAGGATATCTCTCTGGCCGTGATTTACCAGAGTATAATGGCCCATAGAGAGGAGACAGGCACAGAGAGTCAATGGACCCAAGGAGCCTGTCGCAAACTCCAGAACTCTGTTCGACGCATTGCAAAATCTTGTTCTGAATTCGCAGAAAGATTTAATGAGGCAGAAGCCCGGATTTCTAGTCTGGAAGATGAGTTGGCAGCCCAGAAGGCGGTAACAGAGTCAATGCGCTCATTGAAAGAGGACACACAGTGGAAGTTAACGGACCTTGAAAATCACCTTCGGCGAAACAATCTGAGAGTTTTGGAGATCCCAGAGGGCGCGGAAGGACAGGATGCTCGTAGATTCATCGTCGATCTCTTTTCTGAGGCCCTCCCTGAACTCTCGCAATGGGACTGGAATCAGGAGATCCAAAGAGTGCATCGATTCCCGTTTACGCAATGCACGAGACCAGGACAAACTGTTCCCAGACCCAGAGCAATCTTAATATCAATGAATAACTTTTTGGCTCGCCAGGCAGTGTATGAACTTGCACGCCCAGATAGAAAGAGGGCTGGAAAAGGATTCGAATTTTTTGTTAGACCAGATTTTTGCCACCAGACGGTGGAGAAATGATGGCAGTTGCGTCAGCTCATTTCTCTATTCCAAGGCAAGGGGCCCAAGCCTTCTTGCTTAACCCAGCCAAATTGAAAGTTATACATAATGAGCATACTCGGTTCTTCACCTCAGAAGCGCAGGCCAAAGAGTATTTGCAATCTATTTAGATAGGGTCTTAGGCTCCAGGCAGTCTGTCTGTTTGAGATCTCTATGCTTTTTCACTTGTACTTTCTTTATTCTTCTTTTTTAGTGTAGGTGACGGGGTTTGCTGTGTTAGATTACATTTATGAAAATATGGGGGGGACATTCCCGGTAGTGAGAGCTTGCCATTTTAGGGACCATTGTTCCTAATGCCTCACTGCAGGGTAGGGGGGGAGGGAGCGGGGCTTCATTGGAAGCCCTGTGATGGGGGTTGGGGAGAAGGTGTGGGCAAGGGGCACTAGGGGGGTAGGGGAGCACGGAGGGTTGGCTGGAGGAGTGGGGGCAGGGGGAGGGGGAAAAAACAAAAACAATCCATAACATGTGGAAGATAGAAGAACACAGGCGTGTGAAGCTATACAGTAGGGTCAGTGACCGGAGGGAGGCAGCTACACTTGATGGGGGATAGGATGACTGATTCAGGATTGCGTATTTGCTCTTTTAATGTGTGTGGGCTAAATAATAATGGGAAAATACAACGGGTGGCCGCTGAGTTACGTGTGATGCAACCCGACTTGGTTTGCCTACAGGAAACCCACATTCCCTGGGGCAAACTGAAGATTTTAGCTGGACTAGGCTACTCGGTATCGACATGTACACAGCAGTCCAAGACGAACCGGGGGGTAGCTGTGTTAGCTAAGCATGGGATGCATGGATCAGGAAGAACACTGGTGGACAAGCAAGGTTGTTGGGTCATCATTGAATGCATAAAGGGGGCTGTTAAGTTTGCCTTGTGTTCAGTGTATGGGTCTAATTTTGATGAAGTATTAGCACTGGAGGGGCTTAATTTAGAACTAGCATCATGACCCACCCCTCTGATCTTATGTGGCGATTTTAATATACACTTGGGTTGTCGGGATTTGCAGTCAGGCATACAGAATATTAAGGGCAGGAAACCCAAAGTGTTTAATGCGCTACGGCACCTTCTGGTTGATCATGGCTTGACCGATGCATGGGCTGCTCTACGGGACCCTGACCCGGGATTTACGTTTTATTCCCACCCACATAATAAGTTAGTAAGGTTAGATTATTTTTGTATCTCAACAGCACTACTTGCAGGGGCTAAAATTTAGGTTTTTCCAAGGATCACAGCAGATCCTGGCCCACTGGTGATTGAAATTCTAGCAATCAGCACATTTCCTATCTCGAGATCTTTTTCACTCAACAGGAAACTTTTGCTGGATGTAGCATTTGTCGGCCATATGAATAATTGGATTAGGCAAATTTTGGAAATCAACCGTAATTCGACCTCATGTGGTTATGTATGGGATGTCTTAAAGGCTGGGCTTGGGGGGGGGTGCTCAGTTTTGGACTACATAAACAGAGGCAACTGAAATTGGTGATCCAAGAGTTATATGCAAAGCTCAAAACAACTGAAGAGAATCTTATGCGGGGAATACAAGCAGGTGTCGACACCACCTCGCTCCAAGCTGAGGTTGCCCAATGTAAGGCTAAAGTTAACCTACATTGGAGTAGGGAAATCGCCTTTAAATATAAGCTCAATAAGAAAGAGAGCTATGAGTATGGTGAGGCTACTGGGTGGTGCCTTGCGCAAAGGCTCAAAGAAGGTGGCGCAAAGAATCGAGGTCATGAAAGATACACAGGGTAATTCATTAGACGCTCCTTTTGAGATCTTAAGCGTTTTTCATACCTTTTTTGAGGGATTATATACTGAAAATAACTCTGTTGGGCAGGCAAGCAAGACCTTGCTGCAGAGTCTAAGCAGGGAACGGTTGGGCCAGGTTGAGGCAGCTATTTTGGACACACCTATCACCATGGAGGAACTTGAGGAAGCCATAAATATGCTAGCTAGTGGCAAGGCGACTGGGCCCGATAAATTACCACTGGAGGTATATAAAAAAAAATTTCAGGAATTAAAGGAAGAGATGTTGGCCACCTTCCAAGAGGCACAACTAGGGGATGCACCATCATCTTTGGATGAGGCAAATATTATTGTCTTTAAAAAAAAGGATAAGCCATCAGATCTCCCGGGATCCTATCGACCCATATCCCTTTTGAACTGTGACGGAAAATTATACGCCAAAATTTTGGCATCCCGGTTGGCCAAAGTCATCTCCTCATTAGTGTCAATACAACAACATGGGTTTATACCCGCTAGGGGCACGGTCAACCTTATCAATAGGGTTGTGCCCCTGTTTGATGTAGCTAACGCTCAAGTTAACACGTTCGGCCTGGTATTACTAGACGCCGAAAAAGCATTTGACTGTGTTGCCTGGGATTTTCTATGGGCGGTTCTGCGACGATTGGGGTTTGGCCCCGGTTTTATCAAGGCTGTTCAGGTTTTGTATTGGACCCCCACTGCTAGAATTTGTATAATGGGCCTAGAGTCTGAACCGGTACGCATCTCTAGAGGTACGAGGCAGGGATGTCCATGCTCCCTATTGTTATTCGCGTAATAAATTATCCCTTTTTTAACCATGTTGGAGAGGAGCCCTAGGATTAAACTAGTCATATGTAGACAAGAACAATTTCGAGTATTTGCCTATGCGGATGACATAGCGGTTGTAACCTCTGACCCAGCTATAGCCATGCCCGAGATAGAGCAACTTGCGCACAGGTTTGGTTCTTTATAAGGCTACAAACTCAATGTATCTAAAACTCAGATCATCTGTATAAATCAAGCCTGTAGCGGCGATCCCAGGGTGACCAATGAGGTGACATATCTGGGTATTAGAATCAGGACTTGCTCAAATAAATTGGTTGAGGTTAACTGGGGCTCTATTCTCACCAGTGTCAAACAACAATTAGAGAAATTTGATTGTCTGCAGTTGTCGCTGGTGGGAAGGTGTAACGTTCTTAAAATGAACATTTTGCCTAAAGTATTATATTACTTTAGATCAGTTCCACTGGAGCTTACCCGGGACCAGTTACAACACCTTCAATCAATATGTGCCAGATTTTTATGGGCCCAAGGGAAACCGCGTAGAAGAATGCATTTCATGACGCTACCTCGGGAGAAAGGCGGCTGGGCGGGCCCCGACTTTACATTGTACTACTATGCCTGTATACTGCAAAATATGCAGATTTTGTTAACAGGAGAGGAGGTCGTAAATATTGCTGAGAACCCATCCATCTATCAGATACTGTTGGGTGCCGAGGCCAAGAATTGTTTATTTAAGATGCTGGAATTTAGTTATTATAAAAAGACCCGTTTTAAGGTTTTAGTCACTGCTTTTAAGGTTTGGAAGGCCGTACGGAGGTGTTTCCAGATTGACGGGGTCTCGCATTACACACCCACATCCGCATTGATTTTTATACCTGCCGTCTTTTCAGATAGGATTGTAGATAGATGGAGATGTAATGGGATCTCACAAATAGGTGATTTTTATAAGGATGGGGGTCTTTTTTCCTTTGAAATATTTGCTGATAAATAGTATCTGCTTAAAACGGATTTTTAAAAGTTTTTACAAATCTGTGACTTTTTATGTAAAAGGCAGAGGGTGATAGAGCCAAACCCGCTTGTTGAGGCTATCAGACGGAAGGCTCGGATTGGTGTTTTATATAACTTTCTGCTAAACACACAGAAAGATGATTTAGATGCCCAAAACCTTAAGTGGGATAATCGATTGGGGTGTCAAGGTCTCTGTGTGGAGCAATCGATTGACACAGCTGGAAGGATTTTGATTTCTGCTAATTTAAAGGCACAGCACTTTAAGACCTTGTTTAGCCTCTATCATACCCCCGCTAACATGCTTAAATGGGGCTGGGCTAATGATGGGAAGTGTTTCCGCTGTGGAGCAGAGTTGGCAGATATTCTACATATTTTTTATACATGCGGGCATTTGACTCAGCTTGTGGGGCATTTTGAGAAGTTTCTGTCTGAGATAACAGGTGTTGGAATAAACATTATGGCGTCTATAATGTTGTTAGGAATTGGGGATGGTCTGACTGGGGGGCCGCTGGCCCATAAGTTCTGTTATTTGATTTTTTTTAGCCACGGCTGTGGCTTGGCTATGTATAGCCTCTATGTGGCTACAGAAGGAAGATCTCACTTTCGAGATGTGGAGAGCTAGATTTTATGCTGTGTTTAACCTTAAATATAGCCTTTTCTCCCTTAAAGGGCCACGCAGACGAAAAATGGTCACACAGATTTGGGGCCCAATGATTGAACCCATGAAAGATTGAATATACACCTACTGTTATAATGTTTATGCACTTATCTCACTTTATGTATTTACCCTGCTTTTACCTTGCAGATGAATGGCTCCTTTTATTATTTTATATACTTTGATATGTCTCTTTAATGAATTTTTGCTGTATTTATTCATGTTATGAGTTGAAATAAAAATTAAAAAAAATAAAGTGCCCATATCACCAAAGTCGAATTTGCATACAATTTACTTTTAAAAACAGTCTGCAGAGCAAGGCTGCCTTTAACATGATTGCAGGCACTCAGCAGTGCACACATGCAAGTGCAGGAAATCTACTGGGCCTCTAAACCTCCATGCCCTATTAGATATTAGAGACTTACAGGTAGTTTGAATCCCCTAGCACTGTTATATACTAGGGACTTATAGGGTCTGTCAATACCAATTGTGAGAATGTAATTTTAAAGACAGGCAACAAGGCAGCAATGCCTTTAAAAGGGCAGCAGCCACACAGCAGCGCACACATGCAAGTGCAGGAAATCTGCTGGGCCTCTAAATCTCCATGCCCCATGATATACCAGGGACCTGTAGGTAAATTGCACCCCCTGGCCCTATTATCTTCTAGGGACTTATAGGGTCTGCCAATTGTAAGTGTATCCTATTACATGTCCCTTTTTAAACATAGCACTGGCCCTGGGCCTGGTTAGCAGAGCCCAGGGTACAGTCAGAGTCAGTTTCCACCAGTATCATTCAGCAAAAAATGGGGGTGAACAGGGCAAAAGGATGACTTTCTAACATTGCCTCTTTTAAAATAAGGCTAAAGTGTGTTTATCACAATGTAGTGCCCAATTTCCATTCGATCACTGCGCACATCCCTGTTTGAGATAGAATCAGAATTCCAAATTCCAAAACATGCTGGATTTGTAGCGTAACACTGCAATTCCGCATATGAATTCCCACTTTCAATGGTAGAACTCTGAAATGGAGATATTTACAGTATTCAGTAATCCACTATCTCACCACATGGAGTTGGATTTTAAGAGTGTAGTAAATTCCTCCCCCATCAAGCAAACTTGTAATCAGAACTTGGAATGTTTTTCATTACATTTTCTTGACATTTATTTTTAGGTTAAAATCGTCTGGTCACAAAATTTCCAGCAGCAATCACAATTTTCTCCTCCTGAATATCTTCAATGTCTCTCGATTCTAGGTCTTGCTTTGCTTGGTATATCCCCTTGTTATAGCATAACTGTGTTTTAAGTGCCCTCTTACCCATATGAAATCATTCCCTTTCAAAAATTATAAAGTAATAGAAATGTATTATTAGAGGCTTTTTTTCAAATAGTTTACTAATTACTTGCATCTATGAAGACTTTTGGAATTTAATCGTGGAAAGACATGAGGCAAAGCAACAGAGAGGCTGGGCATCAGAGGTTGCGCTGGTGAAGGCAGTGGAATCAGCACCTTTGACCATTCTTTTCACATCCTGCTGTGCATTACTCCAACTTGCGAGGTGTGCCAGCAATTATCCTATTGGTGATGCTTTGGATGACCGAGAGCAGCACATCCCTAAAGAAGTGAGTATTGCATGAGCCTCAGAGACTCTTTATCTCATGCACCTGACCAAGGTCGGATGGGCCCAACAAGGGCCCTTAAGTCAGGTTACCACTAAGGGGCCGATTCCGATGTCGGACGGACCGGAGTCCGTCCTACATCGGTCAGGAACTGGAACCGAACAACCTCTTGTCATCTGTTCCAGACCTGGAAGTAGGATGCGACCGAACCCTGTTCGGTCGCAATCCTATACTTAACAATGGGAGCATGTATTCCGAACGGAATGTGTTGTGCACTGTACAAGTAGACACAGGTAGCCTTGTAGTATTTCCAAGTCTTCTTTATTGGTTCCATGTCCAGTTAACATCTTTCTTAGTCTAGCCAGCTCTGGTCAAGTACCAGCCCCACCAGGAGCAGCCTGCCTAGCTGCTCAGCCCAGAATGCATGCTTGCATCGTTAAGTGCAGAGGTGCAGTTCATCCCTGCACCCGTGGCAGGCACCCCAAGGTGCCTGCCACCGGGTGCAGAGATCAACAGGGGGCCGCCATTTGGCAGCCTTGCACCCATGGGGGCCCAGCTGGGAGCCCCCAAAGACAGTTTCCCACTGCCTTTCTGTGTCGGAAAGGCAGGCACAGAAAGGCAGTGGGAAATTGCCATCGTTCTCCCTCGGCCGGAAGGAGTCGGCCGGGGGAGTACTGAAGGGTTTCCGGATGGGGGACGGGCTCTCTGAGCCCCTCGGAAGCCATCCGGAAAACCGAGTCGGGTCCCTTTCTGACCGACCCCATCGGAATGGCTCGGTCGGAAAGGAATCTGGACGGGCAGGTTGGATGCGGTTAGGATGGCTCCGACCGAGGGTCGGAGCCATTCCTAACCACATTGGAATCGGCCCTAAATGTTATCTGTAGCAGTGCTGAAACAATTCCCCAAATTGTTCCACTCAGCAGAGAATAATAGTAAGAAGGTGGGCTATTTTTGTAGGGCATGTCCCATTTATACGCCCATATCAGGCAATCCTGCTTGTGCAATAGAACCTCTTAACAAACGATTTATCTTATATTATTTGATGAATTAACTTGAATTTCCACAGCATTAGCTTCCATACTTTATCAACTTTGTTCCGTTTGTCAGTTTTACAATAATATTAAACTAATACCTAAACCTTTGCTAAGTTTTAAGTCAAAAAGTCTCAAACTGGTTACATATGACTTGCAAACTGAATTTTGTAGTGCATAAACTAGTACTACAAAACTACTACTTACTTACTACAAAATGCAATTCACAAACCAACAAGTGGAGATCTCCATCTGCACCTCTCCTATATTTTCCTTTGGGGAGATCTCCACACAAGTAAGTTTACTACTTAAGGGTCGATTACGATCCCATTCGGAAGGGCTCGGAATCAGATTCAGGTTTGCCAAATCTGATTCCGAACCCTTGTTTCCGACCGAATCGTACCCTGTTCCGAATGACCGATTCCGATTCCTGGAAACCGTTAGGGCTGTCTGATCGGTTCCGAAAGGCATTAGGATAGGTCGAGCCATTCGGAGCCAAATTGTACAGCTCTACAGACACGGTTTCCGAGCGAGCGATTACGATGAAAGATTCGGACAGCCGTTCCAATTCGGTTTGCCCAAAATGAAACTGCTGTCGGAATCTGTCTTTGGGGGTCCGCAGCAGGCCCCCCTTCGCCCGGGGCCCTCTGAATCTGGCCCGTGGGGGTACCCATGGGTCCCCTCTTCCCAACCATGCACAGTGTGGCAGGCACCAACAGGTGCCCGCCACAGGTTGCACGATTTTCCCCACCCACCCCTTTCTTCAATGGGAGACTGTGTTCTCGTTCGGAACACAGCTGTCATTGGGAGTCCGACCGAATCATATCCGGAAGCATCCGGATGCATCCAAATCGCTCGGTCGGACTCCCCCAATCCGAGTCGTTCGAAAAGCATTCCGGAACCGATTCGGTCGGAATGCTTTCCGGACGAGATCGTAATCGGTCCCTTAGTAGTAAAGGTGAGGGGGCCCTGGAGAGCAGAGGAAAAATGGGAAATACCTAATGCAAAATGGTAGTGGCTTAGGGAAACTACGGAGGGGTTTTGGGAGGCCTTTTGAATTGTGCAGTATAAATATTGCCAATAATCTTTTGGTGCTTCCCTACAAGGCTGTGGTAAAAAATGAAACAAGACCACAGTGCAACCATTGTCAGACCTGCAAAGGTCATAGTTTTTGGCACCACTGGAACACCAGAGTGCAGAGAACTACATGTGCACCACAAGCGTAGGACCAGCACATAGTAACACAAGACTATCAGAAAAGGTTAATATGAGCTTAAGCACTTAGAGGGCAGTATTTGTGAAGTTACCAAATTGTGTTCCAGCACTTGAAAAAACATTAAAGAGAATGCAAGTCCCTTTCACAGTAGAAGTGGTGATGAATATGATGTTGAACATTGGAGTAGAGCAAAGTTGAGTGCAGTAAGCTGATCTAAAAAACTGAGTTTAGTGACTTTACTGAGTCTATAACTTGTGGCAGTATGGCAAAAGATGAATGCTGCACGGTGATCCAAATGCAGTAATTGAGCTCATGTGATATTGCATTATGTCTTCATCTTCAGTGTGGAGTCCAACAATGAGGGCGCAGGACAGGCAAAATGCTACCACAAACACCCATCCACAAAATAGTAGGCACAATGTTATTCACAAACTACACTTCTAAAGTTTGTAAAGTCCTATAGGTGACAAAACAATAGTAACCGTGCTCCAGTCCAGCCTTGGAGTCAGTCAGGTATCAAACATGCCTACTCATAGATACTTCAACACACTCTTACATTGGAAAATAATGTGTGTAACTTAATATAACTTGCGCACCTCAGCACACACAGTTGTCAACTCGCTAGTCACACTACATTTACTATAACTCGTGCCATTTCCCATACACGGCTTATACAATTTCATGTTACAGCAATTATACAATTTTATATCATAGCATTCATAGCAACACTCAGGACATCTCAAATTACATAATTTATGAGACGGGAGCGTATGGTAGAGGGCCGAATTATAGTTAATGAATATTGGGCAAGTGAGTTAATAAAACTGTTTACGGAGGTGCGCAAGTTATGGTGCATTTTGAGCAGGGCAGAAATTGGAACGGAAATTTAAAAAAAGGATTTATGACTAACAAGAGAACAGTAATTTTTTTATTGGTGTTTATTATTGCTTTTTTGCTTGTCATAATTGTTTTTTTGTAAATTTCGAAAGCTACCACTGTACTTACTAGATAGAACTGCGGTCCTCCGTTACCTTTTTAAAAAATATATACAACAATATAAACACTTTTCCCTAACTATTAGCAGTTTTGTAAGGTGCTTTATGTCTTCCTATAGGTGTAAAACATAGTAGTAACATAGTAGTAACGTAGATCTCAGGTCCAAACTCAGAACACAGCATAAGTTTGGTCCTAACAATATGGTTGCCTTTTACTTTTGTAAGGCAGTCATTAGCCAATATTTTTGTTTTGTCATCGCCATGTGCTGCGTTATACAGTGAAATTACTGAGGTTTACTGCGGGCCAATATATCACTACGTTTTTTGTTCCAGGGGGCCAACTACCCCTCCTGTTACCTCCACTAAATCCCATACAGTGGGTTTGCTGAGTGGTTTTCGGTGGCCATGCCCCCTTTCTTCACCACTCTGCAAACTCGCCTCCTGACGCACTACTAGTTGGGGAATGAAGTTCCCTTAGGTCTTGGGGGGTCCTTGGGGGCCAACTACCCTTCCTGTTACCTCCAGTAAGACCCACATAGCTGGATTGCTGAGAGGTCGCCAGAGGCCATGCCCCCTTTCTCCACCTCTCTGCAAATGCGCCTCCTGGCGTACTACTGGTTAGGAGAAGCAGCAGCGCGCCAGGAGGCGGATTTGCAGAGTGGTGTAGAAAGGGGGCGTGGCCTTCAAATCCTCTCAGCAATCCCCTGTCTGGGACTTATTGGAGGTAACAGAAGGGGTTCCTGGACCCTAAGAACCCTCAGCATCCAAGCAGACTTCATCCCCCAACCACCACTGCGTCAGGAGGTGCATTTTCAGAGTAGTGGAGACAGGCGGCGGGGCCTCCCGCGACTTGCAGTCCATTTGTTTGTTTTTTATGTGAGGAGGGCCGTGTGGCCCCCTTACCTGGGCCAATTTGGGCCACCCCCCAGGGACAGGCCTTTTTTCAATGGGGGAGAGGTACATCACGGCCCTCCTCCCCGGGCCAATTTCGGCCCGATGGCCCCATCCCCTGGGGCCCAGCATTTCTTTTTTCTCAATATTTTATTTTATTAAAGGGAGGGCGCCTGGGGCCTGCCCCTTCTTAATGTAATTCATTTTTTTCTTCTTTAAAGGGAGGGGGGCCCCAGGGCCTGGCCATTTCCTTATTTGTGAAAGAGGGGAGGTGGCTGCGCCGCCAACGCCCCCAGGCCAATTTCGCCCCCGAGGACCCCATCCGCGGGGCCTGCCTTTAAAAAAAGAAAATCATTAATAATAAGAGAGGGGGGCCGCGTGGCTCCCGTCCCCAGGCTGATTTTTACCCCGGGGACCCCATCCCCTGGTCTTTTACAGATGGGGGGGGGGGGCTGCATGGCCCACCTCCCTGGGCCGAATTGGGCCATGGGGACCCCATCCCCCGGGGCATGGCCAGGTAAAGTGGGTGCCTCCAGGGCACCCACTCACCAATGGGACTGTGGGGCAAGCCTGAAGGCCCCCGCAGTCCCTGCTGGACTCCCCACCTCCTGCGGGAGCCAGCATTGCTTTTACACATAGGGAGCTGCCAACATGCAGCTCCCTGTGTGTAAAAGCAATTCTGCTCTGCTTCTAGTAAGCAAGAGCATTTTCTACTCTCGCTTACTAGAAGCAGGCTGCGTTTGTTATGGCTTGGTGGGAGCAAGCTATAGCAAACAGCAATGTCCCGGGGGTGGGCACCCTAGGACATTGCAGGAGCTGGCCCTCGGGGAAGGAGGTCCCCAGGGCCATTATTGGCTCCAGGAGGAGGGCTCCTCTCCAATGGTAATTTAGCCCTGGGGAGGCGATGGTCCTCGGGTCTGCAGGGGCAGCATGGCCCCGGTATTTAATTTTAAAGTGTTGTCTGGAGAAAGTGGTGGTCTCCGGGGCGGCTCGGTTGCCCCATGGGCCCGCTCTAATTTCATTTTAGCCCTGGGAGGTGGTGGTCCCCGGGGTTGCAGGGGGGAATGCAGCCCTCCCGCATTAAGGTTTTCTTTTGCATAGGGAGGTGGCGGTCCCCGGGGCTGTGGCAGGGCCAGGCGGGCCCCCTGCATTAAAATTCACATTTTGCGCTGGGGAGGTGGTGGTCCCCGGGTCATAATAAGCACCAGAAGGGGGGGCTCGTGCGCCCATCCTCCTTTATTTGTACACTGCCCCCAGGACCTGGCCCACTTGGGGGCCTATTGATAATGAAGCGCCGGAGACCGCGCTTCATTCTTTAAAAAAAAATTGGGCGGGATTCGCAGATCCAGTACAACTATCTCAGATTTTTTTTTAAAAGAAGCTTTTTTGGCCGGGGGGGGGGAGGGGATGGGGGTCACTGTGGGACCCCTCCAAGAGACCTAAGGGGTCAGGGCTTTTTTTAATGTTTTTTTCTGCGACTCAGTTCAACCGAGTCACAAGCTGGCTGCCAATACTTCCTGGTTTGAAGATCTCAGCACGAGATCGGGAGGGGTCGCGGATCCACATCCCTATATATACAACTGGGAATTTCTTTAAATAACTCTGAAATTACTGAACGGATTTACACTATTTAACAAAAAGGACTCTTTCTCGACCAACAGCTACCTTTCTGCCACATTTGGTGTAATTCCGTTCAGCAGTTTGGGCCGTAGCTGTGTCTAAAGTTTCCTATGGAAATTAAGATAGGGAAAACGCTTTCTGGCCCTCCCCCCCCTTTTTTCAACACAGCAGCTGAAGTGAGTGGCAAATTAGTTTAAAAAATTTCATGAGGATCCGACGCCAAAGTTATTTGCAAATAAAAAAATGCTCTTCCTATGGAAACTAGGTACTTACTATAACTACCTACTGGTGACTGCCAGTAGGTAATAGATAGATAGATAGATAGATAGACAGACAGACTGACAGACAGACAGATAGACAGATAGACAGATAGATAGACAGATAGATAGATAGATAGATAGATAGATAGATAGATAGATAGAGTTTAATGTAAATTATATTAAACTTTCACACTTTTTATAAAAAAATAATTTTGATTAATGCAACACATAACATAGCACAATGTAATACAAGTTATATAAAAATGTTGTGGTGGGATTCAAGAAATATTATTATGAAATTAAATATAATATATTAGGTTTCATTGTTTAATACACATTTACTTTAATGAGTTTATGTGCTATAATATTTTATTTTATTAGTTCCATATTCATAATAAATATTTTAAATTATTTTGCATTTAGATTCTATACTAAAATATTTTAACTTTTTTTTAAGCGTAATGAAATTTAATAATTTTCCCTATACTATTACAGAGGGAGTTTCCATCAGTGGCGGAGATCATCACCTATATGTGAAAAGTTACTAGTAGTAATTTTACTCTCATAAATTTACTCTTAGATGTCGCCATCCCCTGGTTTCAGAGGGCAGAGAGATATTAGTCCACACTTGTGTAGATCAGCAACCAGACATAGCACAAAAGTGCAAGAGTAAATTTAGACAAGAGCAAATCAAAACCTAAAAATGTATCTTTGGGAATAGGACCCTACATGTTATTTCCTCATTGATACCCGTGCATCAGCCTGGATATTTTCACAAAGTATCATGAACATGCAAACATTTCTGGGAGTATGGGATTAGATTCTGTACTGGCTGGTGCATGCTGTTTCATGTTCAGGGAGCAGCATTCACCGATATTGTCTTATATTATTTTTGTAGCTGCACTATTCTGGTGACATCAACCTGGAGGCAGGAGCCTGTGGTGTCATGTTTGAATGTTTAATGTGAAGCTAATGTGTGACTGAAATTCCTGGCCTATGGAGAAGACTGGGGAAATGTACGTTGTACAGGGTCGCAATACACTGCCAAGCATCTAGTGAGGCCTTTGAAGTTTCTACTGTAGCACTTGCTTACATAATTATTTGGGGAACTTTCATAAGGGTGATCACAGGCTCCCATGTTCATGGCCCGATTAGGATTAGCTGTTCTATTTTTTCAGTGAATGTACCTGTTTGAGAGACAACTTCTGCGATTAAACAATTACAGATGAACTGTTAGGTTTCTTTTGGGTATCAAATTGAAAAAGCAATCACAATGTTGACAGACTGCTGATTGGCAGAATTGAATAAATGACAGGGTAAAAAGTTTGTGTCTGAGCCCAGAGAAACAAAGCAAAGCTGTTCAGGTTTTTAATTATGATACAAGGAATGGTCTGGGACGTAAAAATGTGAAGTCCTCCAGGATGGGAAAAATTCTGATAGTGTGATGATCACTATCGAAAATGTTTTTGTTGTGTTGAAGGCTGCTGTAGGATTCTTACTTATAAAATTAATACATTTTGTTGTCTTCAAGATTACCAAAGCAACAAAGAATAGTGTAAGTGTCATTTTTAAAGATGCTCCTTAATCTCAATAAACTCCAAACCAATTTGTCTCAGGTATAGGTTGCTACTAAAGATGAGGATCCCATCCACAACCTCAGGAGGTAGACTGAATACAGTCAACTGCTGGTGTTCAATCCCCACGCATTGAAGTGTAGATTGTGCAGACTCAGGTGCAGAATCCTGACCTGGTGCTGCAACAGGAGATCCTCCCAAAGTTGTAGCCTAATCAGAGGACAAATGCTCATGCACAGAAGTTCTGAGTACCACACTCTCCTGGCCCAATCCAGAGCCACCAGCATGATTTGGGCTTGGTTATTACTGACCTTCTTCAGAACTTTGGGCAGGAGAGGCAGTGGTGGAAATGCAAAAACTGAGTCTGTGATCAACACTAGCTTGACTGCATCTCCTAAAGAGAGCAGTCTTGGAAATTCCAATCCACAGACGCTTTGACACTGTGCATTTTTGAAGGTGGCAAAAAGATCTAGCCTGCACTCTCCCCACTATCTGAAGATGTCCTGTGCCACCTTGGGATGCAACTGCCATTCGTGATCTGCCAGGTGTCCTTAGTTGAGCTTGTCTGCCCTGAGCATTTAAAGATCCCTCCAGATGGGTGATTTCCTGCTGCTCCACCCAACTCCAGAGGCATTGAACCTCTTGGCACAAGACCCATGACAGCACTCCGCCCTGCTTGTTGCAGTACCATATGGTGGAGGTGTTGCCCGTGAGAATCTATACTGACCTTCCCTTGATGGATGGCAGGAAGACCATCAACTCCAGGCAGATGGCCCACAACTCAAACACATTTTGGTAGAAACGGGTTTCTTCTTGAGGTCAGAATCCTCTGATCTCCAACTCTCCCAGAAGACAGCAACAAATCAGCCATCACCACCACCAGCTCGGGGTGGGGAAGGGAGAGCGATCTGCCACAGGTCAGATTGTGATCTAGCAGCCGCAACTCCGGTGTTCATGTAGTGTTTTCTGAAAGCTGGATGACATCCAACAGGTTTCCCTGGTGCTGGGCCCACTTACGGTTCAAATCCTACTGCAGAGCCTGCATATGCCACCTGGCAAAGTGTACAAGTCAGATGCATGAGGCCAGCAGGCTAAGAAGCCTTGGAGCTGCTCTCACCAAGATCCAGGATCAAGGCAGAAACATTGGGATCATAGTCCGTACATCCTGGACTCTTTGTTAGAGAGGAAATGCCCTGAACAGCACCATGTCCAGAATGGCTCCTATAAAGGGAAGCCTCTGTGAAGAAGCCAGCTGTGACTTCAGTTTGATGAACGAGAACCCCAGAGATATCAGGAGGTTCATCGTTGCCTAGAGGTGGTATATGTCGTACCATGGTGAGCCCGCCTTCAACAGCCAGTTGTTGAGATAGGGAAATACTGGTATCCCACTACCATCATCATTGCCTGAAAGACACTAAAAGAGACGCCCCGGCCACCTTCCTCGAAGCCAGCTCTAACCACAGCAAAGAACTGTTCAACATCATCAAAGAGTTCTCCAACCCTTCACCACTCCTTCCCAAGATATCTGCGACAACCTAGCAGACTTCTTTCACAACAGAATCGCCACCATCTATGAACACTTCAACCCCCAAATGCCCAACACCAGTATCCACAGCCTCCTTAACCTCACTGACTCCCGCTCAAACCACAGGATTACAACATGGGACCAACTCACCATGGAGACCACCTCTGCCATCATGAGCTCCATCTACTCAGGGGCACCCAGGGACCCCTTCCCCCACCACATTTTCAACCTGGGGAACAACACCATCAGCAAAGAATGCACCACCATCTTCAACACCTCCATCCCCTCTGCTACCTTTCCAGAGGAATAAAAACATGTGGAAGTCAAACCACTCCTTAAAAAACCATTCACAGACCTGAAAGATCTCAGGAACTACCAGTACATCTCCTTGCTCCTATTCCCTGCCAACGTGCTGGAAAAAGCCATCAACCTCCAACTAACCAACTAGAGAACAACAACCTCTGTGACCCCTCCCAATCTGGTTTCTGCTCAAATGACAGCACATAAACCGCCCTAATCACAGCCACGATGACCTCAGGACTCTCCTAGACCAGGGAGAAACTCCCACCCTGATCCTCCTCAACCTTTCGGCAGCTTTTGACACCGTATCCCACTACACCCTCCTAAAAAGGCACTCTCAGATGAGGATTCAAGGGGACACTCTCAAGTGGATAGCATCCTTCCTCCCTGGAAGAACCTAGAGCGTCCACCTTCCACTCTACACCTCGGGCCTGAGAACATCATCTGTGGCGTCCCCTAAAGGTCCTCCCTCAGCTCTACCCTATTCAACACCTATGGGACCCGACTGGCCATCTTGGTTCTAAGGCCTGGGTGGTGAACTCTGCTCCATTCACTGAGTTTGTGGAGTTTTTCGCACTCCGCAGAACTCGCGGAGTTCAGAAAAACTCCGCAGGATCAGACATTTTCTTCCAAACTGCCAAACAAGAGCACAGCACCCTAAAAATGCTCCTGCTGACCTTGAACCTCAGGTAACGTCACATGAAAGTAGGTGTCCTGTAGGTCTCAGGCAACCATTGATTCCTCTAGACCCAGAACAGACAGAAAATGGGACAGTGTGAGCATTATACATTTTTACCTTCTGCAGGAAGGCATTCAGAGGACGATGATCCAAAATATGACTAAGACCTCCGTCTTTCTTCAACACGAGGAAATCTCAAGAGTAACAGCCATCCCTACTTTCAAGGCTGGCACCCTCTAAATGGCCCTTTCGGCCAGTAGAACTGAACATCTTGCAGCAAGATGGATAGGTGCCCCTCTGAAAACTGCTGTGATATGCTAGCAAGTTGAGGTGGGGCGAAAAGGAATGGAAGGAGGTACACCTACTGGATGATCTGGAGGACCCAACTGTCAGATGTAATGTCCTGCCACCTTGAAAGAAAATGTCTGATCCTGCTTGATGTCTGTGCACTGCTAAGGGCAAATTAAAGTAGCTTGGAGGCTAATGCAGCAGGTGCGGAGGGCTGAGTGGAGTGGTGGCCCACAAGGTGTCTGCTTGATCCCCTCCTCCAGCCACGAAAGGACTAGCACAACTGCTGCTGTGGAGGCAGGGCCTGATGGTGTCTATATGTCAGCCCTCTAGAGGAGCCTCAGAAGGGTCGGTGCTGCTGAGGAAACTGCTGAACAGGAGTAGAAAGGTCGAAGAAACGTGCTGTGGCCCTGCTTTCTTTAAAGTGCTGGAGGGCAGAATCAGCCTTTTCCAACAAAGAGTCAGGACACATCGAAGGACATATCCATGCGAAATGTTTGCAATTTCCCAGAAAAGCCAGTGGTTTGCTTTTATGCATGGTGGCGGAGCACCACACTAGTATCCAGGCATGCTTCATGTGGTCAGCAGTATCTAGGCCAGTCCTAATGACATATTTATCAGTGTCTAGGTTGTCTTGAATGGTTTGGGCCCTAGCCTCCTCTGAGACCACCAGCAAGATGTTATTGGCCACATTCCAAAGGGCATGAGTATAGTGGCATAGGAAGCAAACTGCACTGCCTGACCTCACATCCACTTCCCTAATGCCTCAATCCTTTTTGACTCACTGTCTAGAGGGGTAGTGGGGAATGACATTGCTTGCACATGCTTAGACCACCAAACTCTTAGGAGTCAGGAGCTGTGTAAGAAAGTCTGGGACACCCTGAACCGGTGTGAGGTACCTGGCTACCTGCCTGTCCTTGGTGGTCAACAGAAAATCCACCCAAGTACCCATAAGGGTGTCAGTCAGGGGTTCATTAAATGGAAGCAAGAGCTCAGATGATGCTCACCTGGGGGTAAAACCTCAGTAAGGACATTTGTCTTGACTTTAACTGATGGTAACTGTCATCTCATCACTTCCGCAAAAGATACACCCTCCTCCGTTGGTGGGCTAGTGGGTGAAACCAGTTATGTCTAAGGAGGTATTCAGCCCACTGGTCTGCTGTAAGTACATGTATATATTGTTATATCATCCTCATCATCATTATCAGGTTGATCAGAGTCCAAGCCAAAAAGGTAATGAAGTAGCCTTATGGAAGAGGAAGTGTTTTATCTGAATCGCAGCGTACGGGGAATAGATGCGCTGGATTGGGGTCAAGGTGAGGTCAAAACAGATTATGCTTGAAGTCGGACATCGTAGTCAGCAAAGGCTCAACCTCTGGCTCTTGCTACGTCAAGATCAGCATCGGTGGAAAAGGAACCGGTGCAGGTCTTGCAGCCAGATTTGAAGTTTGCACAGTTGGTGTGGGACCTAAGGTGAGTTTGAAGGGCACAGATGGCACTGAAGGTGGATGTGCTGGAGTTAACACAACTGGAGGCCACTACAGATCATTGGGACCTGAAAGCGTGCCATTTGGAGCAAAGAAATGACCAAATATGCTCAACACGGCCTCCTTAAATGCCTTGACCTGTTGCGGTGTCACCAATGGCCTTGGAATTTAGAGCGCAAGGGGACTAGAAGAGGGATCAGCTCCATGATCGGTGATTGGGAGCAAGATGGGTTGGCACCTTGACCCCATCCTGACTTCTCTGTGGGCAGAGCTTGGAAGGGTGGGGCTGAGTCTCACTTTTGACTTATGCTTTTTCTTGGATTTCAATTTAGAATTTGGACACGCTCTCAATGTGGAGCAGGACTTATGCAAAGGCCAGGGCTTCTTCCAGTGTTTGGCAATGTACAGCTTCAATTCACAGGCCCAGATCACGCTCAGGTGCATGAGGGTACACTCTTTGCCCGAGCCCAAACACCAGAGGCACACCTTATGTAGGTCTGTCACCGACATCTGTTCCCAGCAATTAAAGGTATGGCTTAAACCCTGTAGTCTAGGAAAGGGACATCATTCCCTTGCACAGTGGAAAGAATTTTGAAAGGAAATTGTCAACTGATGAAACGGGAGAAGAGCTCTTGATCCTCATTCAAAGGCACAGAAAGAAAAGAACTGATGTCGGTGCACAGTGATGGTGCCTATATGAGCCTACACTCTGAATGAGGTTGACAAGAGGGTGCAAGATGCCACCTGGAGGCATGCAGAAAAACAACTGTAGAAATGTCCAGATCCAGTCTGGCACCTGGGTAATATTCTGAATGTGAGGAATCTCAAGCTAGAGGAATTCCTCAGAAAGGAAATGTTAGGCCTATTGTGTCACAAGTGTTTCAGGAATCAGCAAGACGCAGCCTGGGTACTAATTCTGAACACTCCAATTTAGGCGTTAATAGTGTTAGGATTAAGTTCATTAAAGGGTCAATAAGACCTTTTAAGAGAACGTTTATAACCCACAAACCAAAAAGGACCCCATTTAGTTTCTTGAAGAGATCATCTCTGGTCGATAAACCAATCAACTGCAATAGCCCCATCTAGGCTGTGATTTTTGCCAGGCCCTGACAATATCCCACATAACTCACATATACTAGTACTTTGGGTCATTGCTAATAGTATGTAGAAAATTGAATATTTGCACTAAACCAACAGCATATATTGTAGAGAAGTCATTCTACTGCAAATTCCCTCACCATTTTGCCTGCCCTGCATCCTAATTTTTGGATTCCACTGAGGATAAAGACATATTGCAATATCACATGAGCTTAATTACTGCATTCGGATCACTGTGCTACACTAACCTTTTGCAATACTCATAGACTCAGTAGTCACCAAACTCAGTTTTTTAGATCAAGTTACTGTACTCAACTTTGCTCTACTGCAATGTTCAACACCCTATTCATCAATTCTTCTACTTTGTAAGGGACTTGCATGCATTTCAATGTTTTTTCAAGTGCTGGAGCACAATTTGGTAACTGCACACATACTGCCCTCTAAGTGCTTACACTCTTACTCAGCTTTTCTGATGGTCTTATGTTACTCTGTGATAGTATTATGTTTATGGTACTCCTGTAGTGCTCTCTACGCTGGTATTCTAGGGGTGCCCAAAACTGTAACCTTTGCAGCTCTGACAGTGGTCGCACTGTGGTGTCTTGTTTAATCTTTTACCACAGCCTTGTAGGGAAGCACTAACAGCTTAGTGGGCCATATTTATACTACAAGATTAAAAAATCTTATGTAGGAGTTCTGTTGGGGTGGATTTTCCTGTCCTTGAAGATCTTCATGTGATCCACATACGGGGTCCTCCACTGGTCATATGGAACTTTGGTTGTCGACTGAAAGCGTATGAACGGAACTAGCATTGGCAATATATCTCAAATACAGTGAAACCAATTTGGCTGCACAATAGCGACAGAGAGGTTGGTGCCCAAATTGTGAAGGTGTATCAGCAAAATTTAGTCAGGTTACAAATAACCATCATATAGTAAAATCAATGTATCCAAAAGGAGATGATATCCATATAATTATGCAGTCTGAATTTGTATATTATAAAGAAGATGCAAAATACAACAAGATACAAATCGCAGGATATAAAGTAAATAGGTTCAATCAATCAATCAATCAGGGAATTGTAAGCGCGCTACTCACCCATGAGGGTCTCAAGGCGCTGAGGGGGGGGGGGGATCCGCAGATCTGTTTAGCTGAAGAGCCAGGTTTTGAGGGTCTTCCTGAAGGTGTTCAGGGAGGGGCGCGTCTGATGTCTGCCGGTAGCTCATTCCAGGTCTTGGCTGCAATGTGGAGAAGGATCTTCCGCCTGCTCTGGCTCTGTGGATGCGCAGGGTTTCGGCCAGTGCGAGGTTGGAAGATCGGAGGTTTCTTTTGGGTACGTGGAAGTTGATTCTGTCATTGAGGTATTTGGGTCCGTTGTTGTGTAGGCATTTGTAGGCGTGAGTGAGGATTTTGAAAGTGACTCTTTTCTCCACGGGGAGCCAGTGGAGACTTCGTAGGTGTTGGCTGATGTGTTCGTGTCGGGGGATGCCGAGGACGAGTCTGGCGGCGGTGTTCTGTATTGTTTGGAGCTTGCGGAGTAGGGACTTGTTGATGCCAGCGTAGAGTGCGTTTCCATAGTCCAGTCTGCTGGTGATGAGTGCGTGGGTGATTGTCTTCCTTGACTCAGGGGGATCCACTTGAAGGTCTTGCGGAGGATGCGGAGGGTGTTGAAGCAGCTGGAGGTGACGGCGTTGACCTGTCGGTTCATGGTGAGTGATGAGTCGAGTACGATGCTGAGGTTCTTGGCGTGGTCTGAGGGGATGGTGGGCTTCCAAGGGCGGTCGGTCACCAGGTGCTGTCCCATGCAGAAGGGGTGGTACCGAGGACGAGGACTTCTGTCTTCTCGGCATTGAGGTTCAGGCAGCTGTTGGTCATCCAGACTGCAACGTCTTGCATTCCTTTCTGGATGTTGAGTTTGGCAGTGGTGGGGTCTTTGGTGAGGGAGAGGATGAGCTGGGTGTCGTCGGCGTAGGATACGATGTTGAGGCCGTGTTGTCGGACGATGGTTGCGAGGGGGGCCATGTAGATGTTGAAGAGGGTGGGGCTCAGTGATGAACCCTGTGGGACTCCACAGGTGATTTTCGTGGGGTCGGAGAGGAAGGGTGGGAGTCTGATCCTTTGGCTTCTTCCGGTGAGGAATGATCGGATCCAGTCCAGGGGTGTTCCTTGTATGCCTGCGTCATGTAGTCTGGCGACTAGTGTGCGGTGGGAGACGGTGTCGAAGGCCGCTGATAGGTCGAGTAGGATGAGGGCTGCAGAGTGGCCTTGGTCCAGGAGGGTGCGGATGTCGTCTGTGGCGGCGAGTAGGGCGGTCTCTGTGCTGTGGTTGCTTCGGAATCCGGATTGGGACGGGTCAAGGACGGCGTTCTCTTCAATGAATCGTGTCAGTTTCCTGTTGACTGTTTTCTCTGCAACTTTGGCTGCGAAGGGGAGGAGTGAGATGGGCCGATAGTTCTTGAGGTCGGTGGGGTCAGCTGTGGGCTTCTTGAGCAGGGGTCTGACTTCTGCGCGCTTCCAGTTGTCTGGGAAGGTGCCTGTTTTGAAGGTGGTGTTGATGGTGCGTTGTAGTTCGGGTGCGATGGCGGCCGCAGCTCTGTGGTAGATGTGAGGGGGGCAGGGGTCGGTGGGGGCCCCCGAGTGGATGCTTTTCATGGTCGAGGCGGTGTCTTCGGCCGTGATCGGTGTCCAGTTGGAGATGGTGGGGTGGCTGGTGTTTCTGGGGGTGGAGGGCCGTCTGTGGCACCTGGTGGATGGTCGATGAAGTTGTCATAGAGGTTTTTGATCTTGAGGTGGAAATAGGTTCCAAGCTTGTCGCAGAGGTCTTGGGATGGTGTGATGTCTGTGGCTTCGCTGCATGGGTTGGTGAATTCCTGAATGACACTGAAACGTTTCTTGGAGTTGGTGGAGTTGACCAGGATTTTGTTGTGGATGAAGTTCCTCTTGGTGGCTCTGATCTGGTTATGGTAGTCCGTCAAGGCGTCCTTGTAGGTGGTGTGGTTTTCGGTTGTCTTGGTGTTTCTCCAGTTCTTCTCCAGGCGTCTGCAGGTGCGTCTGGCTTCTTGGAGAGCGGTGGTGAACCAGGCAGCTTTCTTGGGGCGTTGTCTGTCGGGGTTGCATAACGGGGCGAGCTCGTCTGTCCAGTTGAAGATCCAGGTGTGGAGTTCTCTGGCTGCGTTGTTTGCGTCGCTTGCGTCGGGTGCCCAGGTGTGGTTGTCTCGGGTGAGGGCGGAGTTAAGTTGCTCGTCGGTAACCTTGCTCCAGTTCCTTCGAGGTGGGCGTGGGGCTGGTTTGGGTGCCTTGGGTTTGTTGATGGCGAAGTGTACGCAGTGGTGGTCAGTCCATGGCGGCTGTGTTGTGTGGCTTAATTGGATGCTGTTTCCTGCCGCGAAGATGGGGTCGAGGGTGTGTCCTGCTCTGTGGGTCGGTGTGTTGACGAGTTGTTTAAGTCCGATGCTGGCGAGGTTGTCACGAAGGATAGTGGAGTTGGGGTCGCTGGGGTTGTCGAGGTGGAAGTTCATGTCTCCAATGAGTATGTAGTTTGCTGAGGCGATGGCGTGGGGTGCGATGAAGTCGGTGATGGTGGTGGCGAAGGGTGTTCGGGGGCCAGGGGGTCTGTAGATGAGGGTTCCTCGGATTGTGGCTTTGGGGGTGGTCTGGATCTGGAAGTGCAGGTGTTCGGCAGAGGGGAAGGTTTCGCTGGAGGTGGTGAGGCGGAGGGTGCTCTTGTGGGCGATGGCGAGGCCCCCTCCTGGGTGGTCGGGGCGGTCTTTCCTCTGGATCTTGTATCCGTCTGGGATGGCGGTGCTGATGTCGGGGGAGGAGGATGCGTTGGTCCAGGTATCTGTGAAGAAGGCGATGTCGGGCGAGAGAGAGTCGAGTAGGTTCCAGATTTCCATGGCGTGTTTGCGTACGGAGCGTACGTTGAGGAGTCTGCATTTTAGGGTGTCCCCAGTGCTGGCGTCGGCGGTGTTGGAGGCCGGGGTGGCGTTGAGGGTCTGGCGGCAGTGGAGGCATGAGAACTGGCCGTGGGTCATGTTCGGCGAGGCCTGTTGGCATTCTCTAAGTCTTCCAGGGTTGAGTCCGAGGAGGGTGGTGGTGTCGTAGCGATGGGTAGTGGGAGGTCCAGAGTTCCTGGCGCTGGCCGCGGTCGGGTCACGGACGGGCGCAGACGGGCTTGCCTTTGGCACGCCGGCGGCATGACCGCTCAGCGGCCGCCATTAAGTAGGGAAGGTGGGAGGGAGGAGAGGCTGGGAGGCGGGAGTGGGGGAATTCCGGAGGGGAATTCCGGGGGGGGAATTCTGGGGGGGAGGGGCTACAGCAGCAGCAGCGGCAAAAGGCGAAAGGAACAGGCAGGCACGAGAAAATAAAAACAGTGGTGGAATTAGAGCAAGACACAGATGGGCACAATAACAGTGGCACAACAGGGAAAAATTAAGAAAAACGGCTGAGAAAGGTACGGTGGTTGCAGGCAATCTGGTCCCAGTTGGAGCGGGCAGCAGGCGCAGGAGCGGGCAGGAGCCTCGAACCTCCCAAGGAGGAGGTCGGGGTCTGGAGGCAAGAGAAGGCACAACGGAGCTGCGGGGAGAGTGGAGAAGGAACTTCTCTAATGTCATGCACTCACCTGGTCCCAACAGCGGAGACGATACTGGAGCCGATGTTGGACCGCCTACTGCTCCCAAGGACAGCAAATGCCTAGGAATAAAAATCTTAGAACACACACTGTACCCCAGAGGGAAGGAGGGTTGGGATAAAATAAGAAAAGAGAGACTTGCGGTATTGGATCTGCTCTGCAGCTGTGTGACACTGTGTAACTGGATCTGTCACTTCTGGGACCTTCTATGTTTGTGAGGTAGCTGTGCCCGGGACCAGTACTTCTGTTTTTGCGATGACATATTGAAATAATAAGAGCAGGCCATTACCATCAATACACTAACAGGTCTCTAAATACAGAGACCATACATTGAATTCAGTGACATGCACTTACAGGCTTCATCAGAAGCATGACATGAGAGCAGAATAATCAAAATCACAAATTGGAGTTTGGGACACTCCCAAGGATTAAACTCGAAAAACTGAATTTTGGTACAAGGTTCATACATTTATCAAAAACTCTGAAGTGTTTTCTATAAGCACTACTTTTTATCAGAGAAACACAGAGCTCAAGTCTTTAATCCTTGCACAATACAGTTCTAGTGCCAAGGTTTCAGGAAGGGTTAGGAGGATAAACACACAAGAAGCACTGGAGTAAATCACAGAGAGGACATGGAGGAAAAGTCTATAGTCTTTGAAGAGGGGGATACTCGGTCCTGTTTACAACTATAGGAGGTTTAGTGCGCACTAACCTGATATCAAGTACTTAGCCTAATTCTTCCACTTGACTGAAGTTCGAAGAAGATCTTGAGGGTCACAGGGAGTCCGGGGTAGCTGTGCAGGAGGGAGCGAGGAGGAAGAAGTCAAGGGAACTGGTGCCACAGAAACCACTCATTTGGATGCACTTAAGGAGCCTGGAACCCTTTTTGGTTCTGGCAGGATTTTCAGGTGAGTGGGAAGGGTGAAGCTTGTTTCGCAACAATGACATTTAGCACATTTTGCTTGAGCACCCGTATGGGATAAGGTTCTCAGAAATAGATTTGCTTACACTTACACTTCTTCGTAGACATATTATCAGGCCCTTGAACCTTATCAAGTTCACTGTGCAAAATGTTATTTGTTGTTCATTTGGTAACAGCTCTGCAAGGGTAGCATAAAGAGGATGGATGAAGTTTAGTATTAAAACTGTCCTATCCCTTTTGTTTAGGCAAAGGAGAATTCTCGATGGGATTATCAAGGTCGCTCCCATGCCAGAATTCCAGCCCAGCTGAATCCCGTTGCATTCCTGGGAGGGACGGTGGCCTGCTCCTCACCAAGACGGGCTCCCAGATGACACATACCCTCAGGTAAATGGGGAGTTAGACCACTCTAGGGTATTCTGGCATATCTGAACCCCCTATCCCTATTAGGATAGGAAGCGCTAGGTAGGAGTATAGATACAATTATATGTATTCATATCATCTATGTAACAGCACAATGGTTAAACTATTCATCTTCTTTACCATTATCATAATGCCTATTACTCTGTTTTGTTTCCTTATATTAATCATCACAGTGCACCCATTTTACACAAGAATCCTATTGCTTCAAAAAACATTTTGAATTGCGAATTTGTGTATTTCTTCTGTCTCCATTTGGGAATGCCTAAGTTACTAACGAAAGGGTGAGATTTGTTTCCACGATTTCCTTGAGGGATCAGGGTTGTTATGTTCTGAGGTTGCACATACCATCCGGTACATTGTAAGGTTAGAGGTCCAGATGGTGCATTGTGAGCTAGCCAGGATTAGATGAACATATTCTGATGGTATGCACTGACTCAGTCCCATATAGTTTTGACGCTTATTTTGCCCAATCGCACAGTCTTACTGAAATAGTAGGAACCGTACGGCAGCAGACTTTAGGCCCTTTACAAAAGTGTGAATAGTTAGAAAAATTTATTTTTAATGCTCTATTTATTTTTTTAAAAAGGTAACGGAGTAACGCAGTACCTTTTGAAATGAAAAAAAAAACTTGGGCCTGATTCACAAAGGGCGGTTGTTGAGGAGTCTCTGCACTTGGGTCGGAATCTTCACAGTGAGAATTCGAATCACTGACTAAATATCGAAGGTCACAATATCGACCTACAAAAATATCGCAGCAAAAATATCGAAGACAAGAATATCGACATCCTATCTACATTAAGGTAAGTACAAAAATATTGGAAAAAAAATATCGATGTCAAAAATATCTTTGTTAAAAATATCGTTTTTAATTTAAGTAAAAAAAATATTGTAAAATAAAGTAAATAATACATATAATTAAAAGAAACATAGTTACAAATATTTTAAAATGCTTAAAACTTATAAGTAATATATATAATTTAAAAATACATTAAACATATACATATAATATATAATATATATACTTACTTATTAATATGTTTTAATATTTATTTTAATAAATTATAAATTGTTTAATTTATTTTGTATGAATTATAAATACATCTATACACATAAAACAATAATATAAATAAAAATTAAATAAATATATGTAACAAATAAAAAAAAAAAAAATCTTTTAAATCTTTTTTAAAATAATTATACAGTACATTAGCTAAAAGAATACAAAATATTAGATAGCGGAGGAAATAAAATTACTATTCCAACTGCAGTAACTGCAACAGTACGAAAAGTGTTGGATAGCGTAGGGGTAAAAATTACTATTCCCACTCCAGTGAGTGCAACAGTAGGGAAAGTGTTGGATAGCGTAGGGGTTAAAATTACTATTCCCACTCCAGTGAGTGCAACAGTAGGGAGAGTGTTGGCTAGCGTAGGGGTAAAAATTACTATTCCCACTCCAGTGAGTGCAACAGTAGGGAAAGTGTTGGATAGCGTAGGGGTTAAAATTACTATTCCCACTCCAGTGAGTGCAACAGTAGGGAAAGTGTTGGATAGCGTAGGGGTAAAAATGACTATTCCCACTCCAGTGAGTGCAACAGTAGGGAGAGTGTTGGATAGCATAGGGGTAAAAATTACTATTCCCACTCCAGTGAGTGCAACAGTAGGGAAAGTGTTGGATAGCGTAGGGGTAAAAATTACTATTCCCACTCCAGTGAGTGCAACAGTAGGGAAAGTGTTGGATAGCGGAGGGGTAAAAATTACTATTCCCACTCCAGTGAGTGCAACAGTAGGGAAAGTGTTGGAAAGTGTTGGATAGAGTAGGGGTAAAAATTACTATTCCCACTCCAGTGAGTGCAACAGTAGGGAAAGTGTTGGATAGCGTAGGGGTAAAAATTAATATTCCCACTCCAGTGAGTGCAACAGTAGGGAAAGTGTTGGATCACGTAGGGGTTAAATTAACATACTTATAAATTAAATAAATAACATATTAATAATTATTTAACAAAATTATTATTAATAAATACCTATTAGATTAAATTAATATTTACTTAAATAACATTAAATTACATCCCACCCTATTCCCCTATAAACACACAACACGCTACACATAAAAAAATAACCCAATTAATGTAATTATCAATTAATCAATTAATAAAAATTTATTACCAATTAATAATTAATTAACAATAAATTAATTAACAATAACAATAAATAAATAAATAAAAAATTAATTATCATTAATTAATTTTTTTTTTAACCAATTAATAAAAATTAATTACCGATTAATAATTAATTAACAATAAATTAATAATCAATAACAATAAATATACAAATATTAACTAATTAATTATATTTAAATTACTTCCCACCCTATTCCCCTATAAACCCACAACCCGCTACACATTAAGAATAACATAATTAATTTAATTACCAATTAATCAATAAATTAAAATTAATTACCAATTAATTAATTTACAATAAACTAATTAACAATAACAATAAATAAAAATTAATAATAAATTAATTATAATTAATATAATTATAAATTAACCAATTAATATAAATTAATTACCAATTAATAATTCATTAATAATATATTAACAATCAATAACAATAAATAAAAACATATTAATTAATTAATTATAATTAAATTACTTCCCACCCTATTCCCGTATAAACCCACAACCCGCTCTGATACTAAAACGCAAAATTTCCTTTAAAAAAAATTACTATTTTCTAAACATTTAATACATATATTTAAAAATAATGAAAAAACTTTAAAAATAATGTTAAACATACATATAATATACATAACACTAAAAAAAAAATCGATATTATTTATAACTATATTTTTGCTAACGATATTAATTACTTCGATATTACTTACTTCGATATTAAAAAAATCGATATTACTTACCTTAAAGTCGATATTCTGGTCAACGATATTCTTGACTTCGATATTCTGTCCCTATGATATTAAAAACTCGATATTAGTGTAGGTTGATATTTAAAATTCGATATTTTGACTGCGCACAGAGAATTCACATTACAAAGTGCTGAGACGCCCTCACATGTGCGGAGGCCCTTTCTGAATCAGACCCAAAGGATTTATGATAAAACAATAATAAAATGTAGTACTTCTGTACTTCATGACCTTTTTAAAAAATATATAGAACAATTAAAATACTTTTCCCTAACTATTCACACTTTGGTAAAGTGCTTCATTTCTTCCTATTGGTTAAAAACCTTGTAGTGAGGTATATCTCAAGTAAAAATCAAGAAGCCAGCCATTCTGTCACTACATCTGTCTATAAAGTCAATGGAAAACACAAAAGAAATTCCATGACATGCCATACCACTATACAACAAGCCACTTAACTCATCGACAGGCCACTGCACTGTATGACACGCCCCTCCACTGTACGACATGTGCTCCACTGTACGACATTCCACTGCACTGTATGCCACTCCACTCTATGTACCTCCAATGTAAGAGACTATAATACACGCCACTCTATGCCATAGCACTCTACTCTACTGTACGACACGCCACTCAACTCCCCGATACCTACTGAAATTAAACCCAAAAAATGTATATATGACAAAAGTCACTCTACGACACACCACTTCACTACACTCTATGACACACCACTCCACTTTATGGCATTGCACTTCACTCTATAGCATGCCACTCCACACTACGACACTCCACTCCACTCTACCACACCCAAGCTGCTCCACTCTATGACATGCCACTGCACTGTACGACACACCTCTCACTTATACATCACTTCAGTCTATGACACTCCACTCTACGCCACTCCTCTCTACCCCACAGCACTCCTCGCCACTCCACGCTTCATCACTCTATGCTATGGTACTGTACACCACGACACTCTACGCAATGCTATTCTACATCACAACATTGTACTCCACAACACTCCATGAGACTACCCTCTATGAGACTCCACTCTATAGCACTCCACTCTTTGCAACGTCACTCTACTCCACTCTACGCCACTGGGTTCTATGGCACTCTACACAACTCCCTCTATGCCACTCCATGGCACTTTACTCCGCTGTCCTCTATGACACGCTACACCACTCTACTCCACTACTCCACTCTATGCCACTTCACTCTAACATACTGTACCACATGCCACTCTATGACACGCCACTCCACTGTACTCCACTCTACGCCATTTCACTCTACAACAATCTAATGCACACTATGTTCATTCATTATTCAGCAATCTACTCCACTCTGCAACACTATATGACATGCCATGACATGCCACTCTACTCTTCTCTACAACATGCCAATACACTACATGCCACTGCACTCTCCAATACTCTACTCCACTCTATGCCCCTACACACAGCGCCACTCTACTCCACCCTACGACATTGTGTGACATTCAACTCCACTCTGTGACACAGCACTCCACTGTATAACACGGCACTCCACTATGCAGCCAACTACTCCACTGTACAGCACTCCACTCTACGACACTCCACTCCACTCTACGACACTCCACGCCACTCCACTCTACGACATGCCGCTACACTGTACATCATTCCACTTTACACCCTTCCACTCTAAGACACTGTACGACACGCCACTCAGTGATACACCACTCCACTCTACTCTACAACACGCCACTCCACTTTGTGGCACTCCACTATA
Source organism: Calotriton arnoldi (assembly GCA_963921515.1). Lineage (NCBI taxonomy): Eukaryota > Metazoa > Chordata > Amphibia > Caudata > Salamandridae > Calotriton > Calotriton arnoldi. The sequence continues at coordinate 705,793 of CAWUFW010004574.1, forward strand.
CTCTATGCCACTCTGCTCTACTCTACACCCCTCTACTCTGCAACAGTCTACTTCACTCTAAGCCTCTCTATAACAATATACTCCAATTTATGACACTCTGCACAACTCCTTCTACACCAATCCATGCCACTTTACTCCACTGTATTCTAGGACACACTACTCTACTCAACTCTACTCCACTACTCTATTCCACTCTATGCCACTCCACTCTATGCCCCTCTACTCTAAGACACTCTACATCACTCTACTCTATGACATTAAACTCTATGACACTTTCCTCCATTCTATGGCACTCTACTTGATGACACTCCACTTGATGACACTCTACTCCACCGTGCGACACTACTCCACTGTACGACACTCTACGCCCCTGCACTCTACGACACTGTACTCCACTTTATGCTATTCCACTCTACAACACTCTACACTCTATGGCACTGTACAACACTTTGCTCCACCCTATGACACTCTACAACACTGTACTAATTTCTGGAACATTCTACTCAACTCCCTTTACTCCTCTCCATACCACTTTACTCCACTGTACTCTATGAGTCACTACCCCAATTTACCTCTACTGTGCACACTGTTATTCTAATTGATGTAAATTGAGATGTCATGAGTGTTGCTATGAATGCCATATTTAATGTGGTATAAGTGATGTAATATGAAAGGGTATAAACTGTGCATGGGGAAGACGCAAATCATTGTTAATGTAGTGTGGCTAGCAAGTTAAGTGTGGCTGCTGTTTTACTGCGTCTCTGATTAACTCACTGCTCCGGGAGTAATTGGCCTCTATTACTGGCTGAACAAATCCTTCGTTCAATACCTTCCTAGAAGTTCCCACTTCTGGCCCATCGGGGCTGCTTAGAGGACATGACGCTTCCTTGACTGTGCTAATCTGCCACTAGTCGAAAGTAACTCTAACACACCAGTGACCATTCTACGTCACTCATAATCCAGTTGCTGCACTTCCCAGTGGTCAATTAACTAATGGATGAGACCACTTCAAATACATAGCAATACCCAGGTTCATCATAGTCCTGGTGAGATCCTAGTATCTAGATAAAGGGTCGAAACGCCATCGACAAATTAAAAAAGACAGACTTGACCTTTGTTCAAATGACACATTGAGAATTTCCCTCTGTGTCTTTCATTGTATCAAACAGATTTGTCTGTCTTATTGATAAAATAACCAATATACCATATATGCTTTTACAATTGACCACCATGTACTTTCTGGTTTTGGTTTTCCTTACACTTGGGGTTCTTCTCTTCTTTTCTTCCATTTTTCATAAAATCTCTCATACCCACATTTTTGCTAACACTAAGAGGGCCCGATTCACAAAGGTAAAGTGAGAAGAAAGTCTAACTTTACGACTTTTGGTATTCAGAAAGGCATTTACTACACGTAAATGCCCTTTGTGAATACCAAAAGGTGAACTTTATGGTTTTCGGTATTCACAAAGGGCATTTATGAGTAGTAAATGCTCTTTGTGAATACCCAAAGTTAGAAAGTTAGACTTTCCTCTCACTTTACCTTTGTGAATTGGGCCCAGAGTGTTTATTGCTTTGTGAATGAAATAAAATTTGATTCTGCTGAATCGTATTCAACTACAAGATACTGGCTGTTTTCTTTCTTTTGAATCAAATGTCTGCATAGATTAAGGGGCCGATTCCGATCTCGGCCGGTAGGGCACCGAATCGGATTCGGCTTAACCGGATCCGATTCGGAGGCCTCTTTCCCGACCGATTCATACGTGCGTCCGGCCGAGCGAGTACGATGCGAGCGCACGCGAAATCACCGACCGACTTGTTCGCGGGTCCGAAGCGCTCCGACCGACTCGCACGGACACGACTCGCACCGCGCGATGGAGACGTTCCCCGGCCGGGCAAGTACGATGCGCGCCGTGAGCAGTCCGACCGACTCGCGCAGTCCGGCTCAAAAGAGCAGTCGGAGCCGCACTTTGGGGGTCCGTGTCTGACCCCCCTGTACACGTAGCCGCGCGAGTCGCACACAGGGGGGACCCATGGGTCCCCCCTACCTGTGCATGTACGCCGCGAGTCGCTTCGAGGCATACCCGCTGTAGGGGGCGCCCTTGTTCGCCTCGCACCCATTGGGTCAATGGGAGCCCGCGTACGCGTTGTACGTCCGGCTCCCATTGACTTCAATGGGAGTCCGACCGACTCGAGTACGATTGCATGCGTGCGCATCGTACTCGTTCGGTCGGACTGCCAGAGTCCGATTCGGTCGGAAATCTCTCCGGGTCCGGCTCGGTCGGAGAGATTTCCGGCCTGAATCGGAATCGGCCCCTAAGTCTAAAACTGATTTTTGCCTGTCAAAAAAAAGAACTTTAAATGTTGGTTTAGATTAAATCTACACAGAAAATTCTGTGTCATCTTATTTTGGCACACAAATGAGTTCCATGTGAACTCTTGTTCCAAGGCAGAAATTATAACTCAAAGTAATAACTATAAATTTAGAATTTCTAATCTTTGAGTAGTTTAATTTGACTTTGTGTACAAATAATTAACAAGGTTTTCCTAACTATAACTTAGGGCCTGATTTAGATCTTGGCGGATCGGGCACCACTGTCGCTTTTTCAACGGTCTTCCCGCCCTCCGACTTGGCGGTCTGCCCACTCTATTTAGATGCTGGCGATTCAACAGATTAAAGACTGTCAGAGTGCCGTCCATGCCGCCAGGTATTTTCACCTGCGCCGACGGCGCAGGAGGCAAAAGTGGCTATCGGAAGGCAGACCGCCAGTTTTTCCACCAGGCCAATCACAATGTGCCTTTTCGGCGATTTGACTGTGGTGGTAAAACCTCCACAGATGAGTTGGCGAATTGGAAGGAATATAAGGCAGAAACTCACCTTTTCTCACTTTCACACTTCCTCCATGGACCTAATCTACCAAGTCCTACCGCTGCTGCTGCTTGATGACAAACCAAATCAACTCCGTTGTGGCCGGAATCGACAGTAAGCTCCACTTTTACTTTTTACCTTTTGACTTGCCTGTTAACATTTGCACTGGACATGTGCACTTTTAAAGCTCTCTTACAAGCAATAGCATACCAATGTGCAATGCATATGTTTCTAATGTTGACGTTTATGAAATTTAAGTAAATACACCTGAATGATTTCATTGTATTTCTAAATTTGGTGCAAGCTGACTTAAAAAAAATGGACACTTGCACAAAAAAGGATATCAATCGAAAAATGTAAAAGTCACCATACAGGTGTGCCTAAATAAATTTCGAAAATTGTCAAATTAAAAACATATGCATTGCACATCATTGGGATAAGTGCAATATAACATTCTGTAGAAATTGCACTAGACAAGGTGTAACCTCTACCATATTAATTACCTGTCAGTCAAATCAATGTCTGTCCCAAATTTGAATCATTCAACATATTCATCCATGTAACATTTCCCCTTGTCTAGTGCAAGTCCTGTATTATATCCAATTTCAATTGTCACATTATTATATAAGGTGTAATGCATATGTGTTCATTCTTATCAGTAATCAAGGTGAAACAAACACACCTGCAGAAACACTTTATAAAATAAATGTAAACATCTATTTGTTGCTGTAAGTGTCCATTATTATGATGTATGCCTGCACCTAAATTCAAATGACCATCACATACTATTTTAACCAGTGTATGCACTTAACAAAGTAGACATTAAAAATATGTTGCATTTCCTGCCATAATTGGTAAAAAAATATGTACCTCACATTTTAGTTAGAAACATTTCTAGGAATCAAACAATTGCAAAGGAAAAGTAATGCCAGGACAAACTTGGCAAAAAGAAAATTATAGATGTAATTAAACAATGCGATATGTCTCTCAAAATAAATCAAAACCAAATGGCAGTCCATGACTATATAAAAAGGTCCAGTGCACTGTTGTGCTGTGGCACTAAGCTTGCCTCCTAATTCACTGGCAAGGGGAACCTCCTTAGGAAAGGGGATCTAGTGGGCACAGAGCAGGCACCACAATGATCTTACTTGGAAGGGGGTAGTTCGGGTTTGGCGGGGTGGTCTTGGGTGTGGGAGGGGTTGGTTGGGTATTGGAAGGGGTGGCTTTACATTTGGGAGGGGTGGGTTGGGGTTTGGAAGGTGTCAAGGCAAGGACAAAAAGTACATCCTCACAGGGAAAATGGGTAGTATGTTTGGTAGGGAGTTGGGTCAGGGAGGTAGAGGGAGTGGCAGTTGGTGAAGTGCGTGTGTCTGTTGAGGTTGCAGGTGCCTGTGGGTCTGGTGTATGTGGTGTACATTTGGGGGTGTCTCTACCTAGGTGTATGTGGTTTGGGTGAGTGTTGGTGCTTGTATTTTGTGGGTGTGGTTTCTAATGTATGTGTGGATGGGTATGCTGTTGAGTTGCTGGTGTGGTTGTGGTGCAAGTGGAGGTGGTGGTGCATGTGGGTGTGGTGGTGGGTGCGGTGTCTGTGGGCGTGCTGGTGGTGGTGCAAGTGGGTGTGGTGGTGGGTGTGATGTCTGTGGGTGTACTGGTGGTGGTGCATGTGGGTATGGCTGTGGGTGTGGTGTCTGAGGGTGTGCCGACGATGATGCATGTGGGTGTTGTGGTGGGGTGGTGTCTGTGGGTCTGCTGGTGGTGGTTGTGGGGGTGGGAGTGGTGTCCGTGGGTGTGCTGGTGGTGGGTGTTGTGTCAGTATGTTGTTTGGGTATGTACCTGTGTTTTTTGGTGTGTTTGTGTTTATGTGTGGGTGTGCTGCTTGTGTGTGTTGGAGTGGGTGTGTGAAAAGGAGTGAGTGGGCTTTGGACAGGGCTGGGAATAGGGAATTGGGATGGGAAAGGGGCCTGAGTTGAGGCACAAGTTTGGACTAGTTGGGATACTGTGGGGAGTAAAGAGGCTAGGCCTGTAAATGCTCGCTGCAGGCTAGACATAGCACTATGAATGCCTTCCACGTAAGCTACCATTTCTTGCACATTGCAACTAAGCCCCTCAATGGCATGTAGAAGTGCAGTCTGGCCTACATGGATGTTCTGTAGGAGGTCCATAGCCTCCTAACTTAATTTGAAAATATGTTAGCAAACATTTACAACAATTTTTTATTTTTCAATGCAGGCATATGAACCAAGGGAGAGTGAGGAGATGACAGCCTCATGTGTTCCGACCATTTCCAGACCTTGTCACCATGGAAGAACGGGATATTATCAAACAATTCAGATTGACTAGGCAAACTACAGTGGATTTATGTTATCAGCTTGAGCCAGATCTTCTGCCTCACAATAGAAATCCCACATCCATTACACCTATTGTCAATCTCATGGCAGTACTTCATTTTGTGGCCACAGGTTCATTCCAATACACAGTGGCAGTATCTTGTGGTATGTCACGACCAACTTTTCAGTGGTGTGCTACAAGAAGTTCTTTCTTCACTGATGACACACATCAACAACTTCATCCAGTTTCCACAATATGAGGATTTGGTGAACGTGAAAGGAGAGTTTTACTCTTTGGGTCGCCTACAACATGTGGTTTGAGAAATTTATGGCACACATATTGCCTTAGTGCCACCACACGCCAGGGAACAAGTATATCGGAATTGGAAGCACTTCCATTCAGTCAATGTGCAAGTTGTCTGCTTACCTGATTTGTACATCACAAGTGTCTGTGTGCATTTCCCCACGCTCAACCCATGTTACCGTTATAATGCGGAACAGCAGCATACCCCTGAAAATGTCACAACTTGGATGAGAGGACCTGGCTTGTTGGTAAAAACAATCTGTCAATATATGTTGTTTGGCCAATTTCAAGTTTCTAGATCTACAATAATCATATAGGAGACTCAGCTTATCTTAACTGACCATGGTTGTTGGCATCGCTGAGGAATCCAACAAAGCCTGGGGTAGTCTGCTTCAATGAGGCCCATGGAATAACACAGAGCTAGTGGAGTGGGCTTTTGGGCTCCTAAAGGCCAGATTTTGATGTCTGGACAAGACTGGTGGAGCCCTCCTCTACTCACCCGGTAAGGAATGCAAAATCACCATGGCCTGCTGCATGTTACACAACATAGCCCTGCAACGGAACATCCATGCATTGCAGATGAAGAAGACCAATAAGGACCACTGGGTGAGGATGTTGAAATACCAAATGAAGATGATAGTGGTAAAGAGGAAGGAACTGACGTACATCAAGATGTCATTGACAACTTCTTCACATGAGTGTAAGTATATAATTACATGTTATTAAGTGAAATGTTAAACCAAATTCAAATGTAATGAGGTTAAAAATCTGAGCTTGACATTTTTTCAAAAGGCCAAGTAAAGTGACATCCAGGGCAAAGATGTTTGTTGATCAAGGTTTAGACCGATTGACTACTGTGTTCACTTGCATTGTTCATCTCTGACTGTTCTTAGAAAATGTGTCCTCAAATATATTCATTTGTAAGGTCACTATTTTGTAATGTAATTTAATGTACCCTTTTTGTTTTAATCTGTTTTATGACCTTTCACTATGACATCTTCATTTGGACATTTGAAAGTTGTGACACTTGCAGTTATATGCTGCTGTTGCGAAGTACAAAGGGAACTGGGTTGTTCCTGTGGAAGACGCACACAGACTTCGTGCATACATATCTTGTACTGAGACAACTTGCACAGGGATTATATGGAAGTTTTTAAGCTTGCATTTGACTTGTTTGCTGTTGAATGGTGGCACCAAGCCAATATGTGCTGCTTGATTTGTTCTAACCACATGTGGTAGTCAACCAAAAACATAATCATCCCACTTCACATTGGCAAAATGCTAATTTTGTGTTAAGTGTATGAATATATGTTGATGTGTCTCACCATTGTAGAAAGAACTACTTGTAGCACACCACTTAAAGTTGGTTGTGACATTCCCCCAGCTACGGCAACAGTGTATTGAGCACTGCCAAGATTTAGGACTATTGGTGTTATTGTTGTGCAATTCCTATTGTGAGGCAGAAGATCTGGCTCTGTTATGAACCCCAATGTACCCCGATATAGGCCTGGGTAGTTGCACGACCATTTACCTACATTTGTCCTACCATTGTTCTACATAACGGTTCTGGCGCTGACCTTTTACCTAGTTAGGTGCCGCATAAATGTTGTGTGGTTTCTCCGAAAACTAGCCTAATTTATCATGCATGAGGATTCTCAGTATCACAGCAGGATTACCATCTTCTACCTAATAACTCTGTATAAGGGTCACCACTATCTTCATCCTTGGCCGACATGCCCATAAGTACCATGACACATCTAGGTAGAACCCCTGAGGGTAACTTTCGGGTATATAAGCACCACATCTTAGCTGGGCAAAAGAGAGGAGAAGAAGACTTCCACGCTGACACGCTGACACAAGACGTTGAGTTCCCGGCACGCAGACACTCCAGCACGCAGTGGTCTGACATCCCTTTAGGGGTATCCAACTCAAGACCCAGATGCGGTCCTTCTCTCTCTCACATCAGGTAATAGGTTGGCTCTTTCCTAGGGGGATTCGTGGCTATACACCTACATACATGCTGGGTACACTTAGGTACATCTAGTTAGGGTTAGCATCGTAGGAGTACGCATTACTACTGCCTGCATATATTCATTGTTTTAGCACTATGGTAAAATTCTACCTTTTCTTTACTTTGTTGGTGCTTATAACCATATACATATGTTTCTGTCTAATGGTTGGTGCAACACACATATTTTATACTAGAATGACGCTGGTTCAATAAATGCTTATTGAAAACGTCCCCACCGTTTATTCTGTGCATCTCTCTGACACTGAGTGAGCACGAGTGACTGAGTGAAATGGACTGTACTGTTTCCACGATCCCTGAGGGGTCGTGGTTGTCATGTTCAATAGTTGCCAGAAACTATTCGCTCCTTGGTAAGAGGGGATCATAGTGGCACTGTGAGCTAGCTGGTCTACAGACTAACATATCCTTTGGGGGTGTCTGGAATCAGTCTGGACACCAATCCCTTAGATTATGTTGTCTAAACGCGCAGATCCTATATAGATTTATAGGATTACACAACATGGCGCAGCCAAGGTTGATTTGGTTCTTATTTAACAGTCAAATCTGAGCCTTTCTCAGAGACCCCTACTCTCATCTACCCAGAGACATCTGTAGTGGGAAGGGTAAATCCACCGCAGCTGATTAGGTATACCCTACATATTGGCTGTAGGTTTATTCAAGCTTGAAGGATTATAGTTCCCTATATTGTGCAAAAACCTTATATTTTCTATCAACTTCCACCCATAATGTCTCAGGGAGCAAACACTGTGGCTGATGGCAATGCTAGTACTAGTAGAGAGGAAGCTGAGCAGGAAGGTGCTATAAACATTTCAGAAAATTGTAAAAATGCACTTGCTGCAAAATTAGACAATTTTGGTCTCTCAGCATTAGGAGGGACCATAACATTCGTGATTGAGGCACACGAGTCATTCAGGACAGAGGCCTTCTATTAATGGGTGAAATTCCTACCTGCAGATGCACGTACAGATACATTTAATTCTTATACTGCAGATGAAATACCAGAAGAATACTGTCCATACGAGGACATAGAAGTTCTGCTTACGTACTAAGAGCATATAAATTGGTTTAAAGGCGCCCTCCTACACACTACAGAAAAAGTGAGACACGGTTTGCTCAGCAGAGACGGAGCGACTTGGCCGGTCCTAGCTGCTTACACACTGCATCCAGAAATTGACACATTGCCAATAGTAGACTTGCGTCCACTTCACAAAGAAATAATAAACCTTTACTGAAATCTTACACAGTTCGTTATGAGAACACTCACACTTCAACCTACAAGGGTTACTCCAGCAGGTCAATTACAAGGGACTGCAACTAAAATCACCCCACAAACACTGAATGCAGTTATGGAAAGAATGCCCACTAAACGTGAGCAAATGCCATTCTGGATAGCACAGAAAATAGCACAACCAGAGGCTGTGGTTCAACACACAAGCCCACAAAAAAAACACAGAATATTAACAATCTGCTTGCCAATGGGAATAGGTCCCCATATAGAGGACTGTACCACTTGGGGCACAGTTTTTGCTGCCATCTATACTAGGACTCATGGCACCCCTTCAATAGCAGTGATACCAGAAGTATTAAGACAAATACAGAATGAGTACGGGCCAGAACCTACTCTGAACTTAGGGATGAAATTAATAGGCAATTTTTCCCAGGTATCTACAATTATGTTAGCAAACATAAAAGGGGAGGTAGCAGCGGTGGCTATACGCTAACGCCTTAGGGAGTGCACTCCTGCACAACAGGAGCGAGATTTACCTAAATTTATCGAAGACACCTATGCTTCATGAGGTGGAGATAATTTGGGAGCTAGACCTGCAAAACCACAAGTAATGGGTAGTCCAGAAAAGGATAACTCCAAGCAAGCACCTGATTCTTTTAAAAAGAAATGGGATAATAAACAACAAAAGAATATAGAGATTAGATCACAATCACGGGGTGGGTCTCCTCAACAGGAGCCCTCTGACTGGAGGTATAACCTTAGAAATCGTGACAATAATAAAAAACCTGACAAGTATCAGGCTATTGATACATGTTCCTCTCGTTCCTTTCAGGGTTCATCAAAAACTCAGCGAGGGAAGGACGGTCAGAACACAGATAAGAAGAGCGAGCAAAGTCAAGAGATACACGTCGCACTTCAGACTATAATATCATTGATGAGTAAGTGCCTTCTGTGAATACCAAAATGAGTAAGTTACTCAAAATGAGTAAAAACGAGTAAGTTACTCAAAATGAGTAAGTAAGTGCCTTCTGTGAATACCAAAATGAGTAAGTGCCTTCTGTGAATACCAAAATGGTAGTAAGTTTAGGATTTTGTCTTAAGTTAGTTCTGTGAATCGGGCCCATGGATCGCAGATTAGGTTTAATTCTAGCTGCACACGAGGGTCTGAGTTCCGCACACACAGGTATTACTGCGACAGTTTCATTATTGAAGCCACGTTATTGGTGGCCAGGTCTTACAAAACAGACCTAGGGCTTCGTCCTTAAGTGTGACATCTGCCAGCAGATGAAGGGTTCCACCGTGGCACGCCCACCACAGACACCTTGACTGATATCAGACAGACCGCTTGCATGTGTTTATTTGGACCACTGTGGCCCCTTACAATCTGACGGGGCTTACAAGTACATCTTAGTGGCAGTGGATTCATGCTCTAGATTCCTGTGGGTTTGGCCTCAGCGCTCGGCTGACGCCCGAACTGTTATAAAGGATTTGTGAGTCTTCATAAGGACATACGCAATTGGCACATTACATTCTGACTGTGGCCCTGCGTTTACCTCTCAGGCTTACAAAGAAGCTATGGGAAGTTTGGGTGTAGCATTGCAGTACTCCTCTCCGTATCATCCCGAGGGAAATTCGAATGTGTAGAGGAAAAAACGGGACTTAAAGCAATCCTTAACAGCAAGAGTATTAGGCTCGGGTGGCAGTTGGGTCAATCACCTATACCATATAGGATAACTCCAAGCAAGCACCTGATTCTTTTAAAAAGAAATGGGATAATAAACAACAAAAGAATATAGAGATTAGATCACAATCACGGGGTGGGTCTCCTCAACAGGAGCCCTCTGACTGGAGGTATAACCTTAGAAATCGTGACAATAATAAAAAACCTGACAAGTATCAGGCTATTGATACATGTTCCTCTCGTTCCTTTCAGGGTTCATCAAAAACTCAGCGAGGAAGGACGGTCAGAACACAGATAAGAAGAGCGAGCAAAGTCAAGAGATACACGTCGCACTTCAGACTATAATATCATTGATGAGTAAGTGCCTTCTGTGAATACCAAAATGAGTAAGTTACTCAAAATGAGTAAAAACGAGTAAGTTACTCAAAATGAGTAAGTAAGTGCCTTCTGTGAATACCAAAATGAGTAAGTGCCTTCTGTGAATACCAAAATGGTAGTAAGTTTAGGATTTTGTCTTAAGTTAGTTCTGTGAATCGGGCCCATGGATCGCAGATTAGGTTTAATTCTAGCTGCACACGAGGGTCTGAGTTCCGCACACACAGGTATTACTGCGACAGTTTCATTATTGAAGCCACGTTATTGGTGGCCAGAGGGCACTTAATAACATGGCAAGAAGTTCCCTAGAAGGCCGTACTCCATACAAGGTCCTGTTTGGAACGAGATTGTGGGTACCCGACCTCGATTGTGGCAGCACAGTGGCGGATGTAAAAGCATTTGACATCAATGATCGTTTGGCTGTTTAACAGGAACTCAATTAATTCCGGGCACTACAAAGCAACGTCCAAGTAAAATGCACCGCCACTGGGGAAGTAAAAGCAGTTTCGGCAAGACCTGCCTGGGTCCTGAAGATTGGGAACCTGGCCAGAGAAAAGATTGTGGACAAAAAAGAATTTGGGCCATCTTACAGAGCGCCTGTACCTGTCCTGGCTGTCGAAGGAACAAGAACAGTACTTCTACCTCCTCTTGCCGGCAAGAAAGAAAAGAGATTTCTCTCCATTGATCTGATCAAATCACACTATGTGGCCGATGCTGAATAGCAGGCCACGTGGTCTCCTGGGTAGCCGCTGATCTTCTCTCGCTACCATACAGGAAGTTCAGACAGAAAGACTAATAAAGTTTGAAGATTCTACTCTATGAAGTAACAGAGTTGCCAACATTGGAATGGAACTCGTACCAGTCGAAATTGAACAACAACAAAATACAAATGAAACACAGATCTCAATTCGACCTAATACCGACTTCTATGTGAATATATCTCGCAATGAGTCATCTGCCACTTCAACAAAACCTGCTGAGCTACCAAAGAGAGATCGAACAGCGTCTGGCTACTTCATCGATTTTGATACCTTCTCATTTGATCCGAGTGAACCTGAGTCACCGCCAGCTTCTGTTTCCCGCAAACAAAAATTTGTAATATCTAACTTTGGCTGAGAAAGACTTACCTTGTTTCTCCCTGGCTACAGTCCTGGATTGAAATTGGTCTACTGTTCCTAGTCCTCTGGATGGGTGTAGTGACTGTCTTTTTCCTGCTCCTGAATGGACATTATCTCCCAGAACGCTCCGCAGAACAACATGTGAACTTGGTCCTGAAACCACATACATCATCTCATTGTGAACGAAGAGGCATGTCCTTTGTGAACATTACAGCAGTTCCGATTCCTGAAGGAATAGTTTGGGATAGGGTTTCATATGATGTATTTGGTCCCACTGCACTTTTGAAAATACCACATGTATTTAAAATTTCTCTGAATGATATCATCACCTCCAGGACATTCTTTGATGATTGGGACTATGAAACTGTGAATAGTATGCTGTCTGATTTAGAACAATCTGCTGCATTCTCTACAAATGAATTGTATGATGATAGCTCTGATTTTGATACTGTGTATTGTTACCAACATTATGCTCATCATTTCTTGCACAAAACAAGTATCCCACATAATGTTTTCACTTATCATCAATGGGGACATTGCCCAACACCACCGAAAGGTAGTTCATAAAAGTTTGCACAGAAGTTTGCTTATTTTTCTGGGTTTAACACCTCAGACCTGACCTCATATTACTATAAGGTGGCAACTACACCTGCAAAGAAAAATATGCTCACCAACACAAAACAGATATACTCTGCTTCCTTTATTTCCCAGCTGTCTTTACAGGGTTTCGACTTTTGGAGGGACACCATAGACACAAAATCTGTCTGGGGGACTAAAGATTGGCAAGTTCAGGGAACTGATGCCTCATTTAGAGCACGCCTCATACCACAGCAAATTATTTTCCTGAACAAAACCATGCAACAGACTTCTTGTCTTGGACTAGCCAAGATCAAGGACTTGAACATGCCTCGAATTCCCTCACTTACACACTTTGAGGGATGGCAAAACTATACGCAGCATAGTGAGGATACGCTGGATGACATTATACATGAGGGTTCATACAACTCTTCAGACCCCAATTGGAAGGGATGGTTAGTTTGGCCTATCAACACAAATGGGTGTCAATCAAGATTCAAGGGTACCATCAAAGGGTTTAGTATCTATAGGCTGGACCAACGCTATGTACAACAAGAACATCCGGGGGTAGTGACTTCCTACAGTGTTGGGAAGTTGTGCCTAGATTGGCTAAGAACCTCAACACTGTCCCCGGTGAAACAACACTTATACTTACTTTCAGATGACATTGATATAAGGGATTTTTTGCTAGGTCCCTGGAAACCACGTCGTGAATGCTTCTTATACGCTATTTACAACGAAGTATGGAAGATCTCTCAACAGGAAGCTGCGGAGAGATTGCGTGAAATTGATAGGGTTAGCCTAGAAAAGGCTTTGGCAGTGGTCGACAATGGCATGACCACACTAACATCCAGGAATTATTCACTGGGCAACATTGTGTCTTCTGCAATAGATATAATAGAACAGGACCTGTCCATTCTTCAACATGGGCAATCGCAGTTACGATCCATCCTGTTATTAAGCTGGACGCTACAATCATTGTGCTCTGGTCACGTGCCTTGGCATTATAGCAACAGTTCGTCTCTGTTTTCTGCTTATAATTTAACAGAAAGGCAGACAACAATGGCGCAAAGAGATGCAAAGTATAAAATGTTGCACATTGAAAAATTAGACCAATTACCTTTCACCGTGGCTGAGTCATCTTCCACAGAATGGTTAATCCATGGCCATATAACATTGCCAGTGACAACATTCCAATTTCAATATTGTCTTCAGTACCACCAGGTAGGCAGGTATGAAGAGTTGGGTAGGGAATACATCCATGAATCTTGGGAATTACCTTACAGATTCATATGAGAAATGGGGACACTGAAGTCTTTCTCAGAGGTCCAGACTGTGAGAATTCGTTAAGTGGGTCTCTAATTTGTCAGGATATTATGCTTCACGGAGCTTGCAACGCTTTGGTTGCAAACCTATCTTGTCACTTGAAAGGATCCCCAGCTGCCGTGATTCACCCGGTGTTCACACTACTCTCGAATGGGAGTTATTTGATGTTGAATGATCAAGGTTGTTGTGGGATGCTGCCAGGCATCGCATATCTGGTCACAGTAAGTTCCAGGGTTACTTGTTGTATTGTTTCCATAGACACACACAGTCAGGGAGGCGCCGCTATGGCCTTCATTGAATGTTTCCCCTATACCGTTTGATTCTCTGAGCAGACTGAAAGCCATACTTTTACAGAAGGAGTTGGCCTTAGCCTCAGCTCAAGAGACTTATGATCTCCATGTTGCAAAGGGCTTCAGCTGAGATACAGCACTAGTCTGAACTAACTTCCCACTCCATTTCGGGGAAATGGTACACCGTATCTTTAACATCTCTGATACGAGTGGGATAGTACACCTATTTAAGAGCATAGGTTCTGGACTATTGAGCACCTTTCAGACGATCTTTGGAGTTACCCCATCATTCATACACTCCGTATTAGGAAGCGTTTTTGGAGGGCTTCCACTGGTCCTACTCCTTGTAATGGGTATCCTGGTTTTATTTTTCCTGCTATACAATGGACGTCCCAGCTTCCAAAGAGATGGAAAAAGAACTTCTGGTGTGACGATGCCGTGAACCATGGTACTCCATCTGGGCACACCTCGGCTTTGGGAGCTAAGCAAGCATTGGTTTCTGTCATTCAGATAGGTCTGGGTCGACTGCGTCTTGCCTGCACTCCGCTGCCTATTTTGTGGACACAAATGCGTGTTGGACATCTGTCTAACACTTCCATCGGTTGCGCCTCCGGACGTAGATGTACTACTGGACCCATTAAAGGCCTATGTAGTGCAGTGTCCTCAGCGTATTCCAATTGTGATGTCGGCATTCTTAGAGCCCCCATGGGATGCTTCAGCTCCTGTCAGAATGGACACCGGCTATGTACCAGGCTTACAGGCATCAAGTGCTTCCTCAACAACGGCTGTGGGAACCGGAGAATATCACCTTTGCTCCATTGACCTGATCCAAGAGGTGTTATAGGGACCGTCCTCTGTGAAGGCAAGCAACAGTGATGTTGCGTCTCCCGCACAGGACACATAAACATTTGGCTCTCCGTGTGCTGGGAACAATTCGGCCTTTTTCTAACACAACCTAAATTGGAATTCAAAAACATCGTTATTTTGTTTTATTTTTCCTCTTTTGCTCTCACTGAGCACTATGGCTTTCGGCGTGCTCAGTTGGTCTAATAGTATATAGACTCTTTAGAGGACTTATATAGCTTTTTAACTTTTACATCATTTTTTTTTCAAAAACCATGTTTTTAGATGTTTTTATACTCATGTTTTAAATGCTCTTTTAAACAGGCATATTTTAGCATTTTTACTTTGTCGTCCAGTTGGATGAGGAGTGGGTGTTATGAACCCCAGTGTACCCCGATATAGGCCTAGATAGTTGCACGACCTTTTACCTACATTTGTCCTACCATTGTTCTACATAACGGTTCTGGCACTGACCTTTTACCTAGTTAGGTACGGCATAAATGTTGTGTGGTTTTCGCCGAAAGCTAGCCTCATTTATTATGCATGAGAATTCTCAGTATCACAGCAGGATTACCATCTTCTGCATAATACCTCTGTATAAGGGTCACCACTATCGTCATCCTTGGCCGACATGCCCACAAGTACCATGACACATCTAGGTAGAACCCCTGAGGGTACCTTTTTGATATATAAGCACCACGTCTTCGCTGGGCAAAAGAGAGGAGCAAAAGACATCCATGCTGACACGCTGATACGAGACTCTGAGGTCCCTGCATGCAGACACTCCAGCACGCAGTAGTCTGACATCCCTTGCGGGGTGTGCAACTCGAGACCAAGACGGGGTCCTTCATTCTCCCTTATCAGGTAATGTTGTTGGCTCTTTCCTATGGGGATTCTTGGCTATACACCTACATACATGCTAGGTACACTTAGGTACATCTAGTTAGGGTTAGCATCGTAGGAGTACGCATTATTACTGTCATGTATCCATATGGCTGCATATATTCATTGTTTTAGCACTATGGTAAAATTCTACCTTTTCTTTACTTTGTTGGTGCTTATAGCCATATACATATGTTTCTGTCTAATGGTTGTTGCAGCACACATATTTTATACTAGAATGACGCTGGTTCAATAAATGCTCATTGAAAACGTCCCCACCGTTTATTCTGTGTATCTCTTTGAGACTGAGTGAGCATGAGTGACTGAGTGAAAAGTACTGTACTGTTTCCACGATCCCTGAGGGGTCAGGGTTGTCATGTTTGATAGTTGCCAGAAACTATTCGCTCCTTGGTAAGAGGGGATCACAGTGGCACTGTGAGCTAGCTAGTCTACAGACTAACATATCCTTTGGGGGTGTCTGGAATCTGTCTGGACACCAATCCCTTAGTTTATGTTGTCTAAACACGCAGATCCTATATAGATTTATAGGAACTAGATGACAGCTCCAGATGATGAAATAATCCAATTAAACTTTGCCTACTGAATCTGATTCTTTTGAATATATCCCTTTCTTCCATTGTGGCAAGGTTTGGAACTGGAAATGTAAAATGGCACTGGGTATTTGTGTTATGTATGGTTTGTTATGTTTAATAAAAATGTGACAGAACAACCTGTTTTAATTTCAATAAAATATTATTTGATGAGATTTTGGCATTTGTATTTTGTTGTTATGGTAGAAATTAGTGAGAAACATTACCTACTTGCAATTCATTTATGAATATACAATCCTTTGGTTGTTTACATTTTGAAATGTATGATGGAAGGAAAAACAACTGAATGAATGCAGAAAATAACTAAAACACCAGTCCTTGACTTAGTTTTTTTTTGCTTTCATTAAACAGAAGCAAATAAAACTAAAACTGGATGTAGACCGAAAAGCAAACAAAATAAGAAGAAGTCAGTCATGGTGAACGAAACCATAATTGTTGAGTCAAAATTGTTTGCAGTCCAATGTCCAAAATACAACTGGTCTCAGAAAGGTAAATGTGACCATAACATAGTCCACAGAGGCAATGGTAGTCACACAATGGAGGAAATTAGGATCTGTGTCTCTTGGTGGGGTTGGGTGTGGTGGTCTTGCCATCCTCTCCTGGTGGTCCGAATGAGCGTTTGCTCCTGTGGGGTGCTGGTGGATCCACAGTTGCAGGGACTGAGGTGGGTGCAGGTGTTGCCTCTTGTGGCAGGGCCTCCCTTTCTGTGGCTGAGGCAGATATAGTTGAGCCAGATGTAGTCTGACCACAGCAAGGGGAAGATGGTTCTGGAAAAGCCCTGCAAATATGGGTGTAAATGTACTGCAGCACCCCAGTCAGGGAGCCCAAAGTGGAGTTGAGGTTCTCCATCTGTACATAGTACTCCCTCTGCAACTGCTTCATGTCCCTGAGCTCTGTGAGGCCATGGTCCATCATGGCTTGGGACTGATGTAGAGATCCCAGGACTTGATTTATGGTGGCCTGGGTGACAGTGATCCCAGTGGCCTCACTATGCTGGCCCTTAGAATCCTTCTCACGACCCCTAACTCCACTACCCTGTGACCTTGACCCAGTGTGCCCCATCACACTGGTTCCTGGCTGAACTGTAGCTTGTGGTGACGGGATAGAAACATCAGCCAGGACTGGGAGCATAAGATTGGGGTGACGGTGGTATGGACACAGAAAGTGGAGGTATCCATTGGCTGAGGTGTGGTAACAGCTGGTGTGGGAGGTGTAGTTGTGGGCTGAATGAGACTCACTGGAGCCGTCTGCCCAGCCAGAACAGATGGACCAGGCTGCTCTGGACTTTTAAGAGTGGAGTCCTCCCTAGAGGCTTGATCTTGAGCTGGAGTGGAGGTCTCCTCAGTGGTAGCTGTTTAGCCATGCCTTCTGGCTGTTGGACCTATTATGAATGAAAACAATAATAACCTTCTGTAAAAGTGTGGATTGGACATCTAATGAGTTTTGAGCAAAAAAATGAATCAACCTAAAAGGGAAAAGGGATTGAATATCATGATTGGACCTTTTTGTAGAACTGTAATTATTTACACAAACAGTTTATATTTCATACACAACTGCTTCAAATAAACAGGTAAGAAGATATCCTGAAATGAAGAAAATACATTAGAACATGAAATGTACCAAACACAACTCAGTAGAGAGGAGCAATGTGAAATTAACCATTCCAAGGCCTAGCAGGCTAAGAAACAGACATTTACACAACCTAGAGGGATGTTTAGCATTAGTCATCATATAAACAGTGCAGAGTTAAGTTTTCATGTATGCCACTTATATTCAAAATGCTAATTTACATGCATAACATTTTTTAGGTCAGCAAACTTTGATTTGCGAAACTATTGACATCAGTTTAATTATATGACAAGTAAGGGGCAACATACAAAAATCAACACAAACAATTTACAAAAGAGAGCATTAAATAGTGATTGATCAATACATGACACTTTACAATATGTGAAAATATGTTAGAAAAGGGGGAACGAGTAAATTTAAATGGCATATTTTTTTCCCTCAACTGAAACAAGGCAGCATGGTAGTTGTATTTATTTCAATGAAACATTCACAACACATACATAATTGGAACTTGAACATACCTTGTGGAACTCTGGAGTAAAAAGAGAACAGACATTTACTATGTGAAACACATATATGTTATTTGTTATTTTGAGTACAAACACTTACAAGCACCATGATATCATATGAAATGTGATGGCTATTGAAACCTGTTATATTAAATACAACTCAATACATTCAAACAAACAAGATGTTACTGATATATTTAGGTTTCTATGTAAAAAGAGAATATGTATAGAACACATTAGCAACAGCTAACTTCAAAGCAAACAGGACATTTAGGTTTAGTGACACATTGAAAAATATAACTGACCGGTCTCCACTCCACCATGGATTCCTGTCGGGCCTTCAGGATGTAGGATCTGCAAGACCTTCTCCTCCCAGGGATACAGTTGTAAGGGGTGGCTGGGAGAACCACCACCAGTCCTCTGGGCCTTCAAGTGAGAATTGGAGGCCAGGGAGTGTACTCTCCCCCGCAAGTCATTCCACCACTTCACTCTGTCAACTATTCTGGCTCACATTTGCCTTTTCTGAGATAGGGGTGTATTTTTGACTTGGGCTCCAAACAATTGTGGCCACCATGCCAGACAACTCTCTCTCAGTAAAACATGGATTTTTGGTCTCTGACATTACGAAATTATAAACTTAAATGATGGTCATGACACAGAAGATAATTAATAACAAAAGAGACAAAATAAACAAGTAACACAGAAAGCAAGACAAAAACCTGACTTGAGGAGTGATAAATCGCAGTGGGACAAGGTTGTGCTGCTGTGGAATGGCAAAGGATCATGGTCTGAAATGGAGTGTGTTTTATAGTGTGGTATGCAGGTGCACACAATTAGCTAAAACATATCAGGTGTGTGATGCTGCATCCAGCCTACAGCCTCAGGAATAGTTCAATGTTGACCGCAACCATGGCGGAATCACTCCATCAGCAACCCGCTGGTACAACACTGCCAGCACAACTGTGAAATCTAAATAGTCTCGGCGCCGCCCTGCCAGCGACGGAGTACTATTCGCCAGCATAGATGTCTGCTGCGTCGGCAATGGTGACCCGTGTATGCAGTGGTAAACACTGTCGACCCGGATGGAGATTCAGCCAGCATACTTCTAAATAGGACAGGAGTACCGCCATCAGCTCGACATAGTATTTTCAAACCACCGCCGCAGTGGGACGGCGTAGTTCTGCCAAGATCTAAATCAGGCCCTTAGCCTTCACCTTTGATTTAATCATTGAACATCCCTTCAATAAGCAAATGACACAAACAACAAGGCCTCAGTATAGTGCCAAAAGTCCACTACCAATATTGCTAAGTCAACTACCTCCATCAAAAAATCCCTTCCCAATCGCTTCCTAAGCACCTGTTGCTACTAACTCCTTCAATTTTGTTGACACTTCAGTAAGATTTTTAACAATCTTTCTAATCTCTTTGCTGCTGTCTAGGATGTGCATCATTGTGGAACTTTTAGCATCCGACAGACTCCACCCTCCAATTCTACAAGACGATTGATCTAATAGCTATCAGCTTAGTATCAATAGCTAGTAATTCTCCAGCCGTACTAGTAGCAAGTTTGTCCACTAATGTTAAAAGTTTTCTAATCTTCACATCATTTAAAGTCACACCTTCAGAGGTAAACACAACACCAAAAATATCACCCACTATTTGTGAAACGTTACAACTACGCTTAGCCTAACAGGAAATCCAATAGCTTGGCTATCCAACTGAGCTACACGATAGATCACTTAGATAGCACTAAAGATAACACTAAAGCCATGTAACAGCTTCCCACCCGACTGGCAGGTAATTTGAAGTAAGTATTTGGTCCACGTACATAATAAACTCCAGGAAAAATAGGATAATTCCCTGCAAATATCTGATCTGTGTAACCCAAAACCTCAAACCTATGACAACAGTCCCTCCATCTAACTCTCTTGAAATTCAGTACATTCTCCTCTCTCTTCATGAAGCATGGCTTTACTTTCTGTTTCCAGTCTAAACTCAGCTTTGGCTGTGTTCCCAAATACCTATGTTTTTCTGTTTCCTCGCCCATTTCTCTTTTCTAATATCTCTTTCCATCTCAGTCCTTTCCTCAATAACTGCTCTCCTGTCCTCCAAATCATCAATACATTTCTTTTCAGTCTCGCTCATCAAACAATTTAGGTTCCTTCTATCGGCACAGGCAGTGTCAAGTTTCTTTTGAGACCTAAAGAACTGCCACACAGTTCCCATCTCCTTTGCACTGGAATGGGATGGGGATTCAAATGTTTGTACATGGGCACTTCAGAGAGGACCAGATTATAACTTGAAAAGTAATACTCTAAATGTTCTTGGTGATATTGTAAGCTAAGTATACTGCATGAGATACCATAGGTAATTGGAATGTGATGGTATGTCATGTCCTTTTCTACTGATGAGGGTAAATGAGTGCAGGCATAAGAGTCCTTAGTCTGCATTCAATTCTGATATTCATGCAACAGTTTGAAATACATATTGGAACAGAAATCTTCCTCTAAAGCATCTTTATGCAAAACCTTGAAGTCAAATTCATATTGTGCTACAGGATGTGAAGGACAGGCAGCAGCAGTGGGGTTTGCCTTTCATCAGGACTAGTATAAGCTGGATAATCATTGTTTCTCTAGAATCCAACCTTAAAATAGGAACTGCTGAAAGCAAAATAATGATTACAGCTTGTTAGATTACTTGTGCGAACTGCAAAATTGTATACAATTATCTTCGTGAGTCATCCCTAGCCCTGCTTTTTTCTAAATGACAACCCTACTCTTCTGCTGGAACTTTAACCCTAGGGAATGTTCAGAATTCCACAAAGTTCAGAGTTCATCAAAGTTCAGTTCACATGTACAGTGTGATTTCACTCAATTATTATAATTGAAATCATCCACTTAAAGAAGAGTCCAATCCTTCACAGTGGTAGCACTTATTCACAGTGGTTCTGAATCACTGGTCTCTGTTCACTCAGATCAACAAAGATTGGATCACGTCCACTGTCTGTGTAATATATCCACTCAGGTGCTAAACATCTTCAACTCTGGCTCTCTTGGATCTCCAGACTGCTGGATGCTCATCTTCACTGTCACTCAATCCACTCAAATCAGTCTCCTCTGTGACGGTTTGGCGAATGCATTCCACAGACTAGTTTGGTCTCAGTCTCATATGACTTCTTGGATACCCTTCTCTGCTGTGGCTAACCCTGGTCATATTGCTCAGTCCTTCTCCTGGATCAGAGTTGGTGTTTACTTGTGTGTTAGGCTGGTCACTGTGGTTACTTTTATCTCATTCACCACAGGCTCAGGATTTGTCTCAATGCTACTCTGCGTCACCTCCTGATTTTGCATCACTGGTTGACTCTTGGGAGACTAGATGCTCTTATCACACATCTCTGCTCCTTCCCTGCATTCAGTAGTTTAACTTCAAAACTCAATGGTTAATGTCACCACTTCTTCAGGGCATCTCACTTGCTGGGTATGGGAGGCTTCTATACCCAGTTAGGCAGTTCACCACATTTGGTGGCTGTGTTGGTGACCAGGCTCACCTGAAAAGGGGCACACCAGTGGGGCTCCAAGCATGACTTCATAAACATGAATCTAATTTTCACAAGAATTGCCTGGGCACTGGAATTTCTACATATTTTCTACTCCGGCCAGTCACAAGTCTATTGCTGACCTACTCTTCATCATTGATCCAGCGTGTTACTAGCAACAAGCATTCATACACAAAATACTCACTTGGGCCCATACATTCATACTACGCTAGCAATTTCCGCTGGTGGGTCAGTTGGTACTCTTTATCAAATCCCTGCTACCAATTACCTTCTGATTGAAGAGTAATGACTTACCAATGAATCCTTTGCTAATTGGGAAATTTAAAATGAGTGACATTCCATACAATTCATAATTTCTAAATAATCACAAAGTCAAGAAGTTTTAAAATGTTTATCTAAAGATTTTGCAGAGTAAAATACAAAGCCACATAGTACTTGAATCAAATCTCAAGGAGGAAGCACAACAATGATTTATCGATTAATGACGGTCCCTTAGGAAAAAGAAGATAGAGACAGCAGCGCAACTAAGGTTTGCATTTATATTTACCTAAGTGCGAGAACAAAACCCCTTGGCCAAGGAGTTGGAAATATAGGACCCTGGAAGGATGAAGAGCAAAAGACTCCTCCTGGATCGGGACAGGACCGGTGACCTCTCTACCCACGACGCCTGCGTCGTTCCCCTCTCTGGTACTTCGCTTCTCCTCGATTCTCCCGTTTCTTCCTTCTAATGGATTCCTCCGCCCCCACCTCAGGACCTCTCTGGACAGCGGTTCAGTCTGCAATCGATCAGCTCGTATGTCTGGTCTTCCTAATGCTGAGCAGCATCTGCCTACTAATTAGCTAATTCTATATCTATTATACCCTTCTGCTCCAATGTACCTCCCCTTAATGTTGCTAACTTATGGGGCCACTATTTCTGATTGGACGGGAACAGGGGGTTGATCCTCATACCATATTGATTTTAATTCATTTTCTAAAAGCTCTTTGTTTTAAAATACCGCCCCTCAAATTTAATACATTTGCTTTATTTCCCACCCGTCTTATGACAAAGTTTGTGCCTTTCTCATGTACATTGTTACAATTTTATAAGGACATT
The DNA here is from genome assembly GCA_963921515.1 of Calotriton arnoldi. Lineage (NCBI taxonomy): Eukaryota > Metazoa > Chordata > Amphibia > Caudata > Salamandridae > Calotriton > Calotriton arnoldi. The sequence continues at coordinate 728,979 of CAWUFW010004574.1, forward strand.
CATGAATATGACAATATTGGCCATCAGGTCATGGCCTTGGACGACGTCCAGGTTGACTTCACCCTTTCCGCTCTGGGCAGTCTTTCAAGGAGCATGCGCAGAACCCACGTCATTCGAGTTTTCAGTTCACCAACCCCAGGCCCAACATTTACGAACTAATAAAGTCAAAGAAGAAAATATTAAAATCACAAATAAAATGTTTCACTGTATACCCACTCTGTCTATTCTATTCCCATTTACTTATAAACTTATCCCCGCATTAATAGCGTTAGAATATTACAGTTTAAACAAAACATAAGAGCAAGCTGTAGCATGTGAGAACATATAGCAGCCATTTTAAATCACACTGCGCAGAAGCAAGAATTTTCCCACCAAGCAAAGAAAGACGTCACACCACGTGATATGGTTGAGACATGCGCAGTAAAGTTCCCGCGTTTTAGCGGCCATTTTAGAATAGACAAGCGTTACTTGTTAGTAAAAACACATAGGCAAGCTTCCTTGCTAATTGTATTCATGTGTGCAATGGTTAGTATAACAATACAATTTAATACATTAATACTTTAAAAGGATTGCATCCGAGCAAGTCTCATTTGTGAGTCCTTGCTCCATCAATCCCCTCTCTGATGGCGTTTCTGAGCCATCAAAATACTACCCAGATGCCAACCTTTAGCATATTATAGTTTCATTTTCATTTTTACACTTTCTACCTTTCACATCTCCTTTCAGTTTCTTGTAAAATTCACTTCTTAAATCTTCAAGTTCAATCTCATCAAACTTTCTCTTCTTTCCTTTTTCTGTTACATTATATGATTCCTTCCTTCTACAACATTTACACCATATTATTATTGAAAATACTATTATTGCTAACCCTGCTAAGGGTACTAATATTTGACCTATAAGTCCTTTCCCTATATTAGCAAACCAGGTACCAATTGACCTAATACTACTGGTCAATCTTTCCCATACACTATCAACTTCCAGTGGTTTTCAGTTCCTTTTCAAGTTTAGTTATATTCTGTATATACGTTCCAATTTCTGCACTTTTATCTGGTATGTAAGTGCAACAGTGTTTTGTCTTCAATAATTTACAGACTCCGCCCTCTTTTGCCAAAATAATGTCAAGAGCAAGTCGATTTTGCATAACCATAGATCTAATCGCAACCATTTCCGCATTAATCATTAGAAATCCTCCAGCAGTATCAGTTGATAATCGATCCACCACTGTAGATAATTTACATATTTTCCTTGAATTCAGAATTATTCCCACTGAAGGTATCAATGCACCAAATATATCACCTAAAATTTCTGAAAAACTAGCTCTTTTTCTACGTGTTAATTCACTAGTATTTTCATTGCTGCCAGTGTTTCTTTTTACGTGGTATATTTTTGGAAATACTATTCCAAAATAGCAACTTCCATACCACCGTGCAGGAAGCCTAAAGTAAGCCTTATTCCCACATACATAATAGATTCCAGGAAAAACTGAATCTGTTCCTCCTTTAAGTCCCCAACCTCCAAGTATTAAGAAATTGTGTTCACATTCACTGGTACCGATGAAAACATTGTTATACTCTGTCTTTAACCTATATAAACAAATTTTCCCTGTCTTTTCAAAATCTAGAGCCATAGCAGCTTGAGCTTTGCCAGGTGTGTTACTACCTTCTTTCTCAGCCCAAGGTGGTAAATGAGCCTTATGCTCAGAAGCTTTCTTTTGGAAATCTTGTCTTCTACTTTCCACTAAATTCAAAAACACCTTTTCTTCTTCATGTAAAGAACATGTTAGATTGCTTCTATGTGCGTGTGTTATGTCTATTGATTTCATTGTTAAGAAAAATTCTCCCATAAACTGTGCATCTTTGCTACTAAGTACTGGATTCATATTCTTTCGAATCGGAACCTCAGAAAATATCACATCTATATTTGAATAATAATACTGAAGTCGCCCTGTTCTATAAAATAAACTAGTTACTACACTACATGATATGCCATAGGTTAGTGGTAAGTGATGATACGTTAACCCTTCTGCTACTGATTCAGGTAATTTCATACAAACATAACAATTACTAACTTCCATAGTATCTACATATTGAAATAATAACTTTGTGAAAACATTTAAACTAGTGTCGTTATCTGTTACTTCATGATGTAATTCTGGTTCGTCTTCTGCCTTTAGTTCTACTCTATTGCTTTTCACGTTATCTGTTCTTTCCTTAGTTTCGTTGTTAATCTTTCTATCTATTATCATAAGATAAGGAATTGCTACGATCACAACTAACCACACTATAAGCATTACTACCAGGTTGCATATGCATATAGCACAACATCTTTTACAACCTTTCTGCTTTGGTCTCCCAGTAACTCTATCGTCAGTCATTTTTGACAAGGAAGATTGCTCTTCTTATCGTATTCTTCAAGTCTTTTCACGTTCTCAAGGTGGTTCTATTTCTTTTTCATAAGTCAGTTCTGCACTGGTTCCTTCGTCACCACTTTCACTTGATTCTGAGCTTTCGTAATCTTCGAGAATAATATAAGTCCAATCAGGACCTTTAAATTTGTTATTCACAAGTTTCAGTCTTTTGCTTCTTCGTTTTTCACTTTTATTTCTTTGTTCTGTTTGACTTGTTACTTCATTCACTTGTTCTGGATCTCCACTTCTGGTTGTTATGTGGTATTTTACTCTTTTGATGACGCTAGGCCAATGATCACCTTTTCTTGTTTTCTCTGTTTGTACTGTCTCTTTATGTCCTTCTTCAGAAATTCTTTTGTTTTCTATTTGTGGCACACTCTCGTTTTCTTTTATTTCAGTTTCTTCTCCTTGTTCCTTTCCAGGTCTTACTGTTATTTCTTCTTCTATTTCACTGTGGATCTCTTGTAACTGATCTTGTTCTTGATTTACGATTTCATTCTCGAAATTTTCAAGATCTTCTTCTTCTGTGTATTTTTCTTGATCTAACTGGTTCTGATCAGGGCTTATTGCACTTTGAACTTCTGCAGCCTGACCGGATTCTTCTAAACCTGTCTGTCCCTGCTCAAAGTCTGATTGTTCTTCTTTAATTTGAGCCCACTTTCCTCTCCCTATCTGTTCCTGCTCAGGTTCTTGTGTTTGTTCTTCTTCTTCTTCCTGAGTTGCTTCTTCTTCACCTATCTGATCTTCTTCAATTTCTTCTAGATTTACTTGACTTCTTGTTCTGTAGTAGATCTCAGGTATTTCTACCACTGGTATCCAGTCCTGACTTGTGCTCGGTTGTTCTTCGTCAGCTTCCCTTGAATCTCGAACCTGAGATTCTTCAGCTGGGCAACCTTCAGCTTCCTCAGTAATTGATATTATCTGAGTATTTTCTTCTTCAGGATCTGGTACTCTTTTGGTGTGGCTTACATGAATCCAATTAGGAAATCCTGCACACTTCACTGCTGTGTTCGTAATCAGTATGACCTGACATGGTTCGCCCCACCTGGGTGATAGACACGTTTTTCTGGTGTGATTCTTCACTACCACCCAGTCTCCGGGACTCAGATCATGTTCTTGTTCAGGATGTCTGGAAACTGCATCTTCTCCAACCTGATGAGAGACAGAACGCACTAAGTCAGCCAGTCCTTTGCAATAATCCAGAACCATATCATCTGATATATTCAGCAGTTTATTCGTGGGTACATGTGATTGTCTCATTGCTCTTCCCATTATTATCTCATGCGGACTCAATCCGGTGTTTCTATCAGGAATGCTTCTGAGTCCCATTAAAACAAGAGGCAATGCGTCTGGCCAATCTAATGATGTTGAAGCACACATTTTTCCCAGTCTGGATTTTATTGTGCCATTCAATTGTTCCACCACTCCAGAAGCTTCTGGGCGATATGCACAGTGTAACTTTTGTTCAATATGGAATGCTTCACAGAGTATTTGAACCACTTCACTGTTAAAGTGTTTTCCTCTATCTGATTCCAAAGTTACTGGAAAACCAAATCTAGGTACTAGTTCGCGTAGTAACAACTTTGCAACTGTAAGACTATCATTCCTTCTGGTAGGGTATGCCTCCACCCACTTGGAAAATAGACACACTATGACTAGTGCATATTTCAGCCCTCTACATGGTGGTAACTGAATGAAATCAAGTTGCAGTCTCATGAATGGACCCTCTGCCTTTCCAATTTTCCCAAACCCAATTACTGTTTTTCTTCCTGGGTTATGCATTTGGCAAGTTAGACATCTCTGGCAAAGACTCTCTGCAACTGCCCTAAACTTTGGATTGAACCAATTTTGTCTAAAGAGCCTGATCATTGCATCTCTCCCTACATGTGTGTCTCCATGATACATCCTAGCCATTTGTGAAAGCAGACAATCAGGCATGACTGGTCTGCCGTCAGCACAAATCCATACATCATCCTCTGCTTTTTGAGTACATCCTGTTTTAATCCATATACTCTTTTCGCTCTCATCAGCATCATCTTGCAATCTTTTTACATCATTCCATGTTTCGGGAGGTGCAAACAGCATAAGTTGGCAGCTGATTCCCATTCTTTCCACCCTTTTGTTTACTGCTAATCTGTTTTTGGCACAATGTTGAGCCACAAGATCTGCGTATCTATTGCCGACTACCACCCAGTCATCTCCTGACTGATGTGCGGCACATTTCACCACAGCCAATTCTTTTGGTGATTGTATTGCTTCCAGTAGTTCTTTTACGAACTGTCCATTTTTAATGGGGGATCCTGAAGAAGTCATGAAATCCCTCTGCATCCATAATTGGCCAAAATCATGCACAACCCCGTAACCATATTGACTATCAGTGAATATAGTTACCTTTTGGTTCCTCCCAATTTTGCAAGCTTTTATTAAAGCAATCAATTCAGCTATTTGTGCAGATTTTACCCCTGGTAAATAGGATGCTTCGACTATTCCAGTTAGTTCACATACTGCATATGCTGCAGTTAGTTTTCCATCTTCATGCCTTTGGCATGAGCCATCAACAAACAGTTCCCTGTCTGGCTCCCTGAGAGGTAGTTCCTGAATATCAGGACGCGGTTTTGTGCACAATTCTGTGACTTGTAAACAATCATGCTCTTCTTCGTCATCTTTAACTTCCTCATGATATGGGTCTGGTAATAAGGTAGCTGGATTTACTATTGTGCACCTTACAATGGTCACATTTTCAGCACCCAGTATTATTCTTTCATACTTAGTCAGTCGACTAGGAGTAAGATGCTGAGTTCGGGTTCTTGTCAGCAAAATCACAACCGCATGTGGAACAAACACTTTTACAGGGTGTCCCATTACAATTGACTCACTTTGTTCAATGCTCAAACAAGTAGCAGCTACTGCTTTTAAGCAACCAGGCAACGCAGCTGCCACTGGGTCCAATGTAGCAGAAAAATATGCTATAGGACGTCTGGTCAAACCATGTCTTTGGGTTAGGACTGAAAGTGCACAATTTTCTCTTTCATGGCAAAATAATGCAAATTTTCTCTTATAATCAGGCATGCCTAGGGCAGGTGCTGCACACAAAGCATTTCTTAGTTTTACAAATGCACCTACACTTTCATCATCCCATTCAACTGGGTCTTTTGCCTTCTTTTTCGTCATCTGAATCAATGGTTTTGCTAGTAGAGAAAATCCTAATATCCATTGTCTACAGTACCCTACTATTCCAAGAACATTCTTACTTCTCGTTGAGAGACAGGCATCTGCATTTTCTTTATTAGTTTTATTCTTTCCTCTGTTATTCTCCTTCTGCCCCTCTCAATTTGGTGTCCTAGGTACTTTACTGCTGTAGTACAGAACTGTAATTTTTCAGGTGACACCTTATGACCTTCTTCTGCTAAATGATTTAGTAATGCTATGGTGTCAACAACACAATCCTCTCTGGTGTTAGATGCCACTAGTAAGTCGTCTATGTACTGCACTAAGACTGAGCTTCCTGGCATCACCAGTTTTTCTAAACACTTTTTCAATATTTGATTAAAGATGGAAGGACTTTCTGTGTACCCCTGAGGAACACGATTCCATACATAGACCTTGTTCTCAAATTCAAATGAAAATAGATACTGACTATCTGGATGCAAGGGTATCGAAAAGAATGCTTGGCATAAATCGATCACAGTAAACCATCCTGCACTCCAAGGAATCTGGTATAGGATTACTGCAGGATTTGGTACTATAGGACAACAAGGTTCCACAATCTTATTTACTTTGCGCAGGTCTTGTACAATCCTATATTTTCCACTGGGTTTCTTTAGACCCATGATTGGTGAGTTACAAGGGCTACTCATTACTTCCTTTAATATGTCTTGTTTTACCATTCTGTCAATTTCTTCAATGACTCCTGCCTTTACTTCTGCACTCATTTTATACTGTCTGGTGTTTGGGAAAATCGCACCTTCTTTTACAGTAATCTTCACTGGATCTATTTTGGCCATAAGTCCTACTTCCTTTCCCGTGAAATCCCATACCATGGAATTCACCGTAGTTTTCAGTTCTTCTGGTAATTCGTCTTTTGTTATCAAAGAAAACATCTCATCTACTTCTGTACCTTGTTTTGCAATCATAAATTTATATACATGGTCTTCATCTGGGGTCTGAATTGCCACACCATCCGGTGTGCAGAAAATTGTACAGTTCATCTTACAAAGCAAATCCCTGCCCAATAAATTTACTGGACTGGAATCACATACTACAAATTGATGCATTTCTCTAAAGTTTCCGATTTTTACTTCCATTGGTTCGGTAAGAGGTGTTCTAATCTTCTGATTAGCCACTCCCACAACTTGGATAGCTTCTCCAGAGAGAGGAAGGTCTGGGATGTCTGCTGTTCTCACAGTAGACCTAGTAGCACCAGTGTCCAAAAGAAAAGTAATATCATTACCTTTCACATTTCCTTCAACATATGGACCTGACTGATCTACCGGTAAGGATGCACCAAGTACGCACTCCTTCTTCCCCTCTCCCAGGCACCGTCATAAATTATAGGTATCAAAATCGTCCTGTAAAAGAAATTGTGATGTTACATAATCATTCTTACCACTTCCTCCTTGATATCCGACGTCTGTACTGTGCTTTGCTCTGCTTACATTACCCTGTATAGGTGCAGGTGGATACTGACTCTGAGGATTTACACCCTGCTGTGAGTCATTCTGCGTCTGTGGATTTAAATTTTGATTTGGGCCATTATTATTCCGAATCTTTTTACATTCATCCTTCCAATGCCCTAATTTTCCGCATCCATGACAAGGAAACTTCTTTTTAGCCTCTTCTCTGCTCATTCGTCCTCTCACTTTTCCTCCGTTCCCAGTGTCACCATTCGTTCCAGAATCTTTTCCTTGATTATCATTTGGATTATCCAAATTAATTCCCTGTCGCTCAGCCATTTTCACCTGAGCCCACATTACCTTCTCTTGCAATTTCTTGTGTCTATCCTCAATGTCATCTCCACAATATTTCGCGTATTTCAAAATTTCATCTATGGGTTTCCCTTGCCAGCACAACATGTGCTGCTTAATCATCTGACAAATCTCTGGCTTCAGACCGTAAACAAATCGGTAAACAAACTGACTCATGTTTTTATCTCCAATGTCCTCAAATCCACTATACTGCTTAAATACCTGCAATAAACGCTCATAATAGGCATGTACCGATTCACTGGCTTCTTGGGTAGTTCTGTCTATTTTCACCCAATCTGTTTCTTTTGGTGGTATTTTCCCTTTCAAATAAGTTATCACCTGCTGATACTTTTTCATTACATCATTGGACGGGGCACCTGTCTTTGGATCTCTAGGATACTCCTCACTGGGCCAATCAATCGTGATTTTGCAATCTGTCCATAAATCGGCAGGTACCACTATGTCAAACAAACCATCCAAGTCTTTCAACAACACCTTTGACACCTTCACAAACCTTTCAACCTGCTTGTACCATTCAATTGGCTTTTCTCTCAATTTCGGAAAATCGTTCGTAAATGATAAAATATCTTGTCTGCTCCATGGGACATGTACATATCCCCCTCCTGGAACTTCTCGCATCGGGTACAGTTGATCTCCTTTCCCTGCTTCCTTCATTAAATATTCTGAAGTGGTTTTACTATATCGTGCCTCTTCCTTTTTCTTTGTCCATCTAGCTTTCCATTTATCTAGCTCTCCCCATTTCTGCAAAACTGTCATTAATTCCTTTACTTGTAATTTCCTTCCTGAGGCATTCATATTCTCTAAATCTTTGTCTGAAAAATCTGCTCTATAGGGTTTTTGCAGTACCTTTGACTTCCCTATTTCAATTCCCATCTGATGAGCTAAATCTGATAATTTCTCATGAAATAATTTTGCATTTCTTGTGATGCTTCTGCATACGAACAATAATTCTTCTTCATCGTAAGTATTTAGGCGATCTACTCCTACATTTCCTGCTATCATTTCTTCTAATTCAAATTTTAATTTATAAATGTCCATGATCTTTAGGGGTGAACTCTGTTTGTCTGATCCTTGTGGCCATCTTTCTAAATCTTCAGGTGTAACTACTGTAGCACTTTTAGTTCCTGATGAGGTTACTATGTTTACATCTTTGGAGCAACTAGGTGTTACTCTTCTTGGAGTATTATTTACAGAATCTCGAATGGGCAAGTCCATTAATGAAATCATAGACTCACAATCACTAAAGTGATCCTCAACCATTACTACTGCTTCTGGTTTAGGAACATTCACAGGTGTAGGTACAACTAGAGGTTTGGGATAAATTACTTTGTCGCCATATAAGGGAACCACTGGACCAATCGTTACAGGTATGGTCAATGAATCAGGGTGAACACTTAATTGCGTTACTTTTTGAATTAATTCTGCTCTGTTTCTATCTATCGCTTCCTTTTCTTTATCGTGAAGCACTCTACTAACTGGTGAATCATGTAACACTTCAGGCACCAAGGGTGTCCGTAACAAGGGTGCACTTGGGGTGCATCCACTTGTCCCTTCTTGATATGGTGGTGGATTCTTTAATAAATCTTCCATAAATTCGTCTTCGAAATCTCCAAATCTAGCCAAATGTTTGGTCTTTTCTGTGCATTTACTCCCTGACGATTCTTCGGTCAGCAATATGGGATACAGTCCCTCTGTAAGCATTGCTCTTCTCCACTGTTTCATCTGACTGTCCCTTGACTCATTTTGGTATCTGGGAAAAAATCCCCGATAACCCCTATTACTTCTGGGTCGATCCCGTTCAAATGCCTCGGTTTCCCATTCTTCTAAGGCTTCGTATTGAGTCAATCTAGGTCTGGGTTCTAAATCGTTCATTCTTAATCTCAAATTTTGAAGAATCCTCCCATTGAAAGTACCATTCTCAGGAAAAGCTAATATTCCATCATTTTTGGTATATTCTATCCAATTTTCTATCCATACGCAAGTATGATAACCTCTCTCCATCATCATAAATGAAGCGGGCGTTTTAGCTGGTGGAATGATAATTCCTTCCCTAGTTTTGATTGGTTTGTCCTTTTTAAAATAATTCTTAATCTTCTGTAAAACTGACATTTTCCTCTTTTCTCCGTACATTTTTGGCAAATCTCGATGTATAAAATTATATTCTGCAAAGCCTAGGAATCTCCTATCCGGACGAGTTCCTATTAAAGTCGAATCACCTTTTAACATATATTCTCCACTATCCAGTAATATTTCAGCTTCTATGTTAACTACCAATGAGATTCCAGCGAACTTTTTCCTTTGATCCAATCCTAGCACGGCTTTTCAGTGACGTCTTTTCTGACAACCCCTCCTTTACAATCTGCGCTTTTCTGTCCTTCGCTGTTTCAACCTATCCCAGCGCGACACTTGTGACGTCAGTACTACTCCTGACTACTGACCCCTCCTTTACAAGAGTCTTTTCACGCCCGTGGTTTCAACCAATCCCAGCGCGGCGTTTGTGACGTCAGCTTCCTCTCCGGTAACTGACCCTCCCTTTACAAAAATTTACGCAAAGTTTTATTCTCTCTATACTTCTTTATAATTCAGTAACAACATAAAACATTCGCTATCATGTCAGTTTCGCTAACTTGAAAAGATAGATTCTCTCACTTCTTAGTAAAACTCTCCCGTTTACTAATCATACACTACGAGTAAAACACTTCCGTTTACTCTTCACTTAAGCTCCGAAAATACCTGCTACTTCTTCAATGTTACCCTTTCTAGGTGATATAACATCAAACTTTCACTAGCATATTCCCTTGCTATTACTCACACACATAGAGTCCCTAACAAGTACTGATAGCCCTACTTAACTTTTCAGTACTATTTCTGCCTGACAGATAACCTCACTGCAGTATGGCTTCCACTTACCAACCGCTTCTCAATTTTCCCCGGGGATTCTAGACAACATAAAACAAACTTTAGACAAAAAGCGGATGTTAGTTCATAAAAATAAAATTCTCATTACCCAATTAACAAAGCACAACCATCCTCTGATAACCAGAAAACTGATCCAGCGTGTTACTAGCAACAAGCATTCATACACAAAATACTCACTTGGGCCCATACATTCATACTACGCTAGCAATTTCCGCTGGTGGGTCAGTTGGTACTCTTTATCAAATCCCTGCTACCAATTACCTTCTGATTGAAGAGTAATGACTTACCAATGAATCCTTTGCTAATTGGGAAATTTAAAATGAGTGACATTCCATACAATTCATAATTTCTAAATAATCACAAAGTCAAGAAGTTTTAAAATGTTTATCTAAAGATTTTGCAGAGTAAAATTCAAAGCCACATAGTACTTGAATCAAATCTCAAGGAGGAAGCACAACAATGATTTATCGATTAATGACGGTCTCTTAGGAAAGAGAAGATAGAGACAGCAGCGCAACTAAGGTTTGCATTTATATTTACCTAAGTGCGAGAGCAAAACCCCTTGGCCAAGGAGTTGGAAAGATAGGACCCTGGAAGGATGAAGAGCAAAAGACTCCTCCCGGATCGGGACAGGACCGGTGACCTCTCTACCCACGACGCCTGCGTCGTTCCCCTCTCTGGTACTTCACTTCTCCTCGATTCTCCCGTTTCTTCCTTCTAATGGATTCCTCCGCCCCCACCTCAGGACCTCTCTGGACAGCGGTTCAGTCTGCAATCGATCAGCTCGTATGTCTGGTCTTCCTAATGCTGAGCAGCATCTGCCTACTAATTAGCTAATTCTATATCTATTATACCCTTCTGCGCCCATGTACCTCCCCTTAATGTTGCTAACTTATGGGGCCACTATTTCTGATTGGACGGGAACAGGGGGTTGATCCTCACACCACATTGATTTTAATTTAATTTCTAAAAGCTCTTTGTTTTAGAATACCGCCCCTCAAATTTAATACATTTGCTTTATTTCCCACCCGTCTTATGACAAAGTTTGTGCCTTTCTCATGTACATTGTTACAATTTTATAAGGACATTCATGAATATGACAATATTGGCCATCAGGTCATGGCCTTGGAAGACGTCCAGGTTGACTTCATCCTTTCCGCTCTGGGCAGTCTTTCAAGGAGCATGCGCAGAACCCACGTCATTCGAGTTTTCAGTTCACCAACCCCAGGCCCAACATTTACGAACTAATAAAGTCAAAGAAGAAAATATTAAAATCACAAATAAAATGTTTCACTGTATACCCACTCTGTCTATTCTATTCCCATTTACTTATAAACTTATCCCCGCATTAATAGCGTTAGAATATTACAGTTTAAACAAAACATAAGAGCAAGCTGTAGCATGTGAGAACATATAGCAGCCATTTTAAATCACACTGCGCAGAAGCAAGAATTTTCCCACCAAGCAAAGAAAGACGTCACACCACGTGATATGGTTGAGACATGCGCAGTAAAGTTCCCGCGTTTTAGCGGCCATTTTAGAATAGACAAGCGTTACTTGTTAGTAAAAACACATAGGCAAGCTTCCTTGCTAATTGTATTCGTGTGTGCAATGGTTATTATAACAATACAATTTAATACATTAATACTTTAAAAGGATTGCATCCGAGCAAGTCTCATTTGTGAGTCCTTGCTCCATCACCATCATGATGACCATGTTTGTATAATGAGCCCATACCATTTTGTTCACTGTCTCATTGATAAATGTATTCTCATTCCTTTACCTATAAATAATTGCTTGCTCTGCTTTATTATAGAATGGGTGGGCCAAGTGCTGTCACATAGAGAGGAGACCAGCTTCCTCATCATATACAATGTGTTTTCTACCCCACCTTAGTGAATAACTGTGACCCTTCTGCTCTTATACCCTTTTATTAAAAATTCTTCCTCTCTAAAGGCATCTATCACAGTATCAGTCTTGTGTACACTCTGTTGCTATGCTACCTCTGTATTGTCAGAAGGCGTGAGAGTGGTGTGCGAGGAACAGTAGCACTGGTGGTAATGGGGCTTCGTCAGGACAGAATTATACGAGGCTTTGCCCTGCAGACTGGGGCTGTTAGTAGGCAGGAGATTGAATGCCTCTCACCAAGAGGCTGAATGTCATATTGATTCCTACGGTTTTTACTATGCATGCTCATCAGTCAAGTGTCGAAGTCTCATTTGTACATCCAGTCGCAACTTAACTTTCATAAGAGTTTATGAACAACCAACAGCTCTCAAAAACTCCAAATCTGATGAGAGGACCAAACCTTGGAAGACAATTTTTCAAGTTTTTAAAATCCACGTCCTCCAGTCTCTACAATTTACATAGGATCTTCTGCACGTAGTAGTTGAGGTGGAGTATGGCCTGACAACCAAGAGTTCTGACAGCCAAGAGCTAAGTACATTTGTTAATCTTCTGCGTGTGCACATATGCTACAGGACATAAAGTGCATGACCTGAGGCACATAAGTAAATTCAGCTCGGTTTAGGGCACTTAAGTCAGTGCAGCAGGATTTAAGCTTTGAAACAAATGTATTTGTTGACTATGCACCACAACTGGGAGTGATTATCATTAAGAAGGTAACCCGAGTGAGATTATATCTTGCAAGGTGCTGCAAATTCGATACTATGAAGCTCGGCTCAACCCTGATGTGATAGTACTATGTCAGCACAAAAATATCTCAGGTATCATAGTCTCCAAGCACTAGAGGAGTATGCAAGAGAAGATTTACCAGAATCTACGTGTTCAAAGTAGAGCAATGATAAATTACTTCATTAAAAGTCCTTACATTAGTCTCCAAAAATCAGGGTTTTATTCATCGTCTGTTCACTGTTTAGATCGGTACAATCCCAGATGTTCTCAACATTTTCTCTTTTTGAAATACATTGTCTACAGCTTTGACATTTTTTTCCATCCGGCTCAAATTGCGGCTAAGGGCAGGAGAAATGTATGTCTGGTGTTGTCGTGTGGTTTGTGGCCTCCTGGTCTGCCTTGCTACGTTTACTAAGGCCTGGCTGCCATGATGCCTTTTTGCGCATGTTACTTTGTGCCGTTGTTTTTTCCAGCCTCTGCTTCTGCTCGGCTATTTTAGCCCTGTCTGCGTTTCTATCTTTCACCTTTTCTCCTGTTCCCTTTGGGCTACGTCTGCTCACCATGTACAAGGTCGAAAAACAACGTCCCTTGTTCCTGCTGATTTGGCCAGTCCCTCGCACTTAGACATAACACTATGTACCGCTGCCCTGGAGAAATTTGTGTGCTTTTAATATTGTGATTTTCACTGTTAGAGACACTTGGAGACAAACCTTTCCAGAGAGAAGAGCTGTGCTTGTCTGATGATGTAAACCTTACATCTAGATATTGAGGTATGGGGGTTCGCTCGACAAAGCCCAGAGGTCTTCTGTTTTTATAATAAACTAGCAACTAGCACGGGGAGGGTGGTATTGTCATTTAGCCATATATCCACTGCTTTATGAAATGCTTTCCCCGTTTGTATTCTATGGAGTTGTAACTATGCTGCTTATATTATCCTTATGCATTATGCTGATAGTACTGGCACGTGTACTGTACCTTAGAGCACGGTAGTTGAAATAAACATTTTAAACTATACAGTGTCTCTTCTTACGCACGTTGTGGACAGGTATGAGTGAGTTATGAAAGGGTGTTCTTGCTCCTGCGAGTCCTGAGAGAGAGATACCGTGTTCTGGGTTGTCTAATCATTGGTAGCATTGTTGCTAATGAGACGCTAAGGCTAGTCTGATTAGGGTGTTAGGTGCTAAGGTGTATGGTTGGCTCACCACTATATTCCGAGGTCCTATTATCCTGTGCATAGCTCTGTGTATGTGCAGAATCCCTACAACATGGCGCAACCAACGAGTGGGCTGCTTATCTGCGAGACGCTTGAGTAGTATTTGTGCTTGTCCACAACTCCCTTCACAGACGCTTCCGGAAGCGTGTGTGTCGGTGATACCTCCTATATTGACGTTTTTATAGGTTCTTTCAAGCTTGAAGTTGTTAAAAGGTTTCTTAAATAATACCCACTATTGTGCTGCAACATATTAGGTTGTCAAAAACTTCGAGCCTAAAATGGCTACGCAAATTGCGGCACATAGCCGCGCAGCGCTCCGAGCTCACTTGACAGTGTATGGAGTGCCTGACGCGGGTGTCGATTTGATCTTTGTGGTACAAGCAGATCCAGCTTTCCACTTTGAGGTGTTTTACTCATGGGTCACTTTTCCTGCGGTGGATGGGGCTGATAATTTGTTCCATGAATATACGGCCACCGCAGTTCCTAATCACTATAGACCGTATAGGAATCTTGAAGTACCGCTCACGGCTTGGCAACACCGTGTTTGGTTTGATGGCGCCCTCCCCCAACCGGTTACCGCGGTTCGTTTAGGCCCCTTATCAATTGAAGGGGCCACTTGGCCTGTTTTGGCCGGGTATACCCCACATCCGCGTTATATGACGCTGCCGCTCGCTGACCTGCTTAATTTGCATTTGTCTTTAATACGAGTGCTTCGAGCTTTAGTACAGTATGTTACAGGCAACATCCAGGGAGTCCCGCCTGGAGTTGCAGCCCATCCAGCTGGAGCAGGCGGTATAACCATAAGTCCTGTCATGGTCAATTCAGTGATGGGCAAGCGCCCACAAAATAAGGATGATTTTCCTTATTGGCTTGCAGAAAAATTTGACCAGCTGGACGCAGTTTTTCCAAATACATCTCCCGTGGAAAAACACAGGATTTTGACGATTAGTTTGCCAAAAGACTTAGTCCCCGAGTTGGCAGAATGCAACAACTGGGGTAGGGTATTCGCTGCAGTATATGCGAAGTGTTTCGGCACTCCTTCCATGACGGTTCTCCCCTCTGTGATTAAACGAGTGCAGGATGAACATGGCCCTGAAGCGGCTGTGGAATTAGGGATGAGACTGGTGGGAGTGTTCGACGTAGTAGCTGATTTGATCCTTGCGAATGTCAAGGGCGATGCAGTTAACTTTCAAGTAGCTAATGCTTTGGCTTTGGTCCCAGATCTGGACAAGCCGCGCGAATTACCGAAAATTATTGCACAGGCTTACAAAACAATTGGCCGCAATAGCCTGGGAGTTAAGCCTTTTCTAAAACGCAAACACAATCGCAACAACAACCAAAAACTCAGTCTGAGAAAGATGAGAAACCAGTTTTTACTAAAAAGAGCTGGAGGTTGAAGAAACAGGGTAAGCAACAGAAGAAGCCGGGGTCGCGAGGCGCATCCCCGGTTTCCGTCTCTTCTGAACGCACATATGATTTGCGTGATAGGGCGAGAATTAAATCTCCAGAGAGATTTCAAGTCCCTGATTCGCGTTCTCCTCGTTCTTCACAGGCACCAACAACTTCGCAGGCTGGTGGAGGAGATCGCCAGGATAGAGGAAGGGGTCGAGAGGCTCCACAGGGACGAGACCAACCTCGACAACAGGTCAGAGGGAAAGCAGAAGAATTTCAACGTTCTCGCCCACAGTTTCAGAAGAAGAAAGTTGCCGCTGTAACAGCGAGATATGCCACAGACGGTGAGAACGAGACTCCTGAATTGGACGTGGGCAGTGACACTCCTAGACAGCGCCGCGGAAGTTACCATAGTGCGGGAGGCGCTACGTCCTCATGTGGAGGCGACAGCAACTGAAACATTCATTACTGTCGAGACAGCAGATACCAGAGTGGCACCCCTGACAGACTATATAATATTGTCATTCAAATTGAAGGTGACATACAGCGTGTTATTAAAGGAATTTTTTGGGAAAATCTGACCTCTTCGTACGACATTTTGTTAGCGGAGGCGGATTGGCCGCCCCCATTCGTACTTGCTGCGCGTTAAGGGGAGGAGGTAATCCTTCCGAGCTTTTCTCGCCATGTCCCCAAGGACAAAGCGGAGGCTCTTGCAGCTGAATGAGCTGTGTCCCTGGCTCCAGCGTTATACCGCAACCACGTGGGCTGGGATGAAGATTCACCACCCCATGAAATTCCTTTGCGGTCGCTGCCACAGCCACAACCCCAATATCCCATAAAACGGGAAGCAAAAGGCCCCGTTTCCGAAATTCTGACTCAGTTGGAATATCAGGGAGTAATTGAAACATGCGTATCACCAATGAATAATCCCCTTTTCGCGGTTTCTAAACCCGATGGATCGTACCGCTTAGTTTTGGATGACCGACATTTGAACTCACATTGTCGGACCTTTGTGGTGCAAAACACACATAGTTCTGCGCTAGTAGACAGTCTTGTTCGTAAAAAATATAAAACTACACTTGACCTATCCAATGGATTCTACACGCACAACTTGGCCCCAGAGAGTAGCCAATGGAGCGCTTTTACCTCTGGTGGTAAATTATTCAAATTCCAGCGTTTACCTATGGGCTACAAGAACAGTCCAGGCGTATTCGCTGCCCGTGTTGTCTCTTTGTTAGACGGCATAGACCCAGATGCATGTTCGTACGTCGATGATATCTATCTGACAGACGACGAGTTATACCCGCATCTTTCCCGAGTGGACCGCATTATTCTCGAATTTGCGGTTTTAGGTTATAAGTTTAACTTTGCCAAATCACACATTGCTGAATTTACCATGTTGTTTCTGGGCTATGAGCTCAACACTGAAGGTAAGGGCTTAGCCCCCCATTTCCTGGAGAAATGTGCACTTTTGTGCCCTCCGACCACTCTGAAGAAACTTCAGTCTTTACTGGGTTTTCTGAACTTCGGGCGTACTTACATTCCCGAATATGCCCAGCGTATCAAGCCACTGTATGCCTTGATACAACCTAGCTTTTCGAAGTCATGCTGGCTTCCGGAGCATTCCTCCATTCTGCAGTCTTTGCAGACAGATCTAAATTCTTGTTGACTCGTGACAACCACACAAACCTGGTGATTAGAATCATTCCAGGGGCAGTGGGTTTCACGTACTTGACCTTTAACGAAGGTGACACAGTACCGATTGCATACAAGTCACATCTTTACACTTCTGCAGAAATGCGCTTTTCCTCTGTGGAGAAAGTTTCTGCAGTGCAGATGGCGATTCTGAAGGAATGCGCACTGGCACAGGGAAACGCATTTTGGTGGTAACACCCTATCCTGCCCTAGAGGCAGTGACGAAAGCAAGTGTTCCGAACTCTAAAGCTTTGCACCCCCGTTGGATACAATGGGCAACATCTTTGACGTCTCCGGATGTCACTTTTATCTTTGATTCTTCTCTTCAGACTCAGGAGTTTTTGCAGTATGAATTCGTTCATCCTCCTCCTCTGTCTTTGCTACCACTTGAGGAATACGAATGTATTATCTATACCGATGGTTCGGCACAACCGGCCACGGGTTCCAAGCATGCTTATTCAGCAGCATGTGCTATTGTTGCAGGTTCCTTTGTGAACGGAAAGTTCAAATCAACTGTAGTGCATACTCAGGCACTGGGAGACAGTACTGCACAATTGGCCGAGCTGCGCGCATTGGTGCTAGCACTTGAGTTCGCTAATCCGGATGTGACCACTCTTATTGTATGCGATTCATACTACTGTGTCCAGTCTTACAATGACAATCTATTCTTTTGGTCACAAAATGACTATAGAGATGCAAAAGGCAGCACAATCAAGCATAAAATGCTTTGGGTTCGAGTGGCAGATCTACAACAACGTCTGCCTCTCACACAGGTGGTACACACTCTTGGCCACCAGCGTGTGGGCGCACACGCTGTCGGTAACGGTTTGGCAGATGAAGCTGCCAAATCAGCAGTAGCCACGTGCTCAGTTGCAGCAGTTACCAGATCCATGTCTAAAATAGATACTGATATTCTAGCAGCTATTGCTGTGACAAAGGAAGGTGCTAATTACCCTAGGGGTTTTCCTTCAAAATACTCTTATCAATTAGGTCCCGAACAGGCTCCTTACGTAAGAATTCCAGACGTTGGGGATCGGCTGATTCCCAACGCGGACCGCAGACTTTCCTTGATAACTGCAGCACACGAAGGTATGGCTTCGGCTCATGCTGGGGTGTCTGCGACTGTTTCCATCTTGCAGCAGCGTTACTGGTGGCGTGGTTTATACAAACAAACCCGTACTTATGTGCTTTCTTGTGACGTTTGTCAGCAGATTAAGCCTTCCACGGTTACACGGCCACCACAGACCCCGCTCTGCATTTCTAACAGACCTTTTGGGTGTGTTTACCTGGATCACTGCGGTCCATTCTCTTCAGACACTGCATATAAATATATCTTAGTTGCAGTGGATTCGTGCACACGTTTCATCTGGGTTTGGCCACAACGAAGTGCTGACGCTCGAAATGTCATAAGGGATTTGCGTGTCTTTGTGGGAATTTTCGCCTGTGGCACCTTCCATTCTGACCAAGGTCCAGCGTTTGCCTCTAAGGCTTACAAGGACGTAATGGGTTCACTGGGGGTGCGGGTGAAATTTTCGTCACCATATCGGCCTGAGGGCAATTCGATTGTTGAACGAATGAACTGTGACTTAAAGCAATCCTTGACAGCTAGAGTCTTAGGTACTGGCAGGAACTGGCTGGCCCACTTGTATACCGTACAACGTGCACTTAATAATCTCCCTAGAAGACCTCTGGGTGGGCGGACCCCATACGAAATGCTCTTTGGCATAAGAATGTTTGTGCCTGACCTTGATGGTCTAGACATGGCGGCGCAATCCGCCATCTTTGATGTAGATAACCATTCTACTATGTTACAGGACTTACAAGAAGCCCGAGACAAACTTGCAATTGCACATTTACCTTCAGCCACAGACGCTGCACTGCAGATTCCGGTTGCCGGCTGGCTTCCGAAGATTGGAGATCTGGTTCGAGAGAAGGTGGAGAACAAAAAGAATTCGGCCCCTCTTATCGTGCACCGGTTCCAGTCCTTGGCTTGAAGGGAACTCGTACAGTCATCTTACCACCGCTTCCTGGTCGCAAAGAGAACAGATACATCTCAGTGGAAAATGTCAAGCTACAACATCTGGCCGATCCTGAATAGTGTTACACCAGCGGTCTCTTGTCCTGTCATTTGCCGGACAAATGTTCGTGGCCCTCCTGCCCGAACGGTCACTGATGTTGCTCTCGAGATGGTTGATTTGCCTGATCACTTGCACGACTACCCGGATTCCCCCTGCAACGAGGAGACCGAGTATACCTACACCGCAACTGAGTCCGTGGCTCATTTACCAACAATGCCACTGAACCCAACACGTTATTCTTTTGACTCGGATTCCACTACATCCCTTGTCCCATCCAAATTCAGTGTTCTTGTATCCTGGTTCAGAGACAATTTTTTGATCCCCCCATGGACATACATCTGGTTGGTACTTTTCCTGATTTTTTTGTTCATGTCTATTGGCTTTGTCACTGTGTTTTTTCTGCTCATCAATGGACACTATTTGCCAGAACGCTCTGCGGTGAACTCTGTCGCTGGAACTTTGGCTCCACATTCTTCATCTCACATCATGAAGCGAGACCACACATTTGTGAACATTTCGGCTTTTCCAGTCGCTGATGGCATCGTATGGGATGCGGTAAACTTCCAAATTCATGGACCGACCGAAATTATTAATGTACCAAATGTCCTTCGTGTTTCAATGGGTGATGTCGTAAAAAGCAATATTCATTCTGACGATTGGGATGTGCATGCAGTTGAAGCATTATTTACTGATTTAAAATATTATGCTGCTTTTAATGCTGAAGATCTGTACATGAATTCTGCAAGTTATGCTGATTTGTATTGTTACCAGCATTGGGGTAACCACTTTCTCCATAAACCCAGTACCCTTCGGGGTCTTTTTAATTACACCCAATGGGAACATTGTCCGACTCCTTTACCAGGTAGCTCCCAAACTCTTAGAAATAAGTTTACTTATTTTACCGATTTTAATAGATCGAACCCTGGGTCCTATTTCTTTAAACTAAACACTTCATCTACACAGAAAATCATGTTGACCCATACCAAATTGCTATATTCAGGCTCCTTTTTAAGCGCCTTAGCTGTGGGTGGGTATGAACATTGGCGTGACACCATTGATTTAAAATCTATTTGGGGCTCCAAAGCATGGCAGGTGCAGGGCACAGAAGCCTTGCACCGTGCTTGCCTCATCCCAGCACAAATTCTATTTTTAAATCAGACCATCTATCAAATGACATGTTGGGGTTTGGCTACGTTCAAACAATTGAATGCCCCATCCTTTCCTGTCTTGTCTTCCACTCCCAACGAAAGCTTGTATTTTAATATGTCCCTTACCGAATTGCAGGTTTTGTTTCAGAACAATTCGTTTAATGTCTCTACGTTTGTTCAGTCACCCTGGTTGGCTTGGCCCATTGCATCTAATGCCTGCCAGCTGCGTTTTCATAACACGGATCCTGGCTACAAACAAGTTCGGCCAGATCCAAGGTTTTCTGACTCTCGTACTGTTACAACGTATTCTGTTGGTAAATTGTGTAAACAGTGGTTGCAGCACTCTTCTTTAGATTCTGTTAAACAACATTTATCCCTCCTATCAGGCAACATTGATCTGTCCGACTTTGTTCTGGTGCCTCGTGGTCCTCGACCGAAGAGATTCATTTATGAGACTTACAATGAACTCTGGAAGCTTTCGCAAATTGAAGCTGCTTCCCGTCTTCGGGAAATCGATCAAGCAAATTTAGAAAAAGTGCTTGCTGTTGTTGACAATAGTATTAATACCCTGTCTTCCCGCATTTACACATTAGAGAATATTATTTCCTCTGTTGTTGATATTGTACAAGATGATGTTTCTGTGTTATATCATGGTCAAAATCAATTGCGTTCAGTAATGCAGTTTGCATGGACTTTGCAAACACTTAAAATGGGGAAAGTTCCTTGGCAATTTTTGAACACCTCTGCCTTGTTCTTACCTTTTAATTTAACTGAGAAACAGCGGTTCATGTCCATGAAAGATGCAGCATGCACTCTGTTACATATCGAAAAAATAGAGCCCTTACCATTCTCTGTTGCAGAATTGGATTCTGCTGTGTGGCTAGTACACGGGGTTATCGCTTTGCCTTTTTCATTGTTTGAATTTAGTTCGTGCATGAAGCATTATCCTGTAGGCCGTTTCCAGCCTTTGGGCAGTGCCTTCCTGCATGAACTTTGGTCCCTGCCTTTCATGTTTAAATGCCTTAGAGAAGGAAGGGAGGTTTTTCTCATGGGGGAGTCATGCGATTCAACTGTGGGTCATTCCCTTGTTTGCAAACACATTCAATTGCACGGGGCTTGTAACGTTTCGGCTCCGAATCTTGCTTGTGTATTGAAGGGCATTCCTGCTCCTACTATTTCTCCTACTTTCACTGTGCTTCCAAATGGTAACTATCTGCTTTTGAATAACCAAGACTGCTGTGGCATGCTGGCCGGCATACCCTATATTGTTACAGTTTCACACAGGGTTGTCTGCTGCAAAAATGTGCTTTTTCCTCCCCCGCACGACATCGTAGATAGTTCCGTTTGGCCTTCCATTCCTACTCTGAGAGCGGATTTCAATAAATTGAGCAGAATAAAGGCACTATTATTGAATCAGGAGGTTATGCTCACGTCCGCCCGGGAGACATTCATTCTCCAGGTGGCGAGTACCCACAGTGAAATACAGGCCCTTTTGAACACTAACCTCCCACAGCATTTCGGTGAACTGATTCACCGTGTTTTTAATGCATCACGCACTGAAGGTCTGGTGCACTTTTTTAAAGTTGTGGGCTCTGGCCTTGTGACCTCTTTTCAGACTATTTTTGGTGTAATACCAGCTTTTATTCATTCTATTTTTTCCAGCGTCTTTGGTGGCTTTCAATTGATCCTCGCCTTAGCGGCTGGTATACTGCTTTTGGTCTGTTTACTACGCAATGGCTGCACCTCCTTGGGCCCTTCTCGACCCAGGTCGTCTCCAGATGCTCCGTGAGCGCATACTCGCTGGTTTCGGCATCCTGCCATTGGCGACACTCAGTGTGTCCTATAGACTTTATTTTCGCTTTGCGTATTTCACTTGCGTGCAACCTGTGATGTCTTGCATCAGATGTCCTTTCTCGTGGTCCTTGGATTATTGCCTCTCCAATACGTCTCTGTCTTGACCGGATTTTGTCCTGCTGGTGGGTCCCTTAGAGGCCCATGAACGGGACTGTTCTGGTGCAGGCTACATGGCGCGTGCGGCTGCACTGGGGATTTTGGCACAATGGGATATCTGGGCGGCTGCTCAGAATCTCCTACAGCAAATTTATATTGAGTACCACACAAGTTGTCCCGCAATGCTGTTCGCTGCTCCCTCTTGCGAGGAACATGACTGCAGCTTTGATTTACTGGACTGGATGGCGTCGCTTTTTTCCGACGATTCCAATGATGTCCTCTTGGAAGGTGTGGCATTTTTCTGCACTTACACTCTGTTGGATTGACAGGGCCTTCGCTTTCTGCGACCTGCCTCGCTGGATTTTTTTGTTTTAACCTCTGCAATTATTTTTTCATCTCCATTCGTTGTCCTTCATGGGGACGACTCCGCAACGGACGTTTCTGTTCTGCTCCATCTATTTGAACTCTGTCGTCATACTATGTCTTGGCCGATGGACTGCCCAGGGGAGGGTGTCGTGTGGTTTGTGGCCTCCTGGTCTGCCTTGCTACGTTTACTTAGGCCTGGCTGCCATGATGCCTTTTTGTGCACGTTACTTTGTGCCATTGTTTTTTCCAGCTTCTGCTCGGCTATTTTAGCCCTGTCTGCGTTTCTATCTTTCACCTTTTCTCCTGTTCCCTTTGGGCTACGTCTGCACACCATGTACAAGGTCGAAAAACAACGTCCCTTGTTCCTGCTGATTTGGCCAGTTCCTCGCACTTAGACATAACACTATGTACCGCTGCCCTGGAGAAATTTGTGTGCTTTTAATATTGTGATTTTCACTGTTAGAGACACTTGGAGACAAACCTTTCCAGAGAGAAGAGCTGTGCTTGTCTGATGATGTAAACCTTACATCTAGATATTGAGGTATGGGGGTTCGCTCGACAAAGCCCAGAGGTCTTCTGTTTTTATAATAAACTAGCAACTAGCACGGGGAGGGTGGTATTGTCATTTAGCCATATATCCACTGCTTTATGAAATGCTTTCCCCGTTTGTATTCTATGGAGTTGTAACTATGCTACTTATATTATCCTTATGCATAATGCTGATAGTACTGGCACGTGTACTGTATCTTAGAGCACGGTAGTTGAAATAAACATTTTAAACTATACAGTGTCTCTTCTTACGCACGTTGTGGACAGGTATGAGTGAGTTATGAAAGGGTGTTCTTGCTCCTGCGAGTCCTGAGAGAGAGATACCGTGTTCTGAGTTGTCTAATCATTGGTAGCATTGTTGCTAATGAGACGCTAAGGCTAGTCGGATTGGGGTGTTAGGTGCTAAGGTGTATGGTTGGCTCACCACTATATTCCGAGGTCCTATTATCCTGTGCATAGCTCTGTGTATGTGCAGAATCCCTACAACAGTGTCTGGATTCAGTGCATAGAACAGGTGTAGATGAATATACATTGGTATACAAATGGCACTGACATGTTATGGGGTTTTATATTTCTCTAATAAAGAAACTGATTCTATGAACAACTGCTCCTTTGTTCAGTTTATAAAACTGCATTAAGAATGACCCAATCATCACAAGATGTGAAGACTTGGGGGGAGGGGGGTTATTCTATCATATAATTTGTATATGACACCATAGCGGATCTGATACAATGACCTAGGGCCATATTATGAATACAGCGCATTTTCCTTGTTTGTGACACGCTGTGTGTAAACAAGGAAAGTGTGCCATATTACAAAGAATATGCTGCCCCCAGGGCAACTGCGAACATGCGCCACCATGGGGGCAGCACAATCAAGTAAAATATGGAGCAGCTGTTTAAATACTGCTTGTTTCGTGTTTTACAGCGCAGGTGGCAACCGGCCTGCATTTTCCAAGGGGATTAGAGATCGCCTTTCAGGCGGGTGCAGTAAGTGACAGCAAGAGGATGTCTGGGGGTCCATGGGACCCGACTTTACCCTCCATAGGGTTGCCTTTAGGAGGCGCACTGAAAGTGCGCCATCTTTTTGTGGCGAGCTTTCAGTGTACCTCCTAAAGGCATGTTTGCGTTTGCGCCCATGTCTGTAATACAGCGTGGCCACAGAAGTAAAGTGATTTCCTTATAAGCATGGGGCCCGCATGCAAATGACAAAACAAACTCTATCAGCTATAAATATAGCTTTTAACACAAAATGAACAACAACGGTATTCCAGAGTTATGCATCCATTTGAGTGGTACTCTGTCATACCTTGCTTCAACCAGGTTGTTCTTAACTTTTTGTAGGTCCTCATACTATCCATGCAAAAGGTATGTGGCGTTTCCTCCACTCCTGACCAGAATATGGCTGTCAAAGTCCAGTGAAGGCTATCAGATTGTAGCACCCCCTCACCACCAACAAAAGGTGGACAGCGTTACAGTGTCATTGGAAGACCTTGGCTAGACAGTTTGACAATGAGCATCAGGGCTTCATGGCCATCACTGATGTGGCCATCAGTTATGCCCAAGGGTACCCCCAGGAAACAACAGGCAACCAAGTAGGACTGAACTGCACAAACCAATATATTTTCAGGAAATACCATCAGAATTTTGAGTTTCTGCAAGACTAAACACATTTTGTTATTCATCTTTGATTAAGATTGTATTAACTTTGCTAATTTGCTTTACAATGAGATTTGGGCACTGAAGGGAACCTCAAATAGATCTCCTGCTGTGAATACAAGCATGTGAAATGTGGCAAGCATAAGATGGGACCTGAAGAGACTTGCTATGTGAGTATCATCATGGTTTTCTTGCAAGGAATCTACAAAGAAAACAGGAACAAAAGGTTAGTGGACTTTTTGAATTAATGGGAACATGCATCTGTGATTGAGAGACATTGAAATAAGATACACAGAATATTTGAAACACACTGAATATTTTGAATAAAGGAAACTCGGTGTAGAGATAAAGGCTAGGAGTCATCCATTGCCTATTGTAGAAAATTATGAACCAAGTTGGTTAGTCAGACTTTGTTTGAAAATCATGAAGACAAACTTAGGGAGCAAATCATAGGGGTTAGGGCTTTTTGAAAGACAATTATTGAGAGATAAATAAAGTCATATTTTGAAGAAAAAGAACATAAAAAACTATCACACCCACTCAGGCAATTTAGAATTGTTCAGGGTACTCTCAGCTAGAATGTATGTTCTTACTCTAAATCCTAGCATGGTTACTGCATTATCACATGCTGAGAGAGGTTAAATGCATTTTGGTCATCTCTTTATAACTGTAAAATAGCAGAGGGAAACCAATGGCAGAATAGCCTCTACTGCCAGTGTTCAGTTATCCTATTCACTTTCTCCTACTATGTCCCCAACCATCTCCGATGTGAGTAAGGTGGGGGGGGGGTGCATGCTTGGAGTGATTTCTCTAAAGATTCAATTCTTTATTGCAAGATATTCCAAAGTGAGCTCTGAGTGTTAACAGACTTAAAAGCCCACATGTAAGTCTTAGTTTGATGCCATGGACCAACTAGGATTGTCAATGGCTCTTGCAGCTCTAAAACCACCCTACATGAATCAGGGTGGATACATAAAGATCAGTTACAGACATACAACATTTCTTAGGTTTCACAATTTTCTATGGAGATTTATGCAGAGATTTTCTACAACAGTCTTTGCTATCAGTTGTTTGCTGGGTAAAGGAGTGTTCTTTGCTTGGATGCCCAGGGCAGAAAAACTCTTCATTAAAACTAAATGTATGACATCCACCATATTACATCACCTGGACACTGAGGTACCTTTTGACATAGATGCATATAAATCAACTTTAGGGGCAGTTTATCACAATGGGAAAGCACAACATGTTTGCAGGCTTGTAGTCCTAACTCATGAGTAATATATGTATACACTGATACTACCTCCTTCGTTATCAGTGAAATATTGTCATTCTAAGGTGTATGTTGTAGGTGGCGTTACAGTTATATTGTATCATGAAGATCGGTGCTTAGTTCTTTCACCTTTGTGGGCTGGAAAAATGCCTATGGCATTGGAGATGGGTTTCCAAAATGGATTCAATAGATGAAAGTTGGCGACATCAAAAAGTTTAATGGATCCTTATGCACTATCGTCATGAAATATATTGTTGGCATGTTTGGATTTTCAACTGTTAAGAAGCTTATGTCCTCCTTATTCAGAGTTCTGATTCCTTTCCGGTATATCAACCTGGTCTTATACTCTTCCTGGATGTGGGCCATTGAGTTCTCAGTTACTTTTTGATAGCAATTATTGTCACTATGTTGTCATTTAGCTTCAATTAATAAAAATTGTTACAAAAGACCATGCGTCATGTGTACGTCCAAGATCCTTCTTCGACCGTTAATAAGAACAATATCATTTCAATTAATTTCAGACATTTCAGGGCCATATCGAAAGTTAATAAAAACAATATCATTTCAATTTGTTTCATACATTTCAGAGCCATATCAAAAGTAAAAATAGAGGCCCATGGTTACTTGATATATGCTCACGGCTTTGGGCTTAGAGACTTAAGTTAAGCCAAGGCTTGAACTTTACTTAAAAGCTCTTTACATTTTTGTGCAAATGTCGCTAGTCTAGCCAGTTCCATGGGGATCTCTAAATTAAAATGAAGCTTCATTGCGTCCGTGCAGGTACGGATGCTGTATTTAGAAACAAGGGTTTTAGTAAAGTGCAACGTGCGAGACTCAGTTCAGGGCAGATGCAGAATAGGTGGACCAGGGACTCCTCGAACTGATGGCAGAGTCTACAGGAAGTAACCGCCTCTAATGATTTCCAGCGAGTATTAATGTCTTTTATTGGCATGGCCATGAGTCTGACCGAAAGGATTTGCTTTAGTATTGGTTTATTCAGAGCTGATTCAAGGTAAGGCTGCCTCAGTTTGTCCTTATTGGAGCTGACTAGTATCCCAATGTTGCTGCTGGAGGACTCTATAGTCGCTATATCATCCTGCTTTGATAGTGTTCTAACATGTTTCCTTAAAATTGTTTTAAGCAGGCCCAGTTGATGAATAAAATAGCCCCAGTCAGACAGATCGAGGAGCAGTTCCGTAAAGGCTGTTGATAAAGCGTCTGCCCATGGATTTTTCCCTTTCGTAAAAATTTCTTTCAGGGTAGCTTTCATTGTGTCTGGGGGGGCAGCGCATGTCCCTCAATAATAACGGATGAACGAGGACCTATATTCATAAGATTGTTTGCTTAATCCAAATTCCAGCCTTACTAGCGCGTTTCTGGCGTAGGCCGGTATGTGGAATATCTGTTTGAATGCGCGGCAGTTGGCAGACTCCATGATGTTAATTAGGGCCCCGGGAAATACTTGTTGCCCATAGGAGATTGAAGGAATTAGCTTGGCTCTTATGACCTTTCGAATAGGCTCATTTGACGCACTGCATAATTTTGAATTGAGTTTGCAAAGGGCGTACGTTACCGCCTTGGCTTTATCTTCCAAAGATGCGATGTGAGCTGTCGGCTTGCCATTGCTCATGATCCATGCCCCCAGGTAGTTATATTTCGTTGTTGTTAATATTTTCAGGTTGCCCATTTTCCATAGATGTTTAAGTTTGTTGGGGTGTTTTCCAAAGATTACTACCTTTGTTTTTCTGGCATTTGCTGTCAATTCGTTTTCTTCATTGTAAATGTTGAGTGCGTCCAATGCTCTTTGCAGGCCCGTTTTTGTATGGTCCATTAAGACCATGTCGTCTGCGTATTGCATTAGGAATAGTCTGGTTGACCCAATTTTGGGTGCTAACAGGTTGGCTTTTGATATTGTTTTGCCAAGGTCTGCAGTTATAAATTAAGAAGTAGCGGAGCCAATACGCAGCCTTTTTTCAACCCTCTGTCCGTGTATATCTTCTTTGTGGCGCTGTTCCCTGTGAGTTTGACACGTACCCAGGTTCTGGTATAGAGGGCTATAATGGCGTTCAGCAACCTGTTTGGAATCCCCCCATTTAGCTTCAAGCATATATTTCTCTTTTGACATGATGTAAATGTCTGCCTTTGTCAGATGGTTTAATTATAATATTGTCATCCACTTTTGAATTCTTAATTGCTATTCTTTCTGGTTGACTCACATTTTAATGTTTTTTCTATTTGGTCCATACCAATTTTGCCACATCGTTCATGGCAAGCTCCGAAATAGATCCACCTTATTACAAGTGGTAAATTTGGATAGAGTTTTTCTTTTTCTTTTATATTACTGAGTCCGGTTCAATATTTGATAAACATTCAATTATTTGAAAAATTCCCTTTGAGATTTCTCCCTTGTTGCATTCTCTTGTTCCAAAACCTCTAATGTCATCAGCATATTAATATTCTGTGCTGATAAGTCACAGTAGGTATGTTTACACTGTTCTTTGGTCTTTTGTGTACATTTGTTGTCTTTCATAGCATAATATGCTATGAATTTGAGTTTTCTAATATATTTACAGGAGTCATTTTTGTTTCTATTGGAGACATATGTTGTTCAGGGCAGAAATGTAAATATTTTTTTTTAACAATTTTTTCTTCATTTGTGAGGTGTCTCTCTGACAAATTTATAATGACCATTTATAATTCTTTTTGTTGTGGTTCATTTACTTTCCGTACCGCATCCCCATTTTCAATTTTCCCTTTCTGTTTTCGCTTTCCTCTTCGTGTCTTCCTTTTCGGCCTCTTTCTTGTGTTTGCTTTTGGCCCTTCCTCAGGATGGTTTTTGGCCTAAATGCATCAGACACTTTTTGGCTAAAAAGTAAATTGTGTTCCCTTATTGTTTGAGAATCCTTTTTCACCTGAATCAATTTCAGAGCTTCCAGCACTTTTGCTTTTATCACTTGTTCTATCCATCATCTCTCACCTTTGTAATGTCTCATATCTCTTTGCAAATGTATCCATTTGTCCATTCATATAATGATTTTCTTCTCATAAAAATTTGCTATGGTTTAAATTTTTACAGACTGCTCATTTTTTGTAGGGGTTCTTCCATTATTGTTGTTCTCTCAGTTCCCTCTTCATAGTTCTTAATCTTATTCCCAAGTTTCAGTATTTCTTTCTACAATGTATCTTGTTCTATTTTATCATATTTTACCAGAATTTCAATTTTATGTCTTGACCTCTTCATAGTTCTTAATATTATTCTTAAGTTTCACAATTTCTTTCTACAATGTATCTTGTTCTTTTTTATCATATTTTATCAGAACAGAATTTCAATTTTACGTCTTGAGCCGTCCATATTGTTATCACCCTGCACCTGGCACATTTCAGCACTCACACTGCGGTTGCTCTGCATTAAAAAGATCCTTAATCCTCTTGATACCCGATTCACCCATAAATATCTATATAATGAGGCTATTTCCCATGGCTTGTTGAGTTCTTTGATATGTTCTAAATGTTGAAACTTTTGTGGAATTTTCATGTTTTTATTTGTTCTCACAAAGTCACGGCTCATTACTTTGACCTTTGATGGTTTCCCTTCATCAATAAATGAATCTATATACACACTACTGGAGAGCCCTAAAAATATCCCCAGAAACGCAAGGTTCAAATTAATTCAATTCTATATAATTCATAGGGCGTATTTAATCCCAGACAAGCATAATAGGTATTTTGATAGAACAGACGCTTGCTGCCCGCACTGCAAACTATTGAATGCAGACCTCCTGCATATGCTTTGGTCGTGTCCCCGACTGCGAGAATACTGGCAGGACGTGACTCGACTACTGCATACAAGCACTGACAGGGCGCTACCGCACACATGGGAGGCTTGTATTGTGGGAATATTTCCCAGAGATAAGAAAAACGGAGCATCATCCCACTTCCTAGATCTGGGACTGGCGGTGGCCAAGCGGCTTGTCACGTGACGATGGAAAGCTGTAGACTCCACCACTTAAAGCTTGGACAAATCAATGGTAAATTGGGCCAAAGCCGAAGCTGTCTCTCTGCTAAAGGAGGATAAACTTGGGCTGCGAAAATATCCTATATCGTCCGCTTGGAGCACCATTGTGACGGCGCTCCAAGTGGCTACAGCTCCGGAGGACCCCTTAGACATTCCTGATGTTATGTAAACACGCATTGTGAATGTACTGTACTAGCCGGCTAAGAAATATTTGTCAATAATCACTGAAAACTGGCTCATTGTGCTGCAGTTAATGACTCACTTCAACACATCGAGATCTGTCATGTTGGCATCCTTGTGGTAGCTCTGGAATATTTATCGTGTTGATGTGCAGCTCCCACCCTCCCTCCCACTTTCTTTTTTATTCTTCTTTTCTTTTTATTGGTTTATTGTTCATCATTTAATGGTTATCTATAAAGTAGTTTCATCATTAACCCAGAAGAAACGGCTAGGCCGACTATAGTCATTGGAAGAAATGTAAGTGCGATGTAATGGTCTGTGGTACGAGGCCTGTAACTTTGTTAGTTCATTTTTATGTGAATGGTATTAATTGAATCGACCTAATTTTCCTATATTGGATTTCGCTCACTGTAGGATTCCTTCATGGACAGCTCGGCTGATTTTTGCATATATTGTGATATCTTGGTTGTAAACGATATAATTGTTGTAAATGTATACTGGTTCCGAACAATTCGTATGTGACTGATATATGTACATTGCAAATATAAAACTCAATAAACAGATCAAACAAAAATAAATGAATCTATATATATATTTATATATACCATCCCCAGAGTCCAGTCAATTGTTTCACCAGTCCGAGACCTCTGTATTGGAAATGCTCTAAACCCACAGGTATCTCATCCAAGAGAGAACCTTTCTTTATGGATTGTAGGTTTTATTGCTTCTCAGCATCCAGCATTTTTCCAAAGCGGATGCAATGCAATCTAGGGCTATCTTAAACTGCTTTTCCCATCTTGGTGTTACATGGAAGTGCAACCCAAAGCCATCATCCTGCAGTGCCCACAACTAGGCTCCTGGGACATGAAGGTGAAGTTGGTACCATTTTAACCTTGGGTCCAACAATCGCCATTTATCACTCAAGTAAAGGCACCTCCTTTACAAATATAAAAAGTAATTTATATCTGTTATAATTACTTACTACTGATCAAATTGCCTCTAGGGCTATCCTTTCCCTACTGATAATGAATCCTTCACTCTACCATCCTCTGTAAACTGCCTACTAAGCGTGAGGCGTCCTGAACCCTTTGGCCTCCCCCATTCCCTTTGCTCACACTATTCCAGAACACCACCATAATTTCAGAAGGTACAATAAGAGACTCAGGTCACCCCCTCTCTAACTCCCAAACTAGTTGAGAAAGAATTGGAGAACAAAGTTATTTATTTAAGAGGCAATGTTCGATAGATCAGCTGATGCACTGGATTTGTAGAGATCTGTGCCGATTTGATGCAGGATTTTTACAATGTCACTGATCTTGCTTTTGGTCTATGGATTGTTGAGGAAAATGGGGAGGTCGATGGACAAACGATCAGCAGCGTATCCTCAATTATTACCAGTTAATGTTTCGACAAGCCACTCGCTTGAACTCCAGGTTGTTCTGCTTTTGTGACGGCTATTCCCTAATCCCAATGAGAACTGACGGAATGGCAGTTTAGATGACCACACCGCAACTCTGGAACATCTCAGGGGGATAGGGGATTGGGATGAGAGACAAGAGAAAAGACAAGGAGAAATACCAGAGTCTCTTGATGTGCTGGACAGGGCGGTCTCCCTGGGATTCAGGAGGAGCTTTTGTCATCCAGGATGTGGGTTCTGGATGTGAACTACCTTCTTCAGGAGTGGGATTTTTCTACTGTGTCCACTTTGGTTATATTCGGTTACTGGAATAAAAGCACATGTATTACCAAACTATAATACCTGGAGTACATCAAACTCTTCTGAAACATATCCTACCTAGATTTGCGAAATAAGGCCTTTAACAGTGGGAAGTCTGTTCTGTTCTGAAAGGTTTGCACTAAGGCTAGCAAACATTGAGGTAGTCTCTTAAGGTATCATATACATACTGTGAACAGAATATATGCATTAGTAAACTTTAGCAATATATTTCCATTGTGACATCATTCAACACATAACTAGTTTTTATAAATGTACCGTACCTGAAATAATTATGTAAGGCACATCTTCTCGAAGTCACTAATAAAGAGAGAAATATAAAAGAAAATACATGCGAGAAATTGTCCTAATCGTACAATATTCTTGCTTATGCCAATAACTATGATGCTCAATAACTATCTGCTCAAGAGTGCACATGAGTTCAATGAATGTCTATTTGTACGTGCACACGAGTTCAATGATAGCCTATTGCCTTTGTCCTGCTTGTCGGAAATTTATGGTTTTCCTCTTCACCGCAAATTCTGGTTAGTTTTCT
Organism: Calotriton arnoldi; assembly: GCA_963921515.1. Taxonomy (NCBI): domain Eukaryota; kingdom Metazoa; phylum Chordata; class Amphibia; order Caudata; family Salamandridae; genus Calotriton; species Calotriton arnoldi. Next base: position 761,709 of record CAWUFW010004574.1, read on the forward strand.
GTGAGTTGTTCTTGATGAGCAATTAATAGTTTAAGTCTCTTGTGCACATTTCCTTAAAAGTAAAGGGTTAAGAAATCAAATTTGAGCTCACCGCATTTTTGTCTTCTATTTTTCTTTTACCTTGAAGAAACTGTTCTGCTTCTGTTGCTTCTTTGGTTGTGCTTCTATTACAGGTTCTGTGGTAGAAGTCACGGAGCGGAAGGCAGCGAAGGACGGGTCCAGAGGCTGCCAAGAGACGTCGGGTCCAGGAGGAGGAATGCAGAAAGAAGCCGCCAGGGAATCCGAGAAACCAGAGTTAGGTAAGTGCTTCAATTCAACGAGACTAAGCATCAAGTCCGTGCGGGAAATTATTTAAATACCCTTGTCGCTAATTTCCCTACATGTGTTGCACGTTGCAGTGCTTGGCAGTTTACATGCCGTAACGGTAACAGTTTACACTTGTATCTAGAACTGCCGGTTTGGGAGAGGAAAGCGTGTATCTTATTTACATACTTGTACATGTGCTTAAGTGAAATACAATGGTTTAGATTGATTACATCCTTACACAGTAATAAAAAGAACATGTACTTTAAGAATTAAAGTTCTGATAGACACTGCGCTTAATCAATCTTTTATCCAGCATTTTAATGAATGTGAATTCACAACACTCTACTTCAGTGGGGTGTGCAAAGATTTGGTAGTGCCCATAACAGTTTTCGCCCCCAAAGGCCTCCTCACCGGACAGGGTTTGTCAGGATGAAGAGCATGAAAGCATTGTACAAGACGAGGGCCATGCATATAGGATGCTGGTTCCCATGATCTTTCAGATGGGTCATAACCTTTCCAATCAAGTAGATAGTACAATTTGCCTCAAATCCGTTTAGCATCTAAAATGCGCTGTACTTCGTATTCTGGAGGATCACCCACTATCACTGGAGGTGGAGGGTTATCATTACTTGTCAATGGATGGTATGGTTTTTATGAGTGATATATGGAATACTGGATGTATTGAATATTCATCTGGTAATTGCAACCGTGAAGTAACTGAAATCAAGGTTTGTTTAATAGGGAAGGGACCAATAAATCGTGGTTTTAATTTTTGGGGACCGGATAGATGAAAGTTGCGTGTAGATAACCAAACTAATTTGCCGACTTTATATGATGGTTCTGGAGTTCTGTGTTTATCAGCTTGTATTTTTGTACTGACTTTATTTTGCGCTAAACATTTTCGTTCTTTTTCCTGTATGAGTTGTAACTGTTCTAATCTGTCTGATACAGAGGGCATGACACAAGATTGTGATGGGAGTGAAGTTGGAATAGAACGAGGATGGTAACCAGTAAGGAAATAAAAGGGGGAGCAACCCAGTGCAGCATGAGTGCTGTTGTTGTAAGAGAATTCAGGAAGAGGAAGAGCTTGATCCCATTGGGAAGTCAACGTGGATGTTAAACAATGTAGACTCTGCTCTAGATACTGGTTGACTTTTTCTGTTTGGCCGTCTGATTGGGAATGGCAAGCAGATGATAATGCTACCTCTATTTCTAATTTTGAACATAAAGTTTTCCAGAATTTTGAAGTGAACAGGGGCCCCAGTCAGAAACAATTTTGCTTGGAAGCCTGTGTAATTTTACGATTTGTTGTAAAAAGATATCGCTAAATTCAATAGCTGTGGGTAGTTTTTTTAATGGAATAAAAGGCTCATTTTGGTTAGCATGTCCACCACTACTAGAATAGTAGTATAATTGTTTGATTTTGGCAAATCAGTAATAAAATCTACACTGATGGTATGCCAAGGTGTAGATGGAATAGGTAATGGTTGCAATAGTCCAGCGGGAGCTATATGTTGTGTTTTATTACGAGGGCAAATGGGACATGTCTTAACATATTCCTGCACATCTTTGCGAATGGTGTCCCACCAGCTATACCTGAATCATGATGCCATGCCAGGATTTGTTGTCTCTGTGCTTCTTATGAAATGAATAGTTTGTTTCCATGAAAAAGATGTCCATCTTTTATTGTGTTCCGGGGTTTTTGTAACCAGACTTGGTTGTTTACATTTTTAATGCCCTTTTAACATTTAGTAAAAAGGTGTCAGCTTGAGTTACAGCTATTACTTTGTCAGAAGTAATGATGCTTTTAGGTGACTGACAATTGTCTTTATTTTCGCCTTCATCTAGTCTAGATAAGCTATCAGTTTGCATTTGTTTATGCCCTGGACTGCATGTCATGAGAAAATGAAACTCACTGAAAAAATGTAACCACTGCATGTGTCTAGGGGCGAGGGTCTTTACAGATGCAAAGAACTGTAAGTTCTTATGATCTGTAAGTATTGTGATGGTGTGTTTCGCTCCTAATAAATGATGCCGCCATTCAGTAAACACAGCCTTAATTATTGCATAATGGGTTTAACAATGCTAGAGAAATTTGCAATGAATCATCTGTAAAATTTAGCGAATCCAAGAACACAATGAACTTCTTTTTACAGAAGTTTGTGAGGGCCAATTGAGGATGGCTTCTACTTTTTTAGGATCCATCGTGATTCCTTCTGGGGACAAAAAATATCCAAGAAATTCAACTGTCCTAATATGGAAGGCACATTTTTCCAGCTTTGCATATAAAGAGTTTTCTCTAAGCCATTGTAAAATGGACCGCACATGAAGTACATGCTCTTGTTTAGTTTTAGAAAAGATCTACACATCGTCTATGTAGACGATCACACTGATATCCAGAAAGTCATGTAAAACCTCATTTCTGAAATACTGGAATACTGGTGGAGCATTGCACAATCCGAACGGCATAATAGTATATTCAAATAGGCCAAATTTAGTATGAAAGGCTGTTTTCCACTCATCACCTTCTTTTATACATATGAGATGGTAAGCGCCACGGAGATCCAGTTTGGTGTAAATGGTGGAACCTCGTACTGTATCTAAAAGAACAGGGATCAGTTGCAATGGGTAACGATTTTTCATGGTAGCCTTATTCACTGCGCGATAGTCAATGCAAACCCTAAGATTGCGATTTTTTTTTGCTACAAAAAAAAGAAGAGAGGAGACAGGCCAGGGAGGTTGAATGTCTAATGAATCCTATCTCTAGCAATTTGTCCAAATATTTTATTAAGTACTGTGTCTCTGATTCAGTGAGAGCGTAGATTCTACTGTATGGTAGATCTGCACCTGGAATCAGATCAATTCTACAATCATACACCTTGTGAGGTGGTAACTGGGTGGCTTGAACTGGATCAAAGACGTCAGAGAAGTCATGATATTCTTCTGGTAACTGAAGGGAAGGTGCTATCTGTGTGCTCGCACAATGTAATGGGATCTTGACCTTCTTGGAAACAGTGTGGTTTACAAAATGATGAATCCAAAGTGACAGTTCGTTGCACCCAGTCTATCTTGGGATTGTGTAATTCTAACCATGGAACACCAAGTATAACCCCAAATGTTGGTGTATCTATGAGGTCAAAGATGGTCTGTTCAGTATGACCATTTTCACTAACTAAATTTAATGGTGTAGTATGAAAACGAAAAAGCCCCGACGAAAGAGCAGAACCATCGACCGCTCTGACTGGTTCAGGTTCAGCCTTGGTCACATGTAGAATTCCTAACCTTTTTGCTAATCTCTAATCAAGGATTTTACCAGTGGCACCAGAATCGATCAAGACTGAAAGACTATGTCTCTGTTGTGCAGAAATAATAAAGGTAATCCTGATGGTCATGTGTCGAGGTATGATTGACAACATTGGTGACATAGTGGGAGATCTGTGACTCTTTTGTTTGCTCTCGAAGGGATGATCGCAACTCCCTCTGAGAGAATTAGTTTCCCGATTCTAACTGGTTTATGTCTATGTTTGCCAATATCTTTTTCTAATTGGGCTTTATTGGACATTCTGTAGCGAAATGCCCAGACTTGCCACAATATTACCAAAGGTTCCCTTTGCGACGTCCAGGCCCGGCTACAGGAATTTTTATTTGGGTGGGCCAAGGGTGCATTCAGGTGGGCCCCTGCGGGCCCGATTTGTCACTTATATGTCTAGCCAGGCCTGCTTCAGGGCCTTCCTTTATCTCTCCTTAGTTTTACAAAGGCCAGTAAAACGCATTCTTTTCTTTCCAAATCTCTTTCTAAATGTTATCACTCTCAAAAAGTGTTTTTTTCCATGTAATTTCCCTTTGATGGGAAGAGGAGGTTTCTGAGGTGGGAGTATCAGGCAATTGACACTTCTCTGGCTCTCCCTCATGACCTCCTCCTCGGATTCCCTCACTGCCACACTCCTCCAGTGCCCCTCATCTCTCCATAGCCCCTTCCCCTCATGACCTCCTCCTTTCGGATTCCCTCACTACCACCCTCCGTCAGTGCCCCTCATCTCTCTGTAGCCCCTTCCCCAATGACCTCCTTCTCGGATTCCCTCACTGCCACCCTCCACCAGTGCCCCTCATCTCTCCGTAGTACCTCCCCCAATGACCTCCTTCTCGGATTCCCTCACTGCCACCCTCCGCCAGTGCCCCTCATCTCTCCGTAGCCCCTCCCTCTCATGATCTCCTCCTCGGATTCCCTCATTGCCACCTTCCTCCTGTGCCCCTCATCTCTCCGTAGCCCCTCCCCCAATTACCTCCTCCTCGGATACCCTCTCTGCCACTCTCCACCAGCACCCCTCATCTCTCCGTAGCCCCTCCCCCAATGACCTCCTCCTCGGATACCCTCTCTGCCACCCTCCACCAGCGCCCCTCATCTCTCCATAGCCCCTTCCCCAATGACCTCCTTCTTGTATTCCCTCACTGCCACCCTCCACCAGTGCCCCTCATCTCTCTGTAGCCTCTCTCTCATATGCATTTCATTTGTTGTATAACGCTACTCATAGTGTAGGGTGGCACAGTACTTTACATCATGCACACATTATACAGAGACAATGAATCATAAAAGTACGTATATCAGTCTACAGGGAATGTCACATAAACCAATGAGGATTACAAGGTGTAGGAATCACATGCCATCCATACTGGTTGGCAGTATATTTTAAGAGGGTTTGGTCTGGAGAAACACAAACTCAGGATTTAAAGAGTACTCCAGTGCTTGGGGGTTGGCTTTACTAATAAAAATGTATATCTGCCCAAAATGAACTCTTTTTAGCAACATTAGAATAATGAAAGACCTGGGAAGTTCTAACTATATCACAACACAAAAAAAAAAAGCTAAGTTCTAACTATACTATTCAGGTTTGCATGCAGCTCTTTGATGACAGTTCATAGGTCACTGTCCTATGATAGGATTGCAACTTCTGAACTGCAAGTAACACAAGAATCTCTGTGACAAAGGCAGTAACCCACTGAGCTATCCACATAAAATACAGTGTATCTGCATTTCAAAACTACCAACAGACAAAGGATTGCTCTCCAGCAGGATCATTAATCACGAGAGTTATCTGGACATTTTTTATTATAAAATAAGCACACATGAAGTATGTGTCTTGCTGGGCCTTCACTGATTTTAAAAAGAAGAACAAATAGCCACACATTCTCTTACCTGCTGGTTCCTCCTCACAGCCGATCTGATAAGCAGCTGTGGGGCCAGGAAAGGTGAATCAGGATAAACAAACTTTTCTTCTCCAGCGTGGAATAGAAGAGGAAATATCCAGGCAGCAGAATGGTTAAGGTTACAGTTAAGGTTGCCCAGTGCCAAAGAAAGGATTTGTCCCCTTCCCGTTACCCAATTGTACCTGCACGAGTGGGCGGGGTCACAGCCCACCTTTCTAAAAGGTGATGCGTGATTGGGGTGCCTGTGAGAGAGCCCCAGACCAATCATGCAACTCCTAGGAAGAAAAACAACCTTCAGAAGAACGCTTTAAATGAAAGTGGCCATTTACTACTGGCCTTCGAGATGTCACTGCCAGGGCCAGGCTCATGTTTGGGTGGGCCTGGCCCACCCGGCCCACCCGCTAGAACCAGGCCTGGTGACGTTGTTCTTTTTCTTTAGGAGACAATGGTCCTTTTAGTCCTCCAATTTGCATGGGTTTAGAAGCATTTTGCTTATCATTAGTTTCTTTTTTATCAGTTTTCACAATGACCACTATTGGTTCTCCTCGTGGTCTTTCATTTTTTCTCTCTCCTAACCTATGATCCTATTTTACCACAAGATCTATGAATTCTGTATAGTCCTCAGGCAAATCTACTATATGGGCCAGTGAATCTTTTAGATCATCCCTAAGTCCTCTATAGAACAAAGAAGTACGCTTCTCCTCTGGCCAACGTGTTTCTGAGATTAATCGGTTAGAATTTGTTATACAGGTGAGGAGATCCTTGGAACCCTGACGTAAGTTTAACAACTCGTTGTCACTAGATTGGATGAAACATGACGTGCAAAAAGACGTGTCATAGCATTCTTAAAGGCAACAAAATTATTCAAAAGGGGGTCATTATTTTCAATCAAAGGTATCAACCAATTTGCAGCTACCCCACCTAGATAGGAAACAATGAAGGCAATTTTGGCTGCAATAGTAGTAAAAATATGGGGCTTGCAGAGAAAATGTAATTGAAATTGACTCATAAATTTGACAAATCGAGTACTATCCCCAGTAAAACATTCGGGATTGGCCAGAGGAACTGGATTGCGTGTTACTACAGTCACTTGAAGATTTTGGTCAGGACGTTGGGTAGAAGAGACCTGGGGAGCAAAAGTAGTGGGACCAAACTTTGGTGGAGCTAAAATGGGACGATGGTCTTGCACCTGTGTTTCTCTCCATTGAGTGAACTCTGATCTACTGCTCATTATTTCCTCCCTAAGTGTGAAATTCTCTTGTTTTAATTGTTGCATTTCTAAATTTAATGTGCAAATTATTTCAATTAGATGTGTGATGTCACAGGAGTCTTGAGAGAGATCCATGTCTTTAGTCATTACCAAAGAGGAACTCATTTTTGTGGCTTAGCCTTCTGTTACGACAAGCCACTCATCTGAACTTCAGGTTGTTCCGTTTTGGTGACGACTATTCCCTAATCCCATTGGGAATTGACGGAATGGCAGTTTAGATAAACACACGCCACTCCGGTAGATCTTAGGGGGAAAGGGGATTGGGATGAGAAACAAGAGAAAAGACAAGGAGAAATACCGGAGTCTCTTGATGTGCTGGACAGGACGGTCTCACGGGGATTTAGGAGGAGCTTTTGGTGTCCAGGATGTGGGTTCTGGATGTGAACTAGCTTCTTCAGGAGATGGGATTTTTCTACTGTGTCCACTTTGGTTTTATTCGGTTACTGGAATAAAAGCACATGTATTACCAAACTATAATACCTGGAGTACATCAAACTCTTCTGAAACATATCCTACCTAGATTTGCGAAATAAGGCCTTTAACAGTGGGAAGTCTGTTCTGTTCTGAAAGGTTTGCACTAAGGCTAGCAAACACTGAGGCATTCTCTTAAGGTATCATAAGCATACTGTGAACAGAATATATGTATTAGTAAACTTTAGCAATATATTTCCATTGTGACATCATTCATAACTAGTTTTTATAGATGGTACCTAAAATAATTCTGCTAGGCAGTTCTTCTCGAAGTCACTAATAAAGAGAGAAATATAAAAGAAAATACAATGTGAGAAATTGTCTTAATCGTACAATATTCTTGCTTATACCAATAACTATTATGCTCAATAATTATCGTGCTCAAGAGTGCACATGAGTTCAATGATAGTCTATTTGTACGTCCACACGAGTTCAATGATAGTATATTGCCTTTGTCCTGCTTGTCGGAAATTTACGGTTTTCCTCTTCACTGCAAATTCTAGTTTGTTTTCTGTGAGTTGTTCTTGATGAGCAATTAATAGTTAAAGTCTCTTGTGCACATTTCCTTAAAAGTAAGGGTTAACAAATGAAATTTGCGCTCACCAGGTTTTTGAATTCTGGTTAGTTTTTACCTTGAAGAAACTGTTCTGCTTCTGATGTTTCTTTTGGTTGTGCTTCTATTACAGATTCTGCTGTAGAAGTCACAGAGCGGAAGGCAGCGAAGGACGGGTCCAGAGGCCGCCAAGAGACATCGGGTCCAGGAGGAGGAATGCCGAAAGAAGCAGAGGAACCGGAGTCAGGTAAGTGCTTCAATTCAACGAGGCTAAGCATCGAGTCTGTGCGGGAAGCGGTTTAAATACCCCCGTAGCTAATTTCTCTACACATGTTGCACGTTGCAGTGCTTGGCAGTTTACACGCTGTAAGGGTAAGAGTTTACACATGTATCTATAACTGCCGGTTTGGGAGAGGGAAGTGTGTATCTTATTTTCATACTTGTACATGTGCTTAAGTCAAATACAATGGTTTAGATTGATTACATCCTTATACAGTAATAAAAAGAACATGTACTTTAAGACACTGCACTTAATCTTTTATCCAGCATTTTAATGAATGTGAATTCACAACACTCTACTTCGGGGTGGGGCGAGCAAAGATTTGGTAGTGCCCATAACAGTTTCCCCCCCCCAAAGGCCTCCTCACCAGACGGGGTTTGTCAGGAGAAGAGCATGAAAGTGTTGTACAAGATGAGGGGCATGCAGATAGGATGCTGGTTCCCATGATCTTTCCAATCAAGTAGATAGTACAATTTGCCTCAAATCCGTTTAGCATCTAAAATGCGCTGTACTTCGTATTCTGGATGATCACCCACTATTACTGGAGGTGGAGGGTTATCATTACGTGTCAATGGATGGTATGGTTTTATGAGGGATACATGGAATACTGTATGTATTGAATATTCATCTGGTAATTGCAACCGTGAAGTAACTGGATTCAAGATTTGTTTAATAGGGAAGGGACCAAGAATTCGTGGTTGTAATTTTTGGTGACCGGCTAGATGAATGCTGGGAAGTCAACGTGGATGTAGACTCTGCTCCAGATACTGGTTGACTTTTTCTGTTTGGCCATCTGTTTGGGGATGGCAAGCAGATGATAATGCTAACTCTATTCCTAATTTTGAATATAAAGTTTTCCAGAATTTTGAAGTGAACGGGGGACCTTGGTCAGAAACAATGTTGCTTGGAAGCCTGTGTAATTTTACGATTTGTTGTAAAAAGATGTCGCTAAATTCAGTAGCTGTGGGTAGTTTTTTAATGGAATAAAATTGCTCATTTTGGATAGCATGTCCACCACTACTTGAATAGTAGTATAATTTTTTGATTTTGGCAAATCAGTAATAAAATCTACACTAAAGGTATGCCAAGGTGTAGATGGAATGGGTAATGGTTGCAATAGTCCAGTGGGAGCTATATGTTGTGTTTTATTACGAGCGCAAATGGGACATGTCTTAGCGTATTCCTGCACATCTTTGCAAATGGTGTCCCACCAGAAATTTCTTAGGCATAATTGTAAGGTTCTGTGCATACCAGGATGCCCACCTATACCTGAATCATGATGCCATGCCAGGATTTGTTGTCTCTGTGCTTCTTGTGGAATGAGTAGTTTGTTTCCATGAAAAAGATGTCCATCTTTTATTGTGTTCTGGGATTTTTGTAACCAGACTTCGTTGTTTACATTTTTAATGCCCTTTTAACATTTAGTAAAGAGGTGTCAGCTTGAGTTATGGATATTACTTTGTCAGAAGGAATGATGCTTTTAGGTGACTGACAATTTTCTTTATTTTCGCCTTCATCTAGTCTAGATAAGGTATCAGATTGTATTTGTTTATGTCGTGGACGGTATGTTATGAGAAAATCAAACTCACTGAAAAAATTTAACCACCACATTTGTCTAGGGGTGAGGGTCTTTACAGGTGTAGAGAACTGTAAGTTCCTATGATCTGTAAATATTGTGATGGTGTGTTTCACTCCTAATAAATGATGCCGCCATTCAGTAAACACAGCCTTAATAATTGCGCAATGGGTGTAACAGTGCTAGAGAAATTTGCAATGAATCGTCTGTAAACATTAGCGAATCCAAGAACTCGAGGAACTTCTTTTACAGAAGTTGGTGAGGGCCAATTGAGGATGGCTTCTACTTTTTTAGGATCCATCGTGATTCCTTCTGGGGGCAAAAAATATTCGAGAAATTCAACTGTCCTAATATGGAAGGAACATTTTCCAACTTTGCATATAAAGAGTTTTCTCTAAGCCATTGTAAAATGGACCGCACATGATGTACATGCTCCTGTTCAGTTTTAGAAAAGATAAAGATATCGTCTATGTAGTGTTATATTCCATATAGGTACCCTAATATAGGCTCAGGTAACATCGTAACCCTTCGCCTATATTCTTCCCTACATTACATACATAACGGTTCTTAGGGACTGACCTTTTGCTAAAATACGACACTGCATTCAGAACGCAGGCTTTTCCCTGGCAAAAACCTCACACATTATGCATGAGGATTCTTGTATAATATCTATGTACAAAGTTCATTCCCAACGTCATCCTAAGTCTGACAAAGTAATACAGCGAGGTAGAACCCCGGGGAGACCTATGGGTATATATACGTCACATCTTTCTGAGATAGGCAGAGGAGACTAGGACTTCCAGGCCGACACACTGACACGAGACGCTGAGTTTCCTGCATGCAGACACTCCAGCTCGCAATGGTCTAACATCCCTCGCGGGGTGTCCAACCCGAGACCAAGACGGGGTCCCACAGTCTCTCAATTCAGGTAATGGGGTTGACTTTATCCTAGAGGGATTCTTGGCTTAACACCTACTCACTTGCTAGGTACACTTAGGTACATCTAGTTAGGGAGGCATCATAGGAGTACGCATCTTTTTATTATCATGTATTTTATATACTAGTAGGTATTGAAGATTACTGCAAGATGGTAGAGCTTTACCATCCGTTTACTTTCCTAGTGCTTCTGAGCCTATATATCTGCTACTGTCTAACGGTTGTTGCAGCTCATCTATTTTACACCAGAATAACAACTGTTCAATAAATACTTATTGAAAACGCCCAGCCTGTTTATTCAGTGTATCTCTCTAAGACAGACTAAGTAAGCACGAATGACTGAGCGAAAAGTGGTATATTGTTTCCACAGTCCTGAGGGATCAGGGTTGTCATGTTTGATGGTTGCCAAGAACTATTCTCTCCTTGGTAAGAGGAGATTCTAGTGGCACTGTGATCTAGCTGGTACAAAAGGCCAACATACCCGGTGGGGGTGTTCAGAATCAGTCTGACACCAATCCTACAGTGTCCGAACATGCAGATCCTGTATAGGTTTTATAGGAACTACACGACATGGCGCCGCCAACCTTGGTTGGGTTCTTATTTAACAGTAGAATCTGAGTAGTTCAGTCATGCTAGTCTCAGAGACCCCTACTCACAATTCCCCAGAGACGTCTGGAGTGGGTGGGCAAAACTCCGCCACAGCTGAGTAGGCAAAAATTCGATGTATTGGCTGTTGGTTAATCAAGCTTGAAGGACACATTGTTCCTAAAATTGTGCAAAACACCTTATCTTAGTTCCCTTGAAAAGCTCTTCCCTTTTTAAAAACAATGACTGTGCAAGAACTAAATATCTCAGCAGATGAGGAAGATGCAGATGCAATTCACATTGCAGAAAATGTTAGGAATGCCATCACCAAAAAACTAGGTGCACACGGTCTAACATCCAGGGGTGGACCGATAGCTTTCGTGATTGAGGCACACGAATCGTATAGAACAGAGGTATTCTATTCATGGGTTACATTCCCAGTTGCAAATGCAAGAACAAAAACATTTCATTTCTACACAGAAAGTGGAATACCGGACGAATATTGTCCCTATGAGGACATTGAAGTTCCACTAACTTACCAGGAACATTTATACTGGTTTAAAGGCGCCCTCCCCCATACAAGAAAGTAAGACTCGGTCCGCTCGGAAGAGAAGGAGCGACATGGCCAGTATTAGCGGCCTACACACCACATCCTGACATTGAAACAATGCCAGGAGGAGACTTACTTACACTTCACAAAGAATTGATAAAACTTTACAGAAACATGACACAGCTTGTCATGAGGACACTTATGGTCCAGCCAGCTACGGCTACAACAAACACAAATACAGTTCAAAATACAGCAACTAAAATCACACCACTAACCTTACACGCAGTGATGGGTAAAATGCCCGCAAAACGTGAACAAATGCCATTCTGGGTAGCTCAGAAAATAACACAGCTAGAAGCAGTATTCCCAAATGCCAGCCCTTATGAAAAACACAGAATGCTAACAATCTGCTTGCCCATGGGGACAACACCACAGATAGAGGATTGTACCTCTTGGGGTACAGTTTTCGCTGCCATAACTCATGGTATCCCGTCATTATCAGTAATACCAGACGTATTAAGACAAATATAAAATGAGTACGGAGCAGAACCTGCTCTGAACTTAGGGATGAAATTACTAGGTAATTTTGCCCAGGTATCAGCTATAATATTAGCAAATATTAAAGGAGAGGCAGCATCAGTGGCAATCCATCAACGCCTAAGGGAGTTCAGTCCCTTACAACAGGAAACATGAATTACCCAAAATAATTGAGACTGCGTATGCAGGAGTTAGGCAGAGATAGTGTAGGTGGGAAAGCATTAAAACCACAACTGATGGGTAGTCCCGAAAAGGACACCTTTAAGCAGGCATCTGCTTCTTCAAAGAAGAAGTGGGACAACAACAAAGAATAAAAGAATAAAGAAAATAGATCTCAATCCAGAGGTAGAGCACCTCCACAGGAACCATCCAAAAGGAGGTATAACCTTAGGAATAGGGACAATATTAGAAAACCTGACAGGTATCAGGATACTGATACACGTTCCTCTCGTTTCTTTCAGAGTTCAACAAAAAACTCAGAGAGGGAAGGACGGTCAGACAAACAAGAAGAGCGTACAAAATCCAGAGACAAGCAGCACGCTCAAGACTATACTTCCAAAAAAGAAGATAAATCCAAACCAGAACCTCAGTTCAAAAAGAAGAAGGTTGCAGGTCTAAAGATCAGACATGCCCAGAATTCTGAGGACTCAACTACTGAATGGGGAATGGGCTCTGACGATGGTAGACAGTGCGGCAGAAGTAACAATAGCTCGCCAGAACCTGATGGAACTTCTGGTGACAGCGGTCTTGAATGATTATATCACGGTGGAAACACCTGATACTAGGGTAAGCGTCCCGCATAAGTTATATGAAATAGCACTCCAAATGGAGGGGGACAAGCCCAGGAAAGTTAGAGGTCTCTTTTGGGAGAACCTGACGTTTGGTAATGATATTCTATTAGCTGAACAAGATTGGCCGACAGCATTTGTCATAGACTGCCCTAGGGAGAAACAGTAATCTTACCAGCCTTTTCCGACCCTGTTCCCAAATTTCTAAAATACACATATGCACGGGAGTGGGCAGTAGCCCTAGCCCCGGCATTATATAAAAACCATGTTGGATGGGATGAGGATTCAACCCACCACATATTTCCATTCAAAAAATACTCCGATTCCACAGAGGCAGTATCCAATAAAAAAGAAGCTAAAATACAGGTCAGGGAGATCTTAGATCAACTTGAATACCAAGGGGTGATTGAAAATTGCACCTCTCAAATAAATAATCCTTTGTTTCCCGTAATGAAACCTGACAACTCATATCGTCTAGTTTTAGATTACAGACATTTAAACACTTGCACAAAGACATTTGCAGTACAAAATGCACACAGTGCCGCACTAATGCATAACATTGTGCGGGAAAAAATACAAAACGACACTAGAGACACTAGATATCTCAAATGGATTTTTTTGCCAAAATATAGCGCCTGAAAACAGGTATTTAACCGCATTTTCCACGTTAGGCTCCAAGTGTCAATTTTGTCGACTCCCCCAGGAGTATAAGAGCAGCCCGGGTTTGTTTTCGGCCAGAGTAACTGAATTATTTCAGAATCTGGATGAAGAGGCATTGTCCTATGTGGATGATATTTATCTAACAGATGATGGCCTAGAGGAACACTTGAACAGAGTAAATACCATAATTTTGAGATTTGCCTCTGAGGGCTACAAATTTAATTTAAAAAAATCAAAGATAGCCCACCTCAATGTCCTTTTTCTGGGATATGAGCTTTCAAGTGAAGGGAAAAGCCTAGCAGCGAACTTTTAGAAAAATGTGTGCTGCTCCAACCTCCGAAATCATTAAAGAACTTACAATCAATCCTGGGATTCCTGAACTTTGGCAGAACATACATTTTGGATTACGCAAAAAGGGTTAAACCTTTCTACGATTTGATAAAACCTGACTTCTCAGTTAGACAATGGACACAGGAATAAACAGATATTCTTTGTTCCCTATAAGCTGATAAGATAGCTTCAAAACACTTACAGACATGCGTAAATGTATGCAACCTGGTGATCCGTATAGTTGCGGGTCAATCAGGGTACACCTACCTAACTTATAATGAAGGTGAAATGGTACCAATAGCATATAAATCAAATTTGTACACAAATACTGAGATGTGTTTTGCATCCACAGAAAAAATTCTGACTGCAGTACAAACTGCTGTAGTGAGAGAAAGAGCACTGGCTCAGGGAAAACGAATAATTGTCGTAACCTCAGTACCGGCCTTAGAGGCTGCAACAAAGGCAAGCGTTCCAAATGCTAAAGCCTTACATGGATACAATGGGGTAATTCTCTCACTGCAACAGATGTGGAATACAGGTACGACCCAAGTCTAAAAACACAAGCATTCTTGCAATACGAACAGGAATATCCTCTCCCTAATGAAATTTAGCCTCTAGATCAGTATGAATATATTATTTACACTGACGCATCTGCTCAGCCGGCCATAGGAAGTAAACAGCAATACAGCACCGCATGCGCTATCGTTAAAGAACGCATGCAGGATGGAAATTTTCATCCGAATTGTACAAACACCCAGTCTCTAGGAGACTGCACGGCGCAGCTGGCAGAATTGAAAGCACTATTACTGGCACTAGTGAATACGGATCGAGAATTCCCCACATTAATTGTGTGTGATTCCTTTTACTGTGTACAGTCATACAATGAGTATTTGTACCACTGGGGACAAAATGGGTTCAAAGATGCAAAGGTGGCACAATTAAGCACAAAACGCTATGGGAACAGGTAGTGGAGTTGAAAAACGAACTACCAGGGGCTCACGTGATACACACGCTGAGTCATCAACGTGATGGCGTTCACGTTGAAGGGAATTCATTGGCTAACGAAGCCGCAAAGGGGGCTGTACGCACGGCTTCCGTAGCTGCAATCACTCATTCAAAAACGAGAATAGACGGTGAGATTATGGTTGCAATTATTGCTACACACAATAAATCGGCAGTACCGAAAAGGTTTCCACTCAAGTACTCCTACAAGTTAGATGCCAACAATGTTCCATTTGCTCAGATTCCTGGAGTGGGGGATAGAGTAATACCAAATATGGATCGCAGGTTAGGTTTAATTCTAGCAGCACACAAGGGTATAGGTTATGCACACGCAGGAGTTACGGCAACTGTTTCCCTACTGAAACAACGCTACTGGTGGCCAGGATTAACAAAGCAGACTAAAGATTATGTCCTGAAATGCAACATCTGTCAGCAGATGAAAGGCTCCACCGTAACACGTCCAGCGCAGACACCATTGCTAATATCAGACAAACCTCTCATGTGTGTTTATTTGGACCACTGCAGCCCCTTACAAACAGATGGGACTTACAGGTATATCATGGTTACAGTGGATTCCTGCTCTAGATTCCTATGGGTGTGGCCCCAGCACTCGTCCCACGCTCAAACTGTTATAAAAGATTTGCGAGTCTTTATAGGGACATACGCAATTGGCACATTACATTCTGACCGTGGCCCTGCGTTTAGCTCTAGGGCTTACAAGGAAGCCATGGGAGGTTTGGGTGTAGCATTGCGGTACTCCTCTCCCTACCATCCCGAGGGAAATTCGGTAGTGGGAAGGAAAAACTGGGACTTAAAGCAGTCTTTAACAGCTAGAATATTAGGCTCAGGTGTGAATTGGGTAAAACATTTGTATGGAGTTCAACGAGCATTGAATAATATGCCAAGAAGTTCTCTAGGGGGTGTCACTCCTTATGAGGTCCTATTTGGGGCAAGAATGTGGGTACCTGATCTTGATTGTGAAGGCACAGTGGCGGATGAAAAGCCTTTTGACATCCATAAACATTTGACTGTTTTACAGGAACTAAATGAATCCAGAGCGCTACAAAGCAATGTCCAAGTAAAAAGGACCGCCACTGGGAAAGTCAAGTCAGTCACGGCAAGACCTGTCTGGATCCCTAAAATAGGGGATCTGGTCAGAGAGAAAATAGCGGACAAAAAAGAATTTGGGCCATCATACAGAAAGCCTGTACCTGTCCTTGCAGTTGAAGGAACAAGAACTGTACTTCTGCCGCCTCTTGCCAGAAAAAAGGAGAAAAGATTTGTCTCAATCAACCTAATCAAACCACACTATGTGGCCGATACTGAATAGTAGGCCTCGTGGACTCCTGAGTCGCCGACGCCCTCCTCTCGCTACTATACAAGAAGTTCAAACAGAAAGACTCATCAAGTTTGAAGAGTTCCCTGCACGGAATGATGGACTATGCAATAATGCCATGGAACTCGTTCCTCTCGAAACTGAAGTTCATAATCAGAATCAAAATCAAAATGAAAGACAAATTTAAATTCGACCAAACACAGACATCTATATCAACATGCCTCAACAAGAGCAAGCTACAGTTTCCACAGGACCTGTGGAAATACCGAAAATCGATCGAACAGCATCTGGCTACTTCATAGACTTTGATATGTTTTCTTTGGATCCAAGTGAACCTGAAATGATGCCAGCCCAAAAAACACGCAACCAGCAAATTAAAGACTTTCTGAACTTTCTTAAAAAGACTTACCTGGTATCACCTGGGATAGAACTCTGGGTAATTACTCGGATACTTTTCTTTCTTTTCTGGATAGGCTTAGTAACTGTTTTTAGCATGCTTATAAATGGAACTTACCTTCGACAAAGCTCTGCAGCTCAAAAAGTGAATCTGATTCTGAAACCTCACCTATCATCACATCGAGAACAAAGAGACTTGTCATCCGTGAACATTACAGCAGTTCCTATACCAGATGGTATAGTATGGGACAAGGTTGATTATGACATATTTGGTCCGACCGAACTTTTAAAAATACCACATTTATTTAAAATATCAATGAGTGATATCATTACCTCCAGTACATTTTCCGATGATTGGGATTATGAGACTGTAAATAATATGTTGTCTGATTTAGAAAAATCTGCTGCCTTTTCTAATAGTGAAATGTTGGAAGACACATCAGAATTTGAAACAATGGATTGCTATCAGCATTATGGTAATCATTTTCTGCATAAATCTGCTAATCCCAGAAATGTTTTCACATACCACCAATGGGAACATTGCCCAACACCGCCGAAAAGCAGTTCAAAGACATTTGCACAGAAATTTCCATATTTTTCAGGGTTTAACACGTCAGACCCAGCCTCATATTATTATAAGGTTGCACCAACACCAGCACAGAAAAATATGTTGACAAACAACAAACAGATTTATTCTGCTTCCTTTATTGCCCAGTTGTCTGAACAAGGTTTCGACTTATGGAAAGACACTATAGACCTAAGGTCTGTCTGGGGTACTAGAGACTGGCAGGTCCAGGGAACAGAGGCACTATTTAGAGTATGCCTCATTCCTCAGCAAATCATGTTTTTGAATGACACCATGCAACAAACCTCCTGCCTTAGAATAGCCAAGAACAGAGACTTGAATACACCTCGGATGCCCACACCATCACACACCGAGGGTAACAATACATCACGGGAAGGGATTACGCTAGAGGACATCATGCAATACAATAGATCAGACCCCAATTGGAAGGGATGGCTGGTTTGGCCCACAGACACTAATACATGTCCGGAAATATTCAAAGGTACAACCGAGGGGTTTAGTATCCACCGGCAAGACACACGCTATGTGCAAAGAAAACATCCAGGGGTAGTGACGTCATACAGTGTTAGGAAGTTATGCCTCGATTGGCTAAAAACCTCAACACTCACACAGGTGAAACAACACTTACCCTTACTTACAGAGGATGTGGTCCTACGGGATTTTTTATTGGGTCCCAGAAAGCCATGTCAAAAATGTTTCTTATATGCTGTCTATAATGAAATCTGGAAAATCTCCCAACAAGAAGCTGCAGAGCGGTTACGAGAAATAGATAAGGTTAACTTAGAAAAAGCTTTAGCCGTAGTTGACGATGGTATGACTACGTTAACTTCCAAGATATATTCACTGGGCAACATTGTATCTTCTGCTATTGATGTACTAGAACAAGATCTGTCCATACTACAGCACGGACAATCTCAATTGCGTTCTATTAAGCTGGACGCTGCAATCTTAGGGTTATGTTCCCTGGCGTTTTATCAACAGTATGTATCTGTTTTCTGCATACAATCTGACAAAGAAACAGACAAAAATGGCATAAAGGGGAGCAAAATATACAATGCTGCGTATTGAAAAACTGGACAGATTCGCTTTTACATTGGCAGAATCACCGTCCACAGAATGGTTAATCCATGGCCATATAACTTTACTGGTCACAACTTTCCAATTCCAGTATTGCCTAGAACAACAGCAGGCAGGCAGATATGAAGGAATGGGTAGGGAATTCATCTAGGAATCTTGGGAATTACCGTACAGATTTTGATGCAGGAGTGGGGATCTCGAAGTGTTTCTAAGCGATATAAACTGTGAGAACTCTTTAAGTGGATCTCTCATATGCCAGGATATAATGCTGCACGGGGCATGTAATGGTTCAGTAGCTAACTCATCCTGTCACTTGAGGGGTGCCCCGGCAGCCTTGATTACTCCAGTGTTCAGGCTACTTTCGAATGGGAGTTACTTGATGCTGAACGATCAAGGTTGTTGTGGGATGCTTCCGGGCACTGCATATCTGGTAACCGTGAGCTCCAGGGTTACTTGCTGTATGCAAGTATTGTTTCCACCAACACATACAGTCAGGGAGGCACCGTTATGGCCTTCACTAAATGTTTCTTTAATACGGTTTGATACGCTGACCAGAATGAAAGCCATGCTTCTACAGAAGACCGTGCCCTTAACCTCCGCTCGAGAGACTTGATCTCCAGATCGCAAGGTCTTCAGCCGAGATACAGGCACTCATACGTACGAATTGCCCCTTCCATTTCGCAGAAATGGTAAATTGTATCTTTAACATGTCTGATACGACGGGTATAGTCCACCTATTTAAGAACATAGGCTCAGGACTGTTAAGCACCTTTCAGGCGGTTCTCGGAGTTATACCAAACTTTATACACTCCGTGTTCGGAAGCATTTTTTGAGGACTTCCGCTCATCCTGTTTTTAATAGCAGGTATCCTGATTGTCATTTTTCTGCTACGCAATGGACGTCCCAGTCACCAAGGAGATGGAAACAGTACTCCTGGAGCGAAAATACCGTAATCGCATGGTACAAAATCTGGGCACACCTCGGCTGAGAGAACTAAGTGCATCTTGGTTCTTGTCATTTAGACCAGTCTGGATGGACTGCATCTTACCTGTCCTCCGATGCCTGTTTTGCGGAGAAGAATGCGTGTTGGATCTCTGTCTGACACTTCCATCATGTGCGCAACCGGACGTCGATGCTTTACTGGACCCGATAACGGCCCATGTTCTGCAGTGTCCCCAGCGTATTCCAATGATGATGGCGGCATTCCTAGAGCCTCCACAGGTAGTCACGGCTCCTGTTGGAATGGATACCGGCTCCTCCACTGACACCCTGGCCTTGGACGGCGCACAGCCTGCCCCAGCGTCGGCTGCAGGCGGTACAGAAGATCTTCTGTGCTCAATTGACATAATCTGCGAGGTGTTACAGGGATCGTCGTCTGCGAATGCAGGCAACAGTAATGTTGCGTCTACCAGCCAGGACACATAAACAATTGGCTCATTGTGTGCTGGAAGAAATTCGGCCATTTTTAAAACAAACTAAATTTTGAACACAATAACAAATTGACACTTTTTGTGGACATGCATGGCTTTGAGACGCTTGTAGTAGTTCGAACTATACATACGGACATATTAGAGCTATGGCTTGAGTGACAATTTCCTTTTTTACATTTTTCAAAGATTTTTTGAATTTTAAAACATTTTATTAGCATGTCTATTTGTTTTACTATAGTTATTTGGTACCAGTGCCTAGTCAGCCTAGTAGCACATCTAGAATTTGAATTATGTCATCCAGTCGGATGAGGAGTGGGTGTTATATTCCATATAGGTACCCTAATATAGGCTTCAAATCCACATCTATTGGAGGCAGCATGTCCGGAGGAAGGAGTAAATACTTCTGCAATGTTCCGTATACCGCGTATCCGGGTTTAGTCCGGCGGAGGGACGAGTAAAGCGTATACCGGATCAGCCGAGCAGCACGCATGAGACGCTTTACTCGTCCCTCCGCCGGACTAAACACGGAACATTGCAGAAGTATTTACTCCTTCCTCCGGACATCGGCTCCCGTACTACCGTTTGGATTCACCCTTAAGGTAAGCTCACGGTGCCTTTTCCAGCCCTTGCTTAGTTGCTCCCGTCCACCTTCCCGATAATAACTGCCGGCGTTTCCATCCCCTTTGTCAGCCCACAGCCCAGCCTTGCACATGCTGCCTCCAATAGATGTGGATTTGAAGCCCTAGACCGCAGCCCAGCCATTCTTGAGGCTGCCTCCATTCAGTGACGCCTCTACAGGTAACCTCCAAGCGGACTTCTACTTACATTGACATGCTGTGCTCGGGCTCCTTTTCCTGATTCCTTGCTTTCCAATTTACAGCAGTTCCTGAGTTACGGACTCCTGCCCTTCCCCTCCTGGATTCTCTGCTCCTCAGTTACAGTGCCAGCAGGTATCCTTATAAACACCTTCCCTGATTTCTCTTTGTTTCTTTCTGGGCTCTACTCCTATTGATTATCCCTCGCTTTCTTTCTGAATCTATAGAGCACTTTTCAAGAATTAAGTAACCATCGTCCTGATGATGACCTTAATCTAACTAGGTCGAAACGCCGTCGACTTCCCAACGTCATTCGCGGCACCCAAAAGGGTCATTTACAAACAATGAAATTGTACCTATAATTGTAAATACTTTTGTTTGACCTACGTTATTGTTTCACATTGTTTTCTCCGCCGCCTCACGTTGTTCCTTAATCACTTGTGTCACTGCGCCGTTTACTCACTGCAACACTTCCAGTGCACAATTGGTTGCTATGGTTACTGCAATTTAGTTGTATTGTAGTGCTTCTATATGCAAATAACAACCTTTTCACCTTTATTTGGTCTCCCTCGTCCCTTTTTTCACCTGTGCTATGTGATTGACGCACTTCTATGAACAGTCCCCCTACATGATATACCACTTGAGACGTTGTTCTATTTTTATAGAAATCTTAAAGGCAACAACATTTTTCAAATGGGGGTCATTATTTTCAATCAAAGGTATCGACCAATTTACAGCTACGCCACCTAGACAGGAAATAATTAAGGCAATTTTGGCTGCATCAGTAGTAAAAATTTGGGGCTTCCAGAGAAAATGTAATTGATATTGACTCATAAATTAGGCAAATCGAGTACTATCCCCAGTAAAACGTGCAGGATTGGCCAGAGGAACTGGATTGGGTGTTACTACAGTCACTTGAAGATTTTGGTCAGGACGTTGAGTAGAATAGACCAGGGGAGCAAAAATAGTGGGACCAAACTTTGGTGGATCTATAATGGGACGAGGGTCTGGCACCTTTGTTTCTCTCCATTGAGTGAACTCTGATCTACTTCTTGTTATTTCCTCCCTAACTCCCTAAGTGTGAAATTCTCTTGTTTTAATTGTTTCATTTCTAAATTTAATGCACAAGTTATTTCAGTTAGATGTGTGGTGTCAGAGGAGTCTTGAGAGAGATCCATGTCTTTAGTCGTTGCCAAAGAGAAACTAATTATTGTGGCTTAGCCTTCTGTTACTACAAGCCACTCACCTGAACTCCAGGTTGTTCCGCTTTGGTGACGACTATTCCCTAATCCCAATGAGAACTGATGGAATGGCAGTTTAGATAAACATACTGCCACTCCGGAAGATCTCAGGGGGAAAGGGGATTAGAATGAGAAACAAGAGAAAAGGCAAGGAGAAATACTGGAATCTCTTGATGTGCTGGACAGGACGGTCTCACAGGGATTTAGGAGGAGCTTTTGGCATTCATGATGTGGGTTCTGGATGTGAACTAGCTTCTTCAGGAGATGTGATTTTTCTACTGTGTCCACTTTGGTTTTATTCGGTTACTGGAATAAAAGAACATGTATTACCAAACTATAATACCTGGAGTACATCAAACTCTTCTGAAACATATCCCACAAAGATTTGCAAAATAAGGCCTTTAACAGTGGGAAGTCTGTTCTGTTCTGAAAGGTTTGCACTAAGGCTAGCAAACATTGAGGCAGTCTCTTAAGGTATCATAAGCATACTCTGACCAGAATATATGCATTAGTAAACTTTAGCAATATATTTCTATTGTGACATCATTCAACAAGTAGCTAGTTTTTATACATGTACTGTACCTAACATAATTCTGCTAGGCACTTCTTCTCGAAGTCACTAATAAAGAGAGAAATATAAAAGAAAATACAATGTGAGAAATTGTCTTAGTTGTACAATATTCTTGCTTATATCAATAATTATTATGCTCAATAACTATCATGCTCAAGAGTGCACATGAGGTCAATGATAGTCTATTTGTGCGTGCACACGAGTTCAATGAGAGTCTATTGCCTTTGTCCTGCTTGTCGGAAATTTACGGTTTTTCTCTTCACTCACCGCAAATTCTAGTTCGTTTTCTGTGAGTTGTTCTTGATGAGCAATTAATAGTTAAAGTCTCTTGTGCACATTTCCTTAAAAGTAAGGGTTAACACATCAAATTTGAGCTCACCGGGTTTTTGTATTCTGGTTCGTTTTTACCTTGAAGAAACTGTTCTGCTTCTGATGTTTCTTTTGGTTGTGCTTCTATTACAGATTCTGCGGTAGAAGTCACGGAGCGGAAGGCAGCAAAGGACGGGTCCAGAGGCCGCCAAGAGATGTCGGGTCCAGGAGGAGGAATGCTGAAATAAGCCGCCTGGGAAGCCGAGGAATAAGAGTCAGGTAAGTGCTTCAATTCAACAAGGCCACCATTCCTACTTAGTTATATAAGCTGGAGGAGGTAGTTTAAGGGACAGTTGCCACGTCTATCTTCCACTCTGACCTAGACACACAGATGGGTGCCTATGATGGGACAAGTAGTCTGGGGGTTTGCTTGGCCTATGATTCTACGGTGTTCCTAAAAGTTCTCCTGGTCCATTGGTTTGTCAGTGTTTTATATATGGCACATGAGCAAGTTTTCTAAACTTAAGAAATCACATTGGCCCCTTTTGGGTAGTTCACTTGCACAATTAAATTAACACAATGATGTTTTGGTGTCTTAGAGGCCAGAAAAAAAATATTATGATAATTTATGCGACTAAAAATAATTATAGCAATATTATGTTATTTCTCCCCAATACCTCCTTTCCATGCCTATTTCCTCTGACCATTCATCATCTCTGTCTTTTCATATGGGAAGCCGTTCACGTCAAAATTACAGATTCCCATATAGGACACCTCCTGAAATGTATAGTGTGCTGCAAAATGAATATGACACAAATAAGAATGAATGTCATATGCATCAAAATAATTATGATACCTTGCAGAATTAATCTGACTTGTACCAGAACAAATATGAAACATGGCAGAGTGAATATGATACTTAGTGATTAATATGAGTGACACACACTCTTAATTAAATAAGAGATATACTGAAATATATATCAATTATTCTGAAATAAATATGGTCCGCACTGTAAACAATATAGCAAGCACTGAAATAAATACAATGTGCATAAAAAAGAATGGGACATTTCTTGAAATGACTGACAAATGCCAAGAGGAATATGACATAAATTGAAATTAATCTGACAGATTGAAATGAATATCAGTTACACCAGTCAATATATTATACTCTGAAAAGAATATATTGTACAGTGAAAATAATATCACATACCTTGAAATTAACATTACACGTTTTGCAATGACTTTGAATTGCGTTGAAATGAACATTACAGAGATTGGAATGAATAATAGATATTCGGAAATTAATATGAGATGACTTAAAATGAATATGACTTGTGTTGAAATTAACATAAGCCCCATTGAAATGAATTTGAAATGCCTTACAATGATTATGACCAACACTGAAATTCTCATGACAGTTGTCAAAATGAATATGGCATGTATTGAAATTAATATGATACATATTGAAATGGATATGACATAGATTAAAATGGATATGACACATGGTAAAATTAATATGACAAGTGTTAATATGCTTATGACATCTCTTGAAAGGAATATGACACATGTTAAAATGAATACGACATGTACTAATATGAAGATGAGCTTAATTCAAATGAATTTGATTTGAATTTAAAATGAATATGAGTAATGTTGAAATGAACATGATATTTATCAAAATGAATACACCTTGCATTGAAAGTTGTATGATACACATTGGAATGAATAGTATATGTATTAAAATGGATGTGACTTTTGTTAAAATTAATATAAAAAGTGTTAATATGAATGCAACAACCATTGAAAGGAATATGACACATGCTAAGATGAATATGAAAGGCATTGAAATGAATATGAACCCCATTGAAATTAATTCAACATGCGTTAAAATGCATATGACAATGCTAAAATTGCAATGACACTCGTTAAAATGAATATGGCATGCTCTGAAATTATTATGATACACATCAAAATTAATATGACATATATTGAAATAATTATAACATATGTTGAAATGTATATGACCCATGTTAAAATTAATGTCAATTGGTTAATGTGAATATGACATCCACTGAAACAAATATGACATTCATTGAAAGGAATATGACACATGCTAAAATTAATATAAACCACTTTTAAATGAGTATGCAACCTGTTGAAATTAATATGGCCCACATCAAAATTAATATGACATTCATTAAAATGAATACAACACTTTTTGAAGTGACTATGAAACTATGTGAGATAAATGTGCCATGCAGTGCAATTAATAAAGCACATATTTAAAGTGACATGAGCCATGTTTAAATTAATATGACTCATGTTTAAATGAAAATGGCATGCATTGAAGTTATGTTGATTTGCTTTACAATTAGTATTATATATTGAAATCACATATTTTGAAAGTAAATGATATGGATAATTAAAATGAATATAACAAATATTTAACCGAATATAAAAGAAGGAAACATCCTTTACCATGTATCCGTTAAAACACACAAGTTTACCACACAGGTTAGTACCACACAGGTAAGTATTTCTACCTTTACCACACAGTACTTTGCTATGCAGGTAAGTATTTTTTCAGACAACATTTAAAAAAATTAGGTGCAAGTAGAGGCACAGGGAGGTAAGGGTGATTTTAGGGTTTAAGGGTGGGTAGAGGTAAAAGGGAGGTAAGGGTAATTTTAGGATTTAGAGTACGGTACAGATGTACAGTGGAGTCGCGTAGAGTGGAATACCAGTGGAGTGGCATAGATTGGGTGGCATACGGGGGAATAACTTAGAATAGAGAGGTGTAGAGTGGAGTAGCATATAGTGGACTGGCATACCGTGATATAGCATTTAGTGGAGTGCAGTTCAGTGAAGTGGCATAGAGTGGAATAGTGTAGAGCGGAGTGGTGTACAGTGGAGTGGCATTGAGTGGAATAGCGTACAGTGGAGTGAGGTTGAATGGAATACCATACAGTGTAGTGGTATAGCCTATAGTTGCGTACAGTGAATTAATGTAGAGTGGAGTGGCGTAGAGTGGAGTGGTATACAGTGAAGTGGCATAGAGTGGCGTGGAGTAGAGAGGAATAGCGTATAGTGGAGTGGAGTACAGTGAATTGGCATGTAGTGGAGTGCCATACGGTGGAGTGGCTAGGGTTGGATGGTGTACCCTTGAGTGGCGTACAGTGGAATACTGTAAAGTGGAGTGGTGTATAGTGGAGTGGCGTACAGGGGAATAGAGTGGAGTGGCGTATGGAAGTAGTTGAAATATAGCAGGAATGTAGATTATGGTGTGCAGAGCAATGCAAAACAGCAAATTCGCAGAATTACCAAGCAACACAGGGCCATGCATGGTGGCCTTGCATTGTTTTGTGCATCTGATTTAAGAATTGGTTTGTCCTTGCGACACCATGCATGACGCAAGGGTAATGCAAAACATTACTACAGGTAGGCCTTAATTATATATTGTGCCCTGGTATACCACCGTAACTTTGCCGTATAGCGTGGTACATGGCAATGACAAAGCAGTATATGATTGGCTAATGGCTTTCTTTACAAAATTAAAAGCCAGTCATATTGTTTTCACTACACTTTGGCTGCGTTCTAGGTAAAGGCCCTAGATATAGGTCGCTAGTAGGTTTTAGTCTTGTTCGCTACCTATCACCACTTTATCACTTTATTAAAGTGGTAATAGGAAGGGACCTTTTTTAATATATTTTTTACATATTTTTAAAAGAAGTTTAGGGAGTAACGTGCTAGTACCTAGCAAGCATGATTTTTAAAGTTTGTTATTTTTAATATAGTTTTAAGTAGCACAGTAATTTCAAGACATTACTGCAGTAATGCATAGACTTTTTAAAGAATTAAATATGTTAGAGATTGTAAATACACCATATTACATTATTTTAGTGATATATAGTGTATTGCAGTTTTGTTTCCAGTTTTTTGGAGGGAGGTGGGGTGAGGGTTAAGGAGGCAGGTTTGATGATGAGGGGTGATGAGTAATTCATGAGGACAATGGAAAATAGAGATAGGGATGAGTGATAAGGAATGAGGAATAAGAACAGAGACGTGCAGGATTAGGCAGTCCTCAAATAGACAGTGTGGTGTACATTTTAGGACATCATCTTTTGCCAAATTCAATCAGCACACAAAGCGAAAAGTAAAGGTGAAACACAAGAGATATAGAATCAGTGATAAGGTGTAAGAGGTGAGGAAGAATGAAGGGAGTGTGAGGGAAGAAGAATGAGTGATGAGGTGCCAGAGATAAGGGGTGGCTACTGAGCGATTGGATGTGAGACATGGAAGATGAGTTATTGGGAGTGGGAGTGGCAGATGAGGCCGGAGGAGTGGTGTATGGCAGATAAGGTTTAAGGGATGAGGGCTGAAGAATGAGGGGTGATGACTGAGGGATGAGGAGTGAACAATGAGGATGTCTTAAAAGGGACTTGGTACTGCACGTTTGAAGAATGATGAATGGTAGATGAGG
The DNA here is from genome assembly GCA_963921515.1 of Calotriton arnoldi. Classification (NCBI taxonomy): domain Eukaryota; kingdom Metazoa; phylum Chordata; class Amphibia; order Caudata; family Salamandridae; genus Calotriton; species Calotriton arnoldi. The sequence continues at coordinate 789,002 of CAWUFW010004574.1, forward strand.
AGTGAGAAATGAGAAGCAAAGAATGAGATATGAAGTGTGAGGGCTGAGGACTGAAGGTTGAAAGGTGAGGCTTCAGTGAGAAATGAAGAATGAGGCAACAGTGAGGCATGATGATTGAGAAATATGGGGTGAATATTGAGCACTGTGTAATGAGGAGGGAGGGATAAGGATATCCTAAAATGGTCAAGGTGGTGGACATTTTAGGAAAACATCATTTGTCCAGTTCCTGTGTCACTGTTGAAGAGAGGATGAGTGAGGAGTGATGGATGTCGGTTGTATAGTAAAAAATCAGGGGCAAGAATGTGGAATGAGGGATGAAGAGTGAGGGAAGTGGGAAGTGGGTGAGTTAATGAGGAGGTAGGTGAGTGGAATAAGGGATGAGGATTGAGTCATGAGGATGAGGACTGAGGGAGAAGGAAAAGGCAAGGATGAGATAAAAGATTAGAAGTGAGGGTTGAGGAGTGAGATGGGAAGAAGGAGTAATTCAGAGGGAGGGAATGAGATTTAACAAATGAGAAATGAAGGATGAGGAGTTAGATATCAGGGCTGAGCAATGAGGAGTGATAGATAATAATGAGGAATGATGGTTGATTAAAAAAGTATGAGAAACGAAGAAAGAGGGGTGAGAGCAAGAGGGTACGGAATGAGGAAAGAGAACTGAGGCATGAGATGTAAGTGATCAGCATGTCCTAAAACAGACAGTGTGGTATACATTTTAAGATATCACCATTTGTCCATTTCACTCCTTTCTCAGAGGGAGGAGGTATAAGCAGCGAGGGTTGAGGAAAGAAAAATAACCTTTTTGTCACACTTCATCCCTCATGATGAAGTATGACAAATAAGTGGTGAAGAGTGGGAAATAAAGAGAGGGAATAAGGGATTAGGGATGTGGTGGGACAACTGCGGGTGAGGGATGAAAACATAGGTTGAGTGATGCAGAGTGAGGGATCTGAAGGAATGAGAGGTGAGAGAAGACTTATGTATGGAGAATGGAGGATGGCTGATAGTGGGCGATAAGGAGTGAGGGTAGAAAAGCAAGGGTTGAGGAAAAATGTCAGAACCAGAAGAAGGGCATTTAAGGCCTCATTTATATTTTGGCGGTCTGTCCGCAGTCTGCCAGGGCGACGGAGTATATTACTCTGTTGCCCTGACAGCGGTGCTGACTGCCAAATTTTAAAATGTCCACCAGTGGACATTTCAAGCATTGACAGGAACCACATTCCCTCTCTGCCAACATTTAAATTGGACCCTAAGCATGATAGAAGAGAAGTAAAGAATGAGGAGTGAAGAAGAAGGGAAGGACTGAGGAATGAGAAGTCTGGAAAGAGATAGGATGAGTAATGGATAAGGACTGATGAGTGAGTGTTAAGGAATGATATTGGATACATGAGGAGTAAAGGATGTGGAGAGATGATGGCTGATGGATAAGAACTAAGGTGAGACATGAGTTAATCATGAAAGTAATGAATGAGGAGGAAGGTTGAGAAGTGAGGGGTGAGTAATCAGGAGCGAGAGCTGAGGACTGATGAGTGAGGTATAAGGAATGAGGTAAGAAGGATAAGGAGTGAAATGAGAAGTAAAGGATGAGTAGCAAGAAATTAAAGTCTGAGGAGTGTGTGCTGTGGAGTGCGTAATATGAAGTAAGAGATTCAAAATGAGGGATCTGACGATGTATGAATATTATGCGGTGAAGAAGTAAGTAATAGATGATAAATGAGGACGTTAGGAGTGAGGGATGATGAGTATATGATTAGAGGTAATGGATGACAAGTGAGGAATGAGGAGTGAGAGACAAGGACTGGTTAGTAACACATAAGGAATAAGAGATGAAGCTTGATGATTGAGAGATGGGAATGAGGAATAAAAGATGAGGAATAAAAGCTGATGAATGAGGAAATTAGGTTGAAGGGTAAGGCATACCAAATCAGAGATGCAGAATAAGACATCCAGCCTGACTAGGTCCAAGATGGCGGACCCTGACACATTCTGAAATAGGCGCCCTGACCTGGATGACGAGCTCTGGCAACGGGGATGTGGCAACTGCGGTGTCAGTTGGTGCGGCCTGACTTGGCCTGGCTTCTGGACAGCATTCTATGTAAAAAGGCTGGGAGGCCACACTTTGTCACCTCTGTAGTGGCGGCAGGTAACGGCACAAAGAGCCTGCACTGAGAAGGATGTATAGGCAGGCCCATAGAGACAGGTGAGTGCCTTGGGGTTTGGAGAGGGGCCTGTTCAAGCTTCCGGGTATTGGGACATATGCCGGTAGGGCGAGGCTCCACTTGAAGGTACCAAACAGTGGTGACACAATCTTGTGGAGATCCCAGGTGTCTTGGGTCAGGACGCGCTGTCCTTGTCTTGGCCTGTTGCTGATGCTTACTTCCTGGTGAAGCCTGAGTTACCCTTGTGCTATGTACAGACGCTATACAGCACATCTTGGCCTGCTTCAAATGCTTGGCCCGGGACGGGCCCTGCGTGGCGTTTTGCCCCCTGGGATTATCCTGCGAATTGATTGGCTGCTGTGCCACGCTACTGGGACTATCCTCGGGGGAGCCTGCTGAACCTCCAGTGTCAGGAGTAAAAGTGGACATGGACCCCAATGTATTCATCATGTAACATTCTACTGGGTGTCCAGTCCCTCGACCTAGTGATGTGAGTGTGAGCTGGAGAGGAGTAGACCGCGTTGAGAACAGTGAGATCTGTGGCATATATACTGTAGGACGTGAAGCCTCTACTCATCACTTAGCTTAACCACAACAACCCCAATGATCATACATTCTCACCCTACTGGGAACGGGGGACTCCATGCAGGGTCCAACTGCCTTCACCCTTGTAGGCATGATGGGGAAGAGTGACACTTTGCAAGTTAAATCGCACTTTGAAGCCAAGAAGACAGGCATAGCTCACTCATCGGAACAAGCGTTATCCTCTCAGGGAGCCACCGTAGGAACAGATGATGACAACATGAAGTCGCACCTAGTGCATATCCAGTAAAGCCTCACTTCTATAGATAACAAGACTGAAATGCTTTACTCCAGAGTGGACAAGTTAACCACTGCTCTCAGCAAGCAAGAAAAACAGATTACTACAGCTGAAAGTCGAATTTCCACTCTCAAGGACAACACAGTTGTCTATAATGAAAAAACTGGTGAACATCAGTAAAGTGCTAAATGTCATAAAAGTGGGAAATTAGTATTTGGAACAAGATCATTATGCAACAACCTGCGGATCAGAGGTATGCCTGAGACAACAAACACAGACAATATGCTTCTCAAATCCCTCTTTGGAGCTGACAGCTTTTCGCATTGTTTGTTGTGGAAAGAGCTCACCGATCCCTGGGCCCTAGACTCTCACCTGGGGCCCAATTATCTCTAGAATTCTCAACTTTTAGTGATCAGAATGCAGCCCTGCGGCTGGCCTGGAAAAAAGAGACACTGACATTCTGACCCACGAGGTCTCCAATCTCTCCATCTCTCTGGATTTCACGCTAACAGTCCAAGAGGGCTGGCGTGAGTGTTTGACATCAAGTGAAAACTGTGCCATGTTGGAATACAAAATGCAATGCTGTACCCGTGGCGCCTTAAGATCATGCATCGCAACAGGCCCTACCTTTTTCCGACTCCTCAAAGCGTTGCGCCTTTGTTCAGAAACTCATCAAAAACTCAAAGGCTGTCTGTGTCACCGCATGGGACTCCTGCCCCAGAGGAGGGTTCAAGCAACATAGACTGAGCTACCCAATAATTGCCCTATGACGTTACAAGTTTAAGATACTTTTTCTACCTGAAATACTGTGAAACCTCTGATTGAGGCAGCCACTTGACAATTGCAACTGATGGCCTCCGTTCTTGTTTGACCCAGGACTACTGACATTCGGACGTAAGCTCCCTAGCTAGAACCAAGGCTTGAGGGATGGGGGCCATGCAGCGTGCTTGTCATGACATCTTGCTCCTGGGAATTTAGGAGACTGCAGCTCCTTCTCTTCCTCCCTTCCTACCCCTAAGGCTTTGAAGTGAGAGCACATAGATGATCTTTTCTGCACAGATGCAGACGTACAGTAATAAAAATGGTTATTGGTATACTCCAGATATTTTCTCCTAGGCAAGAAAGTAGAGAAGCCCCGATGAAAGCTAAATGGTCCATATGGGCAGAAGTATTCATCTTAAACATGTCAGAAATATAGAATGTTGAAATCATTGAATTTTCACAAACATTCCAACCTTTGATTTATAATCATGGTGTGGGTACCTAGTAAATAAAAGCAGAAATTTCCCCACAAAATCTGATAGTGTCTCTCTATGCTGATGATATCACACTGTACCTATCCAACCCAAAACAAAACATCAGCCCGGTCACCCGAGAGTCCATCTTATTTAAAGCACTATTGGGTATTACTATCAATTGGAATAAATGCAGAATTTTCCCATTAATACAGGCAAAGCAGCCTCGAGACTGAGATTTCCCCTTGCTTTGGACTACAAACTCCATCAAATATTTGGCTGTGTGGATCAACCAAGATGATCATGAATAACTATAGGACAGCTGTAGCACACATCAAAGAGCTGGTTCGTCGTTGGATGCAACTCCCACTATCGTTGTTGGGCAGAAGTGCGCCTTTATTAGGATGGTCATCTTACCCAAACTACTTTACCTTTTTAACAATCTTCCTATACTAGTGAATCAGCAGCTTTTTAAAACACTCAAATCACACATGATGACCCTGGCCTGGGCAGGCAAATAAACTCAGGCTCAGTGGGAGACACTGAGTTTACCTTGAGAACAGGGTGGACTGGCAGCGCCGGACTTTGAGCTTAATTACCATTGTGCTCAAGCACACTTTGCACACTACTGCATCTGGCTGCCCCCCTACCTGGCACACATAGCAATTAAACATGACATAGCACACCCCAATCCATTGGGGGTCCTGCTGGGCAGGTCCCGCATCGCAGCCGAGTGAAGATAGTGTCTGTGGCATGCACACAGTTGGCATGGGAGGAGATCCATATATGGCTGGGTTGTCCAATACTTTATCCCCCTGAATAATCCTTGCATCACTTCCCTTTAATACTGCTGACTAAAGATAAAGTTGTCCTGCAGAGGTTGACTATATGGGGGATCCCGTCGCTGAGTGAGATACTTCCTACCAGCCAATTTCTGGTTGCCCAGCACCTGCAGACACAGCTGATTGTTCCCAGATGGACACTTTCACCTACTTTTGCCTTTGGGCATTATGCAGGGAGCACTACCCTATGTTTTCTGAGGAGCTGCTTCAGCCAAGGCATTAACCATGTTCTTAAATGCAGTCAGTCAGATAACTGGTAATGAAACTCTACTGCTCCAGACAGGCCGAGGCCTCAACACTAACGCTTAGTACCAAGGTGCTCTGGGATGCGGACCTGGGAGATGTAATTAAGGATAAAGGGTGATATTACTGTTGTAGCTACATCTGGGAGCTATCTCATAACAATATATTTACATAGGACATACCATACTCTCCTCAAACTCAGGGGTAGCTGCTCCGTAGTAGTGGAGGAGCGTCGCCCCACTGGTCAGAGTCAGTCAGCGAAAAATAAAATGATAATATTGTTTAATTCTGCTGACTGACAGAGCCAGGGAGTCTTGGGCAGGGCGGAGCGAGCCATGGAAGGGAGGAGGAGTGATGGGCACTGTAAAGTGCGCATGTCGGTTTGGCCGGCCGTCTTAGGCTGGCCAAACAGACATGCACACTTAGGTTTCTCCAACCCAGCTGTGTTGACAGCCGGGTTGGATAAAAGTTGCAGGCTCCCTGTGCCTGAGCGAGCGTTGGACCAGCCCGCTCAGGCCAATCCCCATGCTGCTCTCATGCTTAGTAAAGCATGAGAGCAGCATTTGGATTGGGTGGGGCGCCTATGCTTTGTGCCCCAGTGATTACCAGGAGGAGAGAAGCACTGAGAGGGTGGGCGGCGTCAGCATCGGCGGCAGGACAGGTACGTTTTTTAAATTATTGTTCCCCTAATCCCCCCCACTTTAGTTTTGCGGTGGCCACCACTACTTAAACTGTTTACACACAAATTATGGCCCTATCATGGTGGGTAAGATGTAATGCGCCTGAAGTTGGCTTCCTGCACCTGACCTAAACATGCCCACTGATTGCTAGGTACTGGGGCAAAGTACTTCATGTTCTAGGGGTTTTACTAAGGGAACGCCATGCACCGTGTGATGGTTCACATTGATGGCACTGCTGTTGACAAAGACGCGTGTCTCATGTGTGAGGGGTAGGGATCACATACCTACGGTGAGGACCTGGTTGCATGATATGATATGCTACAATGAGAAACTGGAACTCTACTATTCCACTATTCTCCAGGGACTCCGACCCAAGAACATCTGGGGCCCATTGAAAGCATACATGTTATCTCATGATATCAACAGCATTGAAATGGGTTAAAGATTTGGCCAAACATGCGAAATGGGGGAGGAATGGGGGCATGATGGGAATGTGTATACACACTGATTACTAGACAAGAGTTCCAAATGTAATAGTACCTGAAGCACCATCCATTTCGGCTGAGATTAATGTCACTGTGCTTTGGAGGTGCAATACAGATGTGCAAAGAAGATGTTTTGGGAAAAAAGGAATACTGCTGGACTGCTAGTGTATTAAATGGTATGCCGTTCCATGTGTTAAGGTACTGTCATTTACTGCAGGCAAGTGCACTGTTTTGTATGGTGTTGATATAACACAAAAGCTAATTAAAAAGTAAATTAAAATATTAACATTACAGTGGTTTAAATATGACAAGTCTTGAAATAGATATAAATAGCAGTGAGGCAAATAACACTGTTTCGAAATGAATATGTGCATCACTGAAATTGGATCTGAATCACATTGAGTTGCATAGAATACTGAATGCACTGGGTAAGGATGTGAATGAATTGGATATGGTGAATTGTGTGCGTAACACATACTGAAAAGCGCATGACACTGACAGTCAATCACTGTGGAGTTCAATGAAAGTTGAAGAGCTCACTTTGGACACTGAACAGTGCAGCTCAGCAAGAGAAGGAGCTGTGGACAGGAGCACGTTGACAACAGGTGCAGGAACAGGCAGCACACAGTCCAGTCACATCCTTCCCTGCTGTGGTATTTGGGTCGCAAGGCCGTCAATCTTGTTCAGCGCAAAAGCACTACCTATGACGGGCCTGTATATTGACCTGCCCCATGCTCCTGCCCATAATTCTTTACAGGCCATCTCTCTCCGACATTGGTGGGGCAAGTATGTGCTCTCCTGGTGAAGTGCTTCCAGCCTGCGGCCTCCTCTTCCATCTGAACAACGGGCTTGTGGTCGACGGTGGCACTAGCACTGATTGAGTCTCTACAAGTGCCCAACAGCCACTCCAGTCACCCCACAGTCAATAAGTCCAGTTCCAGGTCGACTCCTGAGCCCAGCAGCTCTGGTGCTCCCTCTGTACGCACATTTCAGGCTAAAACAGGGCTGGAGTCACGGTAAAGTGAAGCCCTGTCGGACCCCGTCACAGCAAGTAAGAGTGCATTGAGGGCCCCCATGATTGTGTGCAGGTCGGGCTCTGGAATATGTTCGCTGCATAAAAAAGGATTTTTTTTTGTTCAAATATATTTTATTATTAATTGAAAAAGAAATGCATATGAAAAAACATTAGCAATACATAAAAATCAGAAATCGATATACAATAGTGAAGAATTAAAAAGATCAAAAAGAATAAAAAAGATCAAAAAGAATACATAACAAATAACAACTGGACAATAAAAAAGGATTCACTTTTGCACAGCGCACGTTCTGAGCTTAAGAATTTAGGGGTTTGGAAATTAACACCCAGAAAACAAAATATATGGTGTTCAACGCAGGGCACTCCAAACGACCCAATCCACAATTAGCAGGGGAATTCTTAGAGAAAGTCCCTGTATGTGAATATCTGGGATTAGCCCTAAACGAGAAAATGGAGTGGGGTGATCAAATTAAGAAGGCTTGTCTTAAGCTGACGCAAACGTCAGGGGGCCTTGCCAAACAGCAGAGGAAGTGTGTACATAAGACGTTGGGGCCGGTGCTGGAAATATACAAGGCGCAAGCCAGAGGGGCTACCCTGTATGGAGCGGAATTATGGGGTCACAGGCCATCTGAACAACTTGCCAGGATTGAAAATTCATTTCTTAGACAGCTGTTGGGATTTCCCAAAAGTACCCCATTAACTCCGCTCCGAATGGATCTGGGTGTCAACCCAATGGCACTGGAGGTTGCGCTTAGACCTCTACTTTACTGGCGCCGCCTATGGAGTACTCCAGAACTATCTATGTATAGAGAGGAATTGAGGGAGGTGGCCGACCTCAGGGGAGCAAGTAAAATATCCTGGCTTACCTACATAAAGAACTCCTTCTTAACCATCGGAATGGGAGATCTATGGGATAGTCCGGAAGAAAGTTCTATGGCAACACCAAGAAAAGTTTTGATAAAGAACTTTAAGGACCACCATCTCAATCTATTACAAAGGGACCCCAGGATAGGCACACTCACATCATCCTTTTTAGAAGTCAAACTGCAATATACTTTAGAATCTAGCATAGATGATATACAGCCCTCCCTTGCTAAAAAACTTTACATGCAGTTTAGATATGGTGTGCTCCCCTTTTGTGCTGTTACCTATAAGTGGGGGGGTAGTTCTACGAAAGATTGCCCGTCATGTAAAAACTGTACAGAGACTGATTTGCATGTGTTGTTTTTCTGCCCCACCTATAAGGCACTGAGGGTTCGTTGGTTACGACAGCTCTGTAGGAACCTTGGAACCTCTCATTACATACAGGCTTATAGGATCCTTAAATATGACACCGGCATGCCAATTGTAAACTCAGTCTCCCGTTATTTATTTTTAATGTGGTGTGCTCGCCGTGCATTTTTAAAGAAAGATCAAGCCTAAACCACCCACTCCATGCACTTAGTATGATTTGGGTCTTTGTATTCTAATCCATTTTTTAACATACATAATTTTGTATTATATGCTGAGATACCTAGCGCCTATTAGCTTATTTAATACTTTTTAAAATATTTTTAATGCTTGTATATTTTTATGTGTATACAAAAGTTTTTTTAGACTGATAAATTGTATTGAACTTTTAAATGTCTTAATTGCGCTTTTAAGGTCTTGTGAGGCCGAAATAAAGTATCTCTTGACTTGACTTGATATTTTGTTATTAATTGAAAAAGAAATGCATATGAAAAAACATTAGCAATACATAAAAATCAGAAATCGATATACAATAGTGAAGAATTAAAAAGATAAAAAAGAATAAAAAAGATCAAAAAGAATACATAACAAATAACAACTGGACAATAAAAAAGGATTCACTTTTGCACAGCGCACGTTCTGAGCTTAAGAATTTAAAAGCGCTCTCATATGTTCTAGTGAGGGTATTATTAACACATGAAAGAGCCTTGAAACTCTAAGCTCAGGATGTGGGATGTACAAAAATGAATCCTGTTTTGTACAGACATATTTAAAGGTGAGACCATGTGTACCCTAATTTTTGTAGTGCAGATTTTTATTGCACATCGAGCAACACTGCAGTGTATTAAACAAAAACCAAGAGGCCATTGTATAGCGTACATCTGATGTATGCTATCCAATAACCTCTTGTACAGTAGACTGCAATGTCGCTCTGTCTCCAGTAAAAAGCTACACTACAAAACATTTATTTAAAAGTCACCTCAAAGGCGATAATGAAGAAAAACTATTCTTGGTAAAGTATAATACTTGCCCAAGATCACACAATTACCTCAAACAGGTAAGAGCTCGTCCAGCCCCCCATGCCACCTATGTATGGTTAATATAACTTAAATGCCCAGTTTGTAGGCCGCCACTCAAAGTCGGTGGGTGGTGGTATTGTTAATGCAGGCAGGGGTCAGGGGAGTCGGGACTGTCCAAAGTCTTGAGTGTCACTAGTGACTCACTAATTACATGATAATGTGCAGCAGTGTTGTTATGTTTTAATTATCTGATTAGCAGATATGAGAGTGCTTTGAAATACGCAAGTTTAGATGTGTGTTGTACAAAAAAGTATTGGTTTTTGTACAGCCCCCATCCTATAGTTGACTATATCAAGGCGCTCTTGATGAAGCAGGGTTTTACGAAATAAAACCTGCTCGAATTAACGCCCCAGTAACGTTTATTAATAGTGTGCGCTGATAATAATACGCACAAACACGAACATATTGGGAAATGCGTTGTGCATGCATGCACTAATGCTAAAACTAATGCATGAAAAACAACGGCCGCAAATTTCACATCCTTCCTCTGAAATTAATAAAATAACGTTGCTTTTGCACAATAATGCTTTTCCTAGAGAACATAACTTTGAGTTAGTGCAATGGTGGGAGGTAAACAGTGAAAAGTACATTGCGGGAAAAATAATAATGTCTGTGTTCTCATTCATTTTAGAGGAAAATATGGGCTTATGTTTCTGCATGAATGTTAAGGGTTAAAACCGAATCAAATTAAATCCTGGAAAATCGAGCTCTGACAGAGAGAGGAGGGAAGTGACGGAGGCTAGTGTTGATGTCCTTCGAAAAGAATGCTGTGTGTCTGCCAAAGAACGGAAAGATGACCATGGGAATGAAAGGAAGTGTACAAACTTCTTCCGTCGAAAGCGGCAGTGCTGAATAATAAAAATGTTAAAAAGGAAACATGTTTGCCTTCTCGAGGAAATGTGTGAATAAAGCGTTATGGGAGAATATTAGACAAAGAACACAAAGAAGACATGATCATGACTGTGGTGGTGTGATAGAACACCCCCCGAATCAGCCAATGAGAGACTGAGTTTTCGTAAATGTTTCAACTACTGTGGGTTGGACATATAGGTTTTAGGGTATAATTGAGGTGCCCCAGAGGGGTGGGGTAGGAGGCTTTGTTCGAGAGTAGAGGGAGATCGTCGCTGTCCGTCGGTTTGCTGATAGAGGCCTACCTGTTTCCTGATCCTGTTTCCCGTATTCCAGTATCCTGATCTAATCTTTGTTCCCTGAATCTGTCTCATGGGACCCCTTATCATCTCCGTGGCCAGGGGGTGGTATTTCCTCTATTACCGTAGGTTAGTATTAGCTAAATGAACAGTACTTTGCATAATAATTTGCAAATGTATTTTGTCTCTGAAACTTTTGTCTCTTCGCCTATCCACTCCTTCATGTGCATTTATTCCATTTGATATGAGTTTGACACTGTTTGAATTGATATATGTTCTCTCTATGTGATTAATGCATTTTTCTCTCTGTAATTCTGTACATGTCTCAGCTCTTATTTTTACATTATTTGGTGATAAACACTATTAACTTTTCATTTGAGTTTGTGGTTATTTAGTGACATTTTAGATAGATAGTTAGTACTAATATTACCATCAACTTCTCAACTATTGGTCCATCGACAAGAGGAAAGAAGTTGACATGCAGGCTCAGTTAGTTTATTTAGAGTGTTAAATACAAGCCTGTATATAAAACTGAGTGTAAAAGATATATCAGTGTCATTTTCAGCGGGTTATGTGGGGTAATTTGCGTATTGGGCCCGTTGTTGTTGTTGTGTGGTGTTATCGACCCCTGATTTGACGCTGGATCAGTTTTTGGTAGCAGATTGATGGTTAATTATTGATTAGTTTGGTAATAATTATTGATTATTTGTTTTCTAACATGAAAAGTTAGGGCCTCATTTATGAAAAGTGACGCATCGCTGCGTGAAAACAGCGATGCGTCATTTGTCATTGCGCCCTCCTTGCGACACCAATGATGCGTCATATTAACAGTATGACGCATCATGTCGCAAGGAGTTACAGATACGTCAGTATTTCTGACGTATCTGTAGGCGCAAAAATGACGCATTGCTGGAGTGTGTCACAAAAGTGACGCAACTCCAGCAATGTGTCCTTTCACATGGGGCCCCATGTGAAAGGGCCTGCGTCAGTCTTACGCCTGCCATGAGGCAGGCGTAAGATATTGACGCATTAGGGTCAAAGAAATGGCGCAGTGAAATCTTATAGATTTCACTGCGTCACTTCTACGACCCTTTCTTGCGTCGGAACGCCCCCCCCTGCATACATTATACCTGGCGCAGGTATAATGTGGCGCAGGGGTTTACAAAGTGACGCATCTACCTAGATGCGTCCCTTTGTAAATATGATGCACCATGGCGCATTTTTTACACTGCTGGTGCGGCACAAAAAAGACGCACCAGCAGCGTAAAAGTGACGCAAGGGCTCATAAATAAGCCCCTTAGTGTTTTGTTTTATGTTGTCTGGAAATGTGGGTACGGAGTTACCTGAGATACCGGGATAATGTTATTTAGCCTGAAGTAGGCAGAAGAAGAGTGTGGATAAAGTATCACACTGGAGAAGTACTTTGTCTGTTGTCATACTGAACAGCGAAAGGCTGTAGGTGTTATATGAGGGACTATTCATATGGGAGTAGATTTTTGTGTGTTATAGCGAAGGGTCCACTCCGGGACACTCTGTGGAGTAGCTGTGCGCTTTATAAATACCTATTTTCATTTCATTTCATTTCAGTAGAAGGAGTAATACTGACGTCAGAAAAAGCAGCGCTGGCATTGGTCAGATAGCGGGCGCTTAGAGAACTGTGATTGGTCGATTCTTGTGAGTTGCATTTGTATTGGTCAAGATACTGCTTACGTTGGGGTATACTGATTGGTTGGTTAGTGTGAGTCGCGCTGGTATTGGACGATTGTTAACCAATAGAAATTGCAGAAGTACGGAGAGTTTGTTGTTGGTTTATTGAGTTGTGTTTTAGCGCTGAGAGGCAGAAAAATGAAGTTGATTAATAAGATAAAGAGTTTCTTTAAAAAGGATAAACCAATAGTGACGAGAGTGGAATTCTTATTCCACCTCCAGGCACGCCTGCTTCTTTTATGATGTTAGAATGTGGTTACCATACGTGTACTTGGTTAGAGAATTGGGTGAGATACACAGAAAATGATGGTGTTTTGGCTTTTCCAGAGCATGGTACATTCAATGTAAGGATTCTACAGAATCTGAGAGATAGAATTAATTCTTTAGAACCAAGACCTAGATCTACTCAGTATGAAGCGCTTGAGAAATGGGAATATGAGGCGTTTGAGCGAGAGAAGTATCGGGATGGAAGAAGATACTGGAATATAATGTCTAGATACCTTTTTGAAAGTCGGCAAGACAGAACAAAAAGATGGAGGAGAGCTGTAGTAACGGAGGGTTTATATCCAGTGTTAGTTGCTGAAGAGTCAACTGGAGGCAGATGTAGAGACATCAACATTAAATTTAGACCCGAATGATTCTGATGATGAATTGTTAGATGATATTTTGACAAAAAGACCTCCAACATATCAAGAAAGTCCAAAGGAGACAGTCCTGAATGCACCATTAATGGGAACTCCACTGATTCCGCAGGTTCCACAAGTTCCGGTAGTTACTAGAGTAGTGCAAGAGAGTGAAGTGGATTTGTTGACTAAAGCAAGAGAAGAGTTAACTCAGAAAATTGATCAATTGAATCTGAATGCAGAAGCGTTGACAGTACCGGTAACAATTGGTCATATAGTTCCATTGTATGGAGATAAACAGAACATATCGAGAATACATGCATTGACAGTTCCAGTGAATGGTGTTAGGAATGAGGTGGTAACAGTAGCTAATCAGGCTGAACAAGTTGAGGCAAATACTTCATTGATTGATCTTCCAGTTTGTGAGTTAATAACTGAAACTCCAAAGAGAGGTGCACAAATAGAGCCAAGGAGAATAGTGCAAAATGTTACTCCAGCGTCAGGGAGTTCAATGGGTCCCTCGCCAGATGAGTTAGACGACTGGATAAGGGGAATGGAAAAACGAAAACCTCAACCATGAAGTATAGATGTGAGTAAATTAAGAGTGTATTTGGAAGAAATGATTATTGGTACAATAAGTCCAGATAGATTGAGTACTTACAGAGATGAGGAGTTGTTATTCCTGTGTAAAAATATTACTTGGAGAGCAAGAAATCTTCATGAGAAATTGACAGAGGCTGCTTGTGAATATGGAATAGATATAGAGAAATCAAAAGTGTTACAGAAAACGTATAGATTGGATTTTACTGAAAAAGATTTGGAGAGTTTGAATGCATCTGGTAAAAGACTGCAAATAAAAGAGTTAATGAACATTTTGAAGAAATGGGGAGATGTAGAACGTTGGAAAGGTAGATGGGCGAAAAAGAAAGAGGAAATGAACACTGATAAAAGTGCGTCTTTGTTTCCGTTGAGGGAGACAGGACAAGCTGAAAGGGTGTGTCCAGGTGGTGGATATGTTCACGTTCCTTGGAATAGACAGGATATATTGTCTTTTACGAATGACTTTCCTAGACTAAGGGAAAAACCAGTTGAATGGTATAAACTGGTAGAGAGGCTTGTGAAATTTTCAAAGGTTCTGTTGAAGGATCTAGATGGTTTGTTTGAGATTGTAGTTCCAGCTGATTTGTGGACTGAATGTAAGATTACTGTTGATTGGCCTAAAGAAGAATACCCAAGAGATCCAAAAACAGGTGCACCTTCAGATGAGGTGATGAAAAAGTACAATCAGGTAATAACTTAAACAGGGGTGGGAGCACACCGCTTCACCCCCCAGCAAGGTTCGTCCCTGGCATTCTGGTAGTTGCAGTCTCATGTTGCTTGCTTTGCTATAGTGTTCCAAGTGTTTCGCCAGAGTTGGCGCAGATAGTGCTGATCTCTAGACACGTGTTTCTGGTTCGTTAACCGTCATCAGTAGAGATTACAGACTTCAAATTTGGGGTTTGCTGAGTAGGCTGCCAAACATTACATCAGGTCAAATACCTCTCACTGGCGCGCGGGTGCTTCTTCCACGAGCTCGTCAGCTCAATGACTCACGGGAGTACTTTTAAACAGGAACAGGGGTGGGAGCACACCGCTTCACCCCCAGCAAGGTTCGCCCCTGGCATTCTGGTAGATGCAGTCTCATGTTGCTTGCTTTGCTATAGTGTTCCAAGTGTTTCGCCAGAGTTGGCGCAGATAGTGCTGATCTCTAGACACGTGTTTCTGGTTCTTTAACCGTCATCAGTAGAGATTACAGACTTCAAATTTGGGGTTTGCTGAGTAGGCTGCCAAACGTTACATCAGGTCAAATACCTCTCACTGGCGCGCGGGTGCTTCTTCCACGAGCTCGTCAGCTCAATGACTCACGGGAGTACTTTTAAACCGGAACAGGGGTGGGAGCACACCGCTTCACCCCCAGCAAGGTTCGCCCCTGGCATTCTGGTAGATGCAGTCTCATGTTGCTTGCTTTGCTATAGTGTTCCAAGTGTTTCGCCAGAGTTGGCGCAGATAGTGCTGATCTCTAGACACGTGTTTCTGGTTCTTTAACCGTCATCAGTAGAGATTACAGACTTCAAATTTGGGGTTTGCTGAGTAGGCTGCCAAACATTACATCAGGTCAAATACCTCTCACTGGCGCGCGGGTGCTTCTTCCACGAGCTCGCCAGCTCAATGACTCACGGGAGTACTTTTAAACAGGAACAGGGGTGGGAGCACACCGCTTCACCCCCAGCAAGGTTCGCCCCTGGCATTCTGGTAGATGCAGTCTCATGTTGCTTGCTTTGCTATAGTGTTCCAAGTGTTTCGCCAGAGTTGGCGCAGATAGTGCTGATCTCTAGACACGTGTTTCTGGTTCTTTAACCGTCATCAGTAGAGATTACAGACTTCAAATTTGGGGTTTGCTGAGTAGGCTGCCAAACATTACATCAGGTCAAATACCTCTCACTGGCGCGCGGGTGCTTCTTCCACAAGCTCGTCAGCTCAATGACTCACGGGAGTACTTTTAAACAGGAACAGGGGTGGGAGCACACCGCTTCACCCCCCAGCAAGGTTCGCCCCTGGCATTCTGGTAGATGCAGTCTCATGTTGCTTGCTTTGCTATAGTGTTCCAAGTGTTTATCCAGTGAGAGGTACCGGACCTGATATAATGTTTGGCAGCCTACTCAGCAAACCCCAAAATATAAGACTGTATTCTCTACTGATGATGGTTAATAAACCAGAAACACGTGTCTAGAGATCAGCACTATCTACGCCAACCTTGGCGAAACACTCGAAAATATCGGAGCGTGCTACAAGAGACTGCATTTCCCAGGATGCCAGGGGTGAACCTTGCCTGAGAGGTCAGCGGTGTGCTCCCACATCCTGTTGTTTACTTAAAGTACTCCTGTGAGTCATTGAGCTGACGAGCTGGTGGATGAAGCACCTGCGCGCCAGTGAGTGGTACCGGACCTGATATAATGTTTGGCAGCCTACTCAGCAAACCCCAAAATATAAGACTGTATTCTCTACTGATGACGGTTAATAAACCAGAAACACGTGTCTAGAGATCAGCACTATCTGCGCCAACCTTAGCGAAACACTCGAAAATATCGGAGCGTGCTACAAGAGACTGCATTTCCCAGGATGCCAGGGGTGAACCTTGCCTGAGAGGTCAGCGGTGTGCTCCCACATCCTGTTGTTTATTTAAAGTACTCCCGTGAGTCATTGAGCTGACGAGCTCGTGGATGAAGCACCTGCGCGCCAGTGAGAGGTACCGGACCTGATATAATGTTTGGCAGCCTACTCCGCAAACCCCAAAATATAAGACTGTATTCTCTACTGATGACGGTTAATAAACCAGAAACACGTGTCTAGAGATCAGCACTATCTGCGCCAACCTTGGCGAAACACTCGAAAATATCGGAGCGTGCTACAAGAGACTGCATTTCCCAGGATGCCAGGGGTGAACCTTGCCTGAGAGGTCAGCGGTGTTCTCCCACATCCTGTTGTTTATTTAAAGTACTCCCGTGAGTCATTGAGTTGACGAGCTCGTGGATGAAGCACCTGCGCGCCAGTGAGAGGTACCGGACCTGATATAATGTTTGGCAGCCTACTCAGCAAACCCCAAAATATAAGACTGTATTCTCTACTGATGACGGTTAATAAACCAGAAACACGTGTCTAGAGATCAGCACCATCTGCGCCAACCTTGGCGAAACACTCCAAAATATCGGAGCGTGCTACAAGAGACTGCATTTCCCAGGATGCCAGGGGTGAACCTAGCCTGAGAGGTCAGCGGTGTGCTCCCACATTCTGTTGTTTATTTAAAGTACTCCAGTGAGTCATTGAGTTGACGAGCTCGTGGATGAAGCACCTGCGCGCCAGTGAGAGGTACCGGACCTGATATAATGTTTGGCAGCCTACTCAGCAATCCCCAAAATATAAGACTGTATTCTCTACTGATGATGGTTAATAAACCAGAAACACGTGTCTAGAGATCAGCACTATCTGCGCCAACCTTGGCGAAACACTCGAAAATATCGGAGTGTGCTACAAGAGACTGCATTTCCCTGTTGTTCAGGTAATAACTTACTTGAAGAGTAAGATTTCTCCTAAGGAAACGGATTGGGTTAAAATAAACAGAACGACACAAGAACCAAAAGAGTCAGTACATGCATACTATGAAAGGTTGTTACAGGTGTTCAAACAGTATAGTGGATTTGAGAATATTGGTGATAAAGATATGGGACATTTTGTATATCGTTTTGTGTTTGGTTTGAAACCTGAGATTAGTAACATGATACAGCAACATTTGATTTGTTGGCAGAGCAAGACGATTGATGAGATTCTGAGATATGCTAAATATTGTAGTGATGATATTGAGTCAAGACATAAAAAGTTAAAGGAGAAAATGATGTGGGCACAAGTGAAGGTAGCGGAACAGCAAGAAGCAAACAATGGTTCTCAAACAGATTATCAGATGAAGGGTCAGAATCAGAATGGTCAAGTATCTGGTGGTGGTAGAGGTAGAGGAAAAATGAATAATGATGATTTGAAAAAGAAATATCCTTGTCATGCGTGCGGAAAGTTTGGACATTGGAAAAACGAGTGTAGAACTGTTCAGAAAAATAATGCGGTAAATCAAAATATGAATCCACAGATGCAGAATGAGGTGGTTGTGACTCAACAACAGCAACAGCAGCAGCAGGTAGTTACTCCACAGTTACAGGTGCCACAAGCTCCTATGCCAAATAATGTGAATGCTCAAGTACAGAGGTACAGTGCGAACACTGGATTTCATGCAGGTGAACAAGTTGGTAAGAATTAACCCTGGGCAAAGCACTACGCTACGCTCGCGTAGTTTGCGAAGTTTGCGCTACTTCGCACAACGCGAATTGCACGTAGCACAGTGCAAACACGCGTAGCGTAGCGTAGTGCAGCGGTCATTTTTTGCTTGCTCGCGGTCCTCATTGTCAAGTTGGCGACCGCGAGCAAGCAAAATGACATCCCGGCGAGACTTTTTCCTCGTTCGCGATCAGCAACATCAAGTTGCCGATCGCGAGCGTGGAAAATAAACCTGCCGGCGAGATTCTCAACGCGGGAGGTCAGGTTTCTCATTGCAAGTGGTCACGTATGCTCGCGACCGCTCGCGATGAGAAACTACCAGTCCGCGTTGAGAAGCTGCCGCTCGAGTAAAATCTACTCGAGCGGCAGTAAAGACAGCTCGCACTGTGCAAGATGCCCTTTTCAATGATTGCACA
The DNA here is from genome assembly GCA_963921515.1 of Calotriton arnoldi. Lineage (NCBI taxonomy): Eukaryota > Metazoa > Chordata > Amphibia > Caudata > Salamandridae > Calotriton > Calotriton arnoldi. The sequence continues at coordinate 807,565 of CAWUFW010004574.1, forward strand.
GTGCGGACAAGCATCCAGCACTGTGCAATCATCGCGAACAGCGCACTATGCAGTTCGCGTAGTGCTACGTGTAGCTCGCGTAGTGCGAACTGCACTTCACGTAGCTTCGCGTAGCGCTACTTCGCGAACTACGCCCAGGCTTAGTAAGAATCAAAATGTGCAAATGGTTTCGCAATACTTGTTGCAATGCAATGAGAGTGATTCAGACTCATCTCAATGACGGTGCCTGAGGGGGGAGGAAGAGTGCGTGCTTGGCGCAACTCTAGAGGTAGATCAGTCAGGTCCATTTGTTGATGGAAAAGTGGAAGGTAATGATATTACATTCCTAGTGGATACTGAGCGCTACCCGTTCTACTGTAAGAGCAGCAGAAATTCCTAACCTACCCTCTCGGGAGAAACTATCCAAGTTGTAGGAGTATCTAATAAACATATTAAAACTCCAATCATAAAGCCAATAGAGGTTCATATTGGAAGATTCAGAGATATGCATTGGTTCGTGGTATGTGATACGAGTCCGGTTAATCTGTTAGGGAGAGATTTACTTTCCATCTATTGTACGCCTGATGGTATTGCTTTCCAAACACCAGATGAGGATGTCGCGTTTAAGATGATGCTAGCGAAGCAAGGGACAGAAGTGGATGAGTTGTTTTTACTTCTCACTGAACAAGATTTGCCTGCAGAGCTAAGAGAGTCAGTAAGGTCCGATGTATGGGACTTTACAGGAAAAGAAATTGGTTTGATGAAAGGTGTGGATCCGATTCAGGTTACAGTAAAACCTGGTGTAACATACCCGAACGCACCACAGTATAAGATGAGTCCCGAAGTAATAGCAGGAGTTTCCCCTGTGATTGACCAAATGATTGAGCAGGGTATTCTAAGAGAAATACTGAGCAGTCCTTGTAATTCGCCTATTATGGGAATTAAAAAGCCAAGCGGAAAATATAGAATAGTACAGGATTGACGTAAAATAAATAAAATAGTGGTACCATGTTGTCTAATAGTGCCAAATCTAGCAGTGATTCTTTATCAAATTCCCTGTGATGCGGAATGGTACACGGTGATTGATCTGTGTCAAGCGTTTTTCTCAATTCCTTTACATCCGGATAGCCAGTATTTGTTCGCTTTCCGGTTCGGAGACCGTGTTTTGGCATGGTGCCGAGTTCCTCAAGAGTACACAGAGAGTCCTTCGATTTTTAATCAGATTTTGAAAAGGTGTTTGGAGACTTTGATTATGCCAGGAAAATCAGTTTTGGTTCAGTACATTGATGACCTACTGGTGGCATCAAAATCACGAGAGGCATGTGTAACTGATACAATTGCCTTATTGAGCCATATGGCTGAAGGTGGACATAAAGTATCACCAGCAAAATTACAATTTTGTAAACAGGATGTCCAATATTTGGGACACAAAATAGAGAAAGGAGTCAGGAAAGTGACACCAGAACGGATCAGTGTGATTCAGCAAATGAGTCCTCCTAAAACTCAGAAAGAAGTGTGAATGTTTTTGGGAATGGTTGGATACTGCCGACAGTGGATCAGTGGCTTTTCGCAGATTGCAAAACCTTTACAGAGGTTGACACACAAAGATGTGACTGATCCAATTGAGTTGGATGATGAAAGCATGGAAGCTTTTATTGAGTTGCGAGACAGTCTTCGTCGAGCACCTGCACTGGGAATGCCAGATTATGGAAAGGATTTTGCATTATACTGTTGTGAGAGAGATGGGTGTGCATTATCAGTTTTGACCCAAAAACATGCAATGGCACGACGTCCAGTGGCATATTTTTCTGCTACTTTGGATTCAGTGGCTGCAGCGTTACCAGGTTGTTTGAAAGCAGTCGCTGCAACTTGTGTGAGTGTGGAACAGAGTGAAGCGATTGTAATGGGACATCCAGTCAAAGTATATGTGCCACATTCTGTTGAGATTCTCTTGACAAAAACTAGGACTCAGCATATGACCTATAGTCGGCTGACTAGGTATGGGAGAGTAATTTTGGGTGCTGAAAATGTGACTGTGGTGAGATGTACAACCCTAAACCCAGCAACCTTGTTGCCTAGTCCATTCTGTGAGGAGGTGAAAGAAGAAGCAGATCATGATTGTTTGGATGTGACAGAGTTGTGTACGAAACCAAGGCCAGACATCAAAGACTCGCCACTGGAAGAATCAGATAGTGTGATGTTTGTTGATGGATCGTGTCTGAGAAATGAAAGTGGTGTATTGAGGTCTGCCTATGCAGTATGTACAGTGGCTGAAGTTCTAGAAGCATCCTGTCTAATTGGGGTAAAATCTGCACAAATTGCTGAACTAATCGCGCTGATTAGAGCTTGCAAAATTGGCAAAAATTTGAGAGTAACCATATTTACGGACAGTCAATATGGTTTTGGGGTGGTCCATGACTTTGGGCAGCTATGGATGCAAAGGGGATTTCTGACTTCTTCAGGTTCTCCTATTAGAAATGGGAAAAATTTGAAAGATCTATTGGATGCCTTGCAATTACCAAAAAAGATTGCAGTGGTCAAATGTTCTGCACATAAGTCAGGAAATGATTATGTAACGAACGGCAACAGATACGCAGATCAAGTAGCGCGTTTCTGTGCACAAAATTCAATTGCCATCAACAGAGGGGTGGAAAAGAAAAATGCCAATTGCCACTTGATGTTTTCATCTTTACAAAGTTGGGATGAAATTAGGCAGTTGCAGGATGAGGCAAGTGACGAAGAAAAAGAGCTATGGATAAAATCGGGTTGCACAAGGAGAGCAGAAGATGAGGTATGGGTGTACACAGATGAGAGGCCAGTCATGCCAGATTGTTTACTTTCTCAGATCGCAAGGGTATACCATGGAATTGCACATGTTGGATGAGATGCAATGATTAGGCTCTTCAAGCAGTCATGGTATAACCCTAAATTCAGGGTCATTGCAGAGAGTCTGTGCCAGAGGTGTGTCACCTGTCCGTAGAAAAATCCAGGTAGAAAGACAGTTGTTAGTTGGGAATGGATTGGGAAAGCAGCAGGACCATTTACAAGGTTCCAACTTGATTTTATAGAGTTACCCCCATGTAACGGACTAAGGGGCACATGCATCAAGGTAGGCTTTGCGATTCCTTAATTGCGATTATTAAGGAATCGCAATTAAGGAATCGCAAAAGCCTATGCATGTAGGAATCGCTATAAAAATAGCGATTCCTAAACATTCCTTAATTGCGACTCGCTAATTGCGAGTCGCAATTAAGAATACCTCCCCATTAATTCCTATGGGCCTAGAGGCCCATAGGAATGAATGGGAAGACATTCTCAATTAGCGATTCGCAATTAGAGAATCGCAAATTGAGAATGCAATTTCAAGGAGTGCCAGGGTGTCAAAATGACACCCTGTTGCACCCTGAAATTGTGATGTGCACACATGTTGCGCACACACATGCCCCAAGGGCATGTGTGTGTATACCTACAACTTAAAAAATGCATTTTAGAGCATTTTTCGAAGGTATTGCAAATTACAGACAAGTTTGATTTGTCTGTAATTTGCGGTCCCAAATAAGCGAAATCGCTATTTGAAAGTGCTTCTAGCATTGCATTTAAGGAATCGCAAATTGCGATTCCTTAAATGCAATCATAATTTAGAATTCGCAATTAATTGCGAATTCTTAAATTGCGCATAGAAACTACTTTCATGCATCTCCAAAGGCCAATTTGCGATCGCAAACGGCCGATTTTTGCGATTCGCACCGTTTGCGATCGCAAAAACCTTTGATGCATGTGCCCCTAAAATATGTGTTGGTTGTTGTCTGTTTGTTTTCTCGTTGGGTAGAGGCTTATCCCACAAGAAGGAATGATAGCGTTACCGTAGCTAAACTGCTTCTGAGAGAATTGATCCCAAGATATGGATTTCCAGTCACTTTAGAAACAGATAGGGGATCCCATTTCAATAATGAGATAATTCGGATGATGTGTGCAGCATTACAAATTGAGCAAAAACTGCATTGTGCCTATCGACCAGAGGCTTCTGGAATAGTGGAACAAATCAATGGCACGATAAAATCTAGATTGGGAAAGGTATGTGCATCCACAACACTGAAATGGCCCGATGCTTTACCCCTTGTATTGATGAGTCTTAGAAGCATCAGTTATACAGTCGGTGGTCAGCAATAGGCAAAATGACGCTCTAAGGTCTATCACAAGTACAAATCAGTTATGGCAGGTAATCTAGCACGGTGCATAAGGTAGGGAAAAACCACCAGATCCCCATGTGTGTGGCCAGCAGACCACTTATGCTATATATACAAATCCTCTGCACACATTCAAAAGTAGATACATAAAGTTACATAAAATATCACAATGATGCTTGTCTTTATATTTTCAGATGTCTTTAATTTCAAGATCTTTAAGCCTTCTTAGCCAACACGTGTTTCGTCGCTGTTACAGGGGATTACCCCGCGACTTCTTCAGGGCTAAGGGAATATATAAACAGGTACTTGTTCGTGTATGCAATGGTAGTAAGAACACTTTACTTTTCAAATTATTGACAAGGTGACTTCGGTGACTTGTGTGAATCTCAAACAAGTGAATAGAACTGTGTGGAAATCCATGTGAAACTGGTGTTGTACATGCTTCTCGTACAACTTCTTTGTGCATCCATATATCAATGGGGGAAAGAAAGAACAAGCAAAGCCCCCACTCGTTTATGGTATCGCTATAAAACATACTGGTACAGTTGCTTTTTGAGACTCCCTTATAGGAGTAATCCTGTGGTTGGCAAGGTGCGGGCATACAATCAACCTGTTTAGTTTTATAATCTATTTTGTTATATTCGTGGCGAAGTAGTGCTCCCTCATGCTGTCACTGAATAGTAAATACATGCTGACTATATTGTGTAATCAAACATGTATAAAAGAACGTATTTTGTTATAATACGATACCTGAGGTCAGTTTTAAGTAGTCTCTAAGAAACAGAAAAGGGCACATCAGCTAAAGAGTAGCAGTCGGTACATTCTAATAAGGTGTACTAGGTACAATGAAGGATCCCCCTACCTTAATTCCGGTGATAATTCCAACCCGGAAGGGGTTCTTATAAGTTCTGCTCCTGGAGAGGTAGACCAATTAGTCTTGTGTCCGGAAAGCTAAATATGCTTCCAAATGTAAGGGAGTTTCTTTTAGAAGAGCTGCCCCATCCTAAGGTAAAATTAACATTGTATTAGCATTTTTATCCCCTACTCCTCTGTCCCGTATTGAGACTCTAGTAAGTCCGTTTTATCATTCCTTACCGGCAGTATTAGGTGGAACCCTTTGGATCTCCAGGCCGTGGCGTGTTCGCCGTGCAAATCAGCAGTCTGCAGGCGGCCACCCCGGCTTTGTCTTAAATAATGAAGCATGAGGGCAGACTAAACCAGTACGGAGCCCATTTTGGGCGCAATCTTGGAGTGGTGTATCAGGACCCCCGGGGCACTGGAATCAATATTATTGTGAACTAGCGGACTGTCGGTGGCAACGGGCTGATGGAAAGCCCAAAGATTAAACGCTACATGCTAGTAATCTGTATCTGCAGGGGCACATGACAGCATTGCGGTGCACTACCAAAACAAGTGTGACATTTGTGGCAACGTGCATGGGGTGTTTATACATAAGTACATCCTTGTAAGAAATTTCCCTTGATATCCAAGAGCTTTGTCGTTCTGACCCGAACTAATCAACATGATAGTGTGTTTTGTGACATGTGACATGTGACAATGTGATAGCGAATTTCGTGACATAACTGGGTGAACCTCATATTTAACTATAAATTCTTAGACTTGTTACGGACAGTGGCAGTCGGTCTCAATTCTCGCTAGTATCAGATCCAAAGCATTTTAGGAAGCGTAATGCAATGTGAAAGTGAATTCTGTGACATAGCTAGGTGGGGACAGTAGCATTTAGTCTCAGTTCCTTATTGTACATAGTCTACAACATGTTAAGTCTCGATATCTCAATTCCTCACTGTACATAGTCTACAACATGTTAAGTATCGAGTGCGAGTAAATCCCTTCATTAATACGGAAACAGTCATATATTCCAGCAGTATGTAGTCTACCAAAATAAATAGGGATGGTGATGGGAGTACTCTATAAACTGTGATGGTGTACATAGTCTACAACATGTTAAGTCTCGATGTCTCAATTCCTCACAGTATATAGTCTATAGCAAGCTAAGTATCCAGTGCAAGTAAATCACTTCATTAATACAGAAACCGTCATGTATTGCAACAGTACGTAGTCTACCAAGAAAAGTAGGGATGATAATGGGCGTACTCTATAAACTGTGATGATGGCATGGCGTAAGCCAGCCAGAGTTTCAGTTCATTTGGACGTGGGTACGGGCTAATCCCCAAGGAAGTATTGAAGCTCATGGTCTGTGTTCAAGCCCTGTTCGACACTTTTAAGTCTCATAATCCATAGCGCCTCTTTCCCTCTGGAGTGTTAATTCCCTATTACCTCCCCTTGGGTCTTTGGGTGTGACATCAAAACCATAAAAGGAGAACGTTCTATGTGTGCTCTGAGAGTCACATTCAGCTATGTGTGTGGCTATTGGATATCTGCTGTCCCCTTGCTTTACAGCCCTCATGTGTTCCCCAATGTGCTCTTTGAGGCTCCTGATGGTACTTCCAATGTATCTTAGACCACACTTACACTCAATAGCATATACTACATATGTTGTGTAACAGGTGATGTTGTTGTCAATTTTGTACACCCTATTGTTAGGTCCCCTAAATTCTTTCTTTCTGTCAGTGGCCCATCTGCACATGGAGCAGTGGCTGCATTTGAAAAAGCCCAAAGTGTGTTGGGTAAGCCAGTTTGGTGTTTGTTCCATTTTGGGGTAGCTAGGGCTGAGAATATTTCTTAGGCATACACCCCTGCAAAAGGTGATCTCAGGCCTTGATGTTGTAAATCTCTGCAGTGTCTTGTCTGCCGTGAGTAAGTGCCAATGTCTACGCATACTGCGTGTTAGTGTGTTTGCGTGCTTGTTAAAATCCATAATTAAACGTACTGTTTTGTTCTCTCACTTTTCTGGTTTGTTTTTAAGGGTGTCTTATCGACTGATCTTAGAGATTCTCTCTTTGGCCCTATGTATAGTTCTATTGGCATACCCTCTGTGTGAGAATCTAGTGGCCTCAAGTGCACATCCAGGTCACCAGATTAATGCTATCCCATATGGCGAATTCACACGTACCAGGCGCAATTGTAGTACAGAATTGGACTTTAAGGATTGTATAGAGAGCATGGCCACTAGATTCTCATGCAGAGGGTATGCCAAGAGAACTATACATAGGGCCAAAGAGAGAATCTCTAAGATCAGTCGACAAAACACCTTAAAAAACAAACCAGAAAAGAGAGAGAACAAAACAGTATGTTTAATTACGGATTTTAACAAGCACGCAAACACACTAACACGCAGTATGCGTAGACATTGGCACTTACTCACGGCAGACAAGACACTGCAGAGATTTACAACATCAAGGCCTGAGATTACCTTTCGCAGGGGTGTATGCCTAAGAAATATTCTTAGCCCTAGCTACCCAAAAGTGGAACAAACACCAAACTGGCTTACCCAACACACTTTGGGCTTTTTCAAATGCGGCCACTGCTCCATGTGCAGATGGGCCACTGACAGAAAGAAAGAATTTAGGGGACCTAACAATAGGGTGTACAAAATTGACAACAACATCACCTGTTACTCAAAATATGTAGTATATACTATTGAGTGTAAGTGTAGTCTAAGATACATTGGAAGTACCATCAGGATCATCAAAGAGCACATTGGGGAACACATGAGGGCTGTAAAGCAAGGGGACAGCAGATATCCGACAGCCACACACATAGCTGAATGTAACTCTCACATAGAACGTTCTCCTTTTATGGTTTTGATGTCACACCCAAAGACCCAAGTGGAGGTAATAGGGAATTAACACTCAGGAGGAAAGAGGCACTATGGATTATGAGACTTAAAAGTGTCGAACAGGGCTTGAACACGGACCATGAGCTTCAATACTTCCTTGGGGATTAGCCCGTACCCACGTCCAAATTAACTGAAACACTGGCTGGCTTACGCCATGCCATCATCACAGTTTATAGAGAACGCCCATTATCATCCCTACTTTTCTTGGTATACTACGTACTGTTGCAATACATGACTGTTTCTGTATTAATGAAGTGATTTACTCGCACTGGATACTTAACTTGCTATAGACTATATACTGTGAGGAATTGAGACCTCGAGACTTAACATGTTGTAGACTATGTACACCATCACAGTTTATAGAGTACTCCCATCATCATCCCTATTTATTTTGCTAGACTACATACTGCTGGAATATATGACTGTTTCCGTATTAATGAAGGGATTTACTCGCACTCGATACTTAACATGTTGTAGACTATGTACAGTGAGAATTGAGATATCGAGACTTAACATGTTGTAGACTATGTACAATAAGTAACTGAGAGTAAATGCTACTGTCCCCACCTAGCTATGTCACAGAATTCACTTTCACATTGCATTACGCTTCCTAAAATGCTTTGGATATGATACTAGTGAGAATTGAGACCGACTGCCACTGTCCCTAACAAGTCTAAGAATTTATAGTTAAATATGAGGTTCACCCAGTTATGTCACGAAATTCACTATCACATTGTCACACGTCACATGTCACAAAACACACTATCATGTTGATTAGTTCGGGTCAGAACGACAAAGCTCTTGGATATCAAGAGAAATTTCTTACAAGGATGTACTTATGTATAAACACCGCATGCACGTTGCCACAAATGTCACACTTGTTTTGGTAGTGCACCGCAATGCTGTCATGTGCCCCTGCAGATACAGATTACTAGCAGATAGCGTTCAATCTTTCGGCTTTCCACCAGCCCGTTGCCACCAACAGTCCGCTAGTTCAGAATAATATTGATTCCAGTGCCCCGGGGGTCCCGATACACCACTCCAAGATGGCACCCAAAATGAGTTCAAGGATTCCAGTGCCCCGGGGAACCGACACACCACTCCAAGATGGCGTCCAAAATGGGCTCAGTACCGGTTTAGTCCACCCTCATGCTTCATTATTTAAGACACCGCCGGGGTGGCCGGCTGCAGACTGCTGATTTGCTCGGCGAACACGCCACGGACTGGAGATCTGAAGGGTTCCACCTAATACTGCCAGTAAGGAATGATAAAACGGACTTACTAGAGTCTCAATACGGGACAGAGGAGTAGGGGATAAAAATGCAAATACAATGTTAATTTTACCTTAGGATGGGGCAGCTCTTCTAAAAGAAACTCCCTTACATTTGGAAGCATATTTAGCTTTCCGGACATGAGACTAATTGTTCTACCTCTCCAGGGGCAGAACTTACAGGAACCCCTTCCGGTTTGGAATTATCACTAGAATTAAGGTAGGGGATCCTTCATGGTACCTAGTACACCTTATTAGAATGTACCGACTGCTACTCTTTAGCTGATGTGCCCTTTCTGTTACTTAGAGACTACTTGAAACTGACCTCAGGTATCGTATTATAACAAAATACGTTCTTTTATACATGTTTGATTACACAATATAGTCAGCATGTATTTACTATTCAGTGACAGCATGAGGGAGCACTACTTCGCCACGAATATAACAAAATAGATTATAAAACTAAACAGGTTGATTGCATGATCGCACCTTGCCAACCACAGGATTACTCCTATAAGGGAGTCTCAAAAAGCAACTGTACCAGTATGTTTCATAGCGATAACATAAGCGAGTGGGGGCTTAGCTTGTTCTTTCTTTCCCCCATTGATATAGGGAAAAATACAAGCTATCTATAAAACCCTCCCTACATCTCCACTTCCTAGTGACTTAGATATTCCCTTAATGGAAGTAGCTGGGCAACAGGATCAGGGAGTAGTGGCAGCAGCTACTCCCACCTTGGAGAAATTTCCTCTCTTGGATATGGAGACTCTTGTTAAAATCTTCGCCAAAATAAAATCTGGATCCCCTCTAGACCCCGCCCCTCCACACATTCTATTTAAGGCTAATGGTGTGATTTTTCCAGCTATCCAAGAGGTGCTTAACATGTCCATCACCAATGGACTTGTGCCATCGATATGGAAGCATGCTATGGTAAAGGCACTACTTAAAAACCTAGCCTGGACCCAGAAGCACTGAGTAACTACCGGCCCATTTCCCTCCTTCCCTTGCTTAGTAAGATCTTAGAAAAACATATAAACTCCACCCTATCAGCCTTCCTAGAAACCCATGAACTACTTCACCAATCTCAGACGGGTTTCCGCCCACAACATGGCACGGAATCCGCTCTAACGGTTGTGGTTGAGGAAGCTAGGAGGATAGTGGATCAGGGAGGAGTGGCGGCCATTGTCCTCCTGGACCTCAGTGCGGCATTTGATACGGTCAACCACAATGTTCTTATTGAACGGCTAAGGAGAATCGGGGTAGCAGGAAGTGCTATCTCCTGGATTCAATCATTCCTTAATGACAGAGTTTTTCAGGTCTTTTCGAAGGAATCCATTTCCAGCCCTCTCCTTCTGAATTATGGAGTGCCCCAAGGATCCTCCCTAAGTCCTACGTTATTTAACGTATATATGAGGCCACTAGCGGAGGTCATCCAGCCATTTGGGATCAAAGTGGTCACCTACGCGGATGATACTCAGCTGGTGATATCTCTTAATCATCCACGGACTGATCCTGCAGACCTGGAGCTCTGCCTAGGAAAGGTAGCTACCTGGATGCAACACTCCTGCCTTAAACTGAATGGAGAAAAAACAGAAATTATGTATATGGGCAACACTGCCAAGTTAACTCCCACACTATCATGGCCTCAGTGCCTAGGTGCCCCTCCAATTCCGAAGTCCAAGATCAAGAGTCTCGGTGTATGGCTGGATGACTCACTCAAATTTGATCAGCAGGCAGTGGCAGTGACGGGGCGTGTCACGGCATCCTTAGGAAACTACGGAAAGTCCTCCCCTATTACCCACTGAAGCGAAGAAGATAGTAGTCCAGGCCCTGATTCTTTCGCGGCTGGACTACTGCAATTCATTGTATCTGGGAGCCCCAAAATCCACCCTAAGGAAACTCCAGGTGGCCCAGAACTGCGCAGCACGACTTCTGACAGGCTGCAGTAGTAGGCAGTCAGCTAGCCCCAGTCTGAAAGCCCTTCACTGGCTACCAATAAAGGAAAGAATTTCCTTTAAAGCCTTATGTACTGCTCATAAGACCCTTATGGGCACAGGCCCCAGAATTAATCAGCATTTGATCACCGCCTACCTCCCCAGGAAATCTCTTCGATCGGAGAATTTAAATCTAGCATGTATTCCTAAAGTCAACAGGCAGCGGAGTGGAGGCCGCTCCTTTTCATATAACATAGCTGGATTGTGGAACTCCCTCCCTCTTAATCTCCGCCATGAAACTACTCATCTCTCTTTTCGGAAGGGTCTTAAAACATGGCTATTCCAGAATAGTACCTGACTAGCTCTCCCTTACTAGCCCTAATTGCCTTCAGCGCTGGGATGCCTTTGGGTAGCCATGCGCTCTATAAATGCTAATTAATAATAATAATAATAATATATGGATGCACAAAGAAGTTGTACGAGAAGCATGTACAACACCAGTTTCACATGGATTTCCACACAGTTCTATTCACTTGTTTGAGATTCACACAAGTCACCGAAGTCACCTTGTCAATAATTTGAAAAGTAAAGTGTTCTTACTACCATTGCATACACGAACAAGTACCTGTTTATTAGCCTTAGCCCTGAAGAAGTCGTGGGGTAATCCCCTGTAACAGCGACGAAACACGTGTTGGCTAAGAAGTCTTAAAGATCTTGAAATTAAAGACATCTGAAAATATAAAGACAAGCATCATTGTGATATTTTATGTAACTTTATGTATCTACTTTTGAACGTGTGCAGAGGATTTGTATATAGAGTCTTAGAAGCATACCTGATAAAAAGACTGGATTGAGTCCTCATGAAGTACTAATGGGAAGAGCAATGAGACAAGTGATTGTACCAGCAAAAAATCTGATGAATATTTCTGATGATCTAGTGCTTGATTATTGCAAAGGATTGGCTGATCTGGTGCGTTCTGTGTCTCATCAGGTTGGAGAAATTGCAACCACAACACAGCTGAATCAAGCACATGATTTGAGTCCAGGAGAGTGGGTTCTTATCAAGAAACACGTTAGGAAGTCGTGTTTAGAACCCAGGTGGACCTTATCAGATTATTCTGGTGACAACGACAGCAGTGAAGTGTGGTGGCTTGCCAAACTGGATACATGCAAGTCATACAAGAAGAGTCCCAAGTCAACTTGAAGAAGGTGAGCAGCAACTGGTAAAAGAAAAGAAGAAACCAGAAGCTAGAGGTTGTGAAGCCAAAGAAGCTAGAGAGACAGATTCTGATGAGCATGTGGATGATGAACAACCGAGCACAAGCAAAGTAAAGTGGGCACCAGCTACTGGGTCTCGTAAGACTGCTGTTGAACAAGAAAAAGAGAAAGTTTCTGAAAATAAAGAACAAGGTCAACAAAAAGAAAGGCCAAATAAAGAACTAGTGAACCTGAAAAAGAAGGTGAAGAAGAGGTTCAAGCTAAGAAAGCGAGAAAAGGAGACAATTGGCCAAGTGGAGTGAAAAGACTGAAATATACTCTTGAAAAGAGAAGGCCAGAACAGATAAATGAGGTCACAAGTCAAACTGAACAAGAAGAGTCAGAGACAGAATTAGTGCGAAAAACAAAAAGAGTAAGAATTCCAAGCAAGAGATATACAGCTCCAGATGGACTTACGTGATACTGGAAGAAATTGAAAGCACTGATCAAATAAAGAGAGGAGTTGGAAATAGTACTGAGCAAGTTGATGAAAGCAAACAAAAACCGCCTTAAAGAGAACTATGAAGGATTAAGGTGCAACAAATCCAGTCAAAAATAAATTGAAAGATCAAGAAGACCTAAAGAAGACTTGAGAAAGACTAATAAAAATTTAAAAAAATAAAAAGAGGGGGGCAGAGAAGAAAACCTAAAGGCCTTGAAGTGTTTGGATACACTAAATTGGTGGTGGATTTTTGAGTCACTAGAAAGTTATTAGAGTTTCTCTTAGATTTTTTATATTTTTATAGTTTTTATATTTTTTTATATAGTATATGAAATGGCAGAAACTATAGTGACTGAACATCCAAAACCTAGTCTAAAACGTAGATGTATTAAAGCTTGCTTATGTAGTGTCTTATTACTAATGTTGATGTGGTTAATACTAACTGTCATTGTTCCGGTTCTAATGGTGATTAATAACAAAAATAATACTAATGAAGTAATAAGTGAAAGAGTGAATGCTGTAACTAAAGAAATACCTGATACTAATATAGATCAGATAGATGAAAGTATTTATCATCAGGATAAATCGATTAATGATTTCTTGTTAAATGTCTTTACGAAGTTACTCTATTAGTACGTGGACACGATGGATGTGAGTGATTGTTATGTCTGCATGCAATTACCTTTGTCTGTCTCGGAGGGAGTTACTTACCATCACTTACCCTTAACGTATGGTGTGTCGTGTAGTGTACTAACCAGCCTGTTCTATGTGACGGGGAAGTTGGAGTTCTATTATTCTAACATGGATTTAGTATTTTCAGAAATTCCTATTAGAAAAGATATGAATGAGGTGTATAGTGGTAGAAGAGCAGAATACATGGGAGAATTTTTCCATATTACTCAGACTTTAGATATAGTGTATGCTCATGGAAATAATCTTACTTGTAGTTTGCAAACTGTTGAAAAAGATTTTATTAATTAGGTAGAAGATAGAAGACAGGATTTCCATAGAAAAGCTGCTGAACAGAAGTCACATGTACCACCGTGGGCTTTTAGAGAGGAAATTACAAAAAAGGTGAGACTTACGCTGCAATGTCTCTGGATTGGTATCATAAAGGGAAACTTTGTTTGCTTAGACTAAAAACTGACTATAATAACTATTTCATTGGTACTAGTGAATGTGAACATACTTTTTTGATAACTGGCGGTTGGGGATTGAAAGGAGGAACTGATCCTGTTTTCCCAAGAGTTTATTATGTGTGTGGTAAAAGTGCCTATTATAGGTTGCCTGCACATTGGTATGGAAGTTGTTACTTTGGGATTGTATTTCCCAAAGTGTACCATGTAGATAGAAATAATAAAATCAATTAAATAAAGCATGGACTAATAAGCAAAAAGAGAGCAAGTTTTTCAGAGATAGTAGGTGATATTTTTGGTGCACTGATACCTTCAGTTGGGGTCGTTCTAAATTCACATAAAATTCGAAAATTGTCTACAGTGGTTGATCGTTTATCAATAGATACCGCTGGTGGGTTTTTGATGATTCATACTGAAATGGTTGCAATTAGATCAATGGTTTTGCAAAATCGACTTCCCCTTAATATTTTATTGGCAAAAGAGGGTGAAGTCTGTGGCATGTTGAAAATTCAACACTGCTGTACTTATATCCCTGACAAAAGTAAGAATCTTGAGGGGTATATTAAGAATATTACGAAATTACATGAGGATTTGACCCAACTAGAGGTTGACGGTGTTTGGGAGAAACTTGGTAAGAGTTTTTCCTCTGTAAGTAAATGGGTTTCTACATTTGGAAGTAGCTTATTAGGGAAAATAACAATACTGATTATTTCAATAGCTGTAGTAATAATGTTAATAATAATGACATATAAATGTTATGTGTAGATGTGGAGAAAAAAAAGATGATAGAGTCAGAAAATAAACGTAAAGCCAGAAAGAGAGAGAAGAGATAGAATTAGAAGATTTGAGAGGAAAATATTATGAAACAATGAAAGATTTAGATGAGAGAATGATGAAGAGAGAAAAGAGTACAAGCCTTTAGATGAAAATAAAAGGTGGCAAATGGGATGATGGTTATTTTGTGATGGCTCAAAAATGCCATCAAAGGGGAGAATTGATGGAGCAGGGTTTTACGAAATAAAACCTGCTCGAGTTAACGCCCCAGTAACGTTTATTAATAGTGTGCTCTGATAATAATACGCACCAACACGAACATATTGGGAAATGCTTTGCGCATGCATGCACTAATGCTAAGATTAATGCATGAAAAACAAGGCCGCAAATTTCTCATCCTGCCTCTGAAATTAATAAAATAATGTTGCTTTTGCACAATAATGCTTTTGCTAGAAAACATTACTTTCAGTTAGTACAATGGTGGGAGATAAACAGTGAAAAGTACATTGCGTGAAAAATAATAATGTCTGTGTTCTCATTCATTTTAGAAGAAAATATGGGCCTATGTTTCTGCATGACTGTTAAGGGTTAAAACCGAATCAAATTAAATGTTGGAAAATCGAGCTCTGACAGAGAGAGGAGAGAAGTGGCGGAGGCTAGTGTTGATGTCCTTCGAAAAGAATGCTGTGTGTCTGCCAAAGAACGGAAAGGTGGCCATGGGAATGAAAGGAAGTGTACAAACTTCTTCCGTCGAAAGCGGCAGTGCTGAATAATAAAAATGTTAAAAAGGAAACATGTTTGCCTTCTCGAGGAAATGTGTGAATAAAGCGTTATGGGAGAATATTAGACAAAGAACACAAAGAAGACATGATCATGACTGTGGTGGTGTGATAGAACACCCCCCGAATCAGCCAATGAGAGACTGAGTTTTCGTAAATGTTTCAACTACTGTGGGTTGGACATATAGGTTTTAGGGTATAATTGAGGTGCCCCAGAGGGGAGGGGTAGGAGGCTTTGTTCGAGAGTAGATGGAGATCGTTACTGTCCGTCGGTTTGCTGATAGAGGCCTACCTGTTTCCCCATCCTGTTTCCCGTATTCCAGTATCCTGATCTAATCTTTTTTCCCTGAATCTGTCTCAGGGGACCCCTTATCATCTCCGTGGCCAGGGGGTGGTATTTCCTCTATTACATTGGGTTAGTATTAGCTAAATGAACAGTACTTTGCATAATAATTTGCAAATGTATTTTGTCTCTGAAACTTTTGTCTCGTTGCCTATCCACTCCTTTATGTGCATTTATTCAATTTGATATGAGTTTGACACTGTTTGCATTGATATATGTTCTCTCTATGTGATTAATGCATTTTTCTCTCTGTAATTCTGTACATGTCTGAGCTCTTATTTTTACATTATTTGGTGATAAACACTATTAACTTTTCATTTGAGTTTGTGGTTATTTAGTGACATTTTAGATAGATAGTTAGTACTATTATTACCATCAACTTCTCAACTATTGGTCCATCCACCAGAGGAAAGAAGTTGACATGCAGGCTCAGTTAGTTTATTTAGAGTGATAAATACAAGCCTGTATATAAAACTGAGTGTAAAAGATATATCAGCGTCATTTTCAGCGGGTTATGTGGGGTAATTTGCGTATTGGGCCCGTTGTTGTTGTTGTGTGGTGTTATCGACCCCTGATTTGACGCTGGATCACTCTTATATTTGCTTGTGGGGTCATGAGATAGCCTTAAAATACTAAAGCCCAGGATCATATACACTGTATAAAAAAAAAAAATATTTTTTGCACAGCGAACATTCTGAGCTTAAGTATTTGATGGCGCTCTCATATGTGCTACCGAGGGCACTAATACATGACAGCGCCTTGAAATTCTAACCTCAGGATGTGGGCCGTACAAAAATGAATTCTGTTTTGTACAGCACACATTTTGAGCTGAGGTATGCAAGGTGCAACCATATGCGTAACCAATCCTTGACGTGTAGAATATATTTTTGGCAGACAGAGCAAACTTGCAGTAATTAAATAAAATTTTAGTTTACATCCTGAACACCCATATTTGAAGGCGCTTTCAAATGTGACAATTGAAGAAAAAGTTATCTTGGTGAAATATTATATTTGCAGAGGATCACACTGTTTTGTCAAGCAGAGAAGCTGGAATTTCTTGTTTTACAGTGTGCAATTCAGCCACTAGATGGGTACCTGCTACTTTCTTGCCTGTTTTAAGTCAAAGGTTTGTCATCAAATCTTTGTATTTATTTTTTAGTGCATGAGATGACAATCCGTGTGGCAGGCGGCAGCCACATTAACACTTTCACTGCTAGGCTCTCTCGCCCTAAACCCCCTGTCTGCACCCCCACCAACCCCCTACCCAAGTGTTAAGCCTTTTTTTGGCTGTTTGGGGTAGTTCGCAAATAGGCCTCCATAACTTTTGCTATCTGTGCTAAATTTGGGTTCTTTTTTCCCAACATCCTGAGGATTCTAGAGGTACCAATGGTGTGTGGATTCTCCTGGAGGGGACCGAGAAAATAGCCATAATATAACTAAATTCTTTTTTGGGGGGGAAAAATAGTAAAAAGTGCTCTGGATTAAAGTGTCTGTTTTTTGTCATAAAAATGGCATAAACGAATGGTTTGATGTGCTAAAGTGACCATCTTCCTAGCTCTCAGGAGCATGCAGAGCAGAATCAAAAAACCTACGTTTTTACCACAGTTTGGGCATTTTTCAAAGAACAAAGAACAGTGCCACACACCTCTCTGGATATTTCGAACAGTTAAATAAGAAATGCCGCTGTCCAGTTCTCAATGTTAACTGGCACCTTGGACCTGCGGGACAGCTCATACTCCTTCGCTCTCACCTCCGATGCAAGAGTTAAAAAAATTCCACATACTCCCCATTCCAAATGCATTCCTTAGTGGCCAACATTAGGTGTGCCCCCAACAGCTTTGTGATCCCGATATATGGCAGCTTGTTACGCCTCACCTCTTTGTTCTCCTTCTTTTCTCCGTCCTCTTGCCATCACCAGCAGCCCCAGACTGTACCACTGCCTCCTGTGCTTTTGCACTCGTCCCCTCCTTCTCCTTCCGACACCCCCACTTCCTCCCAGGCTGTCCCTTGATCCCGCACATACTGACCCTTCAACAATCGAAGGCCAGCTTCCCATTCTACTTGAGTGTCCATCCCCACAGCCCACATCCCCACTTCTTCCCTCCTAGCAGCAGTGGTCACCATGCAAGCCTCCTTACCTGGCCTCAAGGTCAGGGGCCGCACTAAAGCTGTCTATCCTGATGCCAGTCTTCTCTGTTGGGATGGACACTGCCCCTTGCCAATGCCAAAGCTGTAACAGGCTGCTGTAAAACACCAATACTCTCCCTTCGGTTACTTTTACCACATCCCTGATGCAAAGCCTTAGGCGCCGCACACCATGCACTCTCACGCACCTCTTCCTCCACAATCTCTCCTTCCTCCAGCTCATCCTCCCCATGATCCAGCTCCCATTCAGCCTCACCCAAAACACCACCACAGTCCGCATTTGGGCTCGGCACCTTGCGTTTGCCCTCACTACCATCACCAAATTGCTCATCATAAAGGTCCTGAGAAGGGCCGAATTCCTGCAAGGCGGACGCAGATCCGAGTCCTTGCTTCTCCACTGAGTCGTCCAATGTCTTCCCAGAGCCGGCCGTACAGATGTGAGCTTTGACTTTGGACCGGGATTGCCAGGCTTCACCATACCCTCCCAGTTGACTGGATAACGTTGCGGCCGCGGACCTACCTCAAACCCCTGGCTGGCACTAAACTGACCCTGGCCTACCTGCCCGGTAAGACATACAGGATTGTCATGGCACCATACCCACCTCCCAGGCCCCCCATCCTGAAACACCTCCCTCCAATCCTAACACAGAACGCGCACTAGGTGCAGAGGACATATCCCTTTCTTCATTGCCTTGTGAAGACCGTCTTACCCCTTGACCAGGTAGCCCCTGCTCGCCACCTTCCAACTGAACATTTTGAGGGCCCACCATGCCACTGAAAACATTCCTTGAAACCCCTTCTTTACTTCTATGTGACCATCCCTGCTGAAAATCCTGCCATCCCCCTCCTGAAACAGCAAAACAGGACCCTGCGCATCTCGAGCGCCCTCAGCGCAGGCAGGCTGCCTTCCTGACGCTTGACTTGCCCCCTCTAGCCGTTCACATCCCTCCCCCCATCAGGAGACAGGGCCTGCCTGCGCGGACTTGACAGAATCAGCGGAAGGCCCTGGAATTCATAAGCCATGCCCACCGCTCCATCATGGACCTTCTCCCTCATGCGGCAAATAAGCGTTGCCGCACTCTCGGGCCGCACTCGTGTTTCCTGGACAAGCACCAGACTCTGTGCCACAACAGACTCGGCCACCGCAAGCCTGTCACCCTTTGGGGCCTCCGACCGGGCCGCCATAACAGGTACTGGACCCCCACCCGGGCGCCTGCACCCACACGATGCGCATCCTCTGTCCAATCGGGCCACCACAATCCTCCCGGCCACCTTGCACATTGCCCCATGGCCTTTCCCAACGCCAGCAAACCTAACCTGCCCAGCGGCCCCCCGGGGCATGTAAGACAATGGGATCGCCGCTCACGCTCTTCTGTTGTGACGTCAGTCGCTGCCTTGTGCAGCGGGGCAGTTTGCTGGGCCTATTGCCGGGATCACCAAAAACACAGACCACACTTTACTGCTGGTGTGGGCCGGAAGACCACGAGAGGTCCCCACCCGTTTATTTATTACCTCTGGCCACGCCTGGCCAGAGGGTGATACAATGTAAGGGACCCCTTCCGGGCCATGACTCCGTGTTCCCTTCTCGCGGGACTCGAGTCATTACATCCCTTCCCAAATCGGTATTAAACTAAAACATTAGTGAAAGTTCAACAAACAAAGTCTCTGACTGGGTGTTGGGTTCGGTCTCAGGTTGTAGCACCCAGGGTTGAGTCGGCACTTCGTACCAGAGTCCTGCAGGGTCGTCCCAGGCATGGCTCCGCGCTTGTCGGACACAGATGGAGATGGTTCGACGCTTCCCTCTGCTCCTGGTGCCGGCGAAGGTGACAATAGGTTTTCCTCAATCCAGGCTCATTCTGCTTCATTGTCTCCGGAAGCCGCCACTTCCTGTTCTTGATAGTTGACTTTATGGAACCACGATATGTTTCGGGTGACCACCTCGGTTCCACATTTGGCAGTGATGGCGGTTCCATTTACTCGTAGCACTGTCCAGGTCCCTGGTTCATAGGTCGACTTAAACTTCCCACCCGGGCGGCGGTTCCGTATCAGCACAGAACTCCTGGGGGTGATGACCCGTGGTTTGGCACTCCTCCTGCGACTAGCCCGTTCGTTGTTTTGGGCTTGTTGCAATTGAACATCAGCGGGTTCATAGGGAGGTGGAGCCCAGGTTTCAGACACCGGGATGGTATCACGTCAGTGCCCAGCAAGCATCAGGGACCACGGGGACCTTTGTGTCATACAATGTGGGTTGCTGTGATATTCCCCAGGAACCGTTGCAAGGCTACCTCTGGGTCGGTTTGCTCTGATGTGGCAATGCGTAGGATCTTGTTCAGGGTTCGCATAAAACGCTCTACCTCCCCGTTTGCTTGTGGCCACTGTGGGGTAATTCGGCGGTGACGTATGCCCAGTGATGTGAGCAAGTCTTTGAATTCACCTCCTTGAAATGGCAGGCCATTGTCAGTTTTGAGCTCATGTGGTAGGCCGAACAGTGCGAAAGTCTTTTCAAGCACGGGTGCAATGTGTGAGAACAATGTGGAGTTTACTACTTCAACTACGGGATATTTGGAGTAGCTGTCGGCGATTACTGCTGTCACTCTTCCATCCGGGAAGCTTCCAAAGTCGAGGCTCACTCTTGACCAGGGCGTGGAGGCAGGTTCTTCCGTGATTATCGGTGCTGGTGGCTCTTGACTGCTCGTGAGCTGGCAAGGGCGGCAGTTTTGCACTAGGGTATCTACGGCTGCTTCTAGCCCTGGAAACCACACTTTTTCTTGCATACATGATTTCATCTGCACTGTTCCTTGGTGGCCCACGTGGGCTAGTGCAGTCGCCCTTTTCCATGAGACTCAGTGGGATCACGATTCGGGATCCCCTTAGCACCAGACCTTCCTCTGCAGTGCTCAGCTCGTCTCGCACTCTCCACATCTTCTCGAGTCGCGATCTCTCTGATTTGCACCAGCCATTGGCATCCATTAGGAAGTTTTCCCACGACTCTCTCTGTATTGATCCTATCACTTTGGTAAGAACCGGTTCATCAGTGGTTGCTGCCTTAATTTCTTTGCTGGTATGGGTGCGGGGGCACGCTCCTTGTGACACCATATCCACATATTCCTCTGTTTCTATTTCACTGTCAGCATCTTCTTTTCGTGGGTCTGGCGGGTGCCGAGAGAAATAATCTGATGGGTCCTTGGCCCCTGGGTGATACACTAGATCCATGTGGTAATGTTGCAGTTGTATCGCCATCTCTCGATCCTCAGTGGTGGATGCGGGGCAGTACCTCGGACAGCGGGATGAGTGGTTGGTGATCTATGACTACTCGAAACGGGTGCCTGCTGACCTATAGGTGGAAATGGTTGTATGCCCATTTAATCGCCAGCGCCTCACATTCAATTTGTGAGTATCTCGCCTCGGTGGTGGTGAGGGCTTTGCTTGCGAAAGCGAGGGGCACCCATTTGCCTGGCTCTACTTCCTGCGTGAGGACAGCCCCGAGGCCTACCGGACTTGCGTCGACCAGCAGCTCCGTGGCTCGTGTGGCATCGAAATAGGCCATTATGGTCTTGTAGAGTCTCTTTGACTTTCTGAAAGGCCTACTCCTCTTCTTGACTCCACCTCCATGCTGCGTCTTTCTTGGTGAGGGCTCGCAAGGGTTCAGCTATTGTTACTAGGTTGGGTATGAACTGCCCACAGTATGTGGCCATCCCTAGGAAGCTCCTCACCTCCAATACTGTGGTGGGCGCCGGTGCTTGGAGTATGGCATGGGATTTCCGCAGGTCTACTTGGATTCCGTCTTGGCTGAAGACGTATCCGAAGAATTCTATAGAATTCTGAAAGAATAGACACTTGTCCTTGTGCAGTGTTATGCCGTGGTCTGACAGCCGCCGGAGGGTTGCACGAAGGTGTCGGTGGTGTTCGTCAATGGTGGAGGAGTGGATCAGAATGTCCTCACTGACATCTAGTACTCCTTGCAGACCGGACACGCCTTCCTTGACAGCGTCTTGGAATATTTCGGCGGCTGACGAGATCCCGAAGTTTAGCCGTTTGTATCGGCACAGTCCGATATGCGTTGAGAAGGTCGTTATATACCGGCTTTCATCAGCTAGCTTTAGTTGGTAATATCCTGCGTTCAAGTCCAACTTGGAGAACCAAAGGGATCCATTGAGGTCAGCTATTATGTTGACCGTTGGTGTGATGTGTCATTCTCGTTTGATCGCCTGATTGGGGAGGCGCATGTCTATGCATAGCCTTATTTTGCCTGGCTGTTTAGGCTTTTCCGCGATAACCATGGGCGAGACCCACGGCATCGGGCCAGTGACCCTTTCAATCACCCCTTGTTGTTCTAGATTGCGTAGTTCTTGTTCTACTAGAGGTCGCAAATGAAATGGGATGCGTCTGTGGCGGAGCCCTACTGGTCTTATTGCTTTGTCAATGTGTAGCTTGACTGGTGGTCTTTCCATGCATCCTATCCCCGTGAATAGGTGTGGGAATATCTCAAGTATTTCTTCTGTTTGTAGTGCCTTTACTGTGCGGGCGAAGGTGACTAGTCTGAGATCTTCTGCCGTGTGACTTCCCACCAGGATGTCAGCTTCCCTGTCGACCACATGGAACGTCGTTGTAATCTCTTGGTCTGTGGACTTTACTTGGACAGTCATCTTGCCTTGCAGGGGCAGCAGTGTCTGGCTCCCGTAGGTTAGTATTTTGACGTGGGACGGAGTTAACTGGGGCCGTGGTTGTAACTGTTTGTACTGTTGGCTGCCCATCACGTTAATGGATGCACCGGTGTCAATGAGAGCCGTTACATGGGATCCAGCAATGTCTATGACGCATGTGGGTTGGGGGCGTCGCTTGCGTTTGAGGTCACTGGCGAATGATATGAGGTAGCACTCGTTTTCTTCCTCGTGGAGGAATCTTCCAGGCGGTGCCGTTGCCGTTGTTGTGTTTTGGCCGACCTGGGGTTCTCTGATTCTTTCAGCGACAATTGCCTCACTGACCTCGACAGTGGTCTTCTTCCTCTCGTTCCTCTGTTTCTCGGACCCCCTCTGCATGCGATGGCGAAGTGGTTGGGGGTGCCACACTTCGAACAAGTTCGCCCTTGTGCTGGGCATTCCTCTGGGGGATGCTCGTCTCGGCCGCAGTATCCACACCGTGACCCTGATGTGTACTTTGTCTGTTGTCTGCCTTGGTTTCCCCTGCCTTGCGCTCGAAGTGCATCTGCTCGTTCGGTTTTGATAGCGAGTGGTTTCTCTGGTTGTTGAGTGATGGCAATGTCCATCTCTGTCACTCTTGCGTCTGATAGGTTGTGTGATCGCGCCATGACGAGGATGTCTTCCAGCGTTATTCCGGGTTGGCGGAGGATGAGGGTCCGCAGTGTCTTGTTCCGGCACCCCTGTATGACTTGTGCTCAACTTCTTCGTTCTGGTCATCGGCCGTGCACGTGCTGGCTAATTCCCTCAGGCATGCATGAAATGCGTTCATCGTTCTCCTTCCCTTTGGCACGCTTGTCGGAGCTTGAATCTTTCAAAGTCTGGGTTTAGTTGCGGGTCGAAGTGTGCGTCAAGAGCTCTGATGGCGGCATTGTAATCATTGGGGGCTCCTGTGTTTGGCAGGTGCGCAAACAGTTTGTATTTCTCCTCCCCCGCAAAATGTAACAACAGGGACCTTTTTCACGGTGTCATCTGTCTCTCGCGTCACCGTGAAATAGTTGTTCAGACGGCCAACCCAGATACTCCACCTTGGGGAGACGGTGGCCGGATCTACCAGCTCGCTGAAAGGTGGTAAAGCGTTAATCTGTGTATGCTTTGTGGTCGGTTGTATAGGCGGGAGTCCAGCTTGCTGAGCAGGGGGCAGGGCTTGATGTGGGCCAGCCTGTTGCACGTTGTCTGTCATTTTCTAGCTTGCCTGTGTTCTCTTGTCGGCGGGAAGAGGCCTGGTTGCCTTCCTGTTGATTTTCAGGAATGGTTTCCCTCAGAGGCTGTGGCCAGATGCTTATTGTGGCTGGAGGGCTTTCTCTGTCTCCTGCACCTTAGGCGTGTCGCTTGGGGGTGTGGCACTGATCACCCGGGGCTGCAGAGAGGTGCGTATGTGAGCTGGAGTTGCTGGGTACTAAGCGTCGGCTGAGGGAGTGTGTGTGCGTGCGCTCGGTCACGTGGGCGGTGCCGCTGTACTTACACGGACCTCCGCGTGATTGCCGTGCAGGAACCAGCTGTTGATCCGCTCAGCGTGCAGCGACTTCTGAACCGGGGGCTAGCGGGAGCACTTGAAAAGACAAGGCGGGCATGGCGGTCGCTTAAATCATGCCGACATGTAAGGGGCATGCACTGTTGTCGGGAACCGTGCCCGCAGTAGTCGGGCAGTGCGGTGGCGTTGGGCAGCGCCCACCCTCGTCGCCAGTGTTGCGACGTCAGTCGCGGCCTTGTGCAGCGGGCAGTTTGCTGGGCCTATTGCTGGGATCACCAAAAGCACAGACCACACGTTACTACTGGTGTGGGCCGGAAGACCACGAGCGGTCCCCGCCCGTTTATTTATTACCTCTGGCCACGTCTTGCCAGAGGGTGATACAATGTATGGGACCCCTTCTGGGCCATGACTCCGAGTTCCCTTCTCGCGGGACTCGAGTCATTACATCTTCCACCCCCTCCCACCTACCGCAGCGTGGCGCTGCACCTCAGCTTGGGACGCTTCTTGTCCCCATCCCCAAAACCACTATTATGCAGACTATGGTCCTGATTTAGACCTTGGCGGACAGGTTACCCCGTCGCAATGGTGACGGACATCCTGTCCACTGAAATATACATCCCATAGGATATAATGGGATGTATATTTCAGAGGATGTATATTTCAGAGGACTGGATATCCATCACCGTTGTGACGGAGTAACCCATTGTCAAGATCTAAATCAGGCCCTATGTCTTAAAAGGTCACAGCATCCTGAAATTGACTCAATTGGAATGCAGTCTTAAACGTTTAGATGAGTGAAAATACCTTATGTAATGGTCCTCTTTCACAAATACTGTCTAGCAACATTGCTCCATACATTCCCCGAGCCTCTTCAATGAAGCATGAGTATTTGTATACTAGACTGCTGTTCATTTTATAGGTGAGTGTTTTTACTATTAAACTTTTTACACTTTTTACAATGTCAGTCGGTGATTGGAGAGAAGACGTTTTGAATTGCAGAAAAGGGGGAGCAGAAACTGCTGGAGTGAAAAGAACAACACATGGTCCTTAAATCAATATAGCATGTTCATCAGTCATTGAAAGGGATGTTCGTATGGAGAAAGGATCTCTTGAGCGGATCAGGCTGCAGATAAAGAAAATTGAAACATCAACGTTCTTAGATCAGTTCTCTTAAGACTTGTGGTGAAAACATCATATCACAGTGAATGTGCTCCGGGCAGGAGCAATCTCTATTGAAGGTGGGCGGAGGATACAAGATTGTCCCCAGCGTATTGTTCCAAGTGCCTGAGAGTCAAAGTGCAGTGGCTAATTTTGGGGTATCAGACGAAGTCACGATTTTCCTGACCGACCTGAAGAAGTTACTCTCATGGTTCATGTACTATTTGTTGGTGTTTTGTGGAAGAGACAAATGCACAATACCCTCTATTAGTTGGTACCAACATGAACCCCACCCCTATGTGTTGCAGGGACATCATCTTCAGAAAAATGATTCTTGGTTTCTCTGTGAGCTGCAGGTCACCACCAGATAATGTATGGTTTAGGCTGGCAAATCTTGACTTGCCTCTTCAGCAGAATTTCTAGGGCCCGATACATCTACTAGACACAGCTTTTCATGGTCGGCACGCGGGCTTCCAGGGGATGGACTATCCACCAACTGCATATTAATGGCAGAGGTGAGAAAGCTGTGACTGAAAATGACACCTGCAAAGAAGCTCTTGGAGCCCCTACAACGGTTCTTCGGTAATACATCTCTTGGCTAACTAACAAAGGGAGCCAGGGTACTCCACTAACTTTCAAAGCTCATTACTCAAAGCTATAATTTCCACAGAAGAATCTCTCTTCATGATTGAAGTTATTTCTGTTTAAAAACTACAGGTATCAATCATGATCTTTCTCACTAAGCGTCAAACTAGCTAAGGTGAAAGGGCGAGAATAGGAAAATTAAAAAGTGACAAACACAAATTAGTGGTGTAGTCTATCTGCGTTGGTGCAGGAGAAATTGGACTACTGCAAAGAATGCTGGGTTTTCCAGGCCTCTAGCACACCTCCTTATACCTTACCATTAATTAAATTCACTCAAATTACACAAACTATAATGCTTGGTATAACGTTGATGCTAACCCTAACCTTTACTCCAAATTAGAATCTAAGGTGTATTGTGATTACAAAAGGTGTACCATACCATCCTGTTGGTGGTCCTTGCGGTTTTGATTTTGCTGCCACCTCGATATTTTTTTTTTTTTTACAGTTGGATGATATTTACCTGTCTTCGGACATTAATTTAATTCACAAGGCCGCCTGTCAGTCTTCCTTGTGAGGAATACATTTCCTTTCCCCAGGGGCTTTTGTTTAGGCTGCAGAATATCTGAGACTGTCATGGTTGGGTTTGTGGTGGGCATTTGTCCATACAGAAGAGTCTGAACGTTGCCTAATCCTCGTAAACAGAGGGCAGGGACTGGATGCTTTCAAGGGCCTCACAAATCTAATGGTCTTCATTTTTATAAGTTTCAAGCATGCTGTCTGTTCTGTCCCATGGCACACAAGTAAACCTAACTTCTGCTCCCCTGCTGTAGGATTTCTTATACATTGTAGCTTGTTATCTTCATAAAAACATTAAACACACCATTGGGTTGCATATTAGAAAGGGACCTGGAGGAAAAAGAGGGAGGGAGAGAGAGAGTGAGAGAGAGAAAGAGAGGGTGAGAGAGAGCTTTCCTTACAGATTTGAAAAGCTGAAACGAAGTTCCATTTTAATCAGAAAGCAAACAGTGGACATACCGGAAATGGAAGTAGTGGTAACACCAGACCTGCCAACTTCTCAAAAATATATACATATATATACTGTATGAGTAGGGTTGGGCCTTAAAGGTATGGGGCTTTGTGCCAAGCACTGCCTAAAATGCACTTCATGACTCTGCCCACCAAAATAATCCACAAACGCTTCGGAGGCTGCCGCTGATTTACTGGGGCGGTTTACACACCCATAATCAACATCATCACACAAGATGGAAACCGACTCTCAGTAAGGGTTTCAGCTTCCTTTCTCTCACACCATGTGATATGGGCTCCTCACCTGGCGACCATGTGAAGGAGGCCTATAACATGAGACACATGGTGTCACCGTGTGAGTTGGCGGGTCTGCACTACAGTAGTTAAGCAGGGGAGGCAGGAACAGCAAGAAACTGACGGGTAAATAAGGGAAAGCAGAGAACTGCTAGGCATATAGATATTTGGGACCACAGAGAAAGAAAAGAAGCTGCCCTGTGATAACAGCAACAGTGCCATGTCTCAGTAGATATAGTGCTGTTCTACAGTCTCCCTTTCATGCAACGAGCAACTTTGGTTGCTGCTCTGGTTGAGTGATTTATAGTAAATCTAGCCTTTCATGTCTATGAGCTACATTAATTTTCCTGATGCTACCACTGCAGTGTATCCTGCAATCAGAAACCAAAAGGAGAGGATGTAGCCTTACAGCTAGAGCGGTCGACCTCGAAGCTGGGGGACTGGGTTCGGGTCTCGGCAACTACACTCAACCTCCTGTGATTCTGGGCAAATCACTTAATCTCCCCGTGCCTAACAAATATGAATGGGTCCATCTGGTACGAAACTGGTGCTCACGTAAAGCACTCTGATACCCGATGTCTCGGGTCTAGTTTGCACTATATAAAACTCCCCCCCAAAAAAAGAAATGGGCCTTCTGATATATTGAGTGCAACAGTGATTTGCTGTATTGTATAGCACTTTACTACCTCTTGCAAAGCACACACATTTGTTATGCTCCTACCAGTGCTGGTAATGAAAACAGATTATTGCCGGACTCCGTAAATTGGGGGTCAAGGTGTGGCAGCGGAAAGGGGGTGGAGTCACAAGAGGCAGAGTCATGAAAAGAGAAATATGGAAGTCAGCTCATATATTTTTTAAAAACTGTCAAAGAAATTAGCAACATGGACAAATGTGACAGTACATCTGTTCTAGCTTACTGAATTGGTCACAAAGAGGATGCTTTTTAAAATATCTTACAGGGTTAATGCAACTGCTGCAGAAAACTTTGTGTGCTTAGCCATTGTCAGGACATAAAAGAAATGGTAAAATAACCCTGGTGGTTAATGCACTTCCTGGAGGGAACTGTGTTTTGTCTAGTCACAGTTCTGACTCATAAAGGGGAAGTGAAAGACTACCACAAACTGCATTGTGGTAAAAATAATTTCTTATTATACTGGCTGCCAGAACTATATCCTTGCAACCAGTCTAGCTCCCTTGAGTGGCTTTCTGAGGTAGGGTGACCACCTGTCCAGTATTTACATGGAGTGTATGTAAATTAAGCCTACTGTCCACCGTTTCATAGTAGCAGTGTACCATTCTGTGTATGTTGGTATACTAAGCCATTTGCAGGAGTACATTACTTAGTAGGTGACAGTGCACTTTGCAGCCGGCTGTGGTGCATGGTTCTGAGAGTGATACTACAGGGTTTTTCAAGTTATAATTGAATGTGCTGTGGGTGGTGGGGCACTGTTCAGTGAGAGGTAGTGCCCTGTGCTATATATGTTGTGGTGAACTGTGTCGTTGGTCGATGTACACTATGCAGTGGCTAATGGTGAACTTATTAGAGCACAAGGTGGTGCACTGTTTGCCGCATCTCTGGTGTAATAATTGAGGATTGTATCTGTGGGATTTTTCCCATTGTTGTCTGTGCTCTTTTTCTATCTCTCATTCATGTTTTTAGGTTTGACAGTGTAATTATTCTTGCATCATTTTCGGTAAATATATTGCATTCTAAACTCACTCATATGGGCTTTGGTCCATTGACACACAGATTATCTCCTTCAAATGTGCTCGTGCCAGTTACTTGATTTTTCTATCTCTGCCTATGGACTATTAAAATCTATGAGCTGGAAAGTCATGCTTATCAAAAGAGCACTGCTTCTGTTATTCAGCGTAAAAGAGGAGAATCGTGTGGTAACCGTCCCTTTTGGCAGATGTGAATTTTTTGCAAATATTTACTAGTTTTTAATCTGTAAATAAGTCCAGTTACATATGAAGCTCAATACAACTGTGTATTATACAAACAAAAAAGCATAAATATACTTTGACTTGTACTTGTGTCTGCTGTCTATTTACTTACTGTTATAGTATTGCTTGACCTACACAAATCTGTCTGTAAAATTAACCTTTTGTACTGAATTTCTGGCCTCTTTTTATCCTTTGTCTTGAAGTTTTACACTCCCTGCTCAGAATGTGCCTCTGTGACGGGTGATCGCACTAGCTGCGTGACTTCACCGAGCCTACACATAAAACACGTCATTAAGTAAACGTAAAGGATGCACATTTTGCACGAGTGTTTCAAAATGCTTTAAAACTAAGACTGGCATCCCTGCCCCACCCACAGCAAAAACCCGCGTAAGACACACCCAGGCACAGTGGACTTACAAAGAGGCAACATAAAAGGCCCGCGCTGTCCCTCAAATCAGCCAGAAGGACCGAGGTCTGGCTGCTGCTTGCGCAGGCACGCCGCGCTGCACTGACCGGCGCCGTCACCTCTTCTCCGGCAGACATGGAGTTCAAGAAGACAGCCGCAGCGGAAACAAGTGAGTGCTCTGCGTTTCACTCATGTCTGGCACTTTCTCGTCAGCCCTGCGCTGAGGCGACAGAAAAACTGTACTGTCGCTCATTTAGTCATCAACAGTCGTAACTAACCGCTGATATCTATACCCTAAAGAGTTTTATTCTTTGCTGAAAAGCAGTGACGTGTACAGCAGGTTTTGACACGAATACTAAATGGTTGTCTGTGCAGGTTTTACAACGTTAGAAGAGGGTGTCTTTTATTTACAGCGCACTCGCCCATTCATAATGCAACAGGTATGTCTTCAGGCTGTTTCCACTGCCTTTCAGCTGCCCAGTGGCGGGCCGGAGCAGGCCCGCCACTGTGGCTCTGTTTGCTCGGAGAAAAACCTGCCGTGCTGTTTTCTGCGTTTCCTTTTGTAAAGTCCCCGAGGCTCACGGAGCCGACCAAAGCGCATCAGGTTATGGTCACAAAACTGCCAGGTATGAACACCCAGTGTGACGAGGAAGATCCACTTCACCCATGGTTCCCCACGTAGCAGTAAATCAATGAATACGCTGCTGTTTGTGAACAAGAACACACGTACATCACTAAAGACAGCATTTGAGCTGTGCTTCAGTTCAGCGAGTCACGTTGCCTTTGCGATTAATTCTGCAGTATTATTGAGTGTATTTTTAGAAAGTCCGGATTAGAATTGCTGCTGTTTCGGGTTTTATTCCTTCTAATCCAGTGGTGGCTGTGTTTTTATGGGCTGTTTTGACAGCGCAGCTGTCACCGGACAGTTATGTGAGGATCACTGAAGATGGGCTTTGGCCCCGCCCACATGTTGGTAGTCTGTTGTAGAGGTACATGTTTTCATTGGGCAAAATATGTGTGCTACCCCCAAATAAAAGTGCTTGCACTCAACACAGCTGTAATCATTTTGTTTATTTATCCAGCTTCCTGAGCTTGAATTTTTAGGGTCACACACAAGACATTGTAATGCTACTAAAGTGTCTTAAATAACTCGATAATTTATGTTTTTTTTCTCTGATAGCACATATGGGAGGAGGACAGCCAATAACCTACACATGGGTGTTTATGGCTTGAAAATGCAACTGTCACTTGACCTTTTAACTTTAACCAATATTATTCTACAGGTCTTTGCTTCCACCCAAATAAATATCCATTCCCATGCTTTTTATCTGCAGTGCTTCAGATTACCATACAACATTCCTTAAGGCCAGACCTATTGGCATTGTCAGTGCTTGTTTTAATTTGTAACGTCTAGATGGAGCAAACAATTGGTTGAAAAACTGTGGTTTTGCAGGAGCCTGTTAAATTCATTGTTATATGGGAACCAACATTGGTAGAAAATCCATTTGGCCAACTAGAAGTGCTTGCCAATAGATGCTTTTGCAGCCAATTAACTGAAATCTGTTTCCTGATGAGTATTTCGGAGTTTGGTATCGTGATATTAGCTACCTCATCAACTAGACTTAACCGCCACCATTCTGCCCACTGACAAGCCAGTAGTCTGTAAACTAACGATGTATCTCCACGTACATATCCCTGATCTTAAAGCTTTACATGCACCCACCTCCACTGTGATTTCCCAAAAATACCAATTTCTAAGGCAGAATTTCACTACTTGTTTACAGAATCAAGATTGGTGGTATTTTACTCTCTCAAATGAGGCTTGCAAATACGGAAATTCCATCAGACTGTTGAGATTTCAGCAAGTGAAAATTAGGAATTGTGATGGGTTTGTGGGTGTTTTAGCAAAATTATGTAGATAGCCACAAAATTATGTAAACATAGCTTCCCCAGTCCCAGACTAACCCAAAGATTCTCTGAGAATCATATAAAAATCAGAATTTGCTTTAAGGGTCAGAAAAAACCGAACAGAAGGACATTTCTACCATATTGCCCTAACTTTTTGATCCTGGTCGGTAGTTCTTTGAAAATTCACAAGGATTCTTATGAAACTTCTCTAAATCATAACTTAGAGACAATCTGCTGATTTAGTGTATATCACATATATACATTCTTGTAAATCACCATCATTCGTGTGGGTGAGATGTGGAAAAGTAGCCTGATTGCTGACATTCAAGCCCAAAGACCTTTTTGAAAATCGTGGCACTAACAAAATAATGGTCACATTCTGTGCATATCTGTTGATATTGCTGTGCCCCAGTTGTACATTGCCACCTCTATACTCCCTTCCACCCCCATCACATTGGAGTTTTTGTAATCAATACAAGATGGACTATGAAATGGCTCATATTTGTGCACAAATAATCGGAGAAAATATTCATGTGCAATTTCATAGTCCATCTTTTCCTACAATGCTCTGTACAGAAATTTTACATTGAAAGTGGTTGCTCAGAATAAAAGTAAAACCATTTTCAAAAAATTCCAGTGAGCACAGGTACAGATTCCACTCAAATCAGCATCTATACAGACCACTGAAACACTATGGGCTCTTGGATTTTCCATGTCTGTGGTTTACTCATGGATAAAATAGTAACTCAAAAACAAGTGACTTACTGGCAATTCACCAAGACAGAAATGTCTAACCCACATATATGGAGGTGTCATCTCTGGGCATGTACAATTCACCAATACAGAAATGTCTAACTCACATACATAGAGATGTCATCTCTGGGTACGTACAATTCACCAAGACAGAAATGTTTAACCTACACACATGGAGGTGTCATCTCTGGGCATGTACAATTCACAAAGACAGAAGTGTCACCCACACACATGGAAGTGTCCAAGGTTCAAAGACACTTTATTCGGATAACGTCGTATCCATAAAAGCACAGCAACAAAGCGGGTTAAAAATATACAAATAAGAGAGTCATAATAAAATCCATAAGCAACATACAATATACAATAATCTTTCAGATTTGTGCAAGAATTCATGAATAAATAATGTAAAACTCAAAGATTGGACATCATCTGACGTGCTCGGACAGCAATTCTCAAAAAAGTGCCTGTGCGAAAAACCATGGAGGTGTCATCTCTGGGCATGTACAATTCACCAAGCCAGAAATGTCTAACCCAGATATATGGAGGTGTCTTCTCTGGGCATGTACAATTCTCCAAGACAGAAATGCTTAACCCAGATATATGGAGGTGTTATCTCTGGGCATGTACAATTTACCAAGACAGAAATGTCTAATCTACATGTATGGAGGTGTCATTTCTGGGCATGTACAATTCACAAAGACAGAAATGTCTAACCTACACAGATGGAGGTGTCATCTGTGGGCATGTACAATTCACAAAGACAGAAATGTGTAACGTACACACATGGAGGTGTTATCTCTGGGCATGTACAATTCACCAAGACAGAAATGTCTAACCCAGATACATTGAGGTGTCATCTCTGGGCATGTACAATTCACAGAGTCAGAAATGTCTAACCTACACACATGGAGGGGCCATCTCTGGGCATGCACAATTCACCAAGACAGAAATGTCTAATCTACACACATGGAGGTGTCATTTCTGGGCATGTACAATTCACCAAGGCAGAAATGTCTAACCCAGATATATAGAGGTGTTATCTCTGGGTATGTACAATTCACCAAGACAGAAATGTCTAATCTACATATATGGAGGTGTCATTTCCGGGCAGGTACAATTCACAAAGACAGAATTGTCTAATATACATACATGAAGGTTTTATCTCTGGGTATGTACCTTACACAACTAATGCCTGAGTTCTTCATTTGTAGAATTCTATTCAAATGGTTTTTTATACTGAATTTCAGAGAAATGATGATGAGAGAAATGCATGCACAAACATATCTTCATTTGTAGCGCTAGGATACCTTCTGATTTCACTGTCACTCTTTATAACTAACTCTTTTTTTATAAATTTTTTATTTGGCAGCGCATCCGGGACATTGATAAAACAATCTTTACAGGAGCTTGAAAAATAAAACCCCTTTAAACAGAACATACAAAACATACAGATCCATAAATAAAGCCCTTTTTGACGAGCCCAAAAGTGCGTGATAACAATTGATAAACATGAGCCCATCATTCAATAGAAATGGTACATCGGGTAAAAGATACAGATACAAGATTAAAATAGATCCCTGCCGTGGTCTGGCCTGCAGTACTCTCCCCACCTACGTCTAAGATCTTATCCCCCCATCTTTCAAGTAGAAATATAAAATCCCCTGGCTTTCTAAAGTGCTAGAGTTCTAAAGTGCAACAATTAACCTAGCGTCTGTACCGTCATCGTCTTCCAAAGTAGCAAAGTATTTCCAGGTCGCAATAAACTTTTTTGTTGCCCCCACCCGCTTTGCATAAGCTTCTTCAAATGTCCGGGTACGCTTCATCTTATTTAGCCATCTCTCATAAGAAGGTACTTCGGCCGACCTCCAATTTTGAAGAACTAAGGAGCGAGCCACAAGAGAAGAAATAGCTAAAAAAGTCTCCTCTGATTTTGTCAACTTTGTCCCCATACTCATTAGACTGAAGAGGGTAACCTCCGCCATAGGATCCAACGGCTTCTTATATGCCTGACTTATGGCCGCAAAGACCCTGCCCCAAAATACCCCTAGCTTTGGACATGAGAAAAATATATGTAGCCACCCCCCTTCCCCTTCTGCCAGACAGCGAAAACATCTACTCTCCACCTCTGGAAATTTCTTATTGAGGGCTTTGGGAGTGAGATATGCCATCCATCGGGACAAAAAGGCCATTCTTTTAAAATTAGCGGCTCTTAGAGCCTTAATTCCGAACAGGGATAAGGACTGCCACTCCTGGCTAGAAAAAGTACATTGAGTCTCCCGGGTTACTCTCTCCAGGAATTTTTCGACCAACTGTGACTCGTTTTGGGTACACAACAACCGGTACTAGTTGCTGACCCCTCTAACCTTTCCTCTAAATAGAGCGGACGCCAGTTTAGTTGGACCACTGCAGGACACAAGATTATATCTATTTAAAAAATATACAATTTGTAAATATTAAAAAAAAACAGGCTTATTTCGATCCCCGCATCTATCCAGTACCTCTTGCCAGGTAATCACTCTTTCCTGTGTTAGAAAACGCCCCAGCTCTTCCAGACCACCCTCTTTCCAAATACTAAGATGGCTAGAATGAATTTGAAGGCCCAAACTTTTGCACTCGCTTAATTTCAAAAAGTGAAACCCGGAGGAGCCCAATTGCTTAAAAAAAAACTGTGATCTACTAGACAATTCCAGGAGAGTTTTATATCTGGTCCTTTTGGGGAGTTTAGAGGTTTTGAGAAAAGTCGGGATCTGCGAGCCAGCTTCTTGTACCATTCTATCCATAAAAAAATTATCAAATGGCCCTTTAGTAGACAATAAACCCGCTATTAAATAAATCCAGAATCGCGGATTCATAATATGTTTGAATATGCGGTAGTGCAAGCCCACCTTGACTAGTGTCAAGTTGTAACACAGAGAGTTTAACTCGAGAGCCTTCTTACCCCAGACGAACAACCTGAACATGGATTTGAGCTCTTTAAAGTAACAATTATTGATTTTAATTGGTATATTAATAAACAAGAAAATTAACAGCGGAAGTATAGACATCTTTAAAAGGGCAACCCGACCTATCAAGGTTAGCGGCAAAAGCGACCAGTTTATCAATAGATTCTTAATTTTGCCGCGCGTAGCCTCATAGTTCAGTTTATATAACTGCCCATATTGATTTGTAACAAAGATCCCCAGATACCGTATTGGATCTGACTTAAGGGCTTGTTGTTTCAAATTTGCCGGGAGAAAATCCGTATCGGTGTTCAAAATTAAGATCTCAGTTTTATTTTGATTAATTTTGTAACCCCCAATTAGTTCAAATTGGTTAAACTCGGTTAACAGCCGATTCAAATTCTGTCTTTCAGGACTAAGATATAAAATAATGTCATCCGCAAACACCTTTAGTTGAGCCATGCCCTCGATCGGGGCATTGATTGCTAAATTTCCCCGAATTTTGATAGCCAGGTTTTCAATAAAAAAAGTAAATAATAATAAGGGAGACAGCGGACACCCTTGTCTTGTCCCGCGGTTAATATTTACAGACCCAACTTGGCTAGCATTTATCACCAACTGAGCCTGGGCCCCCTGATAGATGTTTCTAAGCATGGTTATGACTAAAGACGGAACACCGAACCTACCTAAACCATAAAACAGGGCGTCCCAGTTAACCAGGTCGAACGCCTTTTCGGCATCGACTATCATGATACATACAGGTGTCTTATTAACACTAAGCACCTGGATCAAGAACTCAGTGTTCGAAGACATCAACTTCCCGGCAACAAACCCCGACTGGTCTCTGTGGATCACTTCCTGGGCTAGAGGTGTAAAGCGCTGCGCCCAAGTCTTCATCAAAATCTTATAATCAGCATTGAGAAGACTGATAGGTCTGTATGAATTAACATCCTTGGGGTTCTTACCCTTTTTCACAAAACTGACAACAATAGCCCTTTTAAAAGCAGAGGGAACAGCACCCCCAGCTTTTACATAATTAAAAAGCTTAGTCAGAAAAGGGATCAACTCCATTGCAAAAACTTTATAAAATTCTATAGGCAGCCCATCGTCCCCGCAAGCTTTTGCTCTAGCAATTGACTTCAGGACTGCGAAAATCTCTGCAGATGATATATCTCTTTGAACCGGGTCTACAAGGATATTAGACAGCCTCGGGAGTTCTACCCCTTCAAAGTAGTTATGTATCGCGTCCTGGCTAACCCCATATTTGGTAGTGTAAAGCTGTTGATAATGTTCCGCAAAAACACGGGCAATCCCCTCCCTGTCGGTCACTGCTAATCTGGTCTTTGGGTCCAAAATCTCTGTAATTATGGCAGCTTCCTGTCGCGTCTTAGTATAGACCCAGCTAGCAGCTTACCCACCATCTGGCTCTCCTCGTAAACACGCTGTTGATAGGTCCGTGAGCTATTGATTTCTTCAACTATAAAGTAGTCCCTTAGCTCTTTCTTAGCCTTTTCCAGCTGGCCCCGTAAGGGGGAATTTCTCTGGCTTAAAGCATTTTCAACCGCTTGCTGTAATTCAGCTATTTTCATACGTCGAGATTTCGACTGTGCCGCTGAAAAGGCAATCATTTGTCCACGGACAGCCGCCTTAAATCCACCCCATACTGAAAATAGTTCAGCCGTCCCCTCATTTCTTTTAAAAAAATCGAGTATCCACTCTTTTAGTCCTTCTACCCATTGAGGATCCTGGAGAAGGAGGCGATCCATCTGCCACCTGGATCTCGTCCTCCTCCCTTCCTCTATTTCCATTTCGACCCTAACATAAGAGTGGTCCGAAAATGCATTTATTCCGATTTCTACCTCTACAAGATTCAGAGACCGTGAAGTTAAAAAAAAAATCTATACGTGAGGCAGTCTGAAATTGGCGAGAAAAACAGGTGAAATCACGAGTTCCTTGATTGACTTTGCGCCATGAGTCGATCAGCTGAAGATCTTGTATTAAAGCCTCAAAGACTCTTTTAGTCTTTGGCTTCAGTTGTTTCTTATTTTTGTTTGAGGTGTCTTCTCTCAAATCATGGATGTAATTAAAATCCCCTCCCAGAATAATCTGACCAGGGACCCCTCTAAGACGACCATGTAGCGTTGATAATACTGAGGGATCATCCATTATTGGACCATAATAATTAATGAAATTCAATATACTCCCATTTATCCTCACCATAACCTATAGCCACCTTCCCTGAGGATCTCTCTGAACTTGAACAAATTCCCAAGCCATGCTGCTACAAAAATAAATTGCTACCCCTCTCATTGCTACCCCAGCTGAGGCGAAAAAAGCTTTAGAGAACGCCCCGGGAATAAAAAGCCTAGGTGAGTTTGTTTTTAAATGGGTTTCTTGCAAAAAGAGGACTTGGGGCGTAAGAGTGGCTAACCATCTAATAAGCCCTCCGTATTTTTGTCTATTTAACATACCATTCACGTTTACCAACATAATACGGCAAATTCTAGCCATATTCATGTTTCAAGTAA
Source organism: Calotriton arnoldi (assembly GCA_963921515.1). Classification (NCBI taxonomy): domain Eukaryota; kingdom Metazoa; phylum Chordata; class Amphibia; order Caudata; family Salamandridae; genus Calotriton; species Calotriton arnoldi. The sequence continues at coordinate 845,286 of CAWUFW010004574.1, forward strand.
ATCCAATGACCATTTTGCATAAAGTCACTATACCATTCATCTTGGTCCCGTTTGCAACTGCCCTTTTTACTGCCAAACACCCACAGCCCCCCAACCCCAACCCGTGAGTCCCCACCCCCCCAAGAAATGTGTTAAAACCTGCTAACCACATCTCTTCCCCCCCCTACAACACTATGGGGTGCCCTGGTTCTGCACCCTGGGTGACCTACCCCCCACACAACAATGGAGTTTTAACAGCTCAAATTAACCACCGATTCATTTTGAAGAAGAGATCTCTTTCAGTAATTCCTGGGCTTCAGCTATGCTTGAGAACATATGGAATTTTCCTCTCACAAGTGCCTTGAGCTTCGATTGCTGAGCAATAGAAGCCTGCGCCCCTTGAGCTTTGAAGAGATACAAGAGTTTCACAAACTCTTTACGTCTGCGTGCGGATGCCACGGATATACCTGCAAAAATCCGGCATTTAAACCCCTCATTGATAGAAAACATGTCTCTGCTGTACTGCCTTTGTCAAGATGTTCTCTTTCACGCGACAATCTGCAAATTTCGTCAAGATGGTACGTGGAAACTTGGGATTAGGAGGGGGATGAGCTGGAACATGATGTGCCCTTGTTAGTGTTAAGTCTCCGGTAAACTCAGGTAGCACCTTTTGTTTAATAAACGCTTCAACCCATTGGAGAGTATTGGCTCCTGACGCTTCCCTCAGGAACCCCAACAATCCGAATATTTGAACTACGAGAATGGTTCTCCAATTCCTCAAGTTTATTCTCAAGAACTAATTTGTCTTTTGTTGCTGAGTTTACTTTCAGGAGCATGGAATTCATCTGATCCTCTAGCAGGGCAATCCTCGATTCGGCTTCTTGCATCCTTACAAGGAAGCCAGCCACTGCCTCCTCGATTTTCCCAAGCCGATGATGTAGGGCAGCAATCTCGTTTTCCTGGGATTTCTTCATCTCTCTAATCTCATCCAAGATGAGAGTAAGCATGGTCTTTATTTCAAGCTGTTGCGTATTGGCTCCTCCAGCTAATAATTCGGGTTCTTCTTATAGAAATTTGCCATCCAATCTAACTGACTGGCCTTGCCGTTGCGGACCATCTTTACTAGGCGTCCGGGATGATGACTGAGGCTGCCCCCTATCCTCCAACTGCTGTTCTAGGGTATCTTCTGCATAGGGAGACTGATCGAGAGCCGAAGGCTGACCTGGTGGCGCAGGTGGTGCTGGTGTACTGGCCTGGCGGTGCACTGGACGTCCCGCCTCTGGCAAGGTCAGCGTGGCTGCCAAAGGAGGAGATATAAACAGAGTCTGCAAAAAGTTAATTGACACTTCTTCTACCGCAATTTCAGGAGCCTCGTTTGATTTTGGCAGAGCTGCCATAGTTTGGGCGTTTGTTAGCTGAGCGCTCTTTTTAGAGAATAAAGGGAAGTCTTTAGAACCTTTTAGCTCGGCCTTTTTAATCATTGTAACTGTCACTGACTCGTTGGACTGCTCCTTCTCTCCTGCGGTGGGGCCTTCCACTTGAGTCGAACCGATAGAAACCTCCTCCCCTGACTGGGGCTCAGACGGCTCTTCTTCTGAACTCTCGAAACTTGAGTTCAGGCCTGGCCGGTTTAAGATATTCCCTGCTCTGGCTGTTGAAAGAGTCGCTTTCGCTTGGGCTAAGCGTGTTTGGGCTTTAAGCCCTGCTGCGGCGTCAACTTTGGCGATCGCATTCGTCTGTTTTAGATGTTTCCCTATTTTCCCTTTATTCTGGTACCTGGTACCTGGGTGCCAAGTGGTTCAAGCACGACAAAAAAAAAAACACAAACTGGGTTGCACTTAAATGCTTGATATCAACCTCTAAGTTGATTTTATACTATGATGGTAGTCCGACTGTCAAAATTCCCTAATTCGCGCTAATGCTTCCCACCAAACACCAGCCTCACCTCGCCGCCGCAGTACATTTGCCTCCTTTAGACGTCCTCCCGGGAGCCAAGAAACCAGCGTCTGCAATTGCTGACTCTCGCCCACGTTTTCAAACAGCCCTCCCAGCAGATTGCTGATTCTGTCTGAGGACAGCTTCGCCTCAGGTGCTCCTTTCCCTCTGCTCTGGATGCCTCCAAGACACCGCGGGTCCCGCACCAAACAACCTCCGTCGTCACCACATCCAAACAGGCCGGCCGCGCAGTAAGAGGAGGCCGTTACAAACGCCAGCCGCAGTTTGACGCCAGCCGAGAAAGAAAAACCGCTGGCGAGACCTCCGCTCTGAACAGCGCGTTCGTTCAGGTATGCCGGGACTCCATTGCTGAAGGAGGGGCAGCGGTCACCTGAGGCTACGCGGAGGCGTGGTTCTCTGCAGCTATTCCCCCCACCTCTTATAACTAACTCTTAGAGGTATAATTGCTGCAGGAAGTGTGGGAAAATGTGGGTAATTCCTCCGTTTTCCAGAAGCTCTGAACGTAGTATATAATTCCTAGGGGAAGGTATATTAATTATTTTGTTGAAAAGAAGCTATTAACGTTATTCACAAGTAGGGTTGCCACTTTTTGAAGAGAAAAAGCCGGCTATTTGTTGTTGGTTTAAGCGTCTGCAGAGGCCGGTAGGTGATATCAAACACGACTTTAAACAAAATCATATGTATTCATTTGTAAAATTATTTTCTTGTCTTTCTTTGCTGTAATTATTAGTCATGGCCCATTGTTAACGCAGCCCTAGATCACATTTAAAAGTGATTTCTATTTCTATTCGCTGTTTGTAGTTTGCACAGATAAAGGGTAAAAATACCGGCTTTTGGTGATTTTACTTATTTTTGTACCCCTCGAAACAGTAAAATACTGGTGGTGCCGGTAGAAAACAGGTAAGGTGGCAACTCTATTCAAAAGAACACTGGTGAATTTCGTAATTCTTTTAACCCAACACCAACACCCATATGCAACTTAGACTCTGCAAATGTAAAGTAAAAAATGCTTTTTTCAGCTACTGTTAATAACATACTACGCGCATGAATGATGAAATATTAAACTATGCACAACGGGGCCCGAATTATGTACGTTGCACCTTTTCATTATTTGCGGAGAGCGCACCTTTTAAAAGGTGTGCCAAGTGGAAACTATGATAATGCCCCCTGTTATATGGAAAGGCGCTGCCCCCAGGACAGCCGCGAACTCACGCTGCCTCCAGTGCAGCGCATTCCAGTTAAAAACAGAGCGGCTGCTTTGAAGCCGCTCCGTGTTTTCACTGTGCAGGCGGCACTTTTAAAGGGGATTAGAGATCCCCTTGTATGCAGGTGTAGTCAGTGACTGCACACACTTGCAAGGGGATGTCTGGGGGACCCATAGGGCCCCGTTTAGCCCCTGCAGAGGGCTGCTGTCAGGAGGCGCACTGACAGTGCGCACTGTCAGTGCACCTCCTGACAGCTTCTTTGCCTCTGCACCTGCCCCTCAAATACGGCGCGGGAGCAGAGGCAAAGGGATTTCCTCATTTGCATGGGGTACACTTCCATGCAAATGAGGGAATGCCCCCTGAAGATAGCGCTGGCCCTTCATATGTGCCAGTGCTATCGGTATTACAGAAGGTGGCGCACAAGTGTCTGCGGCCCCTTCTGCAAAACCAAAGTGACCCGGGGCCACGCAAAGCGGGCACAAATGCCCATTGAGCTCCCGGGGCACTTTCTGTACTGAAAGTTTTGTGACTCAAGGGAGCAGTCATAAACTTGTGTAGTGCATAGTTGCATGTAGCACATTCTGACATTTGCAATTTCCATCCTCATTCGTGCACTTTATTCTTTTCAAGATTCCTTCCTCTATGGGCAAAGGAATGAAAGTGTAAAAGTGAAAAATGCACTTTGAATAATGGCAGTGAAATGCAAGAGCAATGAATTATGGAACAATATTAGGGTTGATTTAGCATTGGGTGATAACTATAAATATGTTCAATTAGCGGCAGATGGGATATATCCAGGGACGGACTGGGAACTGAAACCAGCCCTGGCAAACTGCTCAGCCGCCCCCCCACCCCCCGGGGTGAAGGGGAGTGCAGCCGAGCAGTTTGCGAGGGCAGGTTTCGGCCGATTTTGTTACAGGGGGCCGATATTGCGACCCCCGGTAACAAAATCGGCCCCCCAGGGGCCCAAAACCGGCCCCCACCCTAGCGGCCCACCGGGGAAACGCCCGGTGCCCGCCACGGCCAGTCCGGCCCTGGATATATCTACTGATTGCTCCTTCTGCAGATTTTTCTGGGAGCGTTACCAATGCTATACACATAATGTGGTGACGTGAAATCTGACAGCATATACTTCAATGGAGGAGAATGGCCAACAGTGAATGTACAACCTCCAGTGGGGAAAGCAGTGGTGGAATTACTGCCACTATTAAGTTAGCAGAGGGGTGGTTATTCTGCCAGTGGATTCTCCACTGGCAGAGAACAGCTAAAAGAAGATTTACTGCACTCGGTGAAGAACTCACCAGTGAAACTAGAGCTGCCTTAGGAATAGCATACTGGGGATGTATTACCCCCCCGGGGCACTTTGGTATTACAGAAGGGACCGCAGATGCTTGTGCAGCCACTTCTGTAATACAATAGTGCTGGCTTACATGAAGTGCCAGTGCAATCTGCAGGGGGCGTTCCCTAATTTGCATGGGGGGTGTCCCATGCAAATGAGGGAATCCCTTTGCCTCTGCACCCACGCCGTATTACAGGCGCGGGTGCAGAGACAAACAAGCTGTCAGGAGGCGCACTGACAGTGAGCCACTGTTAGAAATTGGGGTCTCTAGTTGGCAATGGTTTGCACCTTGTCCAAGTAGGGACCCTTCCTTCTAGTCAGGATAAGGGAGTTACACTTCTAAAATAACCCTTGGTAGCTTGGCACGAGAAGTCAGGCTTATCTTAGAGGCAGTGTGTAAAGCATTTTCACATAACGAGAGGTAATACAGTGTAAGCACTACAAAAGGACACCACACCAGTTTAGAAAAATATCCAATATTTTTATATACTTAAAACAAGACCAAAAACGATAAAAATCCACAATACAGTACTTAAAAATCTTCAGTTATCAAAATAACCTTGAAATACAGTTCCTTGAAGTCGATAGCTCCGTCCGGGGCTATCATGGCGTCATGAACAAACAAATCCAAACAGTTCTGGCTGACCGCGGCGTCGCAGGCCAACTACGGTGTCGGGAAGATCCGCAAAACAGTACCTTTAGAAATGCAGGGCATCGGCGGCCTCTCGTTGAGCTCCGAAAGCACGGCGTCCGCAGGCGTCGGTTCCGGAAGGCGGTGCAGGAGTCGTCGGGCCCTTGAAGTCACACACGTTGCAGATCGAACTCCTCGCGGTTGAAGTCAGGAGCGCTGGCGTCAGTGGGCGTTGGGTGCTGCAGTGCGAAGTGCAGCGGTGCGGCGTGTGATGCCCTCAGGTTGCGGTGCGAACAGAGGCTCGATGGCGGCATTAGATGGCGTCGTCGGTGAGACCAGGGTCGCGGTGCAAAGTGATGCTTTGCTCATCGCGGTGCTGGCAGGTCACGGGACAAGCAGCGGCTTCGTCATTGCTGAAGCGCTGTAGTCGGCTGACGAACTGGAGTCGATGGCGCCAGCGTCGGTAGGCCAAGGCTGCCGTGCGGGATGAGGATGGTGCGTCGTGTAACTTACGAGCGGCGTCGATGTTGGTGTGAAGCGGCGTCATCGGGGATACCAAGGCGGCATCGTGAATCGAGGTGGTGCGGAATGCGGTGCCCACAGGTCACGGTGCGAGCAGCGGCTCGGTGGCGGCGTCAGATGGCGTCGTCGGTGAGACCAGGGTCGCGGTGCGGCGTTGTGGCGGTGCCCTCTGCGGTGAATTCAGGACACGCAGTCGGCAGCGGCGTCGTAGACGGCGTCGGGTTGCTTTTTCTTCTGTTGCAGCACAAAACACACAGTCCCCAGTGCTGAGGGCAGAAGAACTTGAAGTCTTTGCTGTTCCTGAGACTTCTTGAACAGGGGACAAGCTCTACCTCAAGCCTTGGAGACACTCAAAGAAAGAAGGTGTAGAAAGTTCAGTCCAGTCCTTTCACTGCCCAAGACAGAAGCAGCCACTGCAGGCCAACACAGCAAAGCACTCAGCAAAGTGGTAGTTCCTCCTCACAGCTTCTCCAGCTCTTCTTCTTGGCAGTCTTCTTGGTCCAACAGAGTTCTAAAGTTCAGGGGTTTGGGCCCCACTTTTTATAGCCCAAAATCCTTTGTCCTCTCAGGCAGAGAGTGTCTGTGCCCAGCCAGAACCAGTTCTGCCCTCTCTGGTGTGGCTTCCTGGCAGGAGGTGGAGACAGCATTGTCAGAGGCAGATGAGGCCCATTCAGGTGAAAGGAAATCTCCTCCCCCTACTCTAAATGCAGCCCAGGTCTATTCAGCCCTTTCCTGACCCGCCTAGACTATCTGGAGCCACTGCTCCTCCCCAGCCTCTGTCATCCAAAACCCAGACAGTCAATCCACAAACCCAGCAGAGGCCTACTGGATGGCTGAGCAAGAAAATACCTCCTTTCTAAAAGTGGTATTTTCAAACACAGAATGTAAAAATCACCTTCACTAAAAGATGCATCTTTAGATTCTGAGTTCAGGCATACTAAACTTAATTTTTCTACCTAGTTCCCAGGGCCAGTTATGTTTATAAGATGTTATAAACAAACTCCCCATTCTGTCCTATGGGAACAGGTAGCCTTGCAATAGTGAAAAACGAAATTGGCAGTAATTCACTATCAGGACATGCCACACACACCAGGGCATGTCCTACCTTTCACATGCACTGCACCCTGCCCACAGGGGTACCTTTGGCCTACCTTAGGGGTGACGCACATGTAAGAAAAGGGAAGATTAGGGCCTGGCAAGTGGGTGCAGTTGCCAAGTCGACATGGCAGTCCCAGACTGCACACAGGCTCTGCAATGGCAGGCCAGAGTTACATTTACAGGCTATTTGCGTGGGTGGCACAATCCAGTGCTGTAGCCCACTAACAGCATTTGCTTTACAGGCCTTGGCACACTCAGTGCACTTTACTAGGGACTGACAAGTAAATCAAATATGCCAATCATGGAAACACCAATCCATAACACAGTTTACAACAGGAGCACTTGCATTTTAACACTGATCAGCAGTGAGAAAGTGCCCAGAGACACTAAGCCAGCAAAAACAGAGTCAAAACCGGGAGGTCAGAAAGCAAAAACTCAGGGGAAACACACCAAAAGATGCCAAGTCTAACACATGTCCCCTCCAGCTGAAAGTAGGGAGACCTACCCAACCTCCTGGGAGTTTTCTTCACTAAGGCGGAAGAACCTGGACAGACCATCTGCGTTGGCGTGTTCTGTGCCAGGGCGGTGTTCCACTGTAAAGTCTATTCCCTGAAGGGAGATGGACCACCTCAACAGTTTTGGATTCTCACCCCTCAATTTGCATCAAAAATCTGAGGGGCCTGTGGTCCGTCTGAACCCGGATGTGAGTCCCAAACAGGTAGGGCCTCAGCTTCTTCAGTGCCAAGACCACAGAAAAAGCTTCCCTTTCTATGGCACTCCACCTCTGTTCCCTGGGGAGTAGTCTCCTGCTAAGGAAGACTACAGGCTGGTCTAGGCCCTCTTTGTTTAGTTGTGAGAGCACCGCTCCCACACCGTGCTCTGAAGCGTCGGTCTGCACGACAAAGTCCTTGGAGAAGTCGGGTGCCTTGAGCACGGGCGCAGTGCACATGGCGGCCTTCAGGGCATCAAAAGCTTTCTGGCAGGACTCAGTCCAGATCACCTTCTTGGGCTGCTTCCTGGAAGTCAGCTCTGTTAAGGGGGCAACAATGGTGCCATAGCCCTTAACAAACCTCCTGTAGTAACCGGTGAGACCTAAAAAGGCTCTCACCTCTGTCTGGGTCTTGGGGGGCTCCCAAGCCAGAATGGTGTCAATCTTGGGCTGTAGGGGGCGCCACCTGGCCGCTTCCTACCTGGTGCCCAACTACACCACAGAACCCTGCCCGATCTGGCACTTACTGGCCTTGATTGTGAGGCCTGCCCTCTGCAGAGCCCTCAACATTTCACCGAGGTGCTGCAAGTGTTCTTCCCAGCTGGAACTGAACACTGCGATGTCATCCAGGTATGCGGCACTGAAATCCTCCAGTCCAGCCAACACCTGGTTGACCAACCTCTGAAAGGTGGCAGGGGCATTCTTCAATCCAAAAGGCATCACCCGAAACTGGTAATGTCCTTCTGGAGTTGAGAATGCTGACCTCTGTACGGAGTTTTTTATATAGCGTGAACTTGACCCGAAGGTATCGGGTATCAGAGCGCTTTACATAGCATCAATTGCATTACATGAGGAACTCATTCATTTTTGTTAGACACGGGGAGATTAAGTGATTTGCCCAGAATCACAGGATGTTCAGCGTCATTGCCGAGACTCGAACCCAGTTCCCCAGATTCGAGGTCGACCGCCCTAGCCGTTAGGCCAACTCCTCTCCCAACACCTCTCCTTTGCCCTATCAGTTAAGGCAATCTGCCGGTACTCAGACATTAAATCAAACGTGCTGAGGAACCTGGCATCTCCCATCCGATCAATGAGCTCATCAGCTCTGGGGATGGGGTGTGCGTCATTCCTGGTGATGGCATTGAGCCCACGGTAGTCTACACAAAACCGCAGTTCTGGAGTGCCACCGGGTGCAGCAGCCTTTGGGACCAAGACCACTGGGCTGGCCCAAGAACTGTTGGAGGGCTCGATCACCCCTAACGCCAACATCTTAGAGACCTCCTCTTTGAAGCTGGCCCTGACCCAGTCAGTCAACCTGTAAATCTTGTGTTTTACAGGAGGGCTGCCACCAGTGTCCACGTCATGGGTACACCAGTGAGTAACACATGGGGTCAGAGAGAACAGTGGGGCAAACTGTCCCAACAACTGGTGACAGTCGCTCTGCTGCTCTGGGGTCAGTGTAGAGGAGAGGATCACACCTTCCACTGACCCATCATGCTCCTTGGTGGACAGGAGGTCAGGGAGAGGCTCACTCTCCTCTTCCACCCCATCATCTGTCGCCAACAGCATGCTCACTTCAGACCATTCGAAGTGGGGCTTGAGGCGGTTCATGTGGATAACCCTCAAAGGGTTCCTTGGAGTCTGCAAATTCACCAGGTAGGTGACATCACTTTTGCGCTCCACCACCTCAAAAGGCCCAGTCCACTTGTCCTGCAAGGCACAAGGTTCCACTGGGGCCATGACCCACACTTTTTGCCCAGGTTGAAATTCGACCAGAGTGGCATTCTGGTCATACCACTTCTTCATTTCTTCCTGGTTTGCTTCTATGTTTGCCTGAGCGAGTTTCCTGAAGCGGGCAGTTTGGTTTCTGAAGGCCAACATGTAACTAAACACATCCTGGGGAGTTTTCCTGGAAGCTGCCTCCCAGCCTTTCTTCACCAAACTCAGAGGTCCTCTCACAGGGTGACCATACAGAAGCTCCAAGGGACTGAACCCAAGAGACTTCTGTGGCACATCCCTGTATGCAAAGAGAAGGCATGGCAAGAGGACGTCCCACTTACGCCTCATGGGTTCTATTAGACCCTTAATCATGCCCTTCAAGGACTGGTTGAACCTCTCCACCAGACCGTTACCTTGGGGTTGGTAAGGAGTGGTGAACTTATAGGTTACACCTCACTCCTTCCACAGGGATGTCATATACTTGGAAATGAAATTGGTCCCCCTGTCAGAAACCCCCTCTCTGGGGAACCCCACACGGGAAAAGATCCCCATTAACACCCGGCCCACCACTGGCGCCGTCGTTGTCCTGAGAGGGATTGCCTTCGGGTACCGGGTAGCATGGTCCACCAAGACCAGGATGTACCTGTTGCCCATGGCTGTCTTGGGATCCAGTGGCCCCACAATGTCCATCCCTACCCTTTCAAAGGGTGTTCCAACAACTGGAAAAGGTTGGAGAGGAGCTTTGACCTTCCTCCCACTCTTACCACTTGCCTGGCACGTTTGGCAAGACCTACAATGTCCATCCGACTGCTTTCGCATGTGGGGCCAGAAGAAGTGGGTGACAAGCCTGTCAAAGGTCTTGTCCTGCCCCAAATGTCCTGCCAAAGGCACGTCATGAGCCAGACCCAGTAGGAAGGTCCTGAGCGCTGGGGTACCACCAGCACACGGGCTGACCCTGGCTCAGCGACCTTAGGCTCACTATACAGGAGACCATTCTCCCAGTAGATCCAATGTGATCCAGACTGATCACCAGCTGCCTGGTGTGCAGCCTGCTGCCGCAGACCCTCCAGAGAAGGGCACTCTTTCTGCTCCCTGCAGAATTCTTCCCTGGCGGGACCCCCTTCTTGCTTCCAATGGGTCAGCTCAGAGATGTCCTCCAGTTCAGCTACCTGCTCCCCTGTAGGCACCGGGGCATCCCCCTCAAGATCAACCTCCTCCCGGTCCGTGGGAACTTCAGGGGCCAGTTTCCCGTGCTCCCTGCCCTTTCTCTTGGCAGGGACCTGGGCCACTGTTTCAGGCTCCAGCTCCTTCTGATCACCCTTTCTGGCCACCATTGACCGAGTGGACACGCATGCCCACTCTGGCAACCCAAGCATCTCCAAGTGAGACCTGAGCTCAACATCCTTCCATAAGGACTGCTCCAGGTCGTTACCGAGCAGACAATCTACAGGCATGGTAGGGCTCACAACCACCCTCAAGGGACCTGAGACCCCCCCCCATTCAAAGGGAACCTGCACCACCATACACTGGCGCTCTGAGTTGTCCTCAGCAACTACTTGGTGGAATGCCCCTGGGACTACCTGCTCTTCAGAGACCAGGTGACACCGGACTGAGATCACACTGGCTCCAGTATCTCTGAGAGCCTCTACCCTTTTCCCATTGATGGTCACCCAGGTGCTGTATTTCTTTGTGTTAGGGGGCACCTGGTTTCCTGGGACCATCTCACTGTCCCCTAGTGAGACGAGGGTCATTTCTGCGGGATCCCCACCCTCCTGTGGGCACCTCTCCTCCCCAAGCGCTACACTAGCCAACACCTTGGACTGCCCACCGCTGGGTGGCTGTGCCCTCTTGGGACACTTGGGGTCCCCCTTCAAGTGACCCACCTGATCACATGCAAAACACTTGTGGGGGCCAGTCTCAGGAGGCTTTCCTGAAGAGACCACTGCTTTCTTATCTCCTGGGGGATGGGAACCTTTACCCTGGGTGTTAGTTTGGGGCCATTTAGAAAACTGTGCTTTCCCCTTTTCCCCCCCACTTTTCTGCTGGGGACCCTGCGCACCTTTGGCTGAGTCTTCCCCAAACGCTTTCTTGTGGACCCGGGTACTCACCCAGTGGTCCGCCTCCATAGCAAGCTTCCTGGGGTCAGTTAGCTTACTATCAACCAAGTGCTGGCGCAGATCTGCAAAACATAGACTAGACAAGTGCTCCCATGCAATCAAATTGTAGAGCCCCTGAAAATCTGTTACATTACTGCCCTTCACCAAGCCATCCAGTGACCTGCAGAACGAATCTACACATTCCAACCAAGTGTTGGCATCAGACTTTTTACTGGACCTAAACTGATTCCTGTACTTTTCAGGAGTGAGTCCATACTTAGTGAGGAGAGCGTCCTTCATGTCAGCGTAGGTGGGGTTCTGCCCCTTACCCAAAGCTATCAGGGTATCCCTTGCTCCCCCTGGAAAGAGAGGCCATAACCCTGCCCCCCAGCTCCTTTCAGGTACCCCATTCATGTGAATGGACGACTCGTACCCTTGAAACCACCTCTGTATGTCATCCCACTTCTTGTACTCTTTACCTACATTCTTGGGGATGTGCACAATCCTATCTGCCTGCACTGAAGAGTTGCTGCCACCATCCGTGCTGGATTTGCTCCTCAATTCCAGCTCCTTGAGCCGACGCTCATGGTCTAATACCATCCTTTGTGACTCCATCTTAAGCCTCTCAAGCTCTATCTCATGTCTCCTAGCTTCCCTTCTGTGCTCCAGCTCCTCTGGGACAGACCACTGCTACCTGGCCTGGAGGGACCCCCCTCCCAACAGCACATCTTCCCTAGGAGTGGGCTCCTCCGCCCCCCCACTAAGTTCTCCAGACTGCTCGCTGGCATGTCTGGCTGCTACCCAGGCCCTCAGCGCCTTTTGTAGCTCCTCCTTCCACGTGAGGCCTCTGACTTGGACCTTTAGGTTTTTACAAATAGCCTTCAACTCCTTGACGCTGTAGGCTTCCAACCTGTCCTCCTCAAAGGCCACCTCCATGGATGCAAGTGGTGATGCTCTTGTGTCAGGCATGATGCAGTAGGAAGTTAAAGTTCCAAAACGATAGGATCACAAAAATAGACCGAAAAAACAGTATGTGGCACGTTATGGTCTGCGATATGGTAGTAGTGCACAAAAATCACAGTAAGTTAAGTGCAAACACAAGTCCTATCCCACCGCTGCCACTTAGAAATTGGGGTCTCTAGTTGGCAATGGTTTGCACCTTGTCCTTCTAGTCAGGATAAGGGAGTTACACTTCTAAAATAAACCCTGCTTACCCCCTTGGTAGCTTGGCACGAACAGTCAGGCTTATCTTAGAGGCAGTGTGTAAAGCATTTGCACATAACCAACAGTAATACAGTGTAAACACTACAAAAGGACACCACACCAGTTTAGAAAAATATCCAATATTTTTATATACTTAAGACAAGACCAAAAACGATAAAAATCCACAATACAGTACTTAAAAATCTTCAGTTATCAAAATAATCTTGAAATACAGTTCCTTGAAGTCGATAGCTCCGTCCGGGGCTATCACGGCATCGTGAACAAACAAATCCAAACAGTTCTGGCTGACCGCAGCGTCGCGGGCCAACTACAGTGTCGGGAAGACCCGCAAAACAGTATCTTTAGAAATGCAGGGCGTCGGCGGCCTCTCGTTGAGCTCTGAATGCACAGCATCCGCAGGCGTCGGTTCCGGAGGTCGGTGCAGGAGTCGTCGGGCCCTTGAAGTCACACGCGTTGCAGATCGAACTCCTCGCGGTTGAAGTCAGGAGCGCTGGCGTCGGCGGGCGTCGGGTGCTGCGGTGCAAAGTGCAGCGGTGCGGCGTGTGATGCCCTCAGGTTGCAGTGCGAGCAGCGGCTCAATGGCGGCGTCAAATGGCGGTGTCGGTTAGACCAGAGTCACGGTGTGAAGTGATGCAGTGCTCATCGCGGTGCTGGCAGGTCACGTTGCAAGCAGCGGTGTCGTCGTTGCTGAAGCTCTGTCGTCGGCTGACGAACTGGAGTCGATGGCACCGGCGTCGGTAGGCCAAGGCTGCGGTGCGGGATGAGGACAGTGCGTCGTGTAACTTACGAGCGGTGCCCTCGAACCATGGTGCAAGCAGCGGTGTCGATGTCGGCGTGAAGCATCGTCGGGGATACCAAGGTGGTGTCGTCAAGCGAGGCGGTGCAGAGTGCGGTGCCCACAGGTCGCGGTTCGAGCAGCGGCTTGGTGGCGGCGTCAGATGGCATCGTCGGTGAGACCAGGGTCACGGTGCGGCATTGCGGCGGTGCCTTCAGGACACAGAGTCAGCAGCGGCGTCATAGACGGCGTCGGGTTGCTTTTTCTTCTGTTGCAGCACAAAACACACAGTCCCCAGTGCTGAGGGCAGAAGAACTTGAAGTCTTTGCTGTTCCTGAGACTTCTTGAACAGGGGACAAGCTCTACCTCAAGCCTTGGAGACACTCAAAGAAAGAAGGTGTAGAAAGTTCAGTCCAGTCCTTTCACTGCCCAAGACAGAAGCAGCCACTGCAGGCCAACACAGCAAAGCACTCAGCAAAGTGGTAGTTCCTCCTCACAGCTTCTCCAGCTCTTCTTCTTGGCAGTCTTCTTGGTCCAAAAGAGTTCTTAAGTTTAGGGGTTTGGGCCCCACTTTTTATAGCCCAAAATCCTTTGTCCTCTCAGGCAGAGAGTGTCTGTGCCCAGCTAAAACCAGTTCTGCCCTCTCTTGTGTGGCTTCCTGGCAGGAGGTGGAGACGGCATTGTCAGAGGCAGACCAGGCCCATTCAGGTGAAAGGAAATCTCCCCCCCCTACTCTAAAAGCAGCCCAGGTCTATTCAGCCCTTTCCTGACCCGTCTAGACTATCTGGAGCCACTGCTCCTCCCCAGCCCCTGTCATCCAAAACCCAGACAGTCAATCCACAAACCCAGCAGAGGCCTACTGGATGGCTGAGCAAGAAAATACCTCCTTTCTAAAAGTGGTATTTTCAAACACAGAATGTAAAAATCACCTTCACTAAAAGATGCATCTTTAGATTCTGAGTTCAGGCATACTAAACTTCATTTCTCTACCTAGTTCCCAGGGCCAGTTATGTGTATAAGATGATATAAACAAACTCCCCATTCTGTCCTATGGGAACAGGTAGCCTTGCAATAGTGAAAAACGAAATTGGCAGTAATTCACTATCAGGACATGCCACACACACCAGGGCATGTCCTACCTTTCACTGCACCCTGCCCACAGGGATACCTTTGGCCTACCTTAGGGGTGACGCACATGTAAGAAAAGGGAAGGTTAGGGCCTGGCAAGTGGGTGCACTTGCCAAGTCGACATGGCAGTCCCAGACTGCACACAGGCTCTGCAATGCTGGCCAGAGTTACATTTACAGGCTGTTTGTGTGGGTGGCACAATCCAGTGCTGCAGCCCACTAACAGCATTTGATTTACAGGCCCTGGCACACTCAGTGCACTTTACTAGGGACTGACAAGTAAATCAAATATGCCAATCATGGAAACACCAATCCATAACACAGTTTACAACAGGAGCACTTGCACTTTAACACTGATCAGCAGTGAGAAAGTGCGCAGAGACACTAAGCCAGCAAAAACAGAGTCAAAACTGGGAGGTCAGAAAGCAAAAACTCAGGGGAAACACGCCAAAAGATGCCAAGTCTAACAGCCACCTGAAAGGTCAATGTGCCTCTTGAAAGCAGCCCTCTGCAGTGGGTAAAGGGGGTCCTATGGCCCCCCAGACATTTCCTTGCAGGCGGGTGCAGTCACTGATTGCACCCTTTTGCAAGGGGATCTCTAATCCCCTTTAAAAGTACAGGCAGGTTAACTGTAACGCGCTGCCCCTAAGGCCGCTGGAGTTCGTGGCTGCCCTGGGGGCAGCGCATTCCCCATAATAGTGTGCATTATCATTGCTTGCGCTTGGCACACCTTTTAAAAGGTTCGCCCGGCGCAAATAATAAAAAGGCGCAATATACATAATACGGGCCCCATGGTAATTCTACCAGTGCATTCACATCTGATGGAAAACACACCAAAAGTAGGCAAACCCACCTTTTTCTCAGCCAAGCAGATTTACAGTTGCCACCAACCTCTCACTCAGTTCCAGAATATTTGTATTTCAACAGGTCCACTGACTCGATGTACAAACACAGAGCTGCAAATACTTGTCACAAATGGCATACCAACTTCTTGCGACCAGTCTGTAATTTTGCAATGCACCCAATTTATTAATAGGTGAGTTTACAATTTTTTGCAATGAACAAAGGAATTTTACAAGTAGTATCTTTATGACTGCGGAGTCTCCACACTCATGGCTGAGACTCGGTATAAAAGATATAGGCAGTTGTAAAGAAACTACTTGTAAAATTCCTTTGTGAATTGTAAAAAAAATTGTAAACATACACAAAAGTGTAAACTTACCTTTGTGACTCAGGCCCACAGTATCCCCTCCACACCTATACCAGATATCACATCACAATATAGAAGGATATCATTTTAAATAATGCAGGCCTATTGGCTTTGTCACATGTCACCACATCAATATATAAGGCCAGCCTATTGACTTTGTAAGGAGTCATCACATCATTATATAAGGCAAGCTTATTGGCTTTGTCAAGGAGTCACCAGTAGCGGCCGGCATGCCTCGCGGGTGGGGTGCAGAGTTGTGCGGGGATTGGGGGTCGCGCAGGGATGGGGGGGGGGCAATAATTAAAAAATAAATAAATAAAACCTACCTTTCTGTCTGCCCAAGTCCCACGTCTTCACTGCTCCTGCTCTCCTGCCACCGGCAGGAACAGGAAGCAGGCAGCCTCCCTCCCCTCCCCTAAGCCAATCACAACGATTCAGTGGAGCGTTGTGATTGGTCGGGACGCCACCCAGCCAGGGGCTGTAAGGGATGATGGCATGTTCTCCATGTAGGCTGCAATGCAGCCTGCATGGAGAAGTGCAGAGTGCGCATGACTGGTTTGTGCGGCCTGAGGAGGGCCGACCTAACCAGTCATCCGCGTTCGGAAGTGGGCAAACCACTCCTGCCCTGCCCGGGCAGCTCCGCCCACCCGCCCGCCCGCAATGCAGAAAGAAACATAAAATGGTAATAACCAGAAGTTATTACCAATTTATGTTTTGGCTTTAAAGCAGTGGGATGATGCTCCTCCGCCCTAGTGGAGGAGCCACCCCTGGGAGTCACCACAATAAAAGACAAATTATTCACATGTTAAAAACCACCATTATGTCACTGAAATCAATAACAATGTGCAAATGCAATAAATAATGTCATTAAAACATTTCAAAATGTGCCTGTGTCTTTTTTATACATCTCTAGGCCCCATAAAATGTAGCCATAGATCCAACCCCCAGAGGTCACTACATTCCCAGGCTGTAGAACGAAAATTGCAGCCTTAGGGATATTTAACATTTAAGCAGAAAGCCTGGGGGGCTTTCTCTTCTCTCTGATCATGCAGATGTAGGGACAGTATTTTTCACAATTTCCTTTGGGGGGGAGCTGATGCACTCTTGCATCCCACCGCACACTCACTTTTTGTAGTTGGTAGTACCCTTGTCGGCCTGGAACCACCAAATCTGGGAAAAAACTGGGGCACTGTGGGCATTATGGCGCTCCCATGAGGGAATGTGAATACATGATGAGCGACTCCAGACGTACTTACTTTTCACTGCCCGGGGCTTACCGCAACGTATTATTTTTTCTTCTTCTATTTTTGGTGTGGGAGCCCTGTCCCACCATCGCACCACGACTTCCCATCTCATTGGGGACAGCTAGGAGAGCCCATCCATGGCTGCCCTTGCTAGCTCCCCACCTGGCCAGCCTTCTTTACTGCCGGTACAGGAGCCGACAGTGTGCTTCTCCCCTTTCTTCCCTGCCTTCTCCATGTGAGATGGGTATTTTCTTATGGTGGCCACCCACTACCCCAGGCACAGCCACTGGGAGTGGGGTCGAGCCTACCACAGTTGGTGGGAGCCCTGTCTCCTCCATTGTTGGGGCCCGGAGAAGAGATCCTGGGCACCTTACCTATTCTCGGGGAGTGCAATGTGCCTCCCCGCTTCTGTTTGGGTCAGGGGACCAGAGATGGGGTTCTAGACCCCTTTCTTATGTCTTAGAGGGGCAGACAGCGCTCCTGCTGTTACAACCCCCACTCACCTGAAAACCAGGAACCGCAGGAACGAAGAGAGCCACCCCTCTCACCTCTGGACCAATCCTCCACACCGACTACCACAGTTTGGGCGATTGGTCCCAGGGGGAAAGGGAAGAGAAATACACCACCCCTGGTGTGCTGGGAATTGAGGGAAAGGTACTAGGCGTGATGTCAGATCGTGGTGTGAACAGGAGGAAGGGATATACAGACAGCGTCTGTAGGGTAGCCACAGAGAAGGTAGGAACGGCTTTAGGTCTGCAAGACAGAAGCAAGAGAAGGACTTTAAAGGCGAAAACAAAATGGGCGGGAAACACACTCTAGTCAAAGTCGTTTTCCTAAAAAGGGTTGTAGAAGAAAAAGAAAAGAAAACACACTCACCATCGTTGACCCAGCATGGTAGCATATTAACACAATCCCGTTGAATTAAGGTATGCTTTTCCAGGGGGCATAGTCATTCTCCATGGATGCGGCGTAGAAAGGGCGGATGATTTTGGGAAAGGAAAAGAACTCCATACAAAGTAGTGCAATAGGCTCTTGCACAGCGGTGACAACAAAACGAAGGGAAATATCACTGCTCACACCCTACACGGGTGCCAAGAAAAACGCTCCACCCCAGGGAATTTGTTTAATAAACACGGAACAAAGCGCTGGCAACTCCTGTTGGCGCTCGTTCCGAAATATGAACACAAACAAAAGAAATACCAATATTGAACTCGCGTTGGAGGCGGTGCTGCAGGCTCCTGCTGTGCGCCTCTAGGGGACTCCAAACTGAAGAACCGCATGCGCGGTGTAATAAACACAAGCTGAGGCTGCCGGCTCCGGCCGCGCACCTCAATGGAAGGTGAAAGGTCAAGCGACCGCGCTCGCGGTCGGCATCAAGAAATCATTTGCGGCTCCTGCCGCTCAACGATAATCACTCGCGGCTCCTGACGCGTTAGGGAAATCACTTGCGGCTCCTGCCGCGTCAGGGAAATCACTCGCAGCTCCTGCCGCGTACGGGTAATCACTCGCGGCTCCTGCCGCGTTAGTGAAATCACTCGCGGCTCCTGCTGCATTAGGGAAATCACTTGCGGCTCCTGTCGTGTACGGGAAGTACAAGAGAGAGGAAGAGAGACACGCCCCTGCGTCCTTTGGGGATTGGGAAAATGAAAAGAGGGAGTCAAAGAGAGGCACGCTCCGGCGTCCTTACGGGGCTGGGAATCCTAGCACATTAAAGCCAAGCACCTGTGTCAGGCATGGGAGGCTCTTTAAGAGCAACCTCCCCTTACCAGCTGACGTGCTACAACCAATGCCAGTGGAGAGGGAATAAAAACAGACAAGAGACAGAAAGCAGTAGCATGAACCGGGCTTGAGAAGGGAAAGTGGTAACACCTGCAGTTTTCTTGTTTGGCAGGAGCCACGAGATGAGGGCCTAGGCCCCCTGTGTTTGAACCGGCAAGGGGGTTGGGATTCCCTGGCCATGAGAGCCCTAGGTGGGGGACCCCACACAACCCACTCCCAGGGTTCATTAATTATAAATAGCTTGCATCAAACCCAGGCAATGGCCACCCTGGGAGTTTCTTAAGAGTTGACAATGGAGCTCCACGTTCTACGGTCCACGGCAACGGGGGTCAAAGGTTTGCTCCTTCTCCTGCTTTTATCTCGGTCCCCATTGGCCTGTTTCACATAAACTTGGGCTCATTTCACTACTGGGGGCAAGCCCTAGCTACCTGGAGCCTTTTCCACACACCCCCTGGCCCCTAAGGTGGCACCCTTTGCAGGGAGATGGTTCCACTGGCTCCCTGCACCAGCATTTCTCCTTTTTCTTGTCTTCTGGTACTCCTCTCCTCTTGTATGGGTGCAGAAGTCCAGTTCTTCCCCCCAACGGGCCCTCAGGGGATATAAGCGGACCAGCTTCCCTGTTCCTGAAGAGACTCACTGGTCCTGGGGTCAACTGTAGGCAGAGTCCTTGGTCTATTAGGGCATCAGGGTTTTTTTTCTTCAAGTGGTCCATGGTGCTGCTACAGTCCAGTTCCACTGTCCAACTCCAACAAAAATTACGCTCCCTCCCTTGTGCAAGAGTTTTTAAATAGCAGTGGAAGTTTGTATAAGCCAGGCACCCCTAGCCAATCCTAGGGTGCCACATCACCCCTTCACCCCTGTCCCAAACCTTCTGCATAGCATGTTGGGATTGTTCAAGATGGCACCATGCAGAAGTCACTGGTCAATCTCCTGCGAGGGCCTCAGTTCCACCCCTCACTAACATCAAGGCTAGCACCTTTCCTACCAAAACTTCAAAGAAGAGCCCCCTCCTATGTTGGTTCCATTTTTCTGGGCTTTGCCCTTTGTTCAGTGGGACTGGGCTTTCCCAGCCATGGTAAAGTGTGACAGGTAATTAACACTTGCAGATTTTCTTCCCTACCTCTTCTTCCTCAGGAGCTGAGGGAAGCACTGATAATTATTTCTTTTGTAGGGAGGCCTGTGTTCCCTCTTCTCGGGAGAAGAGCAGTTTACTTGACCCAGCACAGTGACAAAATGCCTGGACCCTGATCCTGAGCTGAGTCAGAGAAATATGAAAATTCTGGATGACACATAAGGTGTAATTGCATGATCTTGGGACCTGCGTAGTTAAACATGTTTCACCCTATTTTCTTGCCTAACTGGACTTTGTAGGCCTAACGGAAGCAAAACTGAACTCTAAGGTAGATTTCCCCCATATGTATTATACAGTGTCACTGCGGAGAAAATAGTACACCATACTAACTTTACCTATGAGTGCCCACTAATATTGTAATGTCTATCCCAGGTCAACATCTAACCGTGAAAATACCCCCTTCACCAGACTACCTCTGCGCATTTGCCGGGCTGCTCACAATGGTAGTCTCCCACATGGGTTGACAAGCATATGCACACATGTTCACGTGTAACCAGCCAATTGCCACTTACCCTTTCTGTGTTGCAGAGGCCTTATGTTAGAAGGCGGACAGTGGTGGTAAACACAAACAGTCCATTTACCGTGTGATTACAGTGGGTGAGACACAAGTAGTGAGTCTCACCGGCAGTAAAAAGTTTAAAACTGGGTAATCAAAAAAGCAAAAAATCTGGGCATACTAAATTGCTGGAACCCATTTTACAGCAGGAAGCATTAAAGAAAGAGTGAAAAATTAAGGATTTTTGTGTTTTTTTAACAAACAGCTTTTAAATTCTCCGTAGTCCATTGGCAATCTATGCCTTACAGTTTCTTTGCTACTTTCTGCTGTCAATGACATTTCAAGTCTTTCTGCGGTTCAACGGTCTCATGAGGACATTAGTAATATAGGGACATTTGGAAGGCCCGCTTCATATGTGTAATAATTCAAAACTGGTCCCAGTGTTTTTACTTGTGATACACAAGCAGGTGCCCACCAAGGTAAAAAATAAAAAATGCGTACTAAGATGCAAAATGATTTCATACATTTGGCTTCAAGTCCTATTGTAGAAAAAGTCAGATGTAGAATACAGACTAAGAGATTCATTTAGAGTTTGGCAGACAGGGTAGTCGATTGCAAACACTACAGAGTACCCTGTCCACCAAAATCTTGGTGTGTGCACCTTATTTAGAGACAGACCGACCGATAGCTATCTGTTGATGGAACCTCTTTTTGCTAAGTCGACAGAAAGCTTACTCCATCAGGGTAAAGCCAGCACACTCTATTTAGAGGAGACAAATGAGATGGGTTTTCTTTCTGCCCGTCATTGCAATAAAAAGCATGGCGGTGAAGAACAGAAAAAAATAATCACCCACACACACTCGGGGAAATCTCCTATGCTGTGGGGGGTCATTAGTTTTTTGTTTTCCAGAAACAAACTCCCACTTTGAGAGTTTGTTTCTGAAAAACAAAAAAGCTAAAGTTTTGGTGCGCAGCCAACAAAACGACTGCAGCTGTCCACCAAGCTTTTTGTTTCTTGAAGGGAACCGCCATCATGGTGGTTCTTTTCAGTGTACAGAGATACCGCTGGGCGTCAGTCATCTCTAAATTTGATGAACGGAGTACCATCTCTGACCAACAGAGGTCCCTGACCTTGCTCCCCCTCACTTCCGCGCATTCTGCAGGTCTCCCAACTCTGCTGAGCATTCCCCTGCTGCCCACCTGTCAGCTGGGTCAGTCCGTTCTCTCACACTGCGCTATTTGCCTTTTGTCTGTTTTAGCCTTTGGTTGCAATGTTGTTAGTCCTTCCCGCTGTTGTTAATATCTGCCCTTTGTCACATTGCTTTAGGGTCTTTTGTCCTTTTTAGCCTGTTCTTTTTTTGTCAGTCTTTCTGCTGATGTTAATATCTGTCCTTGTTACTTTGTATCTGTAACAGAACCTTGTGAGAGCCACACAAGTCACCCCATCCTGGATTCCCTTGGGCGTTTAATTTAAAACATTTTACAGGTTTGCTAGGTTTCCCTAGGTGCCGGATGTGCTAGGGCCCAAAATCCAAAGCTAGGTTCATTGCAAAAAAGGGTCAGTTTGCAGTGGAAAAATGTGATGTGCCCATGTTGTGTTTTGGGTCATTCCCTGCCGTGGGCACTAGGCTTACCCACACAAGTGAGGTACCAGTTTTTATCGGGATACTTTTTTTTTAAAGCTTTATTTATATTTTTCCCTTAAAATCAAACAGTACAATTTAGGTCCATATGTGTACATAGTAGCCAAAACTTTTTCTGCCCTGAGTCCATGGCTAAAACCAGTTGTCCGCAGTTTACAAACAGTGACATGCACTTAGAAAGAGTGCCCCCATTGTTCATTCCTTGCAAAGCCCCGATGAGGAACCCTGTTCTGTTTGTGAGCTCGCCGATGTTTGTGCTAATAAGTAGGATCTGAAGGTTGGCATTTGTCAAATGGCCTAGAAGCTGGGGGTTGCAGCTGGGCGTATAATTCACTGTTGGTATTGCAGTATGACATGCTAAACATCCACCCTTTCAATGTCGGTGAGTATTTCCTCCCCCAGTGTATTGCAACTTCTCGCTTGGCCAATAACAATGCTAATGCGCAGAAGCGCCGGGAGGATTTGGGGAGGTCCTTAACATATCCCAGCAGTGCCATTAGGGGTGTGGGGGAAATGGGTGAGCCGGTCATATGTGAGAGTTCTTCAAACACCCGTTTCCAGAATTGGGCCACCTTGTCACATGTCCATGTCATGTGTGCGAAATCTGCCATTGGGGTACTGCAACGAGGGCATATGTGTGGTCGAGAAGGATCCATGCGGTGAACCCTAGCAGGGGTAATATAAGCCCCCCGCAAGTATTTGAAGTGTAGTATCTTATGTTTGTGGTTAAAGGAGACTCTGTGTGTTTGCTTGCAACAGAAGCGCCATTGTATGTCCCTGAGGGGTTGATCCAAGTCCTGTTCCCACGCCTGCCGTACCCCCTCATGCCTAGCCGGGAGCAGTGCTATAGTGGCCTTGTACATTTTACACATTAGGTGCTCCCCGCTGCTATCCTTGATGAGCAGTGTCAGCGGTGGAAAATCTGGTGGTTCTTTGGGGTAGCTGGGGATCTGCCCGCATAGTGTAAACTGATTCATAAATGTAGTCTCCTTGAATCAGGTGTCTTCGCTACAAGAATAGACGTAGCCATCGGGGAACACATCCCCAAATGTTGCCAGTTCAAATTTATTTAAGGTGTGTCGCATGGTCGCCTCTTGTGTAATGGGGATCCATAGGTTCCCCGCTAGTGGAAGAGACGAGGAGTATAGTAGTGGTGCCCCGGTTGCCCAGGTCAATTGCTTCCAGGCCCAACTGGTTGTGGATAACGTTTGTAGGTCCTGTGGGTCTCGGGCCAGGCCTACCGGTAGAAGTGCCACCTGGGGGGTAGGATGAGAGAGATCGGCTTCTGGCCGGAGATACGGAATCCGGGAGTCGGAATGAAACCAGTGTCTCGAGATGCTGTATTGTGCTATCAAATAATAGACTTGGAAATTCGGGATCCCAAACCCCCCTCGTTCATACGGTAATGTCAAGGCGTCCCAGCTGACCCTGGGCTGTCCGCCCCCCTCCCTCCCCCATACCAGCCGTATTAGCTGGGAGCGAAGAAGCTTTTGTACAACGGTATTGGTATATTCTGAAAGAGGTATAAGAACTGCGGGAGAACAACCATTTTAATCAGGGCAATTCTCCGGCCATAGACAAGGGTAGTTTCAGCAAGCGCTCAATTTTATCATTCAATTTCTCCATAGCCGGGCCATAATTAAGTTGGAGAATTTGCGACGGGTCTTTATGAATATGAATGCCTAAATATTTGACTGAATCGTCACACCATTTTAGTGGGTATTCGGTACTCCGATTACTGTGGGTCTCGGTTAGATGGAAAACCTCGGATTTGCCCCAATTAATGTGCAAACCTGACAGGGCACTGTAGCAAGTGACCTCTTGGAGAATAGGTCCCAGATTTTCATCTGGGTGTCTCACATAAAGGATGATGTCGTCCGTATATAATGTAATCAATAAGGGGCACGTCTTAAACTGTATACCCGGGTGGGAATGATTATCTTGGAGGTGGCATACGAGTGGGTCCATCGCTATTATGAACAGCAGCGGGGTGAGGGGGCACCCCTGCCGGGTCCCCCTCGATGGCGCGAAAGGGGCTGTCAGGGAGCTGTTCAACCATACACGGGCCGAAGGGCACGTATATAGCAGTGATATCACTGATATGAACCTGGGTGGAAGCCCCATTCGCACCAATGTGGCGTTGAGAAAGGACCATTCCAACGAGTCAAAGGCTTTTTCGGCGTCCAAAAGGATCGCCGCCACCGGAAGCGAGGGGTTGATCCTATGAAGGGTAGCAAACAGGATACGCAGGTTCAGTGTGGTGGATCTGTGCGGAATAAAGCCTGCCTGAGCAGGTGATATTATCTGATCGATTATCAGGGACAGCCTAGTGGCCAGCATTTTTGCTAAAATTTTATAATCAAAATTCAGTAGTGAGAGGGGTCTATAGGAACCGCACTGTTGCAGATCTTTGCCTGATTTGGGGAGGAGTGTGATAACCGCCTCCCGCAGTGTCGGTGGGAGTTCGCCTACATCCATGGCTTCCTGGTACACGTCAATGAGATGCGGGCCAATGTTTTCTTGAATACCTTATTAAAACAACTCGGGAATCCGTCAAGACCCGGCGCTTTCGAGCCGTCCATGTCTTCTATTGCTTGGATCACTTCATCTACTGTGAAGGGTTCCGCGAGGAAGTCCCTGTGTGTATCTTCCTGCCAGACCATCGCCACCTCATCTAAATAATTATCACTGGCCAGGGTTCCCGGGGTGACCTTAGTCGTATACAGGTCTTGGTAGTATGAAAGTACCCTGTTGCTGAAGCCCTCGCAATCCGTTATCAGCCCTCCATCCTCTCTGAGTAAACTTGTGATATATGTCGGCCCGCGGTTGGGATGTATAAGCCTTGCTAGTGTGCGCCCTGGGCGCTCACCCTCCCCGTATCGCCTGGCTATCGCGTGCTTTCCCAGAAAATGTGCTTCCCGTTCCGCCGCCTCTTGAAACTCGGACAGCAGCGCCCCCCTCTGTCTCAGACCAAAGGCAGTCCGGGACGCCTCTTGGTCCACATCTATTGTCGTCAGTTGGGCCTCGATTCCTGCCAATGTACGCCGCAAATCCTTTAGGATGCCAGCACTCTTGGAGATGCAAACCCCCCTTATGTAAGCTTTGAACGCCTCCCATAATGTGGCCTTGGTCTTTACTGTGTCTACATTTAGTTTGAAGTATTCCTCTACTGCTAGGTGTAACTCTGCTTCAATGACCGAATCCCATAGGGCCATCTCTGGGAATCTCCACTGTCCCACCCTGTCTTCCGGCCCAGGGACCCATAACCCGATCACTACTGGAGCATGGTCTGAAAGAGTATGTGGAAGGTGCATAATTGTGTCCAACCACGCTGTTACGCTCAGGGTGAGAAACCAGTAATCCAAGCGAGTCCATGTGTTATGAGGAGCTGAGTAGTGAGTGCAAGCAGATGTATCTAGATTCGTGTGGCACCACGCGTCTGACAGATGATATGCGTCTATCAAATTGGTTAGTGTTTGCCTGGCCCTGGGTTTCGTATCTGGTGTTGTAGCCGTGCTATCTAGCCTAGGGTTCAATAAGATGTTAAAGTCGCCCCCCATACATATGTGATCAGCCCCCATTCCGTCAATGCTGGAGTGGAGCTCCACGAAAAAGTCTGGGTCGTCCGTATTGGGTGCATAAATGTTAACCAAAAGGATCGTACTCCTAAGGAGCCATCCCTTCACCAGTAAGTATCTACCCGCTTGATCTGTATATACCTCTACTGTCTTAAGCAGTAGTTGTTTATGTATGAGTATCGAAACCGCCCTTGCATATGTACAATAGCCAGCAAAATATCGGTTTGAACCTCAACTGGAGGCAAAGCCTGGGGACGCGCGTGGGGGTAGATGCATCTCCTGGAGGAGTGCGATATCTACTTGGTGGCACTGTAGATAGTGCAGAACCTGCTTGCGTTTACGTGTGTCATTGAGCCCTCGTACATTCCAGGACATCAGGGTAATATCCTCTGGAAGATTAGCTCTACGTGCCATGAGAGAAATTGGAGACTATTCTATTTCATTGGGAGACTTGGGGGAATGCTGGGTGGGTGGAAGTTTGTTACTCCCTGCAGATTCCACAGCTTTCCATCACAGAAATGAGAGGGAAATTAGTTTTTTTGACAAAGTTTGAGGTTTGCAAGGGATTATGGGTAACAGAACCTGGTGAGAGCCACACAAGTCACCCCATCATGGATTCCCCTGGATGTCTAGTTTTTAAAAATGTACAGGTTTGCTAGGTTTCCCTAGGTGCCGGTTGAGCCAGGGCCCAAAATCTACAGCTAGGCACATTGCGGAAAAAGGGTCAGTTTTCAGTGGAAAAATGTGATGTGCCCACATTGCATTTTGGGCCATTTCCTGTTGTGGGCACTAGGCCTACCCACACACGTAAGGTATCATTTTTATCAGGAGACTTAGGGAAACACACAATAGTAGAACAAGGGTTATTACCAATTGTCTTTCCCTGCATTTCGGCCTTCCAAATGTAAGTCATTTGGTATAAAAGAAGTCATTTTGAAACATCCCCTCTAATTTACATGCTAATATGGGTACCCACAAATCCAGAGATGCACAAATAACCACTGCTTCTAAACTCCATAACTCGTTCTCATTTCAGAAATACATAGGTTTCCTTGATACCTATTTTTCACTCTTTATATTTTACCAAATAAATTGATGTATACCAGGTACACAATGAAAAACCATTTCAAGGTGCAGCTCAGTTATTGGCTCTGTGTACCTTGGATTCTTAGTGAACCTACAAGCCCTATATATCCTCACAACCAGAAGGGTCATGTGGACGTAACTGTATATTGCTTTAAAAAATCTTCCTTAGTTAGAAGTTGCAGGTGAAAATGTAGGCACAAATGACTAAATTTCAATATTTCTTTATAGGATTCATTATTAGTTGTACACCCATTTCTGACTCTAACTGGAAAGAGGTTGAAAGCACAATAAATAGGAAAAATAGGCTATGTCCCAGTTAAAATGCAAACCTCTGTAGAAAATGTTGTTTTTCTGACAAAAGTCTTCCTGTTCCTGAAAGCTGGGAAGATGGTGATTGTAGCTGTATTTTGGTTAATTTCTTGGGTCCCCTCCAAGGGAATCCACAAACCCTGGGTACCCTTCCAATCCTTAGGATATTGGAATAAATTGACGCAAATTTGGCATGGTTACCTTATGTGGACAAAAAGATATGGGGGCCTAAACACAAACTACCCCAAATAGCCCAATAAAAAGGCGTGGCACGGTGGGGGAGGCCTAGCAGCGAAGGGGTTACATTAAAGAGGGAAGCAATTTCTACAGGGAAAGTTGATTTCCTGAAACATTATTGACAGCATATGGTAAGTCACTGATTGTAAAATTCAATGGGAGGCTCAGAAGCACATAGTGTTGTGAGTCTGAGAAACAAGACCTATTTTGCCAGAAGGTACAAACTCATATGTGTCTGGAGTGCAACTGAGTCAATATCAACCTGCATAGAAATGTACCTGACGAAAGAGTAAACAGGTAGATAGAAAATCTCTACTATTAATGTTAATTATATTCCTGTACTCCAATGCTTATTAGAATCCAAACCCCGGAGGAGAGTTTCAATGCAAATAACCGAAAGGTTTTATTTATACACTTTTCCCATGCTCTCCTTCCTCATTACTGCTAGAGAGAAGTGGTAGGGAAATGTGAGAGAACTTCTGGAAATGGTAAGAGACTTTTGCTCAAGAAGATAACGATTTGTAGATTTACTGGGTATTAATACTTTACTTTGTTAGGAGGAGTTTGACTTAGCTGTATATATTTTCTTTGTAGGTTATTTTTGCTTTCATGTTTTTGAGGGTTATTTTTTGAAGTTACGCTATCTACCTAATTTAAAAATGAAGCATGACACAGAGGTTTGGAATTCCTATTAATGTTTGGGGCCAGGAACAACAAATTCTCATGTCGATTTTGTCCACTGAACTAAGTAGACCCAGCCATGTGCAGAACAAACCTCTTGGCTACCAATTTATAATACACAATTTGATTGCTCGAAGAGGATTGTCTGCTGCAAATGCAAGATGTGCAACCATATCCATATGATAGTCAGAACTGTATATACAATTCATTACTGTAAGGCGGAGTGCTCTAAAGGAAACACATTAAGTTGTAAGCTCAGTTTGCCATACTGCCAGTAGTACCAATATAAAAATATGTCTATGTGTTTGCAAAATGTAATAATTTGTGGTTGGTGAATGGTCCTAGATTTAATGCAAATATATGCAGAAGAATG
Source organism: Calotriton arnoldi (assembly GCA_963921515.1). NCBI lineage: Eukaryota > Metazoa > Chordata > Amphibia > Caudata > Salamandridae > Calotriton > Calotriton arnoldi. The sequence continues at coordinate 873,434 of CAWUFW010004574.1, forward strand.
GAAGCAAGATTGATGATTGTTTTCAAAACAAAATGTACCCATATAATATTTGTGATTTGTCAAAAAAAAATGGATGAAAGTTAAAGCTTGTTTTCTTAAATTATCCTGCTTTTTTTAAGGACAATTTCAAATACCATTTCTCTAAGGCATCATTTGATAAACAGTGTTAGATGCATGGCAGTATTTAAAAAAAATAGTTGCAGATAATCATTGTGAAACCATTATGTGCTTTATTTAATAAATATGAATTGGAGGCCCCATTTTCAAAAAGTTACAAAACTGCACCTGCAGTTCTATTACCTTGCACTGGTACTGGAATACCCAAGAGTTTACACAAAAAGGCCTGACAAGCATGCTCCTAGGAAAGATTTGTGATTTCCATTTTGACATGAGGAATTTCTCTTGTTAAAACATGTTTTCTTTTTTCTCCAGTGGGAAAACATTTGCCCCCCATGGAAAACTCCTTTTCTTACTCCTCACTTTATTTTTTGGAGGGGGTTGTTTCTTCCCACCTTGAAAAAATGTGCCTCTAACCTTGTCATTAGTAAATTTACCAGATTTTCCAGCAAGTGCATGGGTTTGGAGAGGAGTTGGTAACTGCCCTTAAACATGTAGGTTTGTGGGTGGCCACAAGCCCAAAGAGCAGTCTAGCATGGAACCACTTGTCACCCGCCCCTTTTAGAAGTATTGCTCACATAAAAATCTTCATGCGAGTTCTTTTGCACACATAAGCCAAGCTTTAATGTGTAATATCTGTAAGAATCAATCCCATTTATTTTGAATCTGACAAGATCACGTAGAGTTCATCTAGCTGTAAAATGTAAGCCAGTCTCTGATCAAGCACTTGGTTTGTGATCACCCAAACAAGGGAACTGATGCACAATAACATGAAGTGTTTTGCCTTCGAAGTATACAATATGTTCAAGTGGAGAAAGTCTTGCTGATCTTCTGCTGAGTGGTCTTGCTGATCTTCTGCTGGCAGCTTAGCCAATGTGTAGCAAAGCAAATGTAATCAGAGTATATTTGGAGCATATATTTATAGTTTATCGCATATTTGATAAATTATCATGATGCATACACAATATGGCAAAACATGAAACGCTTCTAAAAAGTATATAAAACTGGTTATTTGATGGTCAAAGTCATATGTGTTATTGTAAATCAAGTGAAAGAGCAAAGGCATCCTTGTCCTCAGGTGTCTCTTCAGGAGATTCATCGGCAACCAATTTGTCAAAGGCATGTATGGGATTTGGTCTGTTAAATTGTTTTGAGTCTAATACTGCCATAGTATCTGTGGTCCCTGACTGATAAATAGCAATAGAGTTAAAATTGAGTCAGAATCTAGGTTTAGGTAGGAAGGTTCATGGATGTCAGTAGTTGATCCAAAACTTTATCAATTGGTCCAATACTGAAATTAATTGATTGCCCAGCTACTGTGGGGCTACGGTCCATGACCACTGAACTGCCATTTTGAGATGGAGCAGAGGTGGAATTGTTAAAGTAATGCTCAATTTTGCTGTTTTTAGGTGGTTGGGTACCACAATGATTAGATATACAGAAGTTTAATGGGTCCGAGTCTAACTACTCTGTTAGACTTCTGTTGACTTTTTCTCGCCCATTGCTGATTGTTGGTGCTAAGAAATGTTAAAAACGATAAAATGGATGTAATAAAAAAGGTTATTTCCATACTAAGATTATCACAGAGGAAGAGATAGCTGCCAGATCTGAGACTGAATTCTCTGTCTTCAATAGTGTCTTTTTATCACCTAATGATTTTTAGGTCTCGCCTGAGCCAGCGCAAGCTGGTCTGGCGAGACATTTAGTGAGTGGGGGCTTTAGAAATGCGACCACAAGTTTTTGCTTGTGGCCTAAGGCGTGCTGTTACGCGCGCATGCACGCGCTCAGCAGCCATCTGCCTTTCCTATCTCTTCCTCATTTCCTCGTCATGGCTCATTAACTCTCTCGTCATGGCATATGCAGCTCTGCCTGGCATCTGTCACGACTCTGATGTTTCGATCGCAGCAGCAGCTCACATTACCAACTGACGGCCCTGGACTACAGTCACATGAAAAACAACAGCGTTCTGCTGTTCTGCTTCCCTGTAAACCTCAGTCAGGTTTTAGAAGTGATTTAGTCTCCCAATTCTCCTCTCTGCCCCATCTCCAGACTGATGTCCCCTCTGGAACCGGACAGAAAAGTCAACTCTTTTCTACAGGCGCATCTGCAAGTTTATTCTTTTTATTTTTTAGTGTGACTGTGTTCAAAATATTCTGACTTCATGTTTAGCACTGTTGAAAAAACATTGAAACCTATATCACCGAAATGCTTGCTTATTTAGTGCATACTTATGTATATATTTATATTTAACATGATTGACTAGTATTCGCTTCCATTGTGTGCGGTGCAGGCGTTTCTCCATACCATTTGTGAGAAAGCACTTCTGTGAAGTACCTGGGCCGTGTGCTCAGCTGAATGCACTTAAGCAGAATTGGGAACTGTGCATTGTAATAAAATGGCTTTAGGACTCTCAGCAGAAATGAAGTAGCCATAATTTCCGAAGCATGATATATATCTTCACTCTCTCTCTCACTCGGCAATACCACAGCATCACTCAGCATCACCACAGCATCACTCAGCACAACCACAGCATCAATCAGAGCCAGCGCAGCATCACTCAGCGCTACCACAGCATCACTCAGCACCATCACAGCATCACTCAACGCCATCACAGCATCACTCAGCGCAACCACAGCATTACTCAGCACAACCACAGCATCACTTAGCGCCACAACAGCATCACTCAGCGCCACCACAGCATTACTCAGCAGCACCACAACATCACTCCGCGCCACCACAGCATCACTCAGCACCACCACTTTATCACTCAGCACTACCACAGCATCGCTCCACACCACCACAGCATTGCTCAGCACCTCCACAGCATCACTTAGCGCCACCACAGCATCACTCAGCGCCACCACAGCATCACTCAGCACCACCACAGCATCACTCAGCGCCACCACAGCATCACTCAGCGCCACCACAGCATCACTCAGCGCCACAACAGCATCACTCAGCGCCACCACAGCATCAGTCACCGCCACCACAGCATCACTCACCGCCACCACAGCATCACTCACCGCTACCACAGCATCACTCAGCGCCACCACAGCATCACTCAGCGCCACCACAGCATCACTCAGGGCCACCACAGCATGACTCAGCACCACCACAGCATCACTCAGCGCCCCCACAGCATCACTCAACGCCACCACAGCATCACTCAACACCACCACAGCATCACTCAGCGCTACCACAGCATCACTCAGCGCCACAACAATATCACTCGGCACCACCACAGCATCACTCGGCACCACCACAGCATCACTCGGCACCACCACAGCATCACTCTGCCCCACCACAGCATCACTCGGCGCTACCACAGCATCACTCAGCGCCACCACAGCATCACTCAGCGCCACCACAGCATCACTCAGCGCCACCACAGCATCACTCAGTGCCACCACAGCATCACTCAGTGCCACCACAGCATCACTCTGCACCACCACAGCATCACTCTGCATCACCACAGCATCACTCTGCACCACCGCAGCATCACTCTGCACCACCACAGCATCACTCTGCACCACCACAGCATCTCTCAGCACCACCACAGCATCACTCGGCACCACCACAGCATCACTCAGGGCCACCACAGCATCACTTAGGGCCACCACAGCATCACTCAGCGCCACAGCAATATCACTCAGCACCACGACAGCATCACTCAGCGCCACAACAGCATCACTCAGCCTCACCACAGCATCACTCAGCGCTACCACAGCATCACTCAGCGCCAACAAAGCATCACTCAGCACCACAACAGCATCACTCAGGGCCTGCACAGCATCACTCATCGCCACCACAGCATTTCTCAGCATCACCACAGCATCACTCAGGGCCACCACAGCATCACTCAGCACCACCACAGCATCACTCAGCACCACCACAGCATCACTCAGCGCCACCACAGCATCACTAAACACCACCACAGCATCACTCAGGGCCACCACAGCATCACTCAGCGCCACAACAATATCACTCGGCACCACCACAGCATCACTCAGCACCACCACAGCATCACTCAGCACCACCACAGCATCACTCAGGGCCACCACAGCATCACTCAGCGCCACAATATCACTCAGCACCACCACAGCATCACTCAGCGCCACCACATCACTCAGCGCCACCACAGCATCACTCAGCGCCACTACAGCATCACTCAGCGCCACCACAGCATCACTCAGCGCCACCACAGCATCACTCAGCACCACCACAGCATCACTCAGCGCAAAGACAATATCACTCAGCACCACCACAGCATCACTCAGCACCACAGCAGTATCACTCAGCATCGCCTTTGCACTAGTACACCACCACATCATCACTCAGCAAGAACTGAGTATCATTCAGCATCACCTCAGCATCGTCTCCGCACCAGTCACCACCACCACCACCACTACCACCTCAGCATCACTCAGCACCACCTCAGCCTGCTCTCGGAATCTGGCATCTGTTAATTCTCCCCTAGCGTCTGGCCGCTGCTAGTGTTATAATACAGGTACTAGTTCCCAACCTTCACCCTCCGATTGTTTATGCCCCTCAAAAATAAGCTTTAACAAACAACCATTGGAATAGGCAGAAACAAGTTGCCAGCATTGCAAGAACAAAAGAAAACTGAGGAAATTTTTTATTGTAAATACTTTTTTTAATATGGTCGTTCAGTTTTACATAATGCCTTCTTGGTCATATATAAAGTAACAAAAATGCTTCTGACACTTTTTTATTATAACTTTTCAGCATGCTGCACAGCAGCCACACTTCTCTACAGCACAGCTTGAAGACATTGGCAAAGTCAATAGCTCTGGCTAAACACTTATAACGCCCCAAAGGCGAGACCTATTGGCTATGCCAATGCTTGTTAATATAGCCTTATAGCCCACCGTAGCGGGCTATACTGGCTATTAAAGGCCCGCTCCAGCGTTAAAGGCCCGAGCCGAAGGCGAGGGCCTTTAACAAGGGAGCGGGACTTTAATAGCCGGTATAGCCCAGCTACGAAGGGCTATAAGGCTATTAGAACATTCTGCCACTAGAGGGCAGAATGTTCTAACAAATAAAACAAAGGTTTCAGGGAGCTCGAGGGGATTGAAATCCCCTCAGGCTCTCTGAAGCCTTTGTTCACAGTCACAGATGTGAACAAAGAAACATTGGAATGTTGGAGCTCCGGGCTTATACCAGCCTTTATAAGCCCGGAGCTACTCCATTGTTTTCAATGGAGCTCCCAACATTCCAATGTTCTAATAACCAGTACAAGTAAAATCCAGAAAGATTCTAGAGTAGTGACAAGATTATATAGATCAAACTAATGTGGCTCCTTTGGAAGCTCAGCTCACTTCTGAATGAATGATTTAAAGTAAATTTGCCTAAGCAATTTACAAGACACTTTCCTAGAAACTACATTACGAAAAAGAGCAGTGGTACAATTAGAGACATGATATATCCTCAATTCTGCTATAATCAGGACTCTGGCATAATGAATATGCAGGCATAATCAGACACTTATGCTGATAAGAAAGCTTGAACAGAGCCCATTCATAAACAGATTCTCTGCATATGCAGAGCCTGTGACTATTCATAGACTAGGCATAAATAGAGTTGTGGTATGTACAGTGTCTGGTATAACCAAAAACTGGCATAGTTAGAGCCTTGTCAGATCCAAATCCTGACATAGCATGAGCCCTCGCATAATCAGACAGATTGTTGTCACAGCTCTGACATAACAATAACATTGTTATAAATTATCACCTCTGTACATACCCTTAAATGGACACGTCGATTTTTATAGAGGGCAAGCGCATTTCTAAATCAGATTTACTATAGCCTTATAGCCCGCCGTAGCGGGCTATACCGGCTATTAAAGGCCCGCTCCAGCGTTAAAGGCCCGAGCCGAAGGCGAGTGCCTTTAACAAGGGAGCAGGACTTTAATAGCCGGTATAGCCCAGCTACGAAGGGCTATAAGGCTATTAGAACATTCTGCCACTAGAGGGCAGAATGTTCTAACAAATTAAACAAAGGCCTCTCGGAGCCCGAGGGGGTTTAAATCCCCTCGAGCTCCGAGAGGCCTTTGTTCACAGCAACAGCTGTGAACAAAAGCAACATTGGAATGTTGCTCTGCGTGCTTTTACCAGCCCATAGAAGGACGGAGCACTCCATTGTATTCAGTGGAGTGCTCCACATTCCAATGTTCTAATAAAAGGTAGTAGTGATATAAACAATCGCACCTCCCAATATATATAACTTTGTGGGTAAGTATAGTGTAGAAAAGAGGTCATATGTTTGGTTCTATAACAGGTATCCACACCCACTACTATCAAGGGAGTCAGAGGCACAGGATCCAGTGATCCAATGCACGAAATCAGATACAAGTAGATACCAAAGCACTCATGGGGAAGTCCAATAGAACATGTATCACATCCATAAATGTAAGCATGCTGGTAGATTGAGCCCAATTCACTATATTGTATAAACATGAAGTATTCAGCACAAAATCTGTGTTGTGGTAATACACAGTCACAGCCGACATATGTTTCGTCACACAGATGATTTCTTCAAGGCTGCAAAGCATACAATACAATGTCAGATACATGAATATAAATTTGACAGGGACAAATAAAAACTAGGTTGAGTATCATGAGTAGGGAAGATACATCCCGAAAACATTTCCAAAGGAGTACATTGAGGATAAGAGACTCCAGAGTGGAACATTTTGTGAATAAAAAAGAAAGATAAGAGTGTGCTCACATGTTAGACCAAATATACCCATGTAGAAGAGTAGTGACAATCATCAAATACCCCTAGTGAGGTAAAGAGAAAAAGTAATAATGTCATGAGCAAACTTATTGGTAAGGAAATAGAATCTGAGACGTGTAGTTATAAATTGAAAAAACGCTTGAGAGCGAGATGTCGAGATGATCTGTCATTTAAACTTAATCTGTTGAACCGAGGTCATAACTACAGCTGGGAAAATTATATGTCCCTGAAAAGGTGTAAGAAATGGTACCAGTAAGACTGGATATGACCTTGAGAAACATTGAAATTGAGATAAAAGTTGAACGAAACAGCCATAAATTATTGTTGCAAACTAAAAATGAGGCAACCAAAATGTGAGAGCTACCAGAACAAAGTAAATAAAGAAGACAATTGCTAAGTCCCAGTCCACTTGACTACCAAAAAGACCTGGCGCACAGATCTCCTGTAATGTCGACTAGGGTACATGCTGAGAAGAGTAAACAAACGCAAATTGGGGAAAAAGTTATGCAGAGCAATTAAAACTGTTTATATGACAGAATAGTATCTAATAATACTCACCTAAAAATGTTGCAAGTGACACACCAGGAAACTGAAATGTATCACAAAGAGTAATTAAAAACAGTCTAATATAGGTGAGTCACATCTCCTAGCTATAAAAAAAATAACAGATTAGACAAATCTGTGCCATATTCACCAAGATAGCACATAAACCTATATTTCCAGTAAACAATCTGCATATAAAATTTGTTCGCATATAAGTGGTGCCAAATCTACATATAGTAAATAGCCCAGCAATGGAGGTTCTTACCTGGTAGGACCATGTAGTAAAGAGGCGGTTAATTCAATCAAAGCCGTATATCAGAGACAAAACATGTTAGGAGACCTGGTAATCTCTTATGAAGGTAGGACACCGGTACACTCCTGTAAATTGGAAACCACGCTGTTAGAGATAGGTAATTAATTGCCACATATACAGAGGATAGTATAAATTCGAATCATAATAAGAAAGAGGGGCTGTTGCACTCATAGAAGGTTTTAAGAATCTTAAGAATTGGTACTTGGAAAGAGCACGTAATGTGTAACATAACAAAATTACGGCGAAAGAAGAGAGTTTGTAAATTGCAAATAAGCCCAGTATGCTCCTGTAAATAAAGGCGTCCAAAATAGCACCACCACAAAAACTTGCAGATCAAATAATACACAGAACTTGAACAACACATGGTACCTCGTAAGAACGGAGACTTGGTAAGCTCCTAAAACCAAGTGAGAAATACATCGTTAAAGGCGGGTTGTAAATTCTCCTGTCTAATAAGTTGAAAAGTCAACATACACCCATAAAATGGGCATCCTACCTGGTATCTGGATTAGTGTGAAATGCCCAGCATGCTTAGAGTCCAAAGTAAAAAACCGGAATGAGACCTGAAGCCGATCCAAATACTCCACAAGTATGAAAATGGAAAGAGGACTGGTGCAAGTCCTCAGTAACTTTTGTTTAAAGATAATGCGTCCATCTTCAAGTGACCCAACATGTTGGGGAATGAAGAAACAAATTAACGTCCATATTAAGACGTTTAATGTCCAAATAAGTATGAAGAAACTTCATTTGTAAGTGGGACGAGGAAAGGGAAACCAATATTGTATTAACCAAGGTTTAGTTGTAAACATCCATCTAAATTTGCCCCAAGTTCAGAAGTAAACAAAGACCTAACACAGCTCCCTAGTGCAAAAAGACCACAAGTGTTGTGGCCATCTTGGATTGTAGTCCATTCGGACTGATCAGATGTGTATAAATGTAGTGCAGTCTCGAGAAGCTGCGCAACATTAAAACAAGCTAATCAAGAAAGTGATAAAAACAAAGAATCAACTACACAACAAGTGTGTGCTAATTGGGTAGTTACTATGGTGGGTACTTGTCCTTCCTTTTTAGTTCCTCCGGACTGATTTCACACTTATATGGTGTCTATACCCATTTGTTACACCTTTTCAGGGACATATAATCTCCCCAGCTATGGTCATGACCTTGGGTCCACATACTACATTTGAATAACAGATCACCTCGATATCTCACTTTCATGTATTCTTTACTTGGAATTTATAGCTACACGTCTCTTACCAATAGGTTTGTTCATGACATTATTACTTTTCCTCTTTACCTCACTATGGGTATTTGATGATTGTCACTACTCTTCTACATAGGTATATGTGGTCTAACATGTGAGTACAGTCTTATCTTTCTTTTTTATTCTCACTATGTTCCACTTAGGTGTCTCTTTTCCTCTGTGTACTACTTCGGGAACGTTTTTAGGATGTATCTTCCCTATGCATGATATAGTCATGTATCTGATGTTGTATTGTATGCTTTACTGCCTTGAAGAAGTCACCTGTGTGACGAAACACGTGTCAGCTGTGGCTATATATTATAACAATCCTTACTTTGTTCTGAGCACTTCATGCAATAAAGTGAACTGGACTCAATCTACTGACATCCTTACGTTTATGGACTTGATATATGTTCTATTGGACTTATCTATGAGTGTTTTGGTATCTACTTGTATCACTTTCTAAACCATTCAATCTCTTGGATACTGAAATATTTTACAAAATTCCATATTCCTTATGTCAGTGTGGCACAGGAGATCTTCAGTGAAACCAGCAAGTCTGAAGCACTGATGATGGACTCTTGTCCTTGCCACTGAAAGAAGGAGGTGGGTCAAGGAAAGCCTTGGATCAGAGGGGCATTCCGAACGCTTCAGTGGTGTTGTGGGCAAAGGAGAATTGGTTTACCAATAATACCTGTGTAAAATTAGTGGGTCTCTCACATTTACCTGAAAGAATGCCAGTTTAGAAACTGTCTGTAGTGTCACGAAAAGAATTTAGGACTTTGATAAAGAAGAGCAAGATTAAGTTTATCCAAAATGGCTTTACTCAACTATCACCATTGCTAGCGCATAAAATGCCTGACAGCTTTCATTCACACAGCCTGCCTGTAGAACAGACAATAGGAGCAGACGTGAGGAGAAGGTTGTCAGCCTATCCCCTGCACCTGTTTTGGAACTTGTCATATGACTCAACACATTTAACTTGCAGCGATTTTGATGAATAAAAATACCAGTTGCTATTTGATTATCCACAGAGGCAAATATGCTCAATTGTTCTATGGTTGCACTGTCCCACTGTGTGAGGGCAGCTATTTGAAAGTCTGTTCCAGTTGATGAGTATAATGTGCCTAGTTATAAGGTCATCACTGACCAAGGTGAAATGAAGGGCAGCGCTTAGATACATAGCAGTGAGAAGCGATTTGTTGACAAGCACCTCAACCATATTTAAATTAAAAGGTGTTTTTATTTGATTAAAGAATTTCTGTTTTTTAGAGAGAAGTTAATGAAATCTAATAACTGGCAGAATGGTAACACTGGATACAGATATTTTTTGTTGTAGCCTAACAGACTGTAAAGATTGTGGATTCAGTTACTGAAACAAGAAAGAGAAATATTGAGAAAGTGAAGTTCAAAAATAAAATACAAATCAAAATATAAGTTGAACATATCCTTTATTAATCTAGCTTGAAAACAAATTCTTACAGATATGAAAAGAATCTTTTTAAGTATGTTAATATAAAGAATTAAACATTTTATGTTGCAGTATCATATATTGTCGAGATAAATTATTCAGTTGCCATTTTCATGGTAGTTTCCAGACTGCTGTTCCCATTTCCATTTATTTATTTAGTTTCATAAGCTGCAGCTCTTAAAACATAGAAAGTAAAATCTACAACATTACCGAAGTACAACCATGCTTTAGGAAAATAGGACACTAATAAAAACAAAGAGCAGATAATACATATCCACAATCAAATATTAACTAAGTAACTGAAAAAAAGTACAATTCAGTGAATAATTGCAAAGGATATAATGGGATTTATATTTCGGCAGATAGGATATCCGTCACCGTTGTGACGGAGTAACCCGTCCGCTGAGATCTAAATCAGGCCCTTACTCTTAACAAGACAAATTTAGAGAAAACAATAAAGCTACATCCATCAAGGAAATTAATCTGTCAAAGCTGGGTAAGCCCTACTACCATTCTTTTTTTTAAAAAAAGGTTTAATTATAAAACCTTTCCAAGACTTTGGCATTTTCCCATTCAGGATTATTCATTATTAGGCCACCAATCAACATCCTGGCCCTAGATCGAGACTGGATTACAATCTGACCTTGCAGCCATAGAAAGATTTGTTGGTAGGATTTCATACCTTTCACAATGCTATCATGCATAAAGGATTTTAGAAGGGCATTGTCTATGGCAAAAAGTGAGATGTGTCTTCTACCAACCCATCATAAACATTTGGAAGAAACTCAACCAATTTTGCCTTCTGTATATAATAGACTCTAGGACACGGGTACTCATAGTACGGCCCGCGGGCCGCCAGCGGCCCGGCAAGCCTTCCTTGGCGGCCCACGGACCTTGCAGACATGTACCTGTGTTTTTTTTTTTTTTTTACACAGTGTCAGCAAACACAGACTCTGCTCTATGGGGGCCGGGCGATTCCAGCGATAGTCCGAGTGGAGCTGCAGGGGCGCTAAGAAGAGGTGAAATACAACAAAGCCTCGTTATCATGCAAATGGTCTTTTAAAGACCTGTGAAGTACTCGGGTGCGGCTGTGTGTGTGCCCGGGAAGCTGTCTCAGCCCGGGCTGCCACACACGCGGGGTGAGGTGACAGAGAATGATAGAGGACAGTAGGGTGTGAGAGCCGGGTGAGGTGACGGAGGGCAGCAGGGAGTGAGCCGGGTGAGGTGACGGAGGGCAGCAGGGAGTGAGAGCCGGGTGAGATGGCAGAGGGTTACAGAGGGCAGCAGGGAGTGAGAGTCCGGTGAGGTGACGGAGGGCAGCAGGGAGTGAGAGCCGGGTGAGGTGACGGAGGGCAGCAGGGAGTGAGAGCCAGGTGAGATGGCAGAGGGTGACAGAGGGCAGAAGGGAGTGAGAGCCGGGTGAGGTGACAGAGGGTGACAGACAGCAGTAGGGAGTGAGAGCCGGGTGAGGTGACAGAGGGTGACAGAGGGCAGTAGGGAGTGAGAGCCGGGTGAGGTGATAGAGGGTGACAGAGGGCAGTAGGGAGTGAGAGCCGGGTGAGGTGACAGAGGACAGCAGGGAGTGAGAGCCGGGTGAGATGGCACAGGGTGACAGAGGACAGCAGGGAGTGAGAGCCGGGTGATGTGACAGAGGGTGACAGAGGACAGCAGGGAGTGAGAGCCGGGTGAGGTGACGGAGGGCAGCAGGGAGTGAGAGCCGGGTGAGATGGCAGAGGGTGACAGAGGGCAGAAGGGAGTGAGAGCCGGGTGAGGTGACAGAGGGTGACAGAGGGCAGTAGGGAGTGAGAGCCGGGTGAGGTGACAGAGGGTGACAGAGGGCAGTAGGGAGTGAGAGCCGGGTGAGGTGACAGAGGACAGCAGGGAGTGAGAGCCGGGTGAGATGGAACAGGGTGACAGAGGACAGCAGGGAGTGAGAGCCGGGTGAGGTGACAGAGGGTGACAGAGGACAGCAGGGAGTGAGAGCCGGGTGAGGTGACGGAGGGCAGCAGGGAGTGAGAGCCGGGTGAGATGGCAGAGGGCAGCAGGGAGTGAGAGCCGGGTGAGGTGACAGAGGGCAGCAGGGAGTGAGAGCCGGGTGAGGTGACAGAGGGTTGCAGGGAGTGAGAACCGGATGAGGTGACAGAGGGCAGGGAGTGAGAGCCGGGTGAGGTGACAGAGGGTGACAGAGGGCAGGGAGTGAGAACCGGGTGAGGTGACGGAGGGCAGCAGGGAGTGAGAGCCGGGTGAGATGGCAGAGGGTAACAGAGGGCAGCAGGGAGTGAGAGCCGGGTGAGGTGACGGGGGCAGCAGGGAGTGAGAGCCGGGTGAGATGGCAGAGGGTGACGGAGGGCAGCAGGGAGTGAGAGCCGGATGAGGTGACAGAGGGTTGCAGGGAGTGAGAGCCGGGTAAGGTGACAGAGGGTTGCAGGGAGTGAGAGCCGGGTGAGGTGACAGAGGGTGACAGAGGTCAGTAGGGAGTGAGAGCCGGGTGAGGTGACAGAGGGTGACAGAGGGCAGTAGGGAGTGAGAGCCGAGTGAGGTGACAGAGGGCAGCAGGGAGTCAGAGCCGGGTGAGGTGACGGAGGGCAGCAGGGAGTGAGAGCCGGGTAAGGTGATAGAGGGCAGCAGGGAGTGAGAGCCGGGTGAGGTGACGGAGGGCAGCAGGGAGTGAGAGCCGGGTAAGGTGACAGAGGGTGACAGAGGGCAGTAGGGAGTGAGAGCCGGGTGAGGTGACAGAGGGCAGCAGGGAGTGAGAGCCGGGTAAGGTGACAGAGGGTGACAGAGGGCAGGGAGTGAGAGCCGGGTGAGGTAACGGAGGGCAGCAGGGAGTGAGAGCCGGGTGAGATGGCAGAGGGTGACAGAGGGCAGCAGGGAGTGAGAGCCGGGTGAGGTGTGCGTTAAGAGCCTGTGATGTGATGTTTCCCGCCAGCCTGTAGTCAGAGAGTTGAGCCAAGGCCAGGGAGCTCAGGCCTGGGAGGGAGACAGAGAGAGAGGGAGACAGAGAGAGAGGGAGACAGAGAGAGAGGGAGACAGAGGGAGGGAGACAGAGGGAGGGAGACAGAGGGAGACAGAGGGAGAGAGAGAGAGGGAGGGAGACAGAGAGAGACAGAGAGAGAGGGAGACAGAGAGGGAGGGAGACAGAGGGAGACAGACAGAGGGAGACAGAGAGAGGGAGACAGAGAGGGAGGGAGACAGAGGGAGGGAGACAGAGGGAGGGAGACAGAGGGAGGGAGAGACAGAGACAGGGACAGACAGAGACAGATAGTGGCAGAGACAGGAACAGGGACAGACAGATAGAGGCAGAGACAGACAGAGACAGAGAGGCAGAGAGATGGAGAGGGAGACGGAGAGGGAGACGGAGAGAGAGGGAGGGAGAGGGAGGGAGACAGAGAGGGAGGGAGGGACAAAGAGAGAGAGGGAGACAGAGGGAGACAGAGAGAGAGGGAGACAGAGGGAGGGAGGCAGAGGGAGACAGAGGGAGGGAGTCAGGGGAGACAGAGGGAGGGAGAGGGAGACAGACAGAGGGAGACAGATAGAGGGAGACAGAGGGAGGGAGACAGAGGGAGGGAGACAGAGGGAGGGATACAGGGAGGGAGAGAGACAGAGGGAGGGAGACAGAGAGAGAGGGAGACCGAGAGAGAGGGAGACAGAGGGAGAGAGAGAGGGAGACAGAGAGAGGGAGACAGAGGGAGGGAGACAGAGGGAGACAGAGAGAGGGAGACAGAGGGAGACAGAGGGAGACAGAGAGAGAGAGAGACAGAGGGAGAGACAGCGGGAGGGAGACAGAGAGAGAGGGAGACAGCGGGAGACAGACAGAGGGAGACAGACGGAGGGAGACAGAGGGAGGGAGACAGAGGGAGGGAGACAGAGGGAGGGAGACAGAGGGATGGAGACAGAGGGAGGGAGACAGAGAGAGAGGGAGACAGAGGGAGGGAGACAGAGTGAGGGAAACAGAGGGAGGGAGACAGAGGTAGACAGAGAGAGAGGGAGACAGAGAGAGAGAGGGAGACAGAGAGAGAGGGAGAGGGAGAGGGAGAGAGAGAGGGAGACAGACAGGGAGACAGAGGGAGGGAGACAGAGAGAGGGAGACAGAGGGAGACAGAGAGGGAGACAGAGGGAGACAGAGAGAGAGAGAGAGACAGAGGGAGAGACAGAGGGAGGGAGACAGAGAGAGAGGGAGACAGAGGGAGACAGACAGAGGGAGACAGAGGGAGGGAGACAGAGGGAGGGAGACAGAGGGAGAGGGAGACAGAGAGAGAGGGAGACAGAGAGAGAGGGAGACAGAGAGGGAGGGAGACAGACAGACAGAGAGAGACAGAGGGAGACAGAGGGAGTGGGGCGACAGGCAGAGGGAGGAGGGCAACAGACAGAGGGAGGGAGACAGAGGGAGGGAGACAGATAGAGGGAGACAGACGGAGGGAGACAGATGGAGGGAGACAGATGGAGGGAGACAGACGGAGGGAGACAGATGGAGGGAGACAGACAGACGGAGACAGACAGAGGGAGACAGACAGAGGGAGACAGACAGAGGGAGACAGACAGAGGGAGACAGACAGAGGGAGGAGAGCGACAGGCAGAGGGAGGAGGGCGACAGACAGAGGGAGACAGATAGAGGGAGACAGATGGAGGGAGACAGATGGAGGGAGACAGATGGAGGGAGACAGAGGGAGACAGACAGACGGAGGCAGACAGACGGAGACAGGCAGACGGAGACAGACAGAGGGAGAGGGAGGGAGGGAGACAGAGAGAGGGAGACAGAGAGAGTGAGACAGAGAGAGGGAGAGGGAGGGAGACAGAGAGAGGGAGGGAGACAGAGAGAGTGAGAGAGACAGAGAGAGTGAGGGAGACAGAGAGAGGGAGGGAGACAGAGAGAGGGAGACAGAGAGAGGGAGACAGATAGAGGGAGACAGATAGAGGGAGACAGAGGGAGGGAGACAGAGGGAGGGAGACAGAGGGAGACAGAGGGAGGGATACAGAGGGAGGGAGACAGGGAGGGAGACAGACAGAGGGAGGGAGACAGAGAGGAAGACAGACAGGGAGGGAGACAGACAGAGGGAGACAGAGGGAGGGAGACAGAGGGAGAGAGAGGGAGGGAGACAGAGAGAGGGAGACAGAGAGAGAGAGGGAGGGAGAGAGAGGGAGGGAGACAGAGAGAGAGAGAGAGAGGGAGGGAGAGAGAGAGAGAGAGAGAGGGAGGGAGAGAGAGAGAGAGAGAGGGAGGGAGACAGAGAGAGGGAGAGAGACAGAGAGAGGGAGGGAGAGATAGAGAGAGGGAGGGAGACAGAGAGAGAGGGAGGGAGACAGAGAGAGAGGGACAGAGAGAGGGAGGGAGAGATAGAGAGAGGGAGGGAGACAGAGAGAGAGAGAGAGAGAGATGTGTATGCCGGGTCCGGTGGCTCAGTGGACGAAGGCGTCCGCTGCAGGGGCCTGTGTTCCACCTCATGGTCACAGTTTTTTCTTGCTCTAGCCCCGCCCTCCCCCAATGACCCCGCCCCCACCGGTGCAGCCCTCAGCCACAAACCACACTGTAAATTTGGCCCCGAGAGAAAGTTTGTGAGTACCCATGCTCTAGGACAACAGTCTTTTTTTATTTTGTGCAGCGGTGAACCACGCACCAATATGATCGAGAACCTTTAGCACTTTTAGCAGTTACCTGCTCAAAAAGAGACACATCAAGAAAGTGATAAAGTACAACTATAACATGAACATATCCTATATTAATCTAGCTGCAAAGCAACTCTTACAGATTAGAAACAAAACTTTTAAAGTAGGTTAATATATAAAATGATGAGAAAGGCCTTTATGTCACACTGGCGTATGTTATTGAGATAAATAATTCCATTGCCATTTTTATGGAAGTTTTCAGATTGGTGTTCTCACTTCCATTTCCATCTACATACTTGGCATTGCTATGTTCACCAAGCACCCCTTTCGTTGATTATTTCAACAAAACCTGGGTTCGAGGAATGAAATCTGTGTAGCATACAGTGTGACTTTTTTCATTTCGTGTATGTAGATTTATTACTTAAGCTTTCTCTTCATTCCTGATTGAGTTGTTTACCTACATACTTTTGTAAAAGCGTAAGAACATGTTTTTAAAGAATAGAATAGTTTCAGTGGCTCAACTTGTATACAGTATTTTTCAAAATAGGTAAGAAAACACATTCAATAAACCAAAAACACAATGCACCAGCAAAATATAAAAGTATATGCTTTTCATCCACAAATATGTCAAAACAGGAAGTACACTCTTTTTAAGATTGTCTGTTCAGAAACAGAGAAAGGATTTGCATAGCATAAATATCTTTTGTAAAAAATTAATATTGGACAATGGTACTTGGATGGATGATCAAGGAAGTGGTGTTTGTTGGTCTTCCATAAAGCGTCTTCAGACATGAACAACATTCCCTTATCCACCAAGACGGCTTTAATTGTACTCCAATTAAAGAAAGTGTTGAAGATTCACCTCTTTAAAGAACACTAAATCAAAATGCATTAACCACCCACAAACCTACTTCCTCTCCTATTACTCATTGCATTTATGCTTGTCTTTGACTATGCAGACTGCTTCCAAGGTGGTATCATGTTACTCCTTAACCTTTATTTAAAATATAGAAACTTATAAATATATCACATATGTTGTGAAGAATAGCTAGTAGACTGTTCTTGAAGCTGTATTTATTGCGAGCACTGTGCCACTGTAATTAAGCTATACTTGCCTGATGAACTCTTATCAGGGCGAAACCGGTCCTAGGTTGCTTGTGTTCCAGATCAGGGAGGAACTGGCTTGGCCATTCGAGCTGGACTGTTCCCCTTGGAGTCGCCGTTTTTCCGGGCGTCACGTTCTTCTGGATCTCTGATGCTAATGCGTCTTTGTCTGACATGAGTTTCGGATCTAGTAGCGGATTAATTGCGGGCAGAAGTCTGGGGAGTCACGAAGCCTCACTGAAGTGCGGCCATCACGAACGGCGCCGAAGCCACGCACCCCCCATTGCTTAGTATTGTTGATTTCATCGTCACTCTTATTTCCTTGCTTCTCTTTTTTCAGCAGGTACAGGCTTCACTTTCTCTTTATATGTTTGTCCCTCCCCTGGAGAATATCCCAACTACTGCTTCTTTGCGGTACCCAGTGCCCTTTCACTTCTCGTGTGTTTTCAGAGGTACTTTTATTTTTAGTTGCAGCACGTCATAAGAGTGCATGTGTTTGTAGGCTGCCTCTCCCATCTTCCCCGGCATCGCTCACTACCAACGCTTATCCCATTTTACATTAAATAAGCATATCAGGTGAGGTTTTGGCGATGGGGGCGTGGCTAGTCAGCCAAGATGGCGGACGTACCCTAGTGAGGCTCTGCATCCTGGTCCCGTTATCCGCTCCATAACATATGCCCACGGTGCCATCCGCTCTCTCAAGGGGCTCTACCAGCACTGGGCAGCTACTGGATGTCAAACTACTGGCTACTACACAGAGGTGAACATCCAGGGTGCGAAATATCGCCTAGATCCCAAGCCCGCATGGTGAGCGTGCCCGGGCACTGATGGCTGCCGCTGCAGGCCGATGCCGCCAGAGACAGATGTTGGTCCGTGCTGACCAGAAGTGGGGTCCACGTCTGGGCCGTAGCTGAGACGATTGGGAACCAGGAGGGTTGTCGAGCCGCTGAGGAGCCAAAAGGGATAGCACAGCAGCAAAAGGTGAGTGCCCGGCACACAGGGGTGCCGCCGGCTGGCGGGGCCTGGAGGCTGTGCCGGGCCAGGTACTCCACGCGTGCGTCAGAGCAGAAGTCAATGGGCTGCAACGCCTACTGGAGCTCAAGAATAGCTGCTGTGCCTGCAGCAACTATGTGGTTTACCAGCTTGCCCATGTGCACAGGTGAGGCCTAGCGGGGCACTGCCTGGATACGGTGCTGCAAGACAGGTCCACAGGGAGATCTACATCATACATGGCACCCCGGACAGCTGAGGGCGGTCCTCCAGGTCGAAAACGGGCTGTGCCACTGCCAGACTGCCAGACATGGAGGAGGCTGTGGCAGGAGCCGACTGTCCCCGCCCTGGGGCTCGGAGGCAGTGATGCTGCCTGAACACTTTGGTGAGAGGGGCCCAGGGGTGTGTCGAGCCTGGCCGGATTGCACATTGCGGCATGAGTGCTAGGGCCCCTGTGCCTAGGGAGCCTAGTTGTGCCATCGACGCTGGATGGCAGCTGGCAGGCAGAACGGTGGACGCCATGCTTGAACCTGTGGGGCCCAGTCACTTTACCCAGCTGAGGATAAAGCGGGGAGTGGAGTTGGTGGGGCTCGGGGGTCAAATCGGGCCTGGGCTCAACACATGTGTAACATATGCACCAAGACCTGGGTGGGGGCTGTTGCTGGATGGAGCTATACCCCTTGTGACTGTGCTTATGATTAGGGGGGCTGCCAATAACTGGCCTTGACCAATGCTGCTTGCTGCTGGTCCTGGCGGTGCCGAGTGATGGGGCCCGGGGGTCCAATCGGATCCAGGCCCCAGGCGCAGAGCCTGGCTCACTGCCTGCCACTGGGACACTGCAGTGCAAGAACCTGTAGATGCCAGAGCAACGTGAGCCCGACAGCGGCTGCAGATCGGGCCTGACTTTTCCTCGCGCTTGATGATGCGGCACGAGACGGGCTGGGCTCTGCACCTGGGTTGCTTGGCTTGGGACGATTAACTGGTGTGCAACTAGGCAGAGGCCGGGGGTCCTGGAAGAGCGGAGCCCACTGGGCACATCAAACAGTTACTCTTGCCCTCTCTGGTGACTGGATGTCTGGCACAAGCATGGGCCGCCTACATACGGGAACGAGGCAGACACCTGCACAGTCCTCCATGTCAGCATTCCAAGCGGCGGGAGGTCAGATGCTGCCGGAACCAGCAACCAACGTTACCCTCGACTCCAAACTGGACACTGTTCTTCAGGCAGTGGAGAAAATAGGCACCTCCCTTGAGCAAACACGTGCCTCCCTTGAGGGCTGTATTGACAAAATCAGAGTGGACTTCACTCTGCTCCATGAAGATCATCGCAATGTGGCTGACAAGGTGCAGGATGTTGAGTATGATCTAGCTGAGATCCACCCTGTCGACGGGTCGATTGACAGACATGCAGGACCTCATGGCTCGTGTGCAATCGATGGAAAGAAGAGAGGAAGACGCAGAAGGCCGCTCCAGACAGAACAACATATGGGTAGTTGGACTACCCGATGGAGCGGTACGGCACAGACACACTGACGTACACTGAAACATGGCTGCATGAGCTACTGCCGGACGGTGCGCTCTCCCCCTTCTTTGCGATTGAGAGAGCCCATTGTGTACCAGCGTGTCGCCCACCACTGGGGGAAAGCCAGAGGCCCTTCTCTTCTGCTTACTTAACTACAGAGACCAGGACTCTATCCTTAGGGAAATACGCAAATTAAGTTAGGTGAAGATGTACACTGCCACAGTACTCTTCTTCCCTGACTACACCATGGGGGTGCAGAGGCAGAGGGGCTCATTCCTGACTGTTAAGCGACACCTCCACGAGCTGGGCATAAAATACTCCCTCCTCTTCTCTGCCAGACTAAGAGTAGTATCTGATGGCAATGCACGATTCTTTGACACAGCGTAGGAAGTCTGAATCTGGTTAGAATCTAACCGCCACCAAGTGTCGCAGACTGGGCGTGGGAAGCCTACACGGGCTGATGCTGCACGTGGCACCAGCCATAGGGGGAAACTCAGGCGAAATCAACGTCACCCTTCGCAGCTGCCCGCAACCCCAAATCTGGAGCAAGTCATACAAGAGAGGCGGCAGGCGCTGCAAGCAGTTTCAACAATTTGTGAACATATAAGGAGGCAAGATCCAGACACGTCCTCCATATGCTCCCTAAGTGATGATGGCTCCTGCACCATGTGGCCATTTGGTGCGGAGTCTGGGCGCTTTCCAGACACAACCCCTCAAACTGCAGATGACCTGGTCTGAGCTACAGCCATCATGATGAGCACATGACGCGACGCCCCATACTGTGAGCACTGAGAATCCTTCAATGCACCACAGGGAATGGTGCTGGCGACTGGGTCCTGGGACAATGCCCAGGCTGCTCAGCAACAGCCCTCATAGTTGGACAGGGACTGGGCAAGTATGGCACTGCGCGCTATTTCATGTGAACATCTGGGGCGTAAAGGCGTTTGCTCCTCACGAACTCTAAACTCTAAACAACCGGCGATATTGGCCAGCAGGTACTTCAAGGCACTACTGCCTGTTTGGGCAGATACATGTTGTCCTTCCGCTCTCACATTGTTTATGGCTCCACTGTTTCCCCCACCCTTACTGTTCCCTTTACACTAATTGCCAAACTGTGTTGTACTGCAGGTGTTGCCCCCGCTTGTAGGATTTGGACTGGAAGCTCTGCTCGCTCCCTCACGCTGTGACATCCACATGCACCTGTGGACCTAACCTGACCTATACATGCATGGCCACTAATATCGTCACCTGGAATGTGATGGGCATGCATACACCCTTGCACCACTACACTGCATTCTCCTACCTTAAGTGCAGTTTGACCCACATTGCGTTATTGCAGGAAACATATATTATGCTGCCTGAGGCCCACAGACTTTAGCGTGAATGGCAGT
Organism: Calotriton arnoldi; assembly: GCA_963921515.1. NCBI lineage: Eukaryota > Metazoa > Chordata > Amphibia > Caudata > Salamandridae > Calotriton > Calotriton arnoldi. The sequence goes on from CAWUFW010004574.1 coordinate 894,488, forward strand.
GTCAGGTTTCACCATGGACTACTCCCCGTATGCCAAGGGGGTACTTATCTGGGTGAGGCTGGGTGACCCCTTTGCAGTGGAGGAGATGGAGGTAGACGGGGAGGGGCATTACGTGTTCGTGCATGGGCGTCTCGATGGGAGACACTTACTCCTCAGGAATGTGTATTCCCCTAACACGGATCAGGCGACCTTTTTATATTCACTTTCTGACACCTTAGCCTGATGGAGCGCCCTCCCTTTGCTTATAGGAGTGAACTTCAACGCTGTCCTTGACACATCGCTGGACAGGTCCTTTCTGCCGCTCCTCGGCACAGCTGCCATGTCCAATGCCCGAGCTCTGGGAGGCTGGTTGTAGTATTGACACTTAATGGATGTTTGGCGAGCATTGAACCATAACACGCGGGTATACTCTTTCTATTCCTCGCCCCACGTCTGCAGTGATCATATTGTAGGTTCAGCCACGCTGCTCCTGGTTTGTCGACACATAGACTGCCTGGGACGAACGCACTCGGACCACAACCCCCAACTCCTCCAGTTAGCTTGGGATAATAGTTGGCAGACAGCGCATTTGTGGCCCTCCATCCAGCTGCACTTGAGGACCTGCCTTTCCGGGCATCACTGGGCACCGTCACAGCAGACATCTTCGAAATCAAGGCTGGCTCGCCCACTGACAGAGGGGTGGAATGGAAAGCATTCAAAGAAATGATCAGGGGTCGCTGCTTGTGCCTCAGCTGGGGTCTCCGCAAGCAACTAGACGGTGACATTGCATGCATTGAGCGCTCGCTCCTTCGGCTGGAGTCCGACTTGATAACGGACTCGGACTGTGCCCAGCATTTGGCGGATGCATGGTGAAAGCACACAGAACTATTGGAGCGATTATGGTTCCTCAACTACTCTGCACACTCCGCCCACAAACATGCAACGGCGGATCTAGCAGGGCGCTTGTTAACATGGCTGATCAATCAGGAGCAGTCACATCAGCCTATCCTCTCGCTACGATCTCGCAGCTGCTGCACACCCAGCAGGAGATACACGGGGAACCAGTAAGGCACTGCACAGCTCTATACGAATCCACTGCCAGTGCTAATCTGACTGCACCAGCGGGTTTCTTCTCCCCCATCCTCCTACCTACCATTGCGCCGGAGCAAAGGGCAGAACTGGAGGAGCCAATCACACTCTCCTAAGTGCAGGAGGCCATCAGAGCTCTGGCTAAGGCAAGGCACCTGGACCAGATGTGCTGCCAGCTGAATACTGTAAAGCATATGCTCCTGTGCTAGCACCCCGCCTGCTCGCCGTATACGAAGAGTCTCTAGCAGCCTCTACTCCCCTGGGCTCCCTTCATGAAACTCTGCTCGTTTGCATGCCCAAATAGGACAGGGGCCCTGCAATGTTTGGCCCTTCTAGGCCGCTGGCACGCCTCAACACCAACTATAAAATTCTGGCCAAAATATTGGCGGACCGGTTAGCACCCCTAGTGCCCAAGCTAGTGCATGGTGATCAGAACGGATTTGTGCTTCCTCGGAACACGTCACTTAATTTGCGCCGTTTCTTCTGAGGGACTAAGTATTCAGCACAGCCATGCCCTCAATCGGAATGTCTGGTGCTTGACCTGGTGAAGGCATTTGACATGCTGGAGTGGGGTTTTTTGTTTGCTGCCTGCCCCGCTACGGCCTTGGAACTCATTTTCTCTGCCTTGTGCGACTATTGTACACCTCGCCATCTGCCAAAGTCAAGGCGGACCCACTGGTATTGGATCCTGTGTCCATCAGCCATGGCACCAGGCAAGGATGACCGCTGTCACCCTTACTATTTCACTAGCCATAGAACCACTGGCGTAGGCCATCCGAAGGAGTGGAGAGGAGTGGGGGATCCCCCGGACGATGCGACACATTCGATCTCCGTATATGCAGACAATCTGCTTCTGTACATTCTGGACCTGAGGGACCCACCCACTGCCCTGGAATTGATCCTCAACGACTTTGCATCCCTTTCCAGCCTAAGAGTGAACTGGGCGAAATCCTGTTTGTACCCGTTATTAGTTATTAATGGCTCACCCGTGAAGTGGCAATCTGCTGTATTTACATACCTTGGGATACGGATATACCACCAACCGGTGGATTTATTAGAGGGGAATCTCATGCGGGTGATAACCACCATTAAATCGCAGATGCTCTTCTGGCGAAGTCTGCCCCTGACCGTCATGGGCCGCATAGCGCTGCTTAAAATGGTGGTGTTGCCCTGGCTCCTGTACTTCTTCACTAATCTGCCGCTATACATCCGGCCTCCCATCTTCCATTCCTTTGAACGCACAATGCGGGACTTTATTTGGAACTGGTCATGGTGCCGGGCTGGACTATCCAAAATGTACTTGCCAGCTGGCCAGGGGGGACTTGCTATGCCCAATATAGAGCACTATTACCTTGCGGCGCAACTTCAGTGTGTAGCTAAATGGGCCAGTGGACTGAACCTTGAGGACATTGCCATGCCAGCGTGGACACACTCGTCGGTCCTCGCGCTCTTTCACCCCAGGAGAAGAGGCAGGCACCTTCCCAAATGCTGCTTGATGTGGCCTATAGGTGCTTCTGTCGTAGCCTACATCTCATGCGCCCTGTCGTCCTGTATGTGCCCGCGTTGCCGCTGCTGGGTTCACCAAGGGGGGCAATCGGGTCACCTCAGGGTGGAGCTCGCTACCTGGCAGGAGGCTGGCCTGCAGACTTTGGACGATCTCTATCGGGATGGTCTGTTGGCATCCTTCGATACCCTAGCAGAAGAAGATGGATTACCGCGGGGTCAGTTCCTCCTCCACAACTCACTGCTTGCAGCGTTGTGGACTCTGTGGGGGGACATGTTGCAGGAGCCCACAATGCACCTCACAATCCAATGTATTCATGTCATGAGCACATGGAAGCACCTCACAAAAAGGTTCGCAAGTTCACTGCGTTCGCACGCGGCACATCACTCATTCCTTTCAGGCATCGTTGAGATGTAGACCTGGCGTGCCCGGGCACGGACCGTGAGTGGGCGGCTATACTGTAGGGTCCCAACCTTATCCCAAGAAATGCCTGATTTATTCTAATACAACATTACATAGTACAAAGAGCTTACCTGACCCTGGCCAAAGTAAACAGGTACTCTAAGCGTACAGACGCCCACTGCCCTAGATGTAGTCCGGAGGATGCAGATCTTATTCATATGTTGTGGGGTAGCCCTGCCCTCGATGATTACTGGCGAAGTGCCACTACCCACTTGGTTGACTGCATTGGGCGAGTGGTGGCTCACACTTGGGACACATGCCTCCTGGGACTCTTCCACAGATCAAAAAAGCACAAAGTAACGTCCAGATTCATACTGATAGAGCCGGATTCCACTATAAAACTTTCTAGGAACCCTCGGTCGACTGGACCTTTTATTACCTGCTGAAAAGTGTAAAGGGGAAAAACAATGTATCTATAACAAGCTAACATGTATCAATTCTAAGAAAGTTCGGGAAAAATCACTGACTCCAAATTCCAAGTTTAAAGATTTATTACAAAACCAAAAACAGCTGAACATACAAACACCTCAAGACGAGGTTGTAAAAATACAAAGGAACTAATACAAAGTCCATTCTACGAACCAACCTAATTCGATACAGCATAAAGAGAATGAGCAATTCTAGGAAAACTAGACAAGCAATAACTGCGCCAACATCTATATTAGTCTTCATTAGTATCTGAAAGGAAAATCTGTTAATCTATCCCTACACTGTTCTAGAGTGACATCCCTACTCAACGCATTCCCAAACAATATCAAGAAAAGCTGTCAGCTCGAGGAGACTTCCTAAGAAGTGCACTCACGTTGTAAAGATCAAGCTAAGTCTTCATTCTAAGTATCGATCCCTTCCCTTGCTATCTGGCGGCACACTCTACCTCTCCTCAATCTGCTCCTGCTCCTGCTCAATCCGCTCACTCCTGCTAACCGCCACTAACCGACTGACCTGCTCCTCCCATGGGGCACTGTCCCTAATACAAAATGGACATGCAATGGGCACGCCCAGGTAACACCTCTACTGGCCAGGCACCTCTCCTAGGTAGTTTTCCACTAAAAGTTGAACTCGGTCCAACGACAGTTGAGGTGTCCTTGGGTCTCAGGCTTCTTCAGCTCGGCCTCCAATTATCGGCATTCCTCGAGACTTAGTAACGATCTCCTCCGTACCTAACTCCTAAAACAAAAGCATTATTCTAACTAACGAAAGCGATGTCCTTGCACCTGCAACGAATGCATGAGAACAGAACAACCTTGCACACATGAATTTCGCTGACCATCTCTAAATGAGAGCCTCACCATGGAAATACATTTCAGGCCTACACAAACCAGCTAACATAAGGAAAACGAATAGGCCTTTCTCAGCTCGTCAGAGCAAATACTCCATCCAGGCCTTTAACATCAACTTAAACACTCTTTAATATCATGTTAATAAGCATTACAATTCAATACTATCAAGCGTAATTAATCACCTAACCGCGTACAACTTCAACATGATGTACATTTATCTAATGCATTACATTTCACACAAACTACCTCATTAAACATTTTGCAATAAACGTTAAGCGTTACACATTTCCCTTGACTGCCATTTTATGATTCTTGAATGGCACAACCCCATCCCAGCGTTTCGTTTACTACTGATTATTACACCACACTCTCTAACCAATATTAATGCATTAATTGAATACATATGTGGGTACGGGCTACTCATGAATATAATGTACCCCTACAAATTTCAGAATATCATCGCGCTCTATCAATAGACCAGGGGTTGCTCGTAGCTAAGCACTTAATGACCAAGTGGTGGAAATGCTCTGAGCCTCCTCCTGGCACGGTGTGGTCCTGCTCGCTAGTAGTCTGGGCGCAGGCCAAAAGCATCGCCCTACACCGCGAAGACACTTTGGGGCTGCGCAAGATCCCGGTAGCGGCTTGCTGGGACAACATACTGCAGGACTTTCAGAAAGGCTGGCAACCAGGCGTAATGCTCAAGGCCCCCACAGATGATATAGACATAGTAGCAGTGGTGATGCACTAGCGCGCACAGTGCGGATATTAGGCGGACGGCCATCAATTGGCTCTCCTTTACCCACCTCACGCACAATCCAAAAGTCTGAATCTCACTATGCAGGACTGAAGCTACCATCGAGTGGCATACGCAGGAGTCGGGGAAGAATCGAGGAGAGCTAGAGACCTGATTTCGGCAGCGGTTCATGTTGTTTTTACTTTAACCCCGGTTTCCCTCTCACCCCCCACATGTTATACTCTTCTAAACATACCACTGAAGCCAGCTACAACAACTACCTCCCATAAATTGCACAATGCATGCCAACAGGGGCTCATGCGACACTTGTAAGATACACTAGAGGCCATGAATTGCATTGGAGCTTGAATTGTTGTAACTTATGATGTGTACGTCATGACATTTCAGCTGAGCTATTGCTTTTATTTGTACAACACTTGACGCTTAAATAAACCAATAAAGAAATTTCAACAATAAAATCAGGTGAGGTTTTGGCAACCAGCGTTGCACATAATGTAATTTTGTCATTGTTTGACTGTGTGCCCGTGAGGCACCCAAGGCCGCCTAAATCAGCCCAATGGCTCACCCCTTCTAACCCCTAGGTGCGATTTCACAACCCCAATCACATTCCTGTACCCCTGCATAACATGTGTGGACCTCGGAGACAGAATTGCCTTTTTAATAAGCAGCACTTTGTCTCAGTGAATGTGGAGTTGACCATTGAAATGCTACAAGTGAGAATACAAGTCCCACAATACTGCTGATGCATCTTGCAAACAGGGTAATGCATGCTGGGTTTTGGGCTGGGGAGGCAAATGTGATATGAGAAGATACTTCCTGTTGTCACTGAGGTGGATAAAGAACAGGACCCTCTTTCTGGTGCCACAATGTGTTTAGGAGGAGGAGCTGTTATGCATGTCTATCTCAATATAACTCGTTTTATAATATGTATTCTTTTATATGGCAATCTGTCATTAACAGGGCATGTCTCATTATTTAAATTTTACAAGGTAATTATGTCATCTGCGGATAATCCCATCTTTTAGGCTGCCTTTTTTCAATATTTCCTTTTGCCTGTTTAAAATGATATTTCATGTAGGCTTTTGGAAAATTATTTATATTTATTTAGGGAAATAGGAAATCATAAGCATCTAAATACGCTCGCTCACACACACACGCTCAGACACAGCAGGCACACCAAACTCAAACACCACCTACTCCCACCACCTATACCCTACATCTACCACCCTATCACCACCACCCTACCACCAACACCCTAGCACCACCACCACCATTCTATCCCCACCACCCACCCCTTACCATCACCACCCTCACACCACCTTGCCACCACAACCTCATGCCACCAATACCCTACCACCGCCACCACCACACCACCCTGCCACGACCACCCTACCACTCCGACAACCACATCACCCTACCACCACCACCCTATCACCACCATCTTAGCACCCTACCACCACCACCCTATAACCACACCACTCTAATATCACCCTACCACCACCCTACCACCATCCTAACCACCACCTTACCACCACCCTAACCACCACTACGACCCTAACCAGCCCACCACATTACCACCACCATCACCCCGCACCCTACCACCACCACTATACCACTATCACCACCACCCTACAACCACCATAACCACCACCACTCTAACAACCACTACCACTACCATCTTAACCATCACCAGCACCTAAACCACCACCACCCTAATCACCACAACCACCACCCTAACCATCACTACCTTACACTAACCACAAACAATAAAACCCTACCCTAATCACCACCCTCACAAGCACCACACTAACACCCATCCTACCCTAACAACCACCACTCTACCCTAACCACCACCCTAACAATCACAATCACCCTATCTATCACCATCCTAACCATTGTCATCAAGACCACCACCGTAACCACCACTACTCTACAATAATCACCCTACCTTAATCACCACCACACTAACTATCACAATTCTACACTAACCACCACCCTAACCCAACCACCACCAACCTAACCACCACCATAACTTAACCAACTATCAACACGACTACTATCCTGGCCACAATCACCTCCCTAGCCACCAGAACCACTCTAACCACCACCATAACCACCATCATCCTAACCTCCACCCGAACCACCACCTTAACCACCACCCTAATCACCACCCTAATCACCAACATCCTAACCACTACCATCCTAACCACCACCACTATAAGAGCCTAAGCCACCACTAAGCTATCCACACCCTCACCACCACCACCCTCACCACAACCCTACCACCACCAAATTCCCCACTATAACCCTCACCACAATCAATCACCCTTACCACCACCAAATTCACCACCATAACCCTCACCACAATCAATCACCCTTACCATCACCGTCATCACCACCACAAGCACCACGCTCACAACCATCACCCTCACCACCACCGCCGCCCTCACCACAACCACCTTAACCACCACCCTTTCACTTAACACCCATTTTCAGCTCATTACTTGATTGGTGTTTTCATAGAAATCAGTGGACTATGTTTGTGTTTACTCTCAAGAAACTTGTTCTCACCGAAACTATGCATCTAGATATCTTGTGCAGCTAAGTTATATCAAAGATTAAAAAACGCTTATTGTCGTCTATACAAATCTATCAAACTGTCGGCCTGCACTATAAAAATCAATGTGAGAATGCTGAGAAGGAACTCAATGGTAGGATGTTGCTGTGAACCCAGGGGCAAGTGCTCGCTGTAGGGATTCACATTTACCCAAACTTCATATTTGATTGCCTTGTACATCTTAATTGCTATGCAGTGGGCATAAGAAAACATAGTGTTCATCGCATTACATGGACTGCTTTTAATAAAGCAACCTATGAATGCAGTCAATTCAGATTTGAATATTGGTTTTGTGGGCTTTCCTTCCTCTTCTTGTGTTTGTCCCTCCCCTGGAGCATGGCCTCATTACTTGTGTCCTTCCACTGCTTACATTTCAGGCATTCCTTTTTTTTCTTTTTGGCTAAGCGCTTTATGAGAGTGCATGTGTTTTCCAGCTGTCTCCCTTGTGTATTTGTCTTCTCCCCACTGCCATGCTCTATGCTGCTCTCAATCGTGTGCTTCTTTCCACACCCCTCCGTGTTGTGCTTGCCCTTGTGTGCTTTCCCCCTGCATTGCTTTCTCCCCACTATGCTTCTCTTCTCCCCATTCTACTTTGCACTCCTGCCCGTGTGCTTCTGTTCCCTCACGCTACACATTGCTCTTGCTCGCCTGTGCTGTGTATTTTGTAGTCCCCACCTGCCATGTCACTTCTGACCCCGTTCTAAGTGATGCTTTCCCCATCTGCACCCTCCGTGTTGCTCCCACTCCTGCTCTCCTTGGTGTTTCCCCCACCCACTTTAAAAAAAAAAGGCTTTTGAACTATCTTTATTTCCTTTACCTTTGAACTTGGATCATTAAATAAAAAGAAAAAAAAACACCCTTCATGCATGCGTCTATAAAATGACACAACCACAGCGACTGCATCATAGCACCTTTTTATGGTTTGCTATTTAGCTATGCTGCACAGCATCACTAAAACCATTCTCAAAGCCAGTAGGTCCGATAGGTACTACCTAGTGAATTTGCCAATGCTTTTTTGTTTTGTTACTATTCTTGTTTTGTAAAGCACTACCTTGCAGCCGATTGCCGCTTAGCAGCAACGAAAAACAGCATGTGTAGCATTTTTTATGTTAACTTGATTCGGTCTTGTCTAGTGCATTGATCGCAATTGTGGGGAGTCAGGAAGGCAGATGTTTAGGTTTAGCTTTGATCTTGAGGGAGGGGGTCTGTTCCTTTTAAGGTATGGTGGCGGGGATCCCCTAAGTTTCATCAGTTGTTAGCAGTGCTTCTTTGAGCAAGCTTGTTTTCAGGTGTTTTCTTAAAGTTTCTAGATTTGGATGTTTTCTGCAACTTGGGCATACAGAGTTCCAAAACGGAGCTCTTACAAAGCCGATTGAATACCCATTATGGAACTTTTGATTACTTTTAGCCAGATTGTGAACATTTGTGTTGTTGGATCGCAGAATGTGGTTGAGAATGTAGCTCAGAACCAGTGACTAAACATTATTTTGGGCCATGTTCCCCATAAGCTCTGAAGATGGTACAGAGAAGTTTGAACTTTATTATTTGTGCTACCAGGAGCCAGTGCAATGCCTGACGATTTCATTAGATTGTAACAGCTGCTTGGCCCTACTGTCTCTGAAATTTCCACAATTCTGTTTTTTCGTGGGGCTCCGGGGAAAACGACATTTCAGTCTCCAGTCTTTATAACAGTAAGGTGGCTGAATTAGCGTCAGTATCGGAAGCATGAGAAATACATGTTTTTACTTCCTGTTGTTATGTGTTCAAATGACAGTTCTGAATCAAACTTAACTCCAAGGTTTTTAATTAGCAGCAGGCTAGGTTCGTAGTTACTCTGTCTGAAAGTCAAGCAGCTTAAAATGGAGGTATCACCTATTCAGAGGATAACCCTTGTTGCCCTCTTGAGACAGAGAACAATATGTGCCACACAGGCGGTGATGTTTCGAAAATATCTTTGTAATCCACCCACACTGAGAAGCTGGGTGTGCGTATTTTTTAAATTGAAACTGGTATTGCAATATCATCTAGGCCAGAGGTCTCGTGTGCAGTGGGTAGGACTCCCACTGTAGATGGTTTTCATGTTTGGCTATGAAGAATGTATCCTGATATGCATATTGTGATTTGACAAGAAAAAATATTTATAAAATATAAAAATGCAATTTCGTGAGTGCAGAATTATGATATTATCTTAATAAGTTTATTACACAATTCATCTCTTCTTATATTTTAAAATTATTTCTTGTAAGTACTTCCTTTTTTTGTTTGCAATTATTATACTTCATAACCTGGATTTTTATTTTAAACAAAAGATAATTCTGTACATTTGTATTACACTTTAATAAAGCTTTATTAAACATAAAAAATAAATAAGTAAGAGAAGTAACAGGTTAATTGTAGAAACAAGCAAGCTTTATCTCCAACAAAATGCCTCATCCACCATAAATAACTGTGCCATGTAACAGCTGCGGTCCAGAAGTTATTGTTCAACATTTTAAAACATGCCCTCAAACATTCTTATAACATCACTACATTCCCTTAGTGAGTGTTCAAGTACTCGCAGCCCACGTTACTACATGTTCCATTCAGGTATTGTAATCTGTGTTTTAAGTGTTGAGAAAAGTTCAAGAAAATTAAGAATTCTGGACGCTTATAATCCAAATATGATAACAGATTTTCACTAATTTCATCATTTGTGGTATCTGTCTCTGTTCCCAGTCTAAAACCAGATGGTCATGTATTGGCTTGCACGATTGGATTCTATGGAATATTATAGCTGTCTTTTACTTCCCATTTCATGTTAATACCACTAAATGGGAGATTGGAGGTTGGGTTGGTGTTCCCCATTTCCAACAGATCGGTGGTTTCCTCAGTTGAAGAGTGATTATAGCATGTTTTAGTCATTTACGATACTCCTCGTCCTTCATTTTACATCTGAACATCTGCATCTCATCTGAATAAATGTGATAGGGCGAGGCACATGTAACTTATTTTCTCCTTGTTGTTGTTCTCTCCTGAGTTATTTTTTCCAGTAAGAGAAAAAAAACACAGTTGATTGCAGCATAGAACTATGTTAAGTTTTTACCATATTCAGTTGGTATTATCTATGTGAGCAGAGAAAAGTGAAACATGTGTTCATGTGTTCCAGTGCAACCCGCCTAGAGCCTCTTCCCATATCTGCACAGCAGTAGGCCTTATCTTAAAAGGCAGACTCTCGTGGTAAGCACTCTGTCTATTTACAGTGAGTTGGGGAGTCTCACTCAGAGGAAAAGCCCAAAACCGATTAGTCTAAAAAGCAAATACTCCAGGGGGTTAAAATGTGCAGAACTTATTTGCTACACCTTTCTATTATGAGTACTTCCTTGAAAGCTACTACTGTAGCAGCTACCCAGTGCTTAATTTGTAACAGAATGCGTGCCAGGGCCCAAAGCCCTGCCCTAAACCCACTGTCAGTGTTTTTAAACGTTGACACACCGAATACCAAGGCTGCGCATTCTTGAGTCGATCTCATGGCTCTTCCATCCACAACCAGACACTCCCTCTCACTTTATCTGGAGTGGAGAGATGTGGCGAAGCGGCCAGTGCAGCTAACTCTGGAGCACGGGGCTCACGGTTTGATCCCTGGCTCCGGCGGCAGCTCAGCTCGGGAAACGGCCACTACAACGTGGCCGTTTCCACGCAAACCTTAACCACGCATGCATTACAACGCACGCGTGTTTACCACGAAAGCCTTTACCACGCATACCTTTACTACGAGATACGTAGTAAAGGCATGTGTGGTAAAGGCTAAAATTAGATAAAGGGGGCTTGGGGGGTCTCCCCCCAAAAATAAAAAATAAAGCGTGGGAAAAAAAGGGGGCTTGGGGGGTCTCCCCCCCCCCAAAAAAACGAACCTGATGTCACGTCGCGAAGTGGAGGCAATCGGCGTCGTTTGAGAGGAAACGGAAAGAAACTTCCGCTTCCTCTTTACGACGTACAACGTCACCAAGGAAGATGAAGGAGAGGAGACGACGTGAAGAGGTAAGGGGAATTTTAGTTTAAAAAAAAATATATATATTAGGATTGAGGGTTCAGGGCAGGGGTAATTATAAGAAGGATTGGGGGCTGGGGGGTCACGTAAGGGTACAGGGGAGGGGTATAACCTTTACTAAGAGTATGCCCTTACCATGCATAAATTTACAACGAAAATCGTTGTAAAGGTATGCGTGGTAAAGGAATATTCGTGGCAAAGGTTATGCGTGGAAATAGCATTCCGTTGTAACGCATGCGTGGTAAAGGCATGCGTTGCAACGGAATGCGTTGTAACGACATACAACCCTCAGCTCAGCTCCATGTGACTCTGGGCAATAGCTCACTTAATCTCCACGATGGCCCCCAGCGCCTTGAGACCCGTAGGGGTGAGTAGTTCGCACTTTACAAATACCGGCTTTACAGATTTATCTTGCTCATGCAGGTTCCTGCTTTCTCCTTTTGCACCGAGTTTCCATCTTTCTCTTCCTACTTCTTTACCCTTTGTGCGTTTTTCTCTCTCTTGTTCGTGTCGATGTTTGATGAGAGAAAATAACTGATGTTCCCCTAAACTGACTGCCGGTGGCCCCCACTTGCAACCACAGGCTACAATTAAGCAATGCAGCTGCCAAGGAGTATGGCTGGAACTTTTTTTGAAATTTCCAAAATCAATTGTAAATTCTAGAGGTAAATTTATGGAAGTTAATTTAGGATATTCCTTGTGAATCAGGCCATATGTTGTTTGTAAGTGGGCAATGTGCACAGAGACATCTGATTTGCACCACTGTCATCTGAAGAAAGAGTGTTTGTGGTATTATTATTTTTTTATATTGCAGTTTATTAGGATAACTCCTCATTAATGAAAATCACTGTCTTAATTATAAAAAAAAAGCTGAATAAAAATTAGGCACTGCCAGCCCAAATGCAACCGGGAGGTGCATATTTTGTGCTAGCTAATTTCCATCTGTGGTGGGATTTAGTAATAAGCGGGTGTGCACCAAATTCTGAGCAGATATCAAAGTTTGACTTTAATGTGCAAATTGCAGATATTTTCTCCCACTAGGGTGTGATATCAGCATTTTGTGCTCTTTGCACCATGTTTTACCTAGAATAAATTGAAAGGACACCAATGTTAGGTGCAATTTGTCAATGGCTTGTGAATATATTTCAGCTGCAAACTCCTGCAGCCCTAATTCCAAACAGGATTAGTGGGCAAGTTGTGATCGGGGCCTAATTCTATCAATTGTAAAGAATTTGTACAGAAATACACAGAGTTTTGCAGGGAGCGATCATGTGATGCATTATGAAGCAAAAGTTAGGGGCAGATTTACAAGGACGGTGACTTAGTGCGTGCCACAAGCCATTTGGCTGCGCCGCACCTAGTCACTTTCAAAGCACAGGGATGCAACATATTTACAACAATATGTCGCATCTCTGTGCATCCCCTTGCGCTGGGGCATGAACTGCTGCCATGCGCCAGCACAGGCACCCTTGCACCCTGGTACAAGGATGCCTGCGTCGTGGGGAGATTGTTTATGTGCAGGAAGGGTTACCTTCCTGCACATAAACAATCAGAATGGTTTTTTAAACTTCTATATGTGCTGCATTAGCACACATAGAATTTGCAAAACGTCATTGTTTTTCAGATTGTTTACGTGCATGAAGGGACACCTTCCTGTACATAAACAATCATCAGAGGTGATTTCCTCTTTCCATGTGTGCTTCAGAATGCAGCACGCATAGAAAGAGGAAACAAACGAGGAGAAATGAATACATTTCTTCTCGTTGCGTCTCCCTACACCTCCCCTGGGGAGGTGTAGCATTCAGACACATTTCCAGATTTACGTTTTCTCGTAAATCTGGAATTGTGTCTGGTTCCATGGGTGTTGCATGTGAACACCCTCAGCAACACCCATGGAACGCCTCTTTCACGCAAAGTTCTGCGTGCAAAGGGGCCATATTTACAAGGGCAGGAAAAGTCACGCAGGGGGCCTTTTCCTGTCCTTGTAAATATGGGGCACTAAAATGTGTCGCCAGTGCGTCACAAAAAGTGACACACCGGTGGTGCAAGGGGCTTGTAAATATGCCCCTTAGTGTCTACCCCTTTAAACGTCTTTATGCACAGCGTTACTTTGAGGTGCATCATACAAACACCAGTGCAAACTGTAGTAAATGTGGACCTACAAATTTTACTGATCAGTTTGGAGAGCATTTTGTTCCGGGTGTGCAAAAAATCAGGCCCCAGTGCAGTTAGTGGTTTTGCACAGATTGCAACCTGGCCTTCGTTTTGCATTGATGTACTAATCAGTTACATTGAAAAATGTAGATTTGCAGGTGTCCACAAAACCTGATACCTAATGAAGGTGACTTAGGCAGGAGGCTTTTTGTGACCCCTCTGCAAATGCCTACTAATACAGGACTAGAGGCCTGCAAGGAACAGCAGTCTTTCATCGCTGCATGTGCATTCCCTGGATAAATTTTTTTTTTCAAAATTAACCCCTGTCCCTGAGACAGGTGCTCCTTTAAAAGTGGGGAAGACATTGGAAGGCACGTGGATTGGTGCCCTGGACTACTCTTTATTCTTCCAGAGTCTGACCATAATGATTTCTAAAGGAGAAGCTGTCCCCTGGGTTGAGCTTCCGCTTTGCTAATCAGTTTCCACCTAAAGTCGGGGGGGCGGGGTCGCTAGCAGACCAATGGTTTGCTACTGCAACTGTAGTCTTCAAGCATTGCTACATCACTTTGCGATTCAGAAAGGGTCACAAAAGTTACTCTCCAAGCAGTGTCGGCCGGTGCAGGTAATCGCTGTGGGATGGCAGATAATCACTGTGGGGTGGTGGGGCGGGGGGGAGGGGGAATCGACAGACGACAGATTATGATTTATTTATTTAATTTTCCCTATTCCGTCGTCTGTCGACTCCCCCCCTGCCCCATCGCCCCACTGCACTTACCTGCACCGGCCGACACTGTCTCCGAGACGGACAGACTTTTCCAACTCACAGAGTATCTTTTGTACATTTGAAAACACTGTTTTGTGGTCACAAACCCTGTGATTTTGCAAATCTTTTAGGCTTTGTGACCACAAGAGAGTTTTGCACAATGTGGTCCAATACACAGGATAAAAACCCGGAGTGGTTGGATTATATAAATTTGAATACGTATTCAGTGTAGAGCACCCCGTAGATGCCAGCTGCCACTGCTTATTTGAGACTCTGAATAATGAAGTATTATGATTAAAGGAGCATGGACGTCCTGTCTGCTTGGATAGAGGTCGAGACATGTTCAGTGTCCTTGACCTCACGTCACGTGACAAAAATGGCTTCTGTACAAAGAACTCAATCATTTCTTGAAGCAGAGGATGTTCAGTAGGAAGACTGTCCTGCCCTACCCCTACCTAACTGAATGGAAACGTTGCCGCATATTTCTAATATTTTCATGTTACCTTTTTTACGTTGAGCCTGGGCAGCATATGCGCTGCTCTGCGAGGTATGCTGTATTTGAGTATGGACTTGAAGCTCCGCCCATTCTCCGCCAATTTTTTTTTCATTGGCTTGTGTCATTGGCCTTTGTGATGCTGGCTTCTGATTCGTTAATAGGCTTGTTAGTCCCTTCTTAGTGCCGCCTTGTCTTCATTTGTAACCTCCCATGAGTTCTGGCCCTTTTAGTTCTGTTGTTACATGGTATGTCTTATTTAGTCTGTAAGCACTATTTTCTTTAATGAGTTTCTCCTACTGCAGGCACGACATGCTCTCGTGCAACATTCAGCGCGCCATGCACACTTTCTCTTTCCAAGCAGCCCGTGACAATGGCAGCCACTTCTTTGAAATCAAATAGATCTCGCATTGGCAAAAGCTTGAGCTACTGGCATTGTAAATGACAATGCCTTTTCTTTATGTGTTAATTATCAAAACAGATAAATAAAAGGCATTGTCATTTACAGTGCCAATAGCTTAAACTCTCGCAAATGCGAGACCTATTACATTGCATATGCTTGTTTATTATACAAAAGAGGATGTCAGCTTTTCAGCGGGCGACCAATGATATTAGTCCTAAGACGCCGATGGGTGCGCGAGCCACTGAAAGCTCAAGCCAGGTTGGAGCCAGATGCCTCGGACTCAGCTTGAGGTTTTCTTGGACCCCGTGCCCAACACAAGCCAAGCTTTCATGTGGCTTCTGCCTGCCACCCTGCTCTAACCAGTGAAGGCTAGAGCCAGGTTTGAGCCAAATGCCTTGGTCTCAGCTCTAAGTCTTCTTAGGTCCCAAGCCCAATACAAACCAAGCTTTCATGTGGCTTTTGCCTGCCACCATGCTCTAACGTCGCGCATGAGAACTGAAGACGAAGCATTAACACTTGGTGTAAAACGGTAGACATAAAAGACCCATCTAGGGGCTAAAGTGCACAATGTGCAGCAGGAAAACCAGTGATCAATCTCGGCTGCCATGTTCACTAATTGTGTGACCCTAGGCAATTATTTACTCTACTGAGCCTTCTTTTTCTTTATCACGATATATGAGAGCACTTTCAGAAACATGAGCTCAGGATGTGCGATCAGGATGTGCGCTGTTGAAAAACCACTTGTGGTTTATTAAACTACAATGTTGCTCTATTTTTAATAAGATAATTATAATATTCATAATACATGATATTCTGTAATCCCTGCATAAACAGAAGTCTCTAATTTCTTTATAATCAGCGACTTGTGATGCACCGAATCGCCTATTATAAAGAAAAGACATCAGAGCTCGATTATTGTAAGTTATTGCAGACTTCTGCCGGAGCCAGCATCCAGGTTAATGGTAAGTCAGGTCATAGAGCATAATTGAAGCAGCTGTTTAAAGCAACAAAATGGGAATGTTGGTTTTCCTTCTTCTGCTGTATTATAATAGCTCAGAATGACAAGCAGAGAAAACATGCTTATTTTTTGCACTCCTGAGATAGAGAAAAGCTAGAATATTTCTGCATGTTTCTACACATTCTGAGCTGACTGCAGTAAAAAAAAAAAAACTAGCTTGTATTGACCTGATTCTAATATCAATTCAATTCATAATCTTTATTCGGATAGGCAGTATATCCATAAAAGTACAACCATAAAAAAACTGTTAAAATTATCAGACACAATTTCACATCTTAAAATATGATGAATAAAATGCATTATTTACAACATAACCAATCACAGTTAAGAATTCAAGGGTCTGACATGGACTGACGTGCCCGGATCGCAGCTCTCAGAAAAGTACTTAAGCGGAATACAAGCTCCTCATCGATCATACCAAGCATGCTTGTATAAGCCAGATCCAGGCTAACAGGTTTCCTTTTTAAAATAGGGATAGAGTGTCCCCTTGCTATATTTCATATAATATTTGCAAAAGAATAAAAAGTGCAGGGTTGTCTGTCCGCTAATTCCGTCACATGGGCAGGGTACCAAATCAATTTTGGGATGATAACCAAGGGGAAAACATAATACAAACTTGAGTGTCCCTGCTCTGAGACGGAATAACAGACTTCTTTCCCAGTGACTCATAGGTAAGGTGAGGTAGTTTGGTAGGGGATAACAATATTGGACTAGTGACATATAACTAGAGACAAGGGTTTTCTGTGATTCCTGAGCTATGCGCTCGGTACTGTAAAATAGGTAAAGTGCATTCCTAAGATCTATTTTCCGTAGTGTTTCAGCTTTACAAGGGTTTCTAAAAATACAACCCTGATTAATACTGCATAAACTCTGATAAACTCCGGATAGCCAGGGGATATCCATCCCTTTCTCACACTTCAAACAGTCCATGATGATATCTCTAGTCAGAATAGCTTCCTCATTCTTCCAGACAGACAGCCAAAAGAGAGCCGGGCGAGCACGTATAAAATCAGTGACATAATTTTAATTTAATTCTTTATGGCAAACATAATGAGATGTCGAGATTAGGGCGCCCAACAGTTTCCTGCAGAATCTGTTTTCTTCCCGCTGAATGCAGGAACTGTTTGTGGTGCCCCAAATCTCCGCTCCATAAGTAGCTACTGGGACGCATTGCAATTTAAAAAATTTTAAGATAGCTAAAATAACGCCAGTGTTCTTGGGACGGGGAAAGCTAAAAATGGAATTGATGGTCTTTGAGAACTTGCTCCTGGACTGAGAAAGATGCTCAGTCCAGGAGCCGTTCGCAGCAAAGACCACACCAAGGTAGGGGAATTTACCAGTGCATATTAATTTTTGGCTGCCAACGGAGATAGAGGTAAGGGAGCGTTTTTGTGGGCCACAAGACATTAAAAATGATTTTTTTAAATTAGCTCTTAAATCCAGACTGTCCATATGTTTAACAAACGACTGTACTAAAATGCGCAATGAGTTTGGGGTGCGACCTATAAGCACCGCATCGTCAGCATAAAGTAACACCGGCAAAGGTTTGCCGTTAATCATAGGCACATCTTTGGTTGCACCTATCAATGATTTGTTCAGGCCGTTAATATAAATAATAAAAAGAAGGGGGCCAGAACGCATCCCTGCCTGACCCCCTTCCTACCTTGATAGGCCCTGAGACCTCACCACCTCTACCAATTCTCACTTGTGCCTGAAGGTCCTTATGAAGATAAGCCAGGAAATGAACCAGGGGAGCGTCTAAACCATGGCCCAACAGGATGGCCCACAGCTTTGACCTGTTGACAAAATCAAAAGCTGAGGACAAATCCATGAAGGCCAGGTAGACAGGAGTTTTACGAGCAATGGTATATTTCCCAATCACAAGGCTGAGGTTCAGACATTGCTCGATGGTACCAACCTTCCTACGAAAGCCTAACTGGCAGCGCTCTAAAATGCCATATTCCTCTGACCATTCCAGGATCTTGTTATATAGGACTCTGCCCAGTATTTTAACAGTGTTATCAATCAACGATATTGGTCTGTAATTAATGGGCTGTGACCTATCCCCCTTTTAAATATTGGAACTATAATACTTTTTGCCCAAGTATCAGGGAGCGGGCCCAACATACAATGGTTAAAAACATTCAGGAGAAGGGGAGCCCAGAAGTCCGGGATCCATTTGATAATATCAATCGGTAACCCATCCGGGCCAGGGGCTTTATTCCCGATAGACTGATGGATAGCCTCTTCTATTTCAGGGAGTGTGATTTGAAGAGTGTTGGGGAGACTATACTCCAGCTGTTCAATCTCTCCTGCGGGGTGGCATAAATATTTGAAAAATGATTTTCCCAGGACTGGCTCGAGATTGTGCAGCTAATTGGTGTTAATAGCTGTCCCATGGATCTAAGATCCCTTACAGCAGTCCAAAATAAGTTACCCCTTTTTTCCGTAGCAGCCTGCGATAGGGCTTCCCAACGATCCCTTACGAGTGCCTCTTTCCGGTTAGTAATAGCTAGTTTATACATCTGTCTAGCCTGTATTACATCATGGGAACACCTGGGGTCAGCTGACAAAGCCATACGCAAGTTCCTGTTGGCAGCAGAGCATGCAGAATCAAACCATCTAGGGCCCGGTTTCTTCAAGGAAACGGGCTTTAACAGAAGAGTTTTAACTGCCTGACAGAGTTTAGAAAAACCACCAACTACCTCCTGATGGGGAGCTTCAGATGACAAGCAGGAGGTAATATGGGGTAAGTTGTCCTTCACAAGTAATTTAAACAGATCCCCATTATCAATACCCCTCCATGACAGTGTTAGGTTGTCGGTAGATGGAGTTAAATCTTTAGCCCCGCATTCAATTGGGAACATGTGTCGGGGTGCCAATCTGAAAGCGGTTCTAATGGGGTTGTGATCCCCCTGAATAGTGGCAACAACCTCTGCAGTAATTAAATAATCCGTCAATAGAGGAGAGATGAAAACAAAGTCTATTACGGACGAATGTCCCCTGCCTCTGAAGGTCGGGTGATGGTTATTGGTGGCATGAGATGTACCCAACTGCTCCATGACATTAACTAAATTGAGCGCCGATGGGTGCGCGAGCCACTGAAAGCTCAAGCCAGGTTGGAGCCAGATGCCTCGGACTCAGCTTGAGGTTTTCTTGGACCCCGTGCCCAACACAAGCCAAGCTTTCATGTGGCTTCTGCCTGCCACCCTGCTCTAACCAGTGAAGGCTAGAGCCAGGTTTGAGCCAAATGCCTTGGTCTCAGCTCTAAGTCTTCTTGGGTCCCAAGCCCAATACAAACCAAGCTTTCATGTGGCTTTTGCCTGCCACCATGCTCTAACGTCGCGCATGAGAACTGAAGACGAAGCATTAACACTTGGTGTAAAACGGTAGACATAAAAGACCCATCTAGGGCTAAAGTGCACAATGTGCAGCAGGAAAACCAGTGATCAATCTCGGCTGCCATGTTCACTAATTGTGTGACCCTAGGCAATTATTTACTCTACTGAGCCTTCTTTTTCTTTATCACGATATATGAGAGCACTTTCAGAAACATGAGCTCAGGATGTGCGATCAGGATGTGCGCTGTTGAAAAACCACTTGTGGTTTATTAAACTACAATGTTGCTCTATTTTTAATAAGATAATTATAATATTCATAATACATGATATTCTGTAATCCCTGCATAAACAGAAGTCTCTAATTTCTTTATAATCAGCGACTTGTGATGCACCGAATCGCCTATTATAAAGAAAAGACATCAGAGCTCGATTATTGTAAGTTATTGCAGACTTCTGCCGGAGCCAGCATCCAGGTTAATGGTAAGTCAGGTCATAGAGCATAATTGATGCAGCTGTTTAAAGCAACAAAATGGGAATGTTGGTTTTCCTTCTTCTGCTGTATTATAATAGCTCAGAATGACAAGCAGAGAAAACATGCTTATTTTTTGCACTCCTGAGATAGAGAAAAGCTAGAATATTTCTGCATGTTTCTACACATTCTGAGCTGACTGCAGTAAAAAAAAAAAAACTAGCTTGTATTGACCTGATTCTAATATCTGTTTTCAACAAACATCTAGCAGGAGTTTTATGTGTTTAATTTTGACCTTGAGATTCTATTGTTATTCTTCATGTTAGCAAACATGCTTCCTCTTTCATACGAAAGAGCTATGCACCAAGGTTGTAAGTGGTTTATGAGAAAGGTTTGACCATGTATCATATGGGATATTTGGAGTTCCATAACCTTATAAAAGAACTCGACCTTCGGCCTCATTCCTCTATGTGGTTATGGAGCGCATCGGTGACTTGAAATATCCTTATAATGTCCCGCAGGGGGTACTTTATCCCATATATAGTAAGACTTTCGGCCACGTTTAGGGTATACATGGCAATTGTAATGCCTCTTAGTTTACTAATGCCATTGTAGCCAGGGCTGGGAAGCAGTAGACACACTTGTTTCTAAATGCATGTTTAAAAACTATCCCTTTTAATAAATCTGTCTCAATGCAGGAATATAATTGGGTGTACTAAATAAATACAGTTCTTTAAATTTGAAGAGGCATCATATTTTTAGGTGATGTTTGTTGCATGATTTACTTGCCTAATATTTCCAGGGCTCGGCTTGTGCAGGGGATCATAGAGCCAAGGTAGTCCCAGGCTCGGCTCTCCCAGTTAATTTGAAGCTGGCCCAAGTCTGCCGATGATATTAGTCTTAATGCCACTGGTAGAATGCCTGTCCCAGAAGGATCCCGCCAGCCAGCCTAAGTCTTTTTTATTTAATCTATCATTTTCACTGTCCTTGTCCTACCATTTCTCCTCTTACCTTTGGCCCTCCCTTTCTGTTACCCTTTTTGGAACTTGCTTGATGATGCTGCATGTGCAGTCTTTCACCGATGACCTCAAATGGCCAGAGATTTTCAAATTCAAAAGGGCATAATATGTTTTTCAAGAGTATTGGTGATAAAAACGCCATTGCGGTGTCAAATACCGCAAATGAAAGCAAATAGAGCACAGAACAGATGAAGAGCAAAGCGGAAGATGTAATGCTTGAAAACACAAACAACTACGTTTTCTTTTGATAAGCAGTTATTTACACCAAAGGGAAGTGGAGGTTCTTCTAGTAATGGAGCTGTTAAGTATGCAGCCTAGAAACTGAAGAAATCTGGGCCTACATGTTCAGTTCAATCCATTGTCGGACTTCCAATGGTTCTTTTTAGCAGCATGAATGCATAGAGGGAAGAATAAGATCACGAGTCACTTGAAATACCGTGTAACACAATTGGCTACACAAGAATCCAAATCGACAACCAACTGGAGGTTAGTCAGGAAATTACAAATTTAAAAATAGTTGGACATACACAAATCTTAACATGAGCGTATAAAAATATAGGGAAACAGAAGGAAACCAAACCTTCCAATAAGGTTCACTTGGTGGAGCATGAAAAGAACAATAAGTTCTATGACGATTATACAAGAGATAAGGAAGCAAAAGTTCAAGTCCCCCTGCATCGGTACTTCTTCGGTATACAGCATTCAGCTCCAAGTATCCCTACTCTAACTCTAAGAGTGGCATCCCTAAGTTGGCATATGAGCAAAGAATTTGCAAGAGAAAAGGTGTCAGCGAGTAGAGCCTTTCTAAGAAGTCACTCCACCATGAGATGGGTCGAAGGCATGAAGCCACAAACAAGGGAAGGGAAGCACATTAACACGTAGCTCTCCTTCTCCCATGTGAAAACACCTCCCTCCACCTTATCTCCTGCGGCCAAGCTAACTGTAACTCCTTCATTCTGCAACCTTGTCTAATGGACCAAACCCCTACTCTTCACTGGTAAATGTTGTCCACCTGCAATGCAAACGTGAGACAGAAATCATTATCTTAACTACATTAATACATATCTTGCATCTATGTCATTAGCCCAGAAAACATTTATCATAATTAATACATCACTGAATCACATTTACTTAACTAATGAGACCTAAGAAAATGTGTTACATTGATTACAATAGTCAGTTCACATTCTAAGCATTAATTTCTGAGCCTTACATTGGATCGCATTAACTTTCACAGGAACATGTTAGTTGATTCACATTTCTTCTAACATTTGATTCTCCCATAACATTGAATAATATGTGAGTGCTTTCTACAAGCGGTTACATTGTACTCCTAACGAGTACCACATGTAGGATACGAATCTTCCACTCTATCAGTCCACCCTCTGATGATTTTAAGTGATCACAAACCACCCTATCTCATCAGATAAATCTATCAATGATCACTTAGGAAGCTATCCAACCAGAATGACCAATCTAAATAGATGTGGTTGCCATTCTCCTTTGTCTAAACGTCTCCATACGCCTCAAATTATTGTAATATCTGTCCTGCAGCCTCTCTATTCTTTTGTCCTTTATTCTCTGTTCCCTTTCTCTCTGTCTCACTTTATACCACTTATACTCTCTCACCATACCATTCAAGATAATGACACAGAAAATGACAATAAATATAGACCACATCATATATCCAAACAATCCACTTCTTAGACTTGCAAACTACCTTCCAACTGCACCAAATCCTTGTCCTTCCTTATCCCAAACACATTCAGTAGCTAGGTCCTACAATTCTTGATGTAAGTATGTTATGTTACTAATGTACCTTTGCAAATCTTTACTCTTCTCAAGGATGTAGGTATAACACTGTTGGACCTTCAGCATTCGACAGACTCTGCTTTCTTTTGTGAGCAAAACATCTAAAGCAAGTCAGTTCTGCATCACCATATCCCTGATTAAAACCATCTCGCCATCTATATGCAACAGAGATGTAGCAGTGTCAGTAAGTAGCTTACCAACTATGGCAGACAGTTTACTAATCTCGATATCATTCAACACCACTCCCAAACTGGGTATTATGGCTCCAAAGATGTCTCCCACGATCTCTCCAGCACTCAATCCACATTTCTGTCTAAAATTTGTTTCTCCACTTAAGGCCTCCAAATCCTCCACATGGTTTGTCTTTGGAAACACCACAGCTAGGTAACAAGTACTGTACCACTTACCAGGCAATCTCAAATACGCCTTCTTCCCGCATACAAAATAGACTCCTGGAATAACATGGGCAGTGTAGTCCAAAAACATTTTCCATGGGCCATGAACCAGAAATGTATGGTCACACTTGCTCTTTCCCATAAACATGAAACTATACCCACTCTCAGCCTGTTGAATGCATAGTCTTCCCCTGTGTTGCCAGTCCAAACTAGCAGTTCTGAGCTCCCAGCCGCACGATGATCTAATTCCTCCTTCGTCCAATCAGGAGACTTGTAAGGTTTATACCCTTCCCTCACTATAACTCTATATCTATCTTCTACTTGATCTGTGAATTTCTTCTCTACATCAGTTAATATACAAGTTAAAGTGTGTCTATGAGCATAAGCAGTATCTAATGTAGTGGTGGGCACAAAATAATTCCCTATCATCTCAATTGTCTTCCTGGTATCATAATTGTTCAGATGCTTGTAAACTGATACTTCAGGCAATACTACATTATAGTTGGAAAAATAATATTCATAGTGGCCCTTCTTATAAAGCATGCTAAGGAGCAAACTACAAATAATGCCATAAGCCACAGGTAAGTGGTGATAGGTGATGCCTTCCTCTACTGAAGCAGGTAACTGAATGCAACCATAGCACTCTCTGGCTTCCATAGTGTCTACATAGTCATACAATGGCCTGGCATAAGCGTTAAGCATGTAATCTCCCTTAGACAAATCTACAAGGATATGTTGTTCTCCTTTAGCAGCAATATCTTTGACTGATCCTAGAGTACCTCTTTTTGGAGCCCCTGGCGTAGGGGTAACCACCTCAGGGACACCAACCCTTTGTCCCTCCTCCAAAGACCTAGAAACTGACTCTACTATTAGTACCACTATCACTACCACTACAATAGTTATAAGAGTGCCTATGATACAATTGCGCCTACGGTTCAGATTTCCAGACTCCATTTTAAACAGATTCAGACCCAAATTCAAGTGAGAAAACACAGCAGCCACAGAGTCTTTATCTCCGTCAGGTTCCACTCGAGTAAAACAGGAAGCACAAAAGTCTCCTAAGCGGGTCTCGAGCACTTCTCTCTCTCGTTTTTTCTTTAGTTTTTCTTTTATTTTTCTATGTACACACGTTGGGAAGACTTCCTTAACCCTAATTCGTCTTCTTCTAGTTGTAACCCCTAATTTTATTCTTTGTCCTCTCAGGTCTAGGTATTCTTCTTCTTAAGCACTTTTACCAAAATTCTTAAAGTTCATTCAACAGCTCTAATAAGTACCGAACCTAGTTGTTGTTCAGTCAGTTGCAACAGATCAGCTATCAGCTCTGCTTCTTCTGCCGATACTGGTTTTATGCCCAAAGAAGGAAAAACGTCGTCATTCAAGATTAGAGATCTAAGGCCACTCAACCTTGGTGGGTATGGAACGGCCAATGAAAGAAGAGCATGCCCTTCAGTCCCAGGAATCTTCAACAGGACTTCGATTATAAGCACTAATGTCCTGTAACTCACCCTTTTTGGCATTGGCAGCCAGATAATTCCACTCGGGGGAAGAGTACCTCTGACAAGGCACTCTAACTCTCTTGGACCTCCTTGAACTTAGTCTCTCACCTTCAGTTTCACTTTGTTCAGAGTCGGACATTTTAGCAATTGGTGCAAGCCCTCTCTCAGATGCACACCTCAGATTCCTTTTCTGTTTTCTTTCTGGCCAGGGCTCATTCAGGTCTGTCCTTGATTTCAACTGCACTTGCCCCATCCATTCAATTTCTCCTTTGTCAGGGTCCAATTCTTGCTCAGACACCACTGTCCTGTCTCCTTCAGCGGCGACGTCAGTGTCCTGTTCAACTAGACCCTCCTCAGATTGCTCTGAGTCCTGTTCAGCCTCTGCCAATCCCTCTACAGCTTGGCTTACCCCCTGTGGTAAACCTCCGGTCATGTTCATCAATTCTTCTGACAGAGGAGCTGTTTCTTCAGAGGTGTTCAGTACTCTTCGCATGTGGGAGGCAGGAACCCAATTCGGGACTCCGCCATACTTTACAGCAGTAGGAGTTACCAGTATCACTTGATATGGTCCACACCAGGGGGGTTCGAGGCAATTCTTCCTCAAATGTCTCTTTATGAGCACCCAGTCGCCGGGGGCCAGGTCGTGACAGAGGTCTTGCATTGTCGGTGCAGTTGCTGCTTCAACCTGATGAGACACAGAACTACATCAGTTAATCCTTTACAGTAGTCGGAAACTAAGGGTGGGAGATGGACTCCGCTCCGCAGGCGGAGTCCATGGAGTTTTGCCCACTCCGCGCTCCGCTTGGTTTGCGGAGTTTGGCAAAATTCCACCCACCATCGCATAGCAGAGTTTGCTGCCGACGCCCACCCTTTCTGCTGACAATAAGCTAATTGCATGCTCCTGTGGTGATGGCCTGTTCATGTCCCAAAAGTGAGGGACACATTGGTTTTTATCTTTAAATGCTGTTTAATCTGTGGAGGCAATGCTTGCTGTTGGTGACAGAGCTGTTGTGCTGCCTAGGATGAACGGGCAGGCCGCCTCATCAGTCGTCACGCCTGATGCATCCTACCACTGAGGGCTGGGGAGTGCCAGTGACATTGTGCCTGACCTTGTCATGGACGACTTTGAGAACGTGCGCAGTCGCAGTTTGGCTGGCGGTGGTCGACCGGATGAGGAGGCTGGGCCTGCGGTTCTCCTTGGTCAGGGCTCCGCTGACCCATGCCTTACAGCGAGCACCACAGCCCCAGCTCCGCAAGCCCCTGGGGGTCCTCCTGGGCCACGGACTTGGACCTTGGTGGCATGGACCTCTGCGTGCGCTCTGTGGAGTGCGTGGTTCGGGGTCCCATCGTCTGCTGAGCCTGGTAACTGGAGCGGTAGCCGATTGGGGTGAGTGTGCGGTGCTCCCCCATTTAGAATTTTGTCTCTATAATGACCTGTGGTTTTGTGGCTGTACATGTCACTCGCCCCTGTCCCGTCGCCATCTGGTAGTTGTTGTATGGTGCATTCCATGCGGGCCTGGGTTGACTTTAGAGTCACGCCGCCCGTCAACGAAACTCTGCAGAATCCCATGGAGTTTTTCAGTAACTACGCGGAATTCTGCGAGTGAAACTCTGCGAGCTCCGACCAGACCTTGAAAACCAGATCATCCGACATGCTAACAAGCCCGTTGGCAGGAATGTCAGGCAACCTCATTGCCCTCCCTATAAGAATCTCATGAGAGGACAAGCCAGTCCTCCTATCAGGGGTACTGTGCAGACTCATCAGCACAAGGAGCAATGCATCGGGCAATTTCAAAGAAGAACACACCTTTGCCAATCTGGATTTCAGAGTGCCATTGACCTGCTCAACTATTCCTGATGCTTCGGATCTGTAACTGCAATGCAGCCTCTGTTCCACCCACAAAGCAGCACACAGCAATTTCAGGACCTCGTTATTGAAGTGGGTCCCTCGGTCTTATTCCAATGTAGTTGGAAATTCGAACCTCGGATTAAGTTCCCTGAACAACAGCTTAGCTACTGTGAGACTGTCGCACCTCCGTGTTGGATAGACTTCGACCCAACGGGAAAATAGACACACCATGACCAAAATGTATCTCAATCCATTGCACATAGGCATCTCAACAAACTCCAAAGGCATCCTGTCGAAAGGCCCTCCTGACCTCCCCATGTGGCTCAATGTAACAACAGTCCTCTTCCCTGCATTCATTTGCTGACAAGTCACACACTGATGACACAAGGCCTCTGCAACCACTCGAGACCTGGGATTAAACCAGGTCTGCCTAAACACCCTCACCATTGTATCTCTGCCTACATACGCTGCACCATGAATCTGCTTTGCCATTGCTTACAATAAACAGTCGGGGAAAAACGCTCTCTCATCAGTTGACATACAAATATCATTCTCTTTCTTCACACAACATGCTCTGACTCAACCTGACTGCTCCTCCTCAGAAACCTCCTCCTGTAGACGCTTCACTTCATCCCAATTATCGGCACCAGCCAACAACACATTGAAATCAGTCACTTCTGTTTCCTTGTTTCTGTATTCTCCATTGAAAGTAAAAGCATTCAATGCACAGTAACGTGTAACCTCATCTGCATAGTTGTTCCCAGCAGTAACATAGTCCATTCCCCTGCAATGCGCAGAGCACTTTACGACTGAAACTTCCTTCGGCAACTGTAATGCTTCCAACAATTTTCTCACAACCTCCCCATTTCTGATAGAAGACCCAGATAAGGTCATGAAACCCCTTTGAGACCACAACTGTCCGAAGTCGTGAACCACTCCGAACCCATACTGGCTGTCAGTGTAGATCGTCACTTGAAGGTTCTCACACAACATGTATAGGTTAGAGCAACAAGCTCAGCCACTTGTGCGGAGTATACTCCTTGTAACCAAGCAGCTTCCACCACTCCAGAAATGGTACAGACAGCAAAAGCTGCTCTCAGATTTCCTCCATTGTCCTGTAAGCATAAATCCTCAGCAAAAAGATCTTAGTCAGAATTGGGCAGTGGCTCATTGACAATGTCAGGACGTGGTTTAGTACGTAGTTCAGTGACATCGCGATAGTCGTGGTCTTCACTTTCTCCCCCTCTGGATTTGCAATTGGTAACTAGGAAGCAGGGTTCAACACAGAACAGCCTTTCAATGTGACATTGTCGGCCGCCAAAATTATCTGCTCATATTTGGTCAACCGATTTTTTGTCAAATGTTGCATCTTTGTTCTGGTTAACAAAATTTCCACTGAGTGGGGAACATATACAGTTAGTGGGTGATCCATCACAAGGATAGGATAGGATAGGATAATATTTATAAAGCGCACTCATACCCGAGGGTGTCAAGGCGCTGAAAGGACGGGGGAGGAGGGAGAAGTGCCAACCTCCAGCTAAGAAGCGAATTGCCAGGTTTTCAAAAGTTTCCTGAAGACAGGAAGAGAGTCCGCCTTTGAAATGGAAGGGGGCAAGGAGTTCCAGAGTTTGGTGGCTGCCACAGAAAAGGAGCGACCGCCCCATCTGGACCTGTGAAATCTAGGAGAAACCAGATTTTTCTGTGAGGAGGATCTCAAGGTCCTCCCAGGAGTGTACCACTGAAACATGGTTTTTATATGTGATAAGCCTTTGCTATGCATAGCCTTACATACCATATTCAGGACCTTGAAGGAAAGGCGCTTCCTGATGGGGAGCCAATGCAAGGCTCGAATCCCTTCCCTGGCTGACTGATACTTTGGGATGTTAAGAATCAGCCTTGCCGCTGCGTTCTATTCCACCTGAAGCTTGTTCAGGGATACTGCGTTGATGTTAAGGTACAGAGCGTTGCAGTAGTTCAGCCAGGAGGTGACTAGTGCGATGATAGTGGACCGATGCAGTTCAGATGGAATATACTGCAGCACCTTTCTCAGAGATTTCAAGATGTAGAAACAGGTGCTGACTGTACAGCTGACCTGGACATCAAAGGTCAGATCCTCGTCAAAAGTGACCTCCAGATTTTTTGCTGTTCTGACCGGGGCAGGAAGGGGACCGCAGTCTGCAGGCCACCAGGCATTTGACCAGATAGAATTTTGTGGTCCGAAAACTAGCACCTCGGTTTTGTCCGCAATGATCTTTAATGAATTGCCCTTCATTCAGCATATAATGCTGGACATACATTGATTAAACTTTTGTGCGACCGATTGCAAATCATTTGTAATGGAAACAATGATTTGTGTGTCATCCACGTAGGAGAGCACCTGGAATACAAATGATCTCACCAACTCGGCCAGAGGGGTCACATAGAGGTTAAAAAGAGTTGGGCTAAGCGAAGATCCCTGGTGGACCCCACAGGGAAGGCCAAACACCTTTGCTCTGAAGCACCCACAACTGAAGATGTGCGTTCCGCCAGTCATAAATGAGTGGAGAAGCTGCAAGGCCCTTCCTGTAACTCCCACTTCCCGCAGTCGCTGGACCATGCGCACTGGGGAGATGGTATCGAATGCCGCCGAAACATTGAGCAAAATCACTACCGCAGATCCGCCTTGCTCAACCTGCGTGCGGATACAGTCGGTTTTGGTGCTGTGACCGGCACGAAACCCGTTCTGAGAGCTGTCAAGGATTTCCTGGGATACAATGCTTTTCATCAGTTCAATATTGATGAACTTCTCCAAGATTTTCGCAGGAGCAGGAAGATGGGAGATAGGTCAAAAGTTCTTCAAATCTGAGGGGTCGGCGTTGGGTTTTTTAAGAAGAGGTGAGACAATTGCTTCCTTCCAGGTGGCTGGGTAGATGCCGGACATGAGTGTGTCGTTGAAGACCTTGCACAGGAAGTTGGCTATTAAGTCCTGAGCAAGTCTGAGTGTGGAGGGCATACAAGGGTCTGAAGGAGCTCTGGACTTTAGGCCAAGTAAGAGTTCCTTGGTTTGCAGAGCTATGATTTGTGGAAAAGAGGACAGGGCATTCTTCCCGAAGACCTGGGTAGGTTTCCCCTTAGACGGATCGTCACTTTCCACTTTGGCTACCCCTATGGTTGGTTCCTCATCTACAATAGGTGTGAACTCATGAAAGATCTTAAGGACTTTGTCCTGGAAGTAGATTGCTACTCTGTCACAGAAGTCTTGGGAGGGGTCCAAGAGCTGTGTCCCTGGTGGCTCAGCAATCTCCCTTATGACTTCTTTTCAGTGAGGAAACTGGATTTGGCCTGAAAGATGGCGAGCTTATATTCCCGCAAGAATGATTTCTGCTTAGTTTTTTCCCACGGGTGAGGGTCCTCACGCCATTTCCATTCTTGTCTACAGCATTGACGTCTGAGAGCCATGAGCTCTTCCGAGAACCATGGAGCTGAGGGTTTTGCTCTTTTAATGACACAGTTTTTGAATGGAGCAACTATGTCTAAGGCCTCGATAATCCAGTTGCGAAAACCCTCTGCCGTGGGAGGGTGAACGATGTAATTCCCATCAGAAACTAAAGCCAAGGCAGCCTCCCAGTTGGTGGCAGTAACCTTGTTCAGTCCTCTGCAACGTATATGTTTTAGGGGGGAACCCTTATTCGCTTTAGTGAGATGAGGGAAAATGATATTGAACTCAACCAGCCAGTGGTCAACACAGCTTAGGGGCTGAACTGCCTCAATCGTTAGATTGTTGTGGTTAGCAAAAATGCCATCCAAGGTGTGGCCAGCACTATGGGTGGGAGAATGGACTAGTTGCTCAAACCCCATAGATGACATAAGATCTAAAAGGTGAGCAAAGTCATTGTCCTGTTTGTTTTCAAGATGAAAATTGAAATCCCCTAGAATGGTGCAATGAGCCGTGGTGAGAAATGGTTCTAGGGTTTGGCACCATGTCTCCAGAAACTTGGCCCTTGGCCCTGGAGGACGGTATACCAGGAGGCCTGAAAGGTTACAGTACTTGGATAGCTTAATTCCGAACGTGGCTGCTTCCAGCAGAGAGTCAGGGACACCTTCTACATTGCTAAGGGTACATCTAAGGGAGTCTCTAGCCACCAAGGCAAGCCCACCTCCTCTTCTGTCAGGGCGGTCGCATCTAAGGATAGTGTAGCCTGGGGGGATAGCATCTGCCAGGTTGGGACACGAGTGATCCTTGGCCCATGTCTCAGTGACAAAAAGACAGTCCAGGTTGAGTGTCTGGATGGTTTGGGCAATTTCAGTTTTGTGTTTGGGCATTGAGCGAGCATTTATCAACGCCCCCCGGATTGAGCTGGATCCAAGTCCAGCCTTGCTTTTGGAATAATTTGCCTTTCCTACTCCCGGTTCCAGGGGCCAACCCAGGGAACCCGGGATGGAGGCCAGGCCATTTATAGGGCAGAAGTTACAGTGCCGACAGCGCTCTGCCTCCCCTGTGTTGAAGTTGACCCTGTCTGTACACCCCCCATGCTGAGTTCTAGGAGGCAGCTTAAGCAGTTGTGTCCTAGAATAGGTTCTTTCCAGGATACTCTTGTCCCCTGAAAGTAAATGGGCAGCATGCCTGGCCCCTGGCGCTGTCCAGGCGCGGACGGGTGCAGATGGGCACACCCCTGTGGCGCGCCAGGAGCGCGCCCGCTGCACGCTCAGGGAAGCATACTCTTTTTATGCCCCCCGGAGCCGGAAGTGCAGAAGGGCTGGACCGACAACTTTCAAGGTGGTGGCCAGCTCGAGGTGAAAGACTGAGGAAAGGAACTCTTTCCGCACAATTGGGTTGCCCCCCAGCGGACCGAAGAGTCCAAAGAGAAATGAGGTGAGAGAGGGATTAAGAGGTGCTCACTCGACCGCAAGTAAAATAAAGTAATAAAAACAAGTGCTGCGCTCACAATAAAACATTAAAAAACATTAGAAGTAGTTAGATGCAGGGCGTGTCTCACTGCTCCGTGTGTCCGCCTTTACACCGTTTAATGCTGACACCTGTTGCAGCAACGGATATGAGACATCCAAGCAATGCTGACGCTACAGGATCTAAGGTAGCAGAGAAATAGGCAACTGGTCTACGGGCACTCTCATGCAACTTTGTCAGGACAGAGAGAGCGTGCCCCTCCCATTCATGGCAGAATAGCGAAAACGCTTTGTTGTAATCAGGCATTCCTGAGGCTGGAGCACAACACAGGCTCTCTCTCAGCTCCAGGAAAGCAAACAAGCAATCGTTATCCCATGGCACGACACATCCTTTTGTATCAATGTCTGCAGTGGGTTGGCCTACAGAGAAAAATGTAGGATCTATTGTCAACAGTAGCCCACCATTCCCAGGAACATCCTGACCTCCTTTTGAGTGAGTGGCAGATTCATTTGCATGATTGCCAACACTCGTTTGGGTGACACCTTCCTCTTGCTCCTCTCGATTCGATGTCCCAAGTACTGTACCTCATGCAGACAGTACTGAAGCTTACTCAGGGGCACTTTATGCCCATTTTTGGCCAAGTGTATCAGCAATGCAATGGTATCATCTCTGCAAGCCTCTCTGGTATTCGATGCGATCAAGAGATCATCAATATATTGGACCAAGACTGAGTTGTGAGGTAAGACTAGGGACTTAAGGTTCTTCTTCAAGATCTGATTAAAGATGGATGGACTTTCAGTATACCCTTGTGGGATACAACACCATGTTAAAACACGGTTTCCCAGCCGGAAAGCGAAAAAAAATTGGCTCTCCTCATGAAGTGGGATTGAGAAGAAGGCCTGGTAAAGGTCTATAACTGTAAACCAAGCAGCTTCACATGGAATTTGGAACAGTATCACTGATGGATTCGGTACCACAGGACAACAAGGAACCACAATGTTATTAATGCGCCGGAGATCCTGAACAATACGGTACTTGCCGCCAGGCTTCTGCAAGCCCATAATAGAAGTGTTACATGGACTCCCCATGATCTCTTTCAGGATGCCCTGTTCAATCATGGAGTTGATCACAGGGGTGATACCCACCTCAGTTTCAGGGGTCAAATTATACTGCGGGGTTCTTGGAAATTTGGCATTTGGCTTAACCTGTATGCGAACTGGTTCAGCTCCCTTGATGTGAAGTCCCACATCGCAATGGAGACAGTGTCTCTGAGATCTATAGGCATATCTTCCTCTGTTAGCCTGGGAAACATGGGTACATAGTGTTAGAAGGTGGTTCTGACCATCAGAGCCGCCCGGATTTTTCACTTTTTGAACACCTAATTGTTGAGCTTTTACTGTGGGAGAGCCTCATAAGTTGGGACTCACCCACAGTGAACTCATGATGAAAGGGACTGCATGGGTATTTTACCGGTGTCCCCCTGGTTAGAGTAGGCCGCTGCGCTGCAGCCGGAGTAAGGGGCACTGGGCTGGTTACATGCAGACACGTGTGTACATGCATGTGCACAAGTGTAAGGGCTGCGCAGGGGAGATTCCTGGCGTGCGCAGCCCAGGAGCAGCTACAAATTGAATGGTGTGGCAGGAATTATGCAGAGCTGGGTGGTGAAATGGAATATGCTTTATACAATGGGAAGAAACATGTAAGGGAAAGTCAGTGTGCTTTACTGTTTTCACTGAAAGACCATTTCATTATTCTCCTACGAGGATGGGGATCACATGGGATAGTTTCACTTCCCTAGGGCCTACAAATTCCAGACACGCACTAAAGTCCACTGTAACTTAGGTGAGAAGAAGTATTCTGCAGGGTCCAAAGTCATATCTGTACTGCTTTTGGGTCATCCAGAAATGTCAAATTCCTGTGAGTCAGCTCATAACCAGAGCCTGGCTGTGGCTGACCCTGCCAGGCTGGAATAATGACCTTCCTCCCCAAGCTGTAGCATCCGAGGCCTAGCCCTGCACGACAAGCATTCCAAGGGCGAAGGCCTCCTCTCCAAGAAGAGAAGACGGGTGGAGCTACAGGTTAATCCATCAGCAGCTGTCACCTGGTGCCAGGCACCAAGCTGCTCTGGAGAGAAGGCAGAAAGGGAGGAAGGGGCTTTCAGAGACCATGTGGCATGAGACCCCTGGACGACGCCATCTTGAACCAACCCCGAGGCCTGGGCAGGAAGGAGGGAGCAGGGGCAGAGAAGTGATGTGTCGCTGTTTGATAGGGCAAACAGAGACTTCCTGCCAGCCCCCTCCCAATTCTTTAAAAAGAGTTTGCAGAGGAAGAGGAGCGCTCTCTGGGGTGTGGTCAGCTGAGGAAGACTGGTGCTGGAGCCTGGCGCCATGGGCAGCTGGAAGGAAGAACCTCCAGACTGTCCCAGGACCCTAACTTGCGCCAAAAGGGGAGTCCAGGAACAGGGAGCAGAAGCCTGGGCCTCTGCGCACGGAGAAGAGAGGTCCAGGAGGAGATCCAGGCAAAAGGCTGGCGCAGGGAGCCAGTGAAGACCGCTCCCTGCTGAATTCACCCTCCTTGAGTCCAGGAGGGTGAAGGAAAGTGCTCCCAGTGGCTGGGGAGCGCCACCAGGAGCAAGAAGAGGCCAAAATGGGGAAGATCGGTCCCCTGGAGGCTGAGATATGCCCCCAGAAGGTAGGTGACCTTTGACCTCTGAGGAGATCGACGACGAAGCGCGTGGGGCTCCGCCGCCTTTCTCAAATATGCCCCCGGGGTGGGTCAGGTCCCGGGGGCTGCCCCCACCAGAAGAAAAGTCAGGGAGCGCCGTCGCGCTCCCCATGAAAACGGGCCACGTGGGGTGCCAGGAGCCCACCCTGGCCCCCGACGAGAACGGAGACCGGGGAGCGCCGTCGCACCCCCCCCGGGGAATGGACAGAGGTGCCTGGGATCCCAACTCCGGGCCCCAAATCGCCGAAGTCCAGTCGGGGAGCGCCATCGCGTTCCCGTGAAAATTGCCCCAACCGGGGTGCCAGGAGCCCACCCTGGCCCCCGAAGACTCCAGATGGAGGGAAGATATCCTGGGCCCCGGGACCCCATCTCTGGGCCACGAATGGAAGGAGGAGGGGAAGTGCCGCCGCACTCCCCCACAGCAGCGGGAAGGCAGGGGAGTGCTGTCGCACTCCCCTGAAGACCCACCGCAGGAGAGGCCGCCTCCGTGTCTGCTCGCCAGAGCGGGCAGACCAAAACAGGCACTCCGGCTCCCGTGGCCGCACACAAGGGTGCGGGCCAAGCGGGGAGCCGGCTGGAGCCACCGGGGGTGGGCTCCCCAGGTGGCTCTCCAACGCTTGGGCAAGGAGGAGGTGCGAGGGGCCTGGGTGGGACCGGGCCCCCGAAGAACCGCCGGAGCAGCCAGGGGTGGGCTCCCCGAGCTGCATAACTCACCTGGGGGGACTGGGCCCCTCACCGATGCATGAGGACGCGGCGTGAGGCCGCCAGCGGAGCGGCGCGGCTCTCCCCGGAGCAGCGGGGGAGCCGCTGCTATAATATGCACGGAAAAGCGAATCGCCCAATAATGCCTTGCAGGCCTGGACCGGCCTGCAAGGACAAGCTGATCGTCCTCGGCGTGTGGTGGTCCCAGGAGGACGGGGTCACCACCAGGTGTGTGCCAAGGTGCAGGGGGAGCTGCAGGAGCAACGCAGATTCCCCCAGCACGAAGAGGAGAAGTCCCCCCCAAGGTCTCTAGGGGAAGTAAAAGAAACAACCCCTCAAGGGCTCAGCCAGCAGTCATCAGCATCCTGGGCTGGAACTTTTGTTCTGCAGCTGGGGGTGCGTTAGGGACTGCCTCAAGGTATTGATATCTGGGCTGGGGATGTCTGGAGAAGGTCATCCCCTGGAGGTGAAGAGGTGCAATTGCACGAGAAGTGCATTTACCAAAGTTATTTCTTTTAGAGGGACTAAAAGTCACAGGTGTTATGTGAAGTACCTGTGTAAGGGGAAGTCATAAGCAAAAGTGGGGTTACGTTGCTCGACATTCCTGCTAGAGTGTCTGGCTGTATCTGCTTAATCCTGTAATTATAACTGTGATGCCTTTAAGGGGCTGTGATTGCAATGCATTACAACTGTTATCAGCTATGATCAGTACCTCATTTAAAGTGATGTCTAAACATGTATTCTTGCTGCTGCGTTAGGTGAAGAACAACCCCAACTGTTAGCCCCTAAGATGTAGAGGTGTATACTGTATGGTCAGTATGAGATGCTCAGTCAGGGTTATGTGTCACCATGGCAGGTTTGCCCATTTTAAATGCTTGTTGAGATGATGGGGTGGGTCGCCACTGGGATGGTGCCAG
This sequence comes from Calotriton arnoldi, assembly GCA_963921515.1. Lineage (NCBI taxonomy): Eukaryota > Metazoa > Chordata > Amphibia > Caudata > Salamandridae > Calotriton > Calotriton arnoldi. Next base: position 930,640 of record CAWUFW010004574.1, read on the forward strand.
TGGGCAAGGCCCTCGCTCCAGGTTGTGTCAACCCACTGCATTAGGGGGCAAGATGATGTGCATACATGGGAGTGGTGGTACTAGACCCCACCCCTCCTGCGGGAGGGGGGGAAAGGTTATGCAATGTCACAAAGTAATTCCAACAGCTTATGTATATTTGTAAATTGGTGCATAGTATTGAATAGTGTGTGTGTTTAATAAATGACTCTTTCTTTTATAAAGCAAAGTATAGACTGGACAATCAATTATTGAGTGTTATTTCTGCGTACTTGTAAATGGCAATTACTAGCCCACACCACCTCCCTTGAGTAAGCCTTAGACTGCTCTGCAACGCTACCCTCTGAGAGTCAGGCGCTACAATGGGGTTATAGGTATAAGCAAATGTTCCTCCCTTCAATCGATCTGTTTTTTCATTAGGTTCATTCCTTTATTATGTGACACAACACAGTAGTCCAATTAAAGTTTAGTGAAGGAAGATATTTTATTTCCATTTATCACTTTTAAAGCCATTCCACTCTTTTTTGGACATGTTTGATGGCAGGATGTTAAGAAAAGGAGACAGCCGACACGTGTTTCGCCCTATATGGCAGATTGAGCCAGGGCTTTCTCAAGGCTAGTTTGTAATATTCAGATGTCATACAGTCGTTAGGTAGTATATTGAATTCCAGATTTCTTCCTTATAATATAAAAGAGTATTCACAATTCTAAGTGACGAGGTTTTAGTCCCAGGATAAATCCATCTCACGCGGTATTGCTGTGATCTAACAATGGGGTGTTTGGTTCCCAGTGACGGACAAATGTAGTCATGTTATTTGTGCAGGCCTCACAAGTACTGCCTCGTTTTCCAACACATAGGAATTCTGGTTTTCTAACCTGAAAGCAATATCTTCATCATTCGTTTGCAACTCTATTCCCTTCGGGTGCAGTATATGGTACAATTCAAATTACACACCAAGTCACAAACCAATAGACACATAGGACTTGAGTCACACACCTCAAACTGGTGTCGGTCCATGAAGGACCCAATCTTCACAGGTATCTCTTCAGTCAAAGGATTAGACATCCTCTTACTCGCAACACCTACAACTTGTATTGATTTTCCTGAGAGGGGTAGGTTTGGGGCCTCTGCTGTTCTAACAGTAGAGCGGGTAGCACCAGTGTCGATTAGGAATGTTATTGGATGCCCATCATTATCCGCATTGATGTACCGTCCTCGCTGGTCTACCTTCAAGACTGCGCCAAGTGTACAGTCGTCCTCCCCCCTCAGGCACCGTGATAAGGACGGGTCCAAGCTGAAGTCATCAACCCACTCCATTGAGGGCATCTGATGGTAAGTTTGATTTCCCTGGGATATCATTGGGGGGTGAAGTACTGGCATTACATGATCCTGAGATCCCCCCATGTTCTGCTGTCTAGTCATGGTCTGTATCTGCACCACATCATTTTGTCCCTGGCTGAATCCTCCAGGTTGCTCTTGATTTACAGGGTTGGGACGACATTAACGCTTCCAATGACCCACCTTATTACAAAAATGGCACATCGTAGACTTATTCAAAGTCGCCACATCTATTCCCATCCTAGGGTCTATACGGCCCCCTCTACCTCTCCTTTGTCCTGTTATGCCTCCAGTTGTTTGCGTCTGAATTCCTGTGGAGTTAGTTCCCTGCACCCGTGGAGCGCTGCCAGCAGATGCCTGTACTTATCCTCCCTTCTGAGCATTGCGAATCTGTACTAACATCAGCTTTTCCTTCAGTTTCTTATGTTTGGAGTCATCCTCGTCGCTACAATACCTAGCTTACGCAGAATCTCATCCACAGTCTTGTTTTGCCAGCAGATCAATTGTTGTTGTATCATGAGGCTAGTCTCAGGTCTCAACGCAGTTACAAACTTGGACACAAATTGTCCCATGTCATTGGGGTCAAGAGTATCTAACCCTCTGTACTGTTTGAAAGCCTGTAACAGTCTTTCATAATACTCATGAACAGTTTCTTTGGACTCTTGAGTCATTCGATCAATTTTAACCCAATCAATATCCTGCGGGGCTATCTTGGATTGTAACCACGTGTTCACCTGACCATATTTCTTCATGACCACCGGTGACGGACCATGAGTCACTGGGTCCCTATCTGGTTCCTTTTCGGGCCACTCTATGGCTATCTTACACACAGACCACAAGTCACTGGGGACCACAATCTCAAACAATGTATTCAAATCGACCCAGAGAACCTTCAAAATCTTCACATACTGATCAACCTGTTTATTCCATTCAGCAGGTTTCTCCCTCAACTTCGGAAATTCATTGGTGAAGGCAGCAAGATCACCTCGACTCCAGGGCGCATACACATAACCCCCACTAGGCACTTCCCGTAACGGGTACACCTCTACTCCTGCTTTCCCTCCCCCTGGAGGAGGTAGCTCTCCTGACACCTTCTTTGCATTTTTCTTCTTCAACCACTTATCTTCCCATTTATCTAACATGCTCCATGCCCTCATTCCTATTATTAGTTCCCGAATGTGTGTTTTTGAGCTGGGCACTCTCTTTCCCTCTCCTGAGCCTGTGATTCCAGTGCAGCATCTTTGCTCGGGTCAAATCTACATTATACCTTTGAGCCAGTTCAGTCAGCTTCTCATGCGACTGTCTTGCCCTCCTAGTAATATCCTTCACCATAAACAGCAAGTCGTCGGGTTCATATGTCTCCACTCGTCTACCCGGTCAAGTGCCAGATTTCCATTAATTATCTCATCCTATTCAGCCCTCATCCTTACTACATCCACCAGTTTAGCCTTCACGGGAGACTTTACAGTGCTCTGACTCGCTTGTGTGTTCTTGTTGTCCATGGTATTGCTGTGATCTCTAAGCATTGACTCAAAATCCGAGACATCAAAAATGTGTTGACTGCCAGATGTTCCTGTTTATAAACTCAACAATCCCAGTGCAATTCAAATCAAATAATATGACGATACCATCTCAAACACCCCAGATGTAATAATCAATTGTCAACCAATCCCAGCGTGGTGTTACATCAATCAACCGATCCCAGCGCGGCACAATCTGATGTTACATTCGCTCCTCACAGCAGCTCAACCTCTTTCACAATTTCTCCGTAAGCATTCACTCACAACAATCATCTTATATCTGTAATTGTCTGCCTTTCTAAAAGAAAATAAAAACACAATCACACAAGAGTACACACTCGCTGCAAAACCTCGACCAGTGGGGATTCACCCGAATCAGTACAGTTTACCCCCTGCGCATAAAGGTCTACAACACGATTCACACTCGTCCCATTCACACAACCTTCCCTGTCTTAGGTGGAGCTGTTGCTGACGTCCCACGACAAACTCCTCAACTTTTCGGTCTGACAATCACTATCTTGGTGCCTTCTACACCTTAAAATATCCCAGGAACTTAGGCCACGTCGGGGCCCGATAACCATAAATCAACTCCTTGGATCACGTCGGACCCGACAACCACATTCACTCAATTCTCGTGACAACTCTGCAAGACATTACACAATCAGACTATCACAGCAATCTAACACACTCCACACATACACTTTTAAAACTTACTCCTTCGTTCGCTGCTGCTCTCGGCACACATCGTTGGACTCCATCCTCTCCGGTAGTCGATCATTAGGTCTCTACCTGAGGACCTTTGGGTCAGGCCTCTAGACTATTCTAGATTTGGGTTCTAGGTTCTCCCCTCACTTCATGTGCTAACCATCCGATTCTGCTACCAACTGAAGGAGCCAGGCCCCACCTGTTCAGTTCAATCCACTGTCGGACTTCCGATGGTTCTTTTTAGCAGCATAAATACATAGAGGGAAGAATAAGGTCATGAGTCACTTGAAATACAGTGTAACACAATTGACTGACTACACAAGAACCCAAATCGACAACCAATGGAGGTTAGTCAGTTTATTACAAATTCAAAAATAGTTGGACATATACAAATCTTAACATGAGAGTATAAAAATACTGGGGAAACAGAAGGAAACCAAACCTTCTAAAAAGGTTTACTCATTGGAGCATGAAAAGAACAATAAGCTCTATGACGATTATGCAAGAGATAAGGAAGCAAAAGTTCAAGTCCCCCTGCACCGGCACTTCTTTGGTATACAGCATTCAGCTCTAACTATTCCTCACTCTAAGAGTGGCATCCCTAAGTTTTTTTTTAAGTAACTTTATTGGCATTTGGATTTCACAAAAGACAGTATTACAGCCAAGTCTCAAGATATCGGTATATTCCCTTATTCCACATTATCCATCATCTCATCGAGTTCAGTCCCATCGTCATTGCAATACATTGTCTGTACAGGTCATGAGGTCCAAACGGGGGAATCCAAGTTCCCACCCGTAGTCTCCCCATTAATGCCATTGGCATTCCTACTCGTATCTCTGTGGCTTAAAACATTATGCCAATCCTAATTTGGGGATATCCTCCCCTACCCCCACTCCCCCCTCCCCTTCCCTCCCTTCTCAACTATAATCCCGGCTATAATAGGGTTTCGCATGATTAACAAGCAGTATTCTTTAATGTCAGGTTGGTATCGCGTCACACCCCTATCCTAATTTCCCCCATGCGGTTCAGCTCCCGTCCCGTGGGTAGACTCTTGAGTGCCTGTGTCCTGCTCCCCCTTCAGATCTTGTAACATTTGATACCATGCAAGGAGGTCTTCCTCTAACTTTTCATCTTTACGCGCCATCTTCATTCATACCCTTTCTGCTGTTGCCCATTCGCACATGTCCTTCATCCATTCCCCTACCTGCGGAGGACCGGTACGGAGCCATACCAGTATAAATCACCTTTTTGCGAGCACCAGTCCCAGGGAAAGAAAACACCTGCTTAATCTTTTGTTTTTGGGAGTAGGTAGTAGGCCAAGTAGTACCTGCTGAATCTCTTTAGGGATCATCCATCCCGTAGCTTTCTGAAGGTGTGTTAGCACCGCCTCCCAGTAAGGGCCAAGCATCGGGCACCCCCAAAATATATGGAGGAAGTCCGCCGCCTGTGATCTACATCTTGGGCATTCATCACTGCGGGTCGGATACATTCTCTGCAGTCTGCATGGGGTAAGATACACTTGGTGTACTATATTATATTGTAGGAGTTTGAATCTGGCATTGGAACTAACTGTACGCACTCCCTCATGCACTCTCTCCCATTCTCTGTCTGACAATGGCTCCTCCAACACCCCGTCCCATCTGTGTTGCACTGGTAGGGTCCCCTTTGGAAGATCTTCCCTCAGAGCCCGGTAAAAATGGGATATCAGTCGTCTTCCCCCTGCCATATACAGCATTGCTTTTAGTATGTTGGTGCTAGGGGGTTCCTCAGGGAATCCTGGCCATATCTCCGGGGTGAGACTGGAAATCTTCCTATATTGTAAAAATTGCCCCGCCTGAGGTCGAAAAGATCCATGGCTTCGTCTTGCTTATGAACCTCCCCTCTGTGTACAAGTCCTGTGGAGTTAGTTCCCTGCACCCGTGCACCCTCCCTCTCTCCACCTGCGCACTGACATGTAGTCCGCAATGCGGGCAAACGGTCGTAACGCCCATAGGGGCATGTCTGGGGCATACGTAGCGTGCTGAACCACCCTGCGAACAGCCAGTTCCCATATCCTGTGGCATCCCTAAGGTAGCATATAAGCAAAGAATTTGCAAGAGAAAAAGTGTCAGCGGGTAGAGCCTTCCTAAGAAGTCACTCCACCATGAGATGGGAGAGAGGCATGAAGCCACAAACAAGGGAAGGGAAGCACATTAACACGTAGGTGCTCTCTGTCAGGATGGTAAGCAGGAATGGGTGTCTGTCCCTCTCTACGACGCATCATATATTCAAAGTGGTGTTTAGCGAATGTCCCATAATGCTTTTCTTCTCATAGGCTTCACAATGGGCACAGCTGCAAACGTTTCCATAAAGTCGACTACCTTCATGGCGTTCTCCACACACGCCCCTCTGTAACAGCTCGTCCTTGGTCTTCTCTCCTTCTCCCGTGTGAAAACACCTCCCTCCAGCTTATCTCCTGCAGCCAAGCTAACTGTAACGCCTTCATTCCGCAACCTTGTCTAATGGAACAATACCCCTACTCTTCACTAGTAAACATTGCACACCTGCAATGCAAACGTGAGACAGAAAGCATTCTACGAGACTCACATAAGAATTTGAACATTACTTTCAGAAATGAAGACACTCCGTGGGGCATATTCTCAAGAAAGTGTGATAACTACCACAAAATTACCTTAACGCAACCCTTCCCATCGCAGTCTATCGTGGGAAAACAACTCTGTGTTAACATGGTATTCACAACACGGCGGCCCCATGTGATAGTCCCATGCTAACGCGTCAAATGAACGTGTTAAAATCAACGCAACGCCTAAAAAACGCGAAACACGAACGCGAAAATAGTTGCGATGATGCCAATCCCGATACAAAAATCAGCGATAACCAGCGATAGGCCTGCAATTCCCATGCGTCATGCGGGAAAATGCACCATAAAAGCAGAGTAAAAAAACGGTGAGATGACAATGTACGAGCACAACCACACATCCGTGACGTAGAACAAATGACCATTGTCCCGCATCAAATAGGCATCTCCTCACAGTCACAATGTACATTGACATGCAGTCTGCATGTAAACTGCGCCAATGCTGAAACATGCATGGAACACACATTGAAACCGCATCTCCCCTTCACATTGCAGAGGGACAAGCAACCCCTCCTGCACACAGACGTGTCATGACCATGATCAATCCACCATGAAAGCATGGACGAATGTAGGGGCAGTGACTCCCACTTACGTACATGTTGTCCATGTTGTGGTACTTGAGCCACAGGGGGCATCCGTGCATCATGGTGGTACATATCTGACCCCAAAAGGAGCCCTGTTGTCACCTGTAGGACACAAATGGCAGCCAAAATGGAATGATTTTGGACACATGTGAAACGCCGAAGAGTGGGATTCCCTACTAACTGCGACACACAGAACTGGCAGTCCGAATAGGTGACACCCGAAACAGCCCCTCTGCACAGAGGTGACACACCACCCATCCAGGAACAAATCAGAAAATTGTCAGCAATACATGTCGCACTCACACTTGTCTGAGTGATGTGCCTGTACAGATGAGTGACATGCACTCAGGGAATGTGTATCTTGAATGCATTCATTAGCACATGCTGTGCCTGTGGTCATTTTGTACTGTCCCATGATTGCCAAGGACTGTCACAATGTGACGTGCTCATGTGAAGAAATTGTCAATGATGGTATTGCTACGGGCAAGTCCTGCTGCGGCTGCAGTGGGGTGTGGTCCACCTGCCTCATCATCATCTTCCGGTGCATCTGGCACTTGTATCCATGGGGCCTTGCTGCGTACACATATGTTGTGCAACACACAACATGCAACGATCATCTTGCACACGATGTCTGGGCTGTACAGGAGCCTCCCACCTGTGATGTCCAGGCACCTAAAACGTGACTTCAACATGCCAAATGTGCGTTCCACGATGCCCCTGGTGCGTTTGTGGGCCGCATTGTGCTGCCTCTGGGCCTGTGTGTTTGGGGCTCGGAGGGGTGTCATCATCCAAGCGCAGAGTGCATATCCTTGGTCACCTGTGACAGTGCAGAGAGACATGAGTCAATAGTTGGTTCTGCATGATGTGTTGGCAGGCTCAGTGGCTCATTGGTGTGTGATATATGTGACTTTGGGATTCCTGCATGACATGTACTCCTTGTTGGAAACGAGCGGCATCAATGTGAATTACGTGGCCTCACTGCTGCTCCTCCCTCCCCCCGAGCCCATTCACTAGTGTGTGCAGCGCGGTTGCATCACTTGCACCCCTATGGCACACTATTGTCATGCCTGTCTGCGCATGTCCACAAGCCTGACAACGACACAGTGATGTCGTGCGCTGAAGGTGGACGGACACGTGTGTGTAGGCCTATGGTAAGGACAGGGTGGACACAGATGTAGAGTTCATGCCTGGCTGAACTCGCCATGCAGTTGAGGGTAGACCTTTGGCTTATGCTGCGGAAATAGCGACACACACAACAGTTGGCATGTCTGATCCCTGACCCCAAGCGGGCTTGCGCACCCTCATTTACCCCTCGACCGAGCCCGTACTCCGGGGGCATGCTACATAGCAACATTGTATATTGCGTGACGGGTGGCGCCGACACTACACCTGAGACACACGCATTAGTTACTGCCTTGGCAAGGCCTAAACTTAACCATGCCCAGAGCCACGTGTTGAATGACCACACCCCTAAGCCGTACTGCCGTACGCCGGTCCACTCCCTCACGCTCACAGGGGGGTCCAACACAGATACATGTCCCAGGTCCACCCCACTGCCTGAGGTGACAAGGTTGCGCACGCTGTACACAGCACAATGTAATGTGGTATGGCCCGGGGCCCACATGCATACAGAATGACCACATGGACACACTGAGATAATTTGTGGAACTGGCTACGGGCACGTGCGCCCGGCACCTTTACTTGCCAGGGCCACACGTCCAGTGACGCCTGTGCTGGATGGGTGTTGGGCAGTGTAAATGCCCTACTCCATGGCCTTCCAAACACCACACTAGCACCTCTTAGGCGCATCCAACATACTGCAGCACGTCTCATTCAGGGGTTTAAAAATATGATCACATCAACCGCACCCTGAAGGAACTACATTGACTCCCCTGGCCAGTATGCACTATTTTCTAAACCAGCGGCATCATTTACCAAGCCACCATAACTAGCACCCCTTCTTATCTTGCAAACAAGCTCACCATCTCTGGTGGTTCTCGGCACTACCACACCCAGGACACCATCCGACTGTGGGAAAGCTGGAACCTGTCCTCCTCAACAGCATGGCCAATGGTTCTTGTTGTGCAACTTGAGATGTAAAGAGAAAAATCCTTTCCACAATATCTAAATTCCAGAGTATCCAAACTGGTATGCAAGAACTCAGGTTGACAACTCAACTCAGGTTAGTTTGTTTATTGCAAACTCTGAAAGAGACTAATGTACATCATTCTAAGCATAATGGTATAGAAGTAAATAGGATGAAGCCAAATCTCGGGAACCGATTCACCCTATCTAACAAAAAGAAAACAACTAGTTCGATTACGACCACATAAGTTATCAGGAGACAAAAATACACGCTGGATTGATCAAAACTCCATTCAGAAACCCCTACAAGTACCTAACTGTCCCTACACAGCCGTAAAGTAGAACTCCTAGTCTAAGACAAGTTTCAGTTAAGATGGAAAAGATGTCAGCCGTCAGAGTCTTCCAAAGAAGTAACTCCAATGGAGGCCATGTAGCATAAAGCCACAGAAGCCAAATAGGAGGTCTGTACCTCAAGGCAACCTAAAGCAGAAGGGTCAGCTTTCTCTAACTACATTACAACATAAGCAATCGCTGAATTAAGGCACCTCCCACAGTTCTACTAGTACCTTTCCATTATTCCAGCATTCTTTTAAAAAAAAAATTTTTTTTAATTAATTTCACAGTGTTAAAAGTCACATACATCGTTCGGTCAACATTTCGGCAGGTTATACAGTATATTAAAACCATTAGGGACAGTAAGCCAAGTGCAGTCACGGTACCTGCAAAAGTCGCTCTCCCGTGCGTTGCAGTTCCATTTCCACCGATGGGGTAACACACAGGTCACCTCGATATACATTCCATTTGCCCCATTTTCTGTCCCATTTCTTTGGACACCCTCGCGATTTGAATACCTCCTTCTCCACTATCATACATTTATCAAACTCCTGTACCCACACTCGATGAGAAGGCCTATCCACCACACCCCACCGTCTCGCAATCTCCTGCTTTACTAAAGTGTAGCCCAATGTGGTTAGCTGCTGTTCCACTTCTGTGAGGTCTGTCTGCCCCCACATGTTGAGAAGGCCCAGTCGTGATGTAAGAGTGAGTCCCTTCCCCAGTGCGTCTCTGATATGTCTCGTCGCCCCCTCCCAAATGGGTCGCACAACTGGACAGTCCCAAATCATATGATAATAAGTTGCATCTTGCTGGCAGCCACGTAGGCAGAGCGCATCAGTTCTTGAGCCTATCTTCGCCAGTGTGACCCCCGTGAGATATGATCTATGCAGGATTTGAGTTGGATTAGTCGGAAACGAAGGGTGATGGCTGCCTCCCTCGGGGACATTAGCGCCGCTTGCAAGTCTTCGTCGTCAATGGGCCTGAGATCCATCTGCCATTTCTCACGAAGTTTGTGGAACGTGTCAGGTAGGTTATTACACAGTTTTCTATAAGTTAGTGATATGGCTTTATTAAGCAACGGCCCGTCCAGTAGCCGGTCCTCCAAGGGGGACGACTCTGGTATGTCGCTCATGTCAGGAAGAGCAGTGGCAAGGGCATGTCGAATCTGCAGGTATCTAAATACCTCCCCTTGGGCCATAACATATTTCTCTCTCAATTCCCCAAACTTAAGGATTGTGCCCTTCTTCACCAGGTCCCCTATAGTGGAGATTCCGATGTTGTCCCACTTATCAAACCCCGGCTGATGACATAGTAGTCCTAGTCGTTGGGTGAACCACAGTGGCGTGGCCTTAGTCAATACATTCGACCAACCTAAACGGGAATTCACCTGGTGACAGACTGCAACTGTGTGGGCTGTGGGGCCAAGATATTTTCCTCTCCGGGCCTTCGAATACAATGCCCCCATGTACCCCTCTGTACCCATTTGATATCTGTCCAACAGATAGGCCGGGTCAATAGGGGAGCGATACACCCAATGGTTTACCACCATTATCTGCGATGCCCAATAATAAAGTCTTATGTCAGGGAGGGCAATTCCCCCATCATACCACCCCTTGGTTAGCTTATTCATCGCTATGCGAGGGGAGCCACCGTCCCATAGTAGCGTCCTGACCTCACTTTCCACCCCCAAGAAATACGCATCTGGGACATTGGGGGCAGTTCTGAAGGATATAAAGGAAACGTGGAAGGGCCAGCATCTTAAAGAGTGCAGCTCGGCCCACTAGAGAGAGGGGCAAGGACCTCCAATGCTTGACATCGTTGCGCAGCCTGGCTAAGGGAGCGGCTGGATTGCGATCGTAGAAGAGTTGGGGGTCCGGAGTTATGAAGACTCCCAGGTACCGAAAGCCCTCAAGGGCGACCTCCACTTTGCATCCTAATGGGAGCCGGGGAACCGGGCCCCGAAGGACAAATAGTACTGACTTACTCCAATTGATTGCATACCCTGAGTATTTCCCAAAGTTCGTGAATATGTTTAACACACGATGTATGGACTTATATGGGGAGGCGAGATACAGCAGTATATCGTCTGCATATAACGATATGCGGTCATCATGCCCTTCCGCCCATTTCAACCCTCGCAGCATGACATCTCTTCTCACCCAGGAGGCTAGTGGTTCCAACATTAAGGAGAAGATTAGGGGGGATAGGGGACAGCCCTGCCGAGTGCCCCTTTGTAATGAGAATATGCAAGACGTATGGTTATTTACCCGCACTTGGCCTCGCAGGCCCGTATACAGCAGCTGCACCCAGCCCAGGAATTTCGGGCCGAAGCCCAGGCATTTCAGGACTTCAAATAGATATGGCCATTCAATAGAATCGAACGCCATTGAGGCGTCAAGAGAAAGTATCACTGCGTCTTCCGCTATTAACTCCCGGCGCGCGAGCACATTGTGAAGGCGCCGGATATTCAGCGCCGTATTTCTCCCTGGCATGAAGCCAGATTGGTCCGGGTGGACCAGTGACGGAATGACCGCGACCAAGCGTAAGGCCAGCAATTTCGCAAGGATTTTCGCTTCCGCATTGATTAAAGAAATTGGCCGATAAGAGCCGCAGTCCTCAGCGGGTTTCCCCGGCTTACGAATAACAACTATCGATGCTAGCCGCTGGTCGTCCGGCAGAATCCCTTTCTCATAACTTTCCTCATACATAGCCCGCAAATGTGGCGCAGCCTGGGAGGCGATCGTTTTCAGAAATTCTATGGGTATCCCATTGGGCCCCATCGCTTTCCCTGACTGGATTTTGCTTATGGCCTTTTTGATTTCATCATCCGTTAGTTCTTCGTCCAGGGCGTCTCTGTCAGTATCAGAGAGTATGGGCAGATTACTATCTGATAATAGCTGGCAGGAGTCTTCCGCCGTGTATGTGGTTGAGGGGGTGTAGATTTGTTCCAAGTGGTCAGCGAATGCGTCCGCTATGTCTTTTGGATTTGTGACTTGCGTCCCGTCTTTAAGAATCAGCCTAGGCACCCATCTCTCTCCCTGCTCCTTCTTCTCCAACCATGCCAGTAGCTTACCCACCCTATCCCCCAGTTCATACATCTTATGTTGAGTGTGTAGGAGTTTGGTCCTCATTTGGTCCCTCACCAAGATCCTATATTCCAATTGTTTGAGCGTCAGGCGATGCGTAGCCGCCTCCGAGGGAGTAGTGATACTTTCTTCCTCCAGCTGCTGGAGTTCACATTCTAGTTGTGTGATCTGTTGCTGTCTTTTTTTTGTATACCCCACTTTTAGTGCCAGGGCTTGTCCCTTTAGTACCGCCTTGAAGGCCTCCCATATGGTCTGCGCCGAGTCCACTGACCCTACGTTTTCTTTGAAATAATTAACTGTCTGTGTAAGTAGCTCCTCTTTGATATCAGGGATTTTAAGCAGCCATGGGCTAAGGCCTATGGTGGCCTGCGGCTGGCGGTTAAAATATGTAAGTTCTACCCACACCGGGGAATGGTCTGAGATACCCCTCGTTAGAGCGTGGGGGTTCCGGAAGTAGCCGATTGATGCTGAATATGTTAAAAAATAGTCAATACGGGATGTGCTCATGTGTGCATTGGAATAGTAGGTGTATTGGGTTCCCTCTGGCTGTAATGAGCGCCACACATCAGTTAGTCCCAGAGCTGTAGTGAACTCTTCCATACGTGTATGGGGTCGTGTCAATGGTTGTGGTGGATGTCTATCCCTCTGGTCATCCATTGTCATATTAAGGTCCCCACCCAAGATCAAGGTGCCCATGGGGAGGTCTGCTAATATCTTTCCCAGGTCTACCAATGCCTCCTTACCAAGCGCCGGTGGGAGGTATATCGAGATCACATTGAGTGCCCTCCCCTCCCATTGCGCCTCTAAAACCGCAAATCTACCCCTTGGATCCGCCCAGGTGCGTTTCGGTGTGAGTGCCAGATTTTTTTTAACCAGGATACAGGTCCCACGGGATCCCGAAGTGTATTCAGCGTGTATCAGCAACTTATATCCCCACCGTGTGAGGGCTTTGCATTTGTTACCCACCATGTGTCAGGGTTGGAAAGAAAGGAGTTCGTAAACTCCAATGCGCCACCATAATCCAGGAAAAATCTATTTGGAAACGATCACCCGCTCGAACTAACTCGCGGGTGATCGTTATGCGAAATAAGGCAAACAGTTCAGTTCTTCCAACAGGGAGGAATGCGAGTGAGGTTGGCTGTCTAGTTTCTCGCACTTGGGTTCGAGCGCGAGGTCTAGCTCAGGTGTGAAGTTCCGCGGTTGAATTTCGAACCACGCACTTCACCAACGAAATTCCCCAGTGAGGAGCTTATCTCTGTAGTTGCAGTATTTAGTCAGTGTTAAGGTTAGTTTTGGTGCTAGGCTAAGGCGTAGGTTAGAGCGTTTCGTAGCGGCGGTAGTTAGACAGGAATTAGTTTTAGATAATAGGTAAAAGCAAAAGGACATAGGTAAAATCTTCACTTACCTTAATCTTCTGGTCCTGAGTTTCTCCGAAGGTTAGAGGACAGCGTCCTGCCAGCAGGTTCATCTGCGGAAGAAAAGTACAAAGGGAGTTACAGAAAATCACAAGTAAGACAGAATGCGAGTGTGAGAGCTACAATGTTTAAAGGTGAGAATTGACTAAAAGAAAACTAAAGTTATTGTTATTGTCTAGGATGTTACTTGTCAAACACAAAAGAAAATAGAAGAGGAGCGAAGGCCCTTGACTATTTGGGTAAGGAGTTAGGAGAGAGAAAACAAGGAGTGGAAGGGAGGGATTCTAGAGGAATAATAATAATGTGTGCTTTAAATTGCAGTATCTCCACCATTACCATAAAATAAGAGAGAGAAAGCTGGAAGAGGAAACACATCCAGAAGAAAGATAAAGAAGGCTAGTTGGAAGATATCAAGAAGGTCAAGGCAGTCTCTTCTCTGTCCACTTCCCCTTTCCTCCGACGGGGTTCACGCGACTACCAGTTAATTTTGGTGTTCGTGTGGAGGCCTGAGGTGGGAATTGAGAAATACTCAACATTTTGCTCCCGGGAGTACAGGATTTTCAAGTGAGTAAAAGTGTCCCTGACAGATGTCCCTGACACCATGTGTGTCTCTTGCAACATCACCAAATCAGGGGCCTGTCTTTTTAAATACTGCTGCACTATACCCCTCTTAATTTTGTCCCCCATCCCATTTACATTCCAAGTAAGCACGGAGAGTGACGTCTCTATACTAGTCTCTGCCATGCATGTGACGGGCAAAAGGACAGGAGCACTCGACGTCTCCCCAGAGCTCGATTGTTATACCTCGCTGTCTTGGTCCCCAATGCCTGCACCTGCCAAAACAGTTATGCACATAGACTACAGCAAGCTTCACGACTGTCTTCCCATTAAGGCAAATAACCATGGCCGTAACCAGATATGACTCCATATACTCTGTGACTTGTAAACTCAAACAACTTTGTGTCCCCAAACCCTCCTCCCACAACTCCCACACCTCCCCCCTCCCTGCCCCCCTGCCAGTGGATTCCGAACTACCCACACCCCAACCAGGCAGAGTGCCTATTTCCCCCCCCAAAATACTTGTAGGTGCTGGCAAGCAGCCCTCCCTCCCTCGCCCCAAGCGATCATTACTTCGTGTTTCAAAATGTCTGAGGATTGGCATCCGGCCCCTCCCATTTCAGAGCTTGTCTCCTCAGTGCACAACTATATTCATGCAGACGGTTCAATCCCCACATCACTGCATACTCTAGCCCCTTAATTAAGAAGAAATTCTCAGAAATCCCCCATTCCCCCCGCCTTTTTCAGGCCACTTATCTACGATCAGTACGTCTCTGTCTCAGTTCCAAAGTCCCTTCTGTTCAGCTCCGCGTTGTCTCTCCCATCTCCGCCTGAGATGGATCTTCGCCCAGCTCCGTCCCCTGGGTGGATCTGCTCGCCCTGTGTCCACCATTGCGTTCTCTATGTGGCTTTTCGACTCTGCGCCATCCCTCCAACCAGTCCCAGGCGTCTTCCGGTGAGGAGAAGAACCACGTCTTACCCTCCGATTCTACACGAAGCTTCGCTGGAAAGAGCGTGGCATATTTCACGTCTCTATCTCGCAGCTCCTTCTTCACTGCCAGAATGCTACGGCGCTGGGCTTGGACTTTGGCGGTTAAGTCAGGAAAAAAGGTGACCACACTGTTGTCCAGTTTGAGCGGAGGATTAGTCCGTGCCGCTTGAAGTATCGTGTCTAGGTCCCTATAGTTGAAGACAAGGGCGATAAGTGGTCGTGGGGGGGCCCCCGGCCTCGGTCGCCCCCCCGGGACCCGATGGGCCCTCTCAATGGAAAAGTAGCTCGAAAGTCTTTTAGGCTGTAGGTGCTTCACGATCAGATCCTCCACATAGAGGTCCGCCGCTGGCCCCTCCGCTCGTTCCGGCACACCTAGGATGCGTATGTTATTTCTTCGCGCTCTGCCCTCATATTCATCCAGTTGTTTTGCCATCACGGCGTGTTGGTCTTGAAGTCTGCTTAATTGCTGTTGGAGCTGGGAAGTATTTTTCTGTAAGTCAGCTGTTGTGTCCCCCAGATCTTTTACTCTTACGTCCATTTTACGAAGATCCGCGCGAAGAAGTGACACTTCTATATTCACGGAGTCAATGCGGGCTTCCAAGGAGGTACGCACCCCAGTGATTGCTTCCATTATATCATGGAGCGTGAGGTCTTGCTGAGGCTGGGGGTTGCCTTGTTTCTCTGGGGCTTCCATTTGTGCTGTGTCCTGCCCCTCCCCCGCTTTATTCCAGGCAAATTTAGCCAGTTTGTTGTGGGCCGATGCTTTGGATCCTCTGCCGCTCGCCATTGTCGGGCTGTAGTGTGGCGAAGTACGTACGCCCCCCGAAACCAGCCCTGGTAGTCTCCGCCGCCTACCCAGGGGAAAAAGCAGTCCCACTAGCGGCCTGTCGGGTTTCCCGGAGTCTGGTCCCCCGTGTCTCGGCCCCCTCCAATCACTCGTCCTGCGGTCGTGTGCCGGGCACATGTCCTGCGCGGTTGCACCTTCTTATGCCTGGATCCTTGTCGTCCCCTCCGGAAGCCGGTGGGGCTCTTGCTCAGGAGACGGGAGGCCGGCACACCCGGGGGGGGGAACAGGGTCTATCAAGTGTTCACTCCTCTCACCCCGCAGGTTCAGTCCACCCACCGATGTAGGGGTCGCTGGCAGAATTCAACCGTCCTCAAGACTTCGGGCCACCCCACGGGCTCCACCCGGCTCTGTCCCTCGGGATGCTGGTCACGCACTGTTTGTTAGGGCGCCGCACTGCACGCACTCAGGAAGACTATTTCAGCTTGCCTGTGTCTGTATGCCTCAAGGGTGTAGCCCGCCCCCAGACGGGTGTGGATGATATTGGCGGGTGCTCTGGGCCAAACAAAGAAACAAGCAGGCAGCGGGCCAGGTCGGGCCGACGTGTCTGGGGTTCACCAGCAGAGCGCTGCTCCGGCGGGCCCGGAAGGCCTCCAGCGCCGGGGCCTACGTGATCCAGTGGTTGAGCTTGCATGCTTGCTCGCGGGGAGTAGCTTTGACCACAAGCAGCAGCAACCTATGAGGGCCTTCCCTGATAATAGAGATCATTTGACTTATTTAGGCAGCCAAACACTCTGTCTGACATGTCTAAAGATTTATATAGTTATTTGGAGGCACTATTACTTTTCAGTGGCTGATGGTAATTAGAGCAAGAGGGGGGCGAGAAGGCCACATACTGACATGTATACACTCACCCAGCTACATGCACACTCACTCAGATGCCAGTGCATAATTTAAGCCAGTGGTTGCCTGTGGGGGGTACCGGCACTTATTTCCTGCATCAGATGTTTACCGGGTGTAAGAGAGGGAAAAGCAGACAGATTGGAAAGACGGATGTAGAGAAAGAGGGCAAAACCGTAACAAAAGGGGAAAGCAGGAACCTGCAAGAGTGAGAAAAAGGGTCAGGGAGTGTCTATAGTAAATTAAAGACTACCAGCCTTGGGATTCGGCGCAGTAACACTTAATTGCACTGGTCGCTGGCTTCTGAGCAGAGCCTCCAGCACCGGCACTCTTTAGTTCACAAATTAAGAACTGCTCACACTCCCATGCATTCACAAGCGTGCCCATATACAACCACCATTCAGAGGCACACATATACATAAAACATTTTAAAAAACTGAACTTACTGGCTGCAGCAGCGACCTTGGCCTCCGAGGTTCCTGGAAGATTGGAACTGCCATCTCCTTTCATTGGCTAACCTAAGGTCAGCTAATGAGAGGATGAGGCAGTCCCTACCTCATCACAGAGTGGGATGGGGTCAGTGAGACCTCCTTCTGACTCTACCCCACTCTATAACAAGGTGTCACTGTTAGACACTTGGCCATGGGCACTTCTGGGCTTAAAACTGAAGCGCCCTGGTCCAAGGCTAACAGTGATGCTGCCCCTTGTCATGGGGGGGAGGTTCTTCAAGAGCTTTTCCGGGCTGAGGAGGTTCCACCCACAGGGCTGTGACATCTTCAGCCCAGCAAAGTGCAACTCGGGCAGCCAGGCGCCTGCGCATTTAGAGCATGTACACCACCTGGCTGCCTGACCTGAACATAAAGAGTGTCTGTCAGGTTGACCTTTCCTCAGCCTGACAGACACTCTTTATGCCTGCATAGAGGTGGGGCAGGTGGTGTCAGGACTGATCAACATATAAATACATGAAAGAGATTAGACTCTGGATAACCAGTGTACACTTCTCTGGGGAACTGGGTAGCCTTTTAATCTGCCTTATTATCTCATGTCCTTTGAATGCATTTCAGAAGGAAACAATAGCCTACTTCTACTCACGCCTTTAAGATTTTAAAGATAGTGTGGCACCTCATGCATAATTCTTAACAGCTGATTCCTCCTTGTGGAACTAATCCCCGCTCCAATTTTTTGTAGTGGTGAAAATGTAATCTGGTTACCTTAAAAAATTCTTGAGTGAGTTATCTCCACTCATGTATCTCTGGTTGAGGACATATTTGACAACCATGCTTTTAGTCAATTCAACTGAATACTTCTGTCTATGAGTGTAATTAAACGCTAAATGCAATATAAAATCTCCTGTTTCTGTCAAAACGAGCAATTATTGCACTTGTATAGTACATTACATCTGCCTCCTTACATTTTGCTTTTGATGTCCAACATTTCCTCTCATGCATTACATTTACATCTACAACTCTGCACCTACCTCATTGGCATACTCTACTTGAGAACAACCTGCTTTTTCAGGGACATCGGACGAGGACTTTATAATGATATCTGCATTCTCAATTTAACATTTGCAGTGCAGATTTTTGACAACTAAACCTCTAACAAACACAACTCGCCACTACACAATCACAAGCTGGCTTCACCTGACATAAATCTGAATGGGCACTCCTACACAATCCCCAAACTCAAGGATGTCGCCTGATATATGGTTGCCTCATAGTCTTCCTCTCATCCAGCTTACGTCTTACCAACAGATGGCACCAACCTTAGCTTGACATCCGGACCTCAGAAATCCTCACTTTGAATAGCAGGGACACGCCCTGTGGGTTCACTTCTGCCTGCCTCCACCTATCCCGCCCAGACTTTTCGACCTGCTGGGGTGGAACTATGACCCCCAGCAGGCATTTTTTGCGTCCACGTGGAGGGGGAGTGCCCAGCTGTGCTATTAAAGTGCCTCCATGTACCGCGGCGCGCAACAGGCCCTGTGGGTTCACTGTTGCCTGCCTGCACCTAACCCGCCCGGACTTTTTGACCTGCTGGGTTGGGACTACGCCCCCCAGCAGGCATTCTTGCGACAACGAGGAGGGGGAGTGCTCAGCTGCGCTAAGCGCCTCCAGGTACTGCGACGCGGGACTTGTTTGAGACGTGCCCGGGCATGTGCCCAGGTGAACACCAGGCCAAGAGCAGGCCCATCTGTGCCCGTCCGTGGCCAGCAAAGGCTGGGCCATCCCTCTTTTAACTTGATTACCAAGGACTGTGACTTTCTGTGTGAGTGTGTTCTCTTCATTTTAACCATACCTTTGGCCTACCCAGAACATCATCTAATCGCTAGCAATGTGGATTGGGAAACCCCGCTAATACCCCCCAAGCCAGGCTATAATCCACCACTCGTCCCCCATGGGGAAGCAGAAGTGTATGGGGGGGCACAGATCACACCGTCAATTCCATCTCCAAAGTCTACCTTGATCGACCGAATACTCCAGAGAGCAATTAGGGTCATTGCCACCGAAATCGAGCTCACTGAGCTGAGACTCTCACTGGGGGCTGGGGAACCCTTTATCGAGCCGGATTTTACCCACCCCAACTTGTCAACTGACCCTGTGAATCTTGTGGGACAAGCAGCCTCAATCTGTATTGACGTAAATATAACTGCACAGACTCTGGGTCCTGGGCGAAATTGTGAGAACCCTAAATTAGCCCAATTGAAAAGTCAAGCCAACGAGGCTGCTCATGATGAACTGCATCAAGTCACCAATGAAGCCAAACGTGATGTTAGGAGAAAGGCGCATGTTCAGGATTTTTCTCTTGCACCTTCTTCCCCGCTTCCTGATAGCACCATTGAAACCATTAGCAATCCGGGCTTGGCTGATCTCATGCAACCTAATTGGGTGGACAAACTTCTGGGCGAGCTAATTGATTAAATCAAAGGGGCCATAAAGGAGAACATTTCCCCTATGTTGGCATGGTTAGCTGAGGTTGAAGCACTAGTTAAATCCCTTCCTAAACCATTGCCACCTTTGGAGCAGTCCAGTGACAGAGTTGACCATATAGAGCCCTCGGCTAAAACAAGTTCAACGCCTGCTTTGCAAAATAATAGGAGCAGGAGAGGCTTATTTGCTACTAGTGCCCCTCTGATGGAAACAACTTAGCCAGGCCTTTGGTGGCACCATCTGACTTAGTCCCGGAACCCAACCACAGTAATGCTCAGCGGACCCGCTTAGATTATAAGGAGACTGACCATGGCCCCAATGAAACAAAGAATTTACCGGTGATTAGTCTGCCCCCCTGAGCCTGCCCTTAAGTGGCTGTGTCCCAGGCCTAAGAGAGGGCCAGTCTGAAACATATTTTGAACTTAGCAATAAGTGTCTTAACAGGCTGGGAATTAACAAGAGCTTCACTTAGATACTGGCGAACAATATCATTTTCACTTGACAAGTGAGGGGGATAGGGAAAGGGCCGAAAGGCAAACAAGGGGGTTGTGTCATTATAAACTTTAGAGATCCTGGTGTGGTTCGTAAACTGTTACTAGACGATGGACAAAGGGGTTTTGGGGGATTGGGGTCTTCAAGATTGATTCTCCTTTCTCTGGTTTATTTTTATAAACCCTTTTCTAGAGCACCCCAGAATAACTCTCGACGCCCCTCTCGCAACATCTCCTGTAAACTGCCACCTGGTATTGAACAGAGCAAGATATTTGATATCTACAATGTTCCCATCTATGATAGGGTCGGGCCCCTTGACCAAGTTGATTGAAATATGGCCCAGGAAGACTCTCTGTGCTCACTCCACTCCATTGGGGCTGCTGAACACCACACCAGCTCAATCAGGGATCCCAAACAATAGTTTTGTCATTTCACCATTGGAGAATCTATTGTACGATGAGCCATCGAGTGTTCCAGCTATGGGAAGCCAGGCCCCCTATTCCATAAAACTCAATATGATCCCTAGTTCTGTAAATCAACGGGGGTTGAACAAAAACAGAGAGAAATCCCTCCCCCCATGCGGTCCTTCAGGCGTCATAGCAGCCAGCCAGGATGAACTTACTGCTGATGCCACTTGTGGGAGAAAATTTACCTTGAGGGTAGTTTCTTAGCATATTGAAAGAATTGGCTCCAAATTTAGTAATCCAGACTGGCGTTCATTTACTGATTGTTTTGATATTTGTCTCTTCCAAGAAACATGGCATTGCTCTCAAATAAACCGAGGATTTGCCACTTATGGCATTGAAGCCCTGTCGGGTGGCAGGTGCATGGCATCAGGGGGCCTGATGACATGGGTGGGAACACATGTTGGTTGTACTGCGATAAACTTAGAGGTGATATTGAGTAATGTTTTGTGTGTTACCAAACTTCCCACAGTTCTTACTGTTAGTATTTATAACATCTACTTGAGACTCTCAGTCAGTAAACTAGAATCTCCCACACTAAATCACCTTGCATCTCATATGGCAAAATGACCCCCCAGCAGTCGTGAAAGCAGTAGGGGCGACTTTAATTACCAGTTTGAGCCATTAGATATCCCTTGAATTACATGCCTGTCAGAAGAAGATAGGTTTTAGTCTATCCTCAACTTTACTCTTTGTCCTTTTAAGGAATAGTTTGAATAGTCTGCCCTGGCAATTCAAATGAACATAATAACCTTGAACCAGGGCATCCATGAGTGCAATGGCAGGACAAATTCAGACAGGGGTGGAAAGCACACCTTCAATAGACTGTCCTGCCCAAGTTTAATTGACTATATTTTGGTTGATCTCAAATATGGCCTTGTGTATCGGATATGGTTGTCATCAATAGAACAGATAGTGACAACAATGCGTTAGAACATACCTTGGGTTTCACATTGAATAACTCTATTGTCACATTCACACAGCGCTTGGATAAAAGATGTCAGTTATCCCATAACAAGCTTAGAACTCACTGGCGGTCCGTGAATCACTCAGAAGAGACCATGAGGCATAGTTATAATATAGTTGAAAAGAATATAGGAGCATATTGTAACCTTGATCTGAATCAGGTATCTTCCTTAACGGAGAGAGGGAAATCCATCATAATTTGTTTGAGGACCTCAAAAAAGTATTCTACATTGAAGCAGGGAAACAGGCTAATAAAAGGGAAGCACCTTCCTGGTACAATAAGCAATGCTGGTTGGCTAAATTTGCTCTGATAAGTTTGCTAAAGACCAAGGATAAGGATGAGATCCAACTAAGAAGACCTGGTTACAAAAATACTGTAAGACAAGCAAGAAGGGATTGGGACCATGAGATGTGGGAGTTACTGCTGGCAGCAACTAGAGAAAAAAAGCATACCACCTTCTGGAACATTGTAGCAACGGGTAATGCAGAAGGGGTCGCTATAATAGATAACAATATAGCAGCTGAGGTATGGATATCCTACTTTATACACATCCCCGTTAAGAGGAGGATCCATCCCTGTAAACCTTAGGGACTCGCCATCTTCTATTATAACAAAGCCTATTAGTTTTGGTATGTATCCCCTCATAACCTGTGAAGAAGTGGAATGAGCAACCAGGAAGGTCGTCCCCCATAAAGCACCAGGTATTGATAAAATTCAGGGGGAACTGTTCCAGTCAGAGATCAAAATTTGGGGCCCCTACCTTACTTTGGTGTTTGATGCTATTTTAAAATATCTTCATGGGCGGGAGGCAACATTTTTCTTGTGTATAAAATGGACTCCCCCCTGGACCCTGCAAACTACAGGCCCATTAGCTTAATTGACACCACTCTGAAGCTCTTTAGTAGGGTTATTCTTTCTAGGCTCCAGCAATGGCTAGATGACCATGATGTTCTATGTCCCTTCCAAGCAGACTTTTGCTCTAGCACCTCTACTATTGTTCAAATCTTTGACTCCAGATGATCTACTGAAAGACAGTTGTAATTGGTAATGGTAGACTTTACGGTGTGTTTGTGGATCTTAGAGCGGCCTTTGATATGCTCCAAAGCTTAACTCTTTGGAAGGTGCTCTTAGAGATGGGTGTCCCCGAGTATTTGTACAGAATCATAGAGAGATTGCATGAATTCATTATGCTCAGGTTCAGTGTGGGAAGTAAGGTGAAGTGCCTGAACCATCTACTCTATGTAGAGGTGTACGACAGGCTTGTGTGTTGGCCCCAACCCTTTTCACCCTGTTCTTTAATGGTTTAGTAAGACATTTAAATGAATGTGACAATGATGCGCGGACACTAGTAAACCTGAGGGTCCAGGCCCCCATGTTTGCTGATGACAACCTCCTCTTGGCCAAATCACCTATGGGGAGCCAGAAAATCTTGGATCAGTTAAGCAGGTTTTGTCGTGACAGGGGTTTGGAAATCAATGTGTCCAAAACTAAGTATATGGTTTTCAACCCATGTCACACGACACAACCCAAACCAACATTGAACGGGGTACCACTTGAACAGATTTATCTGTTTGAATACCTAGGTGTTACTCTTTATGGGAAGCTGGACTAGGCCCAGCATGTCTCAAAATGGAGATTAAAATTAGAGCAGCATGTAGGAGGTTTGACAAAGATACACCAGGGGCTTTATTATAAACCATTCTCTCCGGTTCTCCAGCTCTACTCCTATCAGGCCTTGGGGGTGGGATTATATGGTGCTGAGCTGTGGAGACATAAAAATCTCAAAACTTTAGAATTGATGGAGAACCAGTTTCTGAGGTAGGTGTTGTGTCTTCCGCCCCGTACCCCTTTGACCCCCCTTAAGGCTTGATGCAGGCCTTACACCAATCTCGGAAAAAGCAGCGGACAGACCTTTGATTTTTTGAAGGAGACTTTGGGCCACCCCCGAATTGATATCTTATCGTAGTGGCTTGGAGGAAATCCTTAGGCATCCTGCTGTGGCTTATTTCCCCTGGATCAGATACATTAGAGACACACTCCATGAACTGGGCCTAGCCAATTTATGGAAAGATCCCGGGACAAGCTGTCTTTTTATCTCAGTAAAGGAGCTTAAAACTCAATTTAGATCTTATAGGTTAAACAAGCACTTAACTTCACTGACAATGGGTATTTTAACTAGTGTTTTTTAATGCCCAAAGATTTTTATTGTACCAAACTATTTTTAGATGATATCAAGCCAAATATGGTCAGGAAACTCTATCCACACTTTAGATATGGAACTTTGCCACTTTGCACTTATACTTCAAGATGGTTGAAGTCAGGTAATCTAGTTGCTATGGGTTGCCCATCTTGTGGCCACGAAAAGGAATCAGTGGCCCATATGTTGTTTTTTTGCCCAGCTTATACTAGGGTAAGGGTCAGGTGGATAATCCCAATATGTAGACGTCTCAGCACCACCAGGCACGAGGAGGCATGCAGAATCTTGCAGACTGACTTGACTGCCTCCCTGGTGTTTGCAGTTTCAAGATATTTATTGAGTATGTGGCATGTCAGGAGAAAATTGGGTGCAGCTTCCAAACCCAATGAATCTGAGATCTTTTCTATTATTAATTGACAATTGATCAATTTGTATTGTTTTATATTAGAAAATTGGTTGTTACTTCGTGATATCTTGTTTTTTGCATTTTGTTTTCTCTTTTAGACAATGAATTGTATTTTTAAACTCTTTAGAAGGTATTGTTTATCATTTCATATTATTATTGTTCTTTTTGTGTGTCTCGTTTATGGTATTTTACTGAAATAAAGAGTATTGAACCGAATATCAGGCGAGGGGGTCCATGGAAAAATCCTAACACTGATGACATCGTCTATAGTCTGCTTCAAGAACTCTATTCCAGGTAGATTCAGCTGTCACAGTTGGTAGCTGGGTTTCCCAATACCCTCGCTTTCTCTGCTCAGGGCAGCATCTAGATACTACTCCCTCAAACAGCTCTCCATTTTCTTATGCACATCCAATCATAAAACTGTCAGAAATGCCACATGCTCCACAGGAGAAGTTAAGTAGGGCTATAGATACCTTGGCCCAGAACTGCACAATGGAGATAAGGAGATACCTCAACACCAAGCCACTGATGAGCAATGACATCTGATACATGGAACACAGCACCATAATTGGATTCACACAGATAAATGAATAGGCTCAAAGTCTACTGGAAGGTTCAGTGGAGACAGGCATACGCTCCTATTTCCGAAATAGCTAGAGGAGGGAAACTCTTAAAACTGTTTTCTTGCACCACACAGTGACTTTCATTGACTTGAAAAAGCTTATGGGATTCCTTCCTCAGACAAAACGTGTCAGCTGCATTGTAGGAATAGCAAACTTATTTATTGCTTAAGCCTACTCATTTTCCTGCCCGCGACCGTAGTGTACTCTGTTCCCCATATTTGGTTTCAAGCAAATACTCCACTTACTGAACATAACTGGCGAGAAAATTAAACCACCCATTACATAATTTGAGCACTAATTATTTGCAGTAAAAATATAGAGTTTCCTCATTTTAGAAACACTCAAATCCTTCAGAACTTCTACCTTTCGGTAGTCACCAGACCATGTGATAAGGACTCCCCTGGCAGTAGATGATGCCTGTGCTAGAGATCAAATTAAGCTGTTGTGTGACAATAGAGAGCAGATGATAGTTCAAGTCTGAAGAAGATATTGATTGTTCCTAAAACCCTCTGGAAAAGATGCCTCAATCTTTTCTATACCCCTCAGCTCTTAGGAGGGCTCTCCAGATCTTGTGCAGGAATAAATTTCCTTGCAAAAACCTCCAGCAGAATCAGATACATTCCCAACATCAATAATCTCATACAAGACTGGGAAGCAAAATTGAAACATTCCTTATGGACCAAAAAACACAGCAGCATTCACCTTTTCCCTAGGTCAAGAAACAGAGCCAGTCAAAATTACTTTATTCAGTCGTTGCGACCATAAAAGTGCAAGTGCAAACGATAGAAAAATTCATTAGTACCAATGTATCGATAGTACAGTGTATAAGCAAGATTTGGCAGTCATTTTAAAAACATCATCTTATTATAGATATTTAAAACAGTATTTGACTAAATAGAAGAAGAGGCACAAAAGTAAAACGATCTAGGTACTGTTGGAATAAGAACGCATATATGGTTACATAAAAGTGCAGATGCCAACAGTGCAAGAGTACAATAAAGCAAGCATGACAATCATTCGTTCAGAACTTAGCAGCATATTGACCATCAAATTGCACCATCTTACTAAAAGCTAAAGACGATTAAAACGAGAGATAAAAAGCATAAAATGTGATTTAAAACAAGTTAAAAGGACCATTAACAATTCTAGGGAGGATGTTTTATCGCTTCTTTAGTGCATGGCGCCTGATGATCCACATTTTCCCTAGAAATTTTACCACAGCACACACCATCAGAGGCCTGGAGTCTGTTTTTAGAATACAAAATGCTTCTTGATGGTACGAGTTCCATCAGCCTACATGCAGGGGCTAGCCATTTGGATCTCGGGAAAATGTACAGGGGACATGCGAAGAGGATGTGTTTGATCGTCTCCACTATCCCAGGGCAGTCTGGGCAATACTGTGCAACCTCAGAAGAGCCCTGCCAGGCCGGTGTGAAAGAATTCACAGGGAGGCAGCCGAATCTAAATTGAATGTAAAGCTTCCTATCTTGTGGGGTCGAAATTACCTCCATATACTGTTTGTATGCACCTAGCCACTTAAACTCCATAAACTCTAATGTTAGGCATCCAGCCGGTGAGTGGGAAACAATTGTCTGCGCCACCCAATTCCAATAGTGGGTCTTAACAACTTCTCTGCTAGGCAGTAGGCTAGGATCGGAGACATCCCACATGGATCCCAGGCCTATGGCAGAAAGCATTGTCTGGGCTTTGGTAAACCACCCTATTTTTTTTAAAGCGATCAAGTTTGTAGACTTCTGCAAAGGCTACAGCATAGTGACTGAGATCAGGTGTTCGTTTGAGTCGCAACCAGAAAAGAAGGGGCCGAAACCTTGCTTTGTCCGCTATAGTTGTTCTACCCATATCTAATCTTAGAGGGATGAGCGGGGTACTCTGGGGAAGAGAGCAAAGAGATCTTAAGAACCTATTTTCTGTATGTGAAAGGCCCTCTAGATTGTCAAATCCCCAGATTTCCGCCCCATACAGGGCAGAGCCTACCACCTTCTGGTCATATATCTGGAGCGGAGCTGCTATCGGTCTAGTTTGGGAGGCCCTATGCTCCTTGATCAGTACCCCAGAGGTGTTCTTCTGCTGTAAATTCCTCTTGGTAATGTGGTACTTCCATGCCATTGACTCCGAGAGGGTTACACCCAGATAGTCAAAGGTGGCCACTCTCTCCAGAGGAATCCCCCCTCCCCCCCCAACGTCAATCTACCTTTAAAAGATTTGTGGGGGTTCATCGTCAAAAGATTGGTTTTCGAGGTGTTAACCTCCAGGCCTCTCTGATTACAAAAGACCACGAAGCGATCAAGAAGGAGTTGAAGACCACTAGGGGTCTTGGAGACTACTAATGTGTCGTCCGCAAATAGTAAGGTTGTTACTTTACCACCCCCCAATGAAGGGGCATCTGCGGGGACTTCCTCCAGATATTTCACCACCTCGTTAATGAAAAGTGAGAACAGGGTGGGGGCCAAGATACATCCTTGGTGGAGCCCCTATCTACTTTGATTGGATCAGTCAACTGCCCTTGGTCCCCCAGCGAACCCGTGCGTAGGTGTCCTCATGCAGCCGAACCACCAGCGCAAGAAGCTCTAATGGAAACCCCAAATCCTGCAATACCTGCCATAATTTGGACCTGGGAATGAGGTCAAAGGCCGACCTTAGATCGATAAATGCAATATAAAGACTGGCTTGTTCGATAGTCACTGTTTTCCAGGCCAATAAGGTGAATCTAAAAACTTGGTCGATGGTGCTGACTTTCCTCCTAAACCCGGCTTGGAATGGGGATAGGATGTTGTTTTCCTCCATCCATTCTGTGATCTTAGTCAGAAGAGCACGGGAGAAGACCTTCTGAACACCATCGATTAAGCTAATCGGCCTGTAGTTGGAAGGAAGTGACAGTCGCCCTTTTTGAAGACCGGGATTACTTCTGCTCCCTTCCATGACAGGGGTATTGGTGCCCCGGCTGCAATTCCGTTTGCAAGTTCCCAGATGTAGTTGGTCCAGTTGACAATATCGTTGAGGAATACGTCTCCAGGTATGCCATCGGGACCTGAGGCTTTGTTCCTAGCGGTGGAATTTACACTTTGGTTGATTTCAGCTATGGAAAATAGCTCTCTGGACCGGGTGCCGGTATATTCATATGTGGGACCTTCATTGTCTGACTCTGCAGATCCAGTGTATACAGCAGAGAAATGATCGACCCAGGCGGCAATGGAAATGTTGTTGGTAGGTGGCCTAGGTCTATCGGCATCTCCCCTTGTGACCAGCAACCAGAATTGTTGTGAATCTTTCTTTTGGCAGGCATCACGGATCTGTATCCATCGGTTTTCTGACCATTCCCTTTTTGCTTTCCTCTGGGCTGTCTTGTAGGTCTTCCTAGCCACTCTTATATCTGCAACTTTGTTGGATCTAATCGGGACAGCCAAGACTGCCTGTGATTTCTTACAATCTTGGTTAAACCAAGAGGATTGAACGCAGGCAATCGGCTGCTTGTGTTGGGACCGACTTGGCATTATAAAAAAGGAGACTAGCTGCTCGAAGAGAGATGTATGGATGTCTGTGATCTTTGTAAGCTCCTCCCGTTGCTCACAGAGGTTATGAAGTTTCTCAATGTTTCCTAATAGTAATCACTTCATGTCTTCACACTCAGAGGTGTCCATTGCTACACGTGCCTATTTCAGGCGCCTATTATCGTTTGTGGGACAGATCACCTTGGTTGTGAGTTTGCTGTCTGGATGCCTGTTATATTTGGTCCATGGTGATGACATGGTAAACTCAAGCAGGTTGTGATCACTATCTGTGGTCGTCCCGACTACCATATCCAGCACACCGGGCCATAGACTTAGATCTATCAATATATAATCGATGCAGCTCATGTTCACAGTTCTGTTGAAAGTATTTGCCCCTGTCTTGTCGGATTTGGTGCATCCGTTAGCTGCCCTTAGCCCATACTCAAGTGTTATGGCTTGGAGCTGCAGAGCTGGTCGCGTCCATTTTTTGATTGGCGGTAGGTCAAGCGGGGGACAGAACACAACTCCTCTATCCGGTCAGTGCTGGTTAGATCTTCGGAATCGATTGGTTCGAAGGTGACATTGAAGTCTCCTGCTATAATTAGTGGCGATGGGGACTCTCTGTTCTCAAGACAATCTTCCAGCACGTGAAGTGTTGGAGAGCTGCAGCCCGTCTTGGTACCACGTGCGTAGACATTAAAGAGGGCCACAGACATGCCATTTCTACCCCTAAGGTGAGTCGCGAGAATATCGGGACTGTTGGTCTTGATCTATTTCGTGGTGCATTGTAGGTCGATTCTAATCCATATCATCAGCCCCCCTGCCGGGTGACCTGGTCTGTTGATGACTGCTGGGCAACATAGGGTGATAGATCCAGGAATAAAAACAGGTGCAATGGCCCAGTTTTCTTGTAAAATACAGATATCAAAATGTTCAATGTATTGTACCCAATGAGGGAGTGCTACCTTTGATCTTATCCTAGCCACGTTCCAGGACAATATACAAAGTTCGGGGATCGAACCTCCTGAGCCAGAGCTGACTGACTGATATCCTTCGATTACGCTTCTCGTCTGCAGACTTGTGGGAATGGCTTTCTGGCTGGGTCTTGCCCGGGGACTGCCATTCGAAGTCTGTAGACATGCAAGGGCCTCAGAACTAGAGGGCTGGAGTGCTGATAGGGAAGGATGAGTATGTGGCCTATCATTAGGGGCTGGATAAACAATCAGATCTCTATGATGGGGTGACGTGTGAGTTGGGGAAACTAGAGGTACCAGTCAATCAATATTAGCTAAAGTTGAATCTGAACCTAGCAGAGTGCCGTGCCTTTTGCGGTTTTGGGGCAGAGACGTACCGGTGGGTTTATATTTCATCTGTATACCGGTGGGTGAGGGTGAACATGTCCTTGCCTCAAGAGCTATTAGATTATGTACCAGGTTCTCATCCTTCAAGTGAAGTTCGATGGAATACGTTTGGGAGGAGCAATGGCTTATCCTTTTTGCCCCTAGGATGTCTTCTCTGATAACTGATCTACACCCCTAACCTTTCTGATCCAATGGATCGATTTATTAATTAAGGAGTTGTGATCTTCATATTTAGCGTGTGACGGGATTTTGGGCACATTTATCATAAAGATGCTCTTGGCAGGACAATGGGCCAACTCACACGTATCACTAGGGTAACGTTAGTTGTCGACTGCAAATGTTACATTTCTACCCACATTCCTACCCACTAGTTCCTGGGTCTTCAAACTGGTGGATTTTGTAGGGAGGCGTATAGGAATGGACATTAGAGTGATTATATTGTGAGTGGGCTTAAGAGAGTCGATACTACCCTGGTGTGTGGTAGAGTTCGTTACAGAATCCAAAGGCTGATCAGGAATATGCTTTTTTGCTGAATCTCTGCCCAGGAAATTTTTAACCTGGTCTGTAAGCTCTAGAATTAGCTAATTAAGTGAAATGACTTCAGCCCTGAGGTCACTGATAATCGTAAACGTGTCCATCCCTACTGATGTGGGCTCTCCTAACTGGTCCTCTTTCCTTTGCTTTGTTGGTTCTTGCTCCTCGTGAATAATAACTAGACTTGGTGGAGGGGATACCACCTCTACTTCTGCCACCCTCCCCGGGAGGTTGTCAGATCGATCTTGTAATGGTGAGAATCCATTGGCCAGGGAGATGTTGGTACTAAGGATGTTATTAGTGTTGTCAGTGGCAATAGTATCCACAATTATTGGACTATTGTCTTCCTCTACCGAGGGGGAATGAGGGATCCCTGGATCTACATCATCGGAAACAGCTACAGATTGCATAATACTACTGTGACTAAGGGGCTTAATCTTTGTACTCCTTGTAGTGCGCTTAATAAAAATAGAGGGAATTCGTTTGGCGGTTTTGGGGTTTGGGCTGAGGGGTGCAGAGGTCTCGACTGGAGAGTGCAAATTGCCTGGGGTGACTAAATTAGAATCAGGAGCTAGTATACATTGGCATTCTATCAATAGATCATCAATGTGATCTAGAACACAGTTGTTGGCTGTTGATCTACGGGCTACTTTTGTTCTGCTGACTTTCAAGTGGGGCCCATCTGACTTCCCACCCCCCTCACTGGCAGTAGTGTTCCTTCTCCCCATTCCGCCAACAATAAAATAGAAAGAAGAATGTTAAAATTCAGTACAATTGACTTTAAGGACAGTTGCAAATCTTGCAGTGAGCACTTGCTAATATAAAACAGAGCAAGCACACTAGGTGCAATCTCAGAGGGAGGGAAGGAAAAAGGGGGTTAAGGGGCAGTGTCCAGCACTCACAGTTTGTGTCTTGGCAGGCGAAGAATCCACTGAGTCCAGCTGGATTATTGCAAAACCAAGAGGGGTGGCCCTGCCCTGCCTCTTCCTGGCAATGACGTGCAAGGACGGGCCTGCCCTTGGCCCGGGCTTTGCCCGGGCGCGGCCCGCGCGCATCCCGCGCTGCAGGGGCTCACGCCGATTAGATGCACCTCTGGGCGCAGGTGACGTAGGAGGAGCGAAGGAGCCTGGTCGATGGAGTCCGTTGGACCCGCTGCTGCTGGCTCTCACCACCTGTCCTGGTATCAGCGTCCCGCGCTGCGGGGGCTCACCGCCGATTAAATGCGCCTCCGGGTGCAGAGTGACGTAGGAGGAGTGAAGGAGCCTGGTCGATGGAGTCCAAGTCAAGATTACACACTGAACTATCAATCTTTTGATGCACATATCACTGTGGTTGACATCCAGGTGTGAACTCTGGTCCCTCCCATGAATTGTGCTGTCTGTCAATCAGCCAATCAGCTTTGGAGTCTTGCTTGCTGGAGCAGACATCCTAACTGAGCGCAATTACAGCCGAGGCTGTCATGGATCATTAGCTCGTGCGACAACGAATGGTAATGTTTCCACTGTGGGAAAAGATACGCAGCCTCCACACACAAGAAACAGAGCATAAAATGGAAGGAGTGAAACCACGCAGTTTCTCCTGGATCAAGTGCTTTTGAAGGTGCCCACCAAACCTCAATTACATCCCAAATTCCACCTTAATCACAACAAGCAAGCAGATTCTGAAGGCAAGAAAGTGGCAAGAGAAGGAGGAGCTGATGGGTAAGGACTGTAGTCCAGGAGGTACATATCCTGATTTAACTAGAGAAACGAGCACAAATTCACACCCACTGTAAGAAATTGAGCCATTGGTTGAGGAGGGTGGATGCCCCACTCAGGCAACAACCACAATCATTGTCAGGATGAACCACAAAAGTCACTTAATTAACCTGTGCTTAACCCTCTTGTAGCTTGCACAAAAGCACTCATCCTTAACTTAGACACAATGTAAAGTTTGTATGCAGCACTCAAATAGTAATAAAGTGAAAACCCAACACAAGAAGAATCCTAAACCAATTTAGCAAAATAGAGTAAATTGTAATTCATAGACACCAGAATGACAAAAATGCAATTCTTAGAACAGGAGAAATTAACTTTTACATTTTTAAGTAAAAATAATGCCTGAAAGCACAAAGCAGCAACTGAAGGTATCTAGTTGTGCTGGACTGGGACAAAGTCAAGAGTTCAGGCCAGCCATGATAGAGCGCAGGCCAGGCACATGACCAAGTTTGGTGCACTGGATTTTGTACCTTATGTCCTTCATTCGAAGTCTGCACAGCATTAATTTGCGAGGCTTTGGGTCTCTCTGCATTAGTTCCAATTGAGCTTTCAGCTGTGCTACGAGGCTTTATGGAGCTTCACATTGCTTTGCATTGGTTCCGATGAAGCTCTCAGGTGTGCGGCGAGGCTTTGCTGAGCTTCATGCCTCTCTGCGTCGGTTTCAAAGAAGCTCTAAGAGTGGGAAAACAAGGCTTTGCTGGGCATGGCATCAATTCACGGCAGATTTGATGGAATCTTCAGATAGGCTTGGAGGAGTTCTGTCTTATGTCATTCAGGGGTCCAGGTCCTGTGGTGGCCCTATTGGGGGGCAGGACTCACTCTAGTAGAGGCTAGCAGAATTGCTTAGAAAGGTCCAGTTATAGATCCGGGCAGGTCCAGTTGCAGCAGGTCAACTGGGCAGTCTTATGGAGGGCTCTGAAGCTTGTTGTGTCCCTTTAGCTCACACAGGAGGCCACCCAACTGACCCTTGGAGTCACTCTGGGTAGCCTTTGATGAAGGCAAGCAGGTCCAATCTTCCTTCTCAGACAACAAGGCAGTCCTTTAAGCAGAAGTGTTGTCCTCTGGCTGTAGGGAAGTCCTTTTTTGTAACTTCCACTGGTCCAGGAGTGATCTGATGAGTGTACCTGGTGCCAGACTTTGGGTGGTGGGACTCCTTGTCCTACCCCCACATCGCATTCTTGAACATTTTTCCACCCTGGGTGTGAGGTTTGTCAAGGCTACAAACTAGGGGGTGAAAAAAGACAGGGCAGGCCTGGTATCAGATTCTTTTGTGTGTGCAGGAGGCAGGGTCCTTTGAATTGAAAGTGGGAATGGGTACAGCCCCTTCCCAGTCATCCAGTCAGGATGGCGATCCTGTCGACACCTGTAGGAATCTGGCTCTTTATGTGATATATCAGTAATCTGATATACCATGTAAAGAGTCCAGGGGTTCCCTTACTAGTGGACAGGGGCTTGCTATGCAATCCCAAAGTGCTCTATTAGGGAGTAGTGTGGTCAAGCAGCCTTAGGCTTAACACAGAGGAGTGCAAGACATTTGCAAGTACACACAATGATTAATAATCTTCTTTGAGGCTCGCCGGCCCAAGGAGACTAATCAGCAGGTCATCCTCTGGGAGGGGGTGTTACACCCTCTTCTTGGACAAGCCTTTGTTCTGGGTCTTCTGAGAGCAAAGCCTCTCACCCTAGGAGGTCAGAACAGTGTCTCGGGTGGCAGGCTGGCAGAAACAAGTCAGCAAGCATACCAGGGGATGCTAGGTTTTCCTGTGGCACCTCTAAGGTGCCCTCTGGGTGCATGTATTGATAAATCCAACACTGGCATCAGTGTGGGTTTACCAATATGAGATGTTTAATACCAAACATCCCTATTTTCAGTGTAGCCATCATGTAGCTGGGGAACTCGTTTTCCTCAGTGTCCAGCACATGTTTTAAAATGGCTTCCCTGGTCACTTGTACTGGCAGAAATAGGACTAAACAGCACAGGGGCATATCTGCTCAAGCAGTTATACCCTCACATGTAATATTCAGCCCCTGCCTTAGAGCTCTCAGGCCTGCTGTAGGGGTGACTTACAATTATTACATGCAGTGTTAGGGACATGTCACACGGGGATGTGTGGCGTGCACCCGCGGTCCATGCAGGTAACAGCGGTGGGGCAGTGGGGCAGGGTGGAGGGGGATTTCGAGGGACGATGCCGAGGGAAAATTAATTCTTTATTTAATTTTCCCTCGTCATCGTCCCTCGAAATTCCCCCCACGCGGCCCCACCGCTGTAAATGTATGGACCGCTGCTGGTGACGTGTCATGTTTTCAGTTTTGTCTGCGCCAAGACACGCATCCTGCAATGGCAGACTTGCATGTGCTTGGTGAGGGGTCCCTCAGGGTAGCACAATTCATGCTTCAGCCCTCAGGGTTGCTATTTAGTACCCCAGGCCCTAGATACCAGGGTCCATTTACTAGGGACGTACAGAGAGTGCTAAAGCTTTTATCAATTGGGGGAATAATCGTGCAGTTTTGGGAAAGCTCCCCAAACCCCCAAACGAAAGAGAATGAAACTAACCTTTCCTTACAGAGTCTTCTGAGTGTAAGAACCTGGATAGGCCGTCCGCATTGGCATGGTCAGTCCCAGGTTTATGACCCTCTTGGGCTTTCCTGCTACATCCAAGGTCTACCAGATAGGTGACCTCCCCTTTTCTCTGTAGGATAGTGTATGGCCCACTCCATTTGTCCCGGAGAGCCCTAGGAGCCACAGGATTCAAAACCTACACCTTCTGCCCTGGTTGGAACTCCACCATGCCAGCCTTTTGGTCATACCAGCGCGTCTGGAGCTCTTGGCTGGCCTCAAGATTTTTATTTGCTTTTTTTATGTACTCAGCCATTCTGGAGCAAAGGCCAAGCTCATAATCCACAATGTCCCGTTTAGGCTATTTGAGAGGCCTCTCCCTTCCTTTCTTTACAAGTTTACAAGATAGAATGGTCCCCTCACAGGATGACCAAACAGAAGTTCAAAGGGGGGAAACCCTACTCTTCTCTGTGGCACTTCCCTGTAGGCAAAAAGCAGGCATGGCAATAAGACATCCCATCTCCTTCTGAGTTTTTCCACCAATCATACCTTTCATGGTGTTGTTGAATCTCTCAACAAGGCCTTTATTTGTTGGTTATATGGGGTAGTGAACTTGTCACTCCACATTCAACCCACATGTGTTTCAGGTAACCAGACATGAGGTTTGAACCTCTGTGTGACAACACCTCCTTTGGACAACCCACTCTGGTAAAGATACCAATGAGGGCCCTAGCTACTGCAGGAGCAGTAGCAGTCCTTAGGGGAATTGCTTCATTATACCTGGTAGCATGATCCATTACTACCAGTATAAATCTGTTTCCTGAGGATGTTTGAGTGTCAAGGGAACCGAACATGTCAAAAGAAACCCCAACCACTGGAAGTGGAATTAAGGGGGCCTTTGGATGGCCACCTGTCTTGCCATTGGCTTGACAGGTGGCTCAGGAGTTACAGAACTCCACCTTCTGGGACATACTTGGCCAATAGAAGTGGTTCATCAATCTACTCCAAATTTTGGTCTGGCCAAGATGCCATTGGCCAGTGTGAGAAGAAACTCTATAAACTGCTGAGGCACTACCACTCTCCTAGTGGCATCCGGTGAGGGGTTTCTGGCCTCAGTGTAAAGGAGTCCCTCTTCCCAATAGGTCCTGTGGGAGCCACTGACACCTCCCTTTTCCTTATCAGCAGTATGCTGACTCAAGCTTTCAAGAGTGGGATAGGTGCTCTGCCCCTTGTACAGATCTTCCCTAGAGGGTCGCCAAGGGGCCAAGAGCTCTACTGTGTAAGGCCCAAGCTCCAGGGGTTCAGTTATCTCTAAGGCTGACATGTCTTCTTCCTGAGGAGAGGGGGCTTGATCTGGTATCTGTTTAGAAGCTGGTTTCCCAATCTTCTTGCCCTTTCTCTTGGAAGGTTAGGCCATTATCTCAGGCTCCAACTCCTCTTTTTGCCCTGGGCTCTACACAGTGCTCTGGTTTTCACACACACCTATTAAGGTATACCCAGCATTGCTGCATGGATCTTTATTTTGACCTCATCCCATGCTGAGGACTCCAGATCATTGTCTAGCAGACACTGTACAGAAATTGCAGAAGATAACACCACCTTCTTGTGGCCAGTAACCTCTCCCCTCTCTAAGGCTACCACCACCATGGGGTGTACCTTAGCCTGATTATCAGCATTAATGACTGTATAGGTCTCACCAGTCAAGTAGTGTTCTGAGGACACTAGTGGCTCAGCCACCATGGTGACACTGGCTCTAGTGTCTCTCAACGCCTCAACCCTAAACCCATTTATATATGGCTGTTGTTTGTATCTCTCCAGGTTACTGGGCCAGACAGCCAGGGCAGCTACCTCCACCCCACCCTCTGAGACTAGAGTTGCCTCAGTGAGCTCTCCGGCATGGTCAGGGCTCACCTGTGATCCCATTTGGAGACTCACTATTGCACTTACTGCAGGTGTGCTAGAGGCATTCTTTTCGTTGGGCAAGCTAAGGTCTCCAGTACGGTGTTCAAGTGCCTTACAACCAAGCCTTTTTGGGATCCCAGTTTTTATTCTAGTGCCCACCCTTAGACTGTGCAGAGTTTCTGGGCCCACCTTCCTGAATTTGTTTTTTGGGGCCTTTTGAAGACTCTTTACTTTTATCTTTGGTTTGCTCACCATCTTTCCCTCGGGGGGCTTAGCAACCCCTTTCTTTTAGTCACCCCCACCAGTGGTAGTTTTGGTCACTCTTGTCCTGACCTAGTGGTCTGCCTTCTTCCCCAACTCTTGAGGAGAACATGGACCTAGATCTACCAGGTACTGATGTTACTTCTCTTGAACACAATTATGTAACAGATGCTCTTTCATCAATAAATTGCAAAGCCCATCATAATCATGCATATTGTTACCTTTCAACCAGCCACCTATTGTCTTTACTGAAAAGTCTACAAAATCTACCCAGGACTGATTCTCAGTTTTTCGAATCCCCCTGAACCTGAACCTGTATTCCCCAGTGGTGAGTCCAAAGCCCTCAATAAGGGTGTCCTTCATGAGGTCATAAGGCTCAGCATCTGCCTCATTCAGTGTCAGGAGCCTATGCCCACACTTTCCTGAAAAGAGCTCCCAAAGAAGAGAGCCCCAATACTTCTTGTTCAGCTGTCTCGGTTTACTGGCCCTCTCAAAGGATGTAAACCATTTGGTGATATCACACCCTCTGAGTATTTAGGGACAATCCCTTTGGGGATTTTAGGGTCAAAACCTTCCTCCCTAGTAATAATTTTTCTGCCACCAGAGCTAGCTCCTAGGCCCAACTCAGATCTCTGTTTTTCTATGGCCAGGAGTTCAGCCTCTAATGCTATCCTCTTGGCCAGTTTCTTAAGATCTGCGTCTTCAGTGTCTATCTCATCTGGGATACTACTAGTAGTGCTCCCAGTGGTGTTGATTTATGTTTGATTGCTGTTAGAATCCTCATCCACTTCAGCATCTACCTCACCTTCTCCAAGGGGGGTTTCTCACTCAGCCACTGACAGCATTTTCTGCAAGCAAATTTTGTAGATGTGCTTTTGTGGGTCTACGCCCCATGGTGACTAGACCCAATGGTGAGGTTCCAGGCTTTGCAGAGTATCTTCAGTTTTTCCAACTTAAGGTTGTTATAGAGCCCTAGGTTGAGCCCCTGGGAAGAACCTGCTACATCAACCATGGTTTTAATTTAGTTGGGACCTTTTTAGAAAGTGTCAAAATAATTCTAAGTACTCTCTAAAGGGCCTAACTCAATCAAAAGACCTTTTAAATTCTAAACAGTTTTGCAGACAGACTTAACCAAGGCCCTCACAGAAATTTTAACCAATTTAGAAAAAATTCAAAAATCGACAAAAGTATTTTAAACTAAAGACAATTTTGGATTCCTTTGTGGATCACTTATCAACCAAGTGGTACAGCAAATGTCAAGTCTTCTACCCAACCGCGGCACCACCAATGTAGGAACCTGGCACTTAATGTGATATATCAGTAAACTGATATACCATGTAAAGGGTCAAGGGGTTGCCTTACAAATGGACAGGGCCTTGCTATGCCACCCCAAAGTGCTTTATTAGGGGGTAGTGTGGTCGAGCAGCCTTAGGCTTAACACAGAAGAGTGTAAGACATTTGCAAATACACACAATGATTAATAAATGACACACATGACTCAAGAAGGAGATCCACACCAATTTATAAAAAATACCAAGTACCTTTATATATGTTTAGGCATCAGAGAAGTATCATTCAGGTAAGTATGTTTTTAAATATAAATTCTTTTCACTGTAAAAAGTGGACACAGTTTAATTTCTGAGTTCTGCAATGTTATTCTATTGAACGAAGAACAAGTTCTGCAAACAGGTAGAGTACATCGACTTACAAGACCAAACTCCAGGAGCCAAGGTCCAAGGCAGCACCAACAGTACACCACCAGCGGCACGAGGGTGGCCAGGTGCAGGGTGCAAATTAGCATCGGCCATCCAAGCGTTTCGATGGGGATCGTTCTCTGTAAAAAGAGGCTGCAGGCTCTGGCAAGGAAGCCTGTCAGGCTGAACCAGCAAGTGGACTGACGCCTGGTGATGCTCGAGGACGGGGAGACACTTTTTGTCCTCTTCTCCAAGGCCCAGGGGCGACAGGTGCAGAGGTGTCTTTAGGCTTTTGTTTTTTCTTTACCAGAGCAGTCGCGGTAGGGGTGCCAGCTCCCAAGTTTCTAGAGTCACAGCTGCAAAACGAGTCTACTCTGGTACTGTTTTCAACAAATTATGCAAAAAGGCCAGCAGGGTTGGTACCAGGTCAGCTGCTTCTTCTCTCTTCTTGGCTTTTGCGGCTTTTCAGTGTCCTCTCTCTTCTTAGGTCATCAGGATCTGCTTCTCTGGTGGCAGGGGTTCCTCTAAATACTGAATTTAGGGGTGTTAGGGGAATGTAGGGCAGTAGCAAATGGGCTACTGACCCTGGGGGTCACTACACCCCTATATGACCACTTCGTGTGGGAAGTGGGCATAACCCTGTCTGAGAATTCCTAAGTATGCCATCACATAGATGGCTACTTCTGAAAAGTCGTGTCCACCTCACAGTAACCCACCTTAGGGGTGGTACTAGTCTGGCGGTGGCACGCCTACCTGAGTAGCTAATTTTCCCACCTGTCAAGGTGCCAAGGCGGCTCTGGACGGGGGCACGGGGCGGCTTCCGCTTCTGTGAGAGGAGCCAGATATGCATTCCAGAGGCGGCAGCTTCTTTGAAACTCGCCGGACCAAGGAGGTTAATCAGCAGGTCACCCTGTCGGAGGGGGTGTTACACCCTTTTCCTGGACAGGCCTTTGTTCTGGGTCTTCTGAGAGCAAAGGCTCTCATCCCAGGAGGTCAGAACAGTGTCTCAGGTGGCAGACTGGCAGAAACAAATCAGCAAGCACACCAGGTGCTGGTAGGTTTTCAGGGGACACCTCTAAGATGCCATCTGGGTGCATGTATTGATAAAGCCAACACTGGCATTGGTGTGGGTTTACCAATACGAGATGTTTGATACCAAACATCCTTATTTCCAGTAAAGCCATCATATAGCTGAGGAACTTGTTTTTACCAGTGTCTAGCACATGTTTTAAAATGGCTTCCCTGGTCACTTGTACTGGCAGAAATAGGACTGAACAGCACAGGGGCATATCTGCTCATGCAGTTATACCCTCACATGTAATATTCAGCCCCTGCCTTAGAGCTCTCAGGCCTGCTGTAGGGGTGACTTACAAATATTACATGCAATGTTAGGGATATGGCACACAGGGATGTGTGACGTGTCATGTAATCTGTTTTGTCTTCACCAAGTCATGCAGCCTTCTATGGCAGTCTTGCGTGTGCTTGGTGAGGGGTCCCTTAGGCCGGCCCAATTGGTGCTGCAGCACTTAGGGACCCTCTTTAGTACCCCAGGACTTAGGTACTAGGGTACCATTTACTAGGAACTTACAGAGAGTGCTAAAGGTTTTGCCAATTGGAGGAAGAATTGTACAGTTTTGGGAAAGAGCTCTGGCACTGGGGCCCTGGTTAGCAGGAACCCAGTGCACTTTCAGTCGAAATAATACACCAGGCAAAAAGTGAAGGTGACCATGTCAAAAAGGGACACTTTCCTCCAACACCTAACCTTCCTTTGTGTTACTGTCTGGATGCAATACACAAGCCCCAACAGCAGAGCCCTTCACAGTCATATGACCCAGGACACTAGCAGAAGGCACAGATGGTTGGAACAAGAGAATGCTAACTTTCTAGAAGTTTGAAAACTTTATGAGACATCTTTAAGTCCCGAAATCAGGATGCACTGCGAGAAATGACAGTCATTCACACAAAGTGAAAATTCAACAAATTCAACCATATATAATCCATGTTTATTCCTTGCATAGTAAACCAAATTCCATCCTAGTTCAACTGTTTAGACTCCAAATTCCATCCTGTATTTATCATGTACCTATCCAGGCTTTCACTTCAAACATACAGGAGAGTCACCATTCGTCATAGCGCAACGTCATCTGTTATTTCCAAACCCAATGCATTTCGGGCATTTTGCTACCCTTCCTCAGGGGTAATTGCGATGAAACAAAACGCATGTTAATAACCCATACTCCTGACAGACCCCTTGAGTTCATACACTCCTAAACGACTCAAATTGGTATTTACTCATCAACATAGCATATATCCAGTAAGAACACCGACATCACCAGGACTGTGAAAACATGCACATTCATTCAAAAAATGAAAGTA
Organism: Calotriton arnoldi; assembly: GCA_963921515.1. Taxonomy (NCBI): domain Eukaryota; kingdom Metazoa; phylum Chordata; class Amphibia; order Caudata; family Salamandridae; genus Calotriton; species Calotriton arnoldi. The sequence goes on from CAWUFW010004574.1 coordinate 971,609, forward strand.
ATTAACATAATCAAAGCAATAATGACTGAATAAACCAGAACCTTACAACCCTATATCGTGCAACATGCTGCTCAAATGAGTAATCCAGATAAACTCGAAAATCATGTTAATGGAAAAGTAACTCAATGTGTCTTTAACATAAAATGCTGTGTGCTCAAATACTGTCCCAACACTTGTACCCCCATCTTATGTATGCTAATAACAAGACCCACTGAAAAAGAGTTGATCAATAAACTAACTTAAATTCGTGCCCATGTGTATCATGTTACGTTAGAAAAACATGAGGTGAAGTGCTCATTACCTTAAACTGGTGCTGCGCCACCCCTAGCCACCGCCTCAACAACTGTGCTGATCAAACTGTCATCCAAAGCTTCAGTCGATTAAAATGGAGTCACGTGCCCCACGTTTTCATGAAACTCGACGAAATACTACCACGCCCTATATTATTCTATACATCCAAGCCCAAATTTAACCCATATCCTAAAAAACAGCAATTTCAAAAGTACATATCGTGACCCAGCAACTCATTGTCAATAAATAAAACATGAAAAATAATAAATAATGAAACCATAAATAACAATGTCAGTTGGTATCGTGAAAGAACATGAGTCCCGTGAAAGGTTCAAACAGCAATGCTGCAGGTCGTTGAATCAGCAACTTTCTAGAAGTGACATTTTCTGAATTGTAACTCAAAATCAATCTTCACCATTAAAGAGAATTTTAAATTACAATTAATATGGGTGTTAACAGCATATCTGTATCTGTTCACAATCAAAAGTTAGCACTTATTAAATGTAATAAGGTAACCCAGTGTTAGTCAATGGGAGAGATAAGCCTTACAACTGTGGAAAAATGACTTTAGGAGTTTTTCAATGCCAAGTCATGTATAACGTAAGCACACATGACCTACATTTTAAATACAATGTACCCTGCCTTGTGAGCCTTTAAGGCATGGGTCTCCAACGAGTAGCTTATGAGCTACAAGTAGCTCACAAGCACCATTGAAGTAAAGCTCAACTTAGTGTATCACTCAGAGGTTCAGAGGGTTCATGCACATTAAAGAGGACAATACTGCTCATCTCAAGAGCCTAAGAGTGGTAAATAACCAAGAGCAGGGCAGCTTGCTAACTCACAAACACACACTCTGTTGACCTACAAGGTCTGCAATGTGACCATCTGTATCTGCTCTCAATGTAGCAGTCACAAGGAATTTTGACATGTTGTAGGCCCCAATCAGTCACACTATATTTGTGAACAATGGGCCAGGAAAGAAGAGTGCCAACAGTAGCCAAAGGAGGAGCTAGAGCGAAGTCACCTAAGAGTATGCCAACAGGAGCCAAAGAGAAAGTGTGTGAATTGTGTGCATGACCAGCCCAGGAGCTGAGGAAAGCAGGGGCTAGGTCCAGAGCAGAGATCCACTTCTAAGCCTCACTGTGGCTTTATTTGTGTCTCTATACATGTATGTGCATTTATTTTTGTATCTGTCTGCGTATGTTTTGCATTTTATGTCTCCCTGATAAACATGGATGCGCTCTGGAAGCTATGCCTGGTGCCAAGGACAACCAAAAGTATGTGGCTTCCTATCATATGGGGTTCATCTCTGGTACAATTGTGTCCATTCCTGGCATAGTAGTGGCCCTGGCATAATAATAGTCATCCTTGACATATTTTTCGGCTTCTCAGTCTAGTTGTGCAGACTTGCAGTCTGCATTGACATATTGTGAGAATGACTGAACTGATATTGGTCACCTCTGACATAATGGCCATGGCTGATTATTGTGAGTATCCTGGCCATAATGATGTCCAGCTTTGCACTGTGGTGCCTCTGGTGTAATGGTGAGCACTATCAGTATATTAGAGGCATCCCCGCCCTTATGGCAAGCATCCATGGCATATGATCATCAAGCATGCACATTTGAAGCAGATTCTGTCCTTGTGAAACAATTGCGATTGTGAGCACTTAGTAAAAACAACACGCTGATGTTTGGTGACTGGGTATTTTTTTTTAAAGAAAACAGGTATTTTGAAGGGAAAGTATACATCTTCCAGAACTGAAATTCAGGAAATTGAATTTGTTTGCCCAAAATGGAAGAGGTATTTGATAGAAAATATGTTTATTTTCAGAAACCGATATGCTGATGAAGACAAAATGATTGCATTGCCAAAACATATTTAGAGCTGTTAATTAGATGTAGTCACTAGTGCACTGTCATAGCATTTGTTAGTAGCTCACAATGATTTTCCTTGAGCACAAGGAGCTCTCAATATATAAAAGGTTGGAGGGCCTTTAGGGCCTGCCTTGGGGGTGACTTATAAGTATTAAAAAGGTAGGTTTAGTCCTGGCAAAAGGTTTATTTTGCCCGGTCGAAATAGCAGATTAAAACTGCAATAGAGGCTGCAGTGGCAGGCCTGAGACTTGTTTTAAAAGACTACTTTAGTGGATGTAACAATGAGTGCTGCAGACCATTAGTGGCATTTAATTTACAGGCCCAGGGCACATATAGTATTGTAGAGTATGAACTTACATGTAAATTAAAAGTGCCAATTAGGTGTAAGCCAATTTTACCATGTTTAAATGTTGGTTAAAGGAGGCAGAGAAAGGCAAATATCTGGGGTGACCCTGCAGAAGGGGCCAGGTCCAACACCTACTCGTACACAGAAGCACAAGCACAAACTCTCAAATAATTGACCTTTACATAAAGGAAAAACAGGTTGCTATAACTGCAGTGCTGCTGGGGAAAAACAAAGTTAACATACAGTACTTCATAGAGCTGACATCTGCTTACTAGGCATGCAGTTGCATGTGCTGGAAACAAGGCCCCTGTTCATAAAGAACCTCCACACTCGCAGTTGTAGCGGGGGCCCCCACACTCTTGGTGGGGGTCCTGCACTTATGGCAGGACCTCCGCACTGCAGTTACTCATTGCAGGGATCCCACTACAAGTGTGGGGCCGCCCCACAAGTGTGGGGCCTCTGCCATGACCTCGGAGTTCCCCGCCATGACTACGGGGCCTCTGCCACAGCTCTGTGGACGGGCCCTAGGAGGGGGAGTGAGTACATGCTTTCCTTAAGTGCCTGATGCGTTCTCCATGGATCAACCCAGTGACATAAAATAAGTGAATATATGCCAGGAGCTACACCATGGCTCGGGTACTTCTCACTAAGGTTGCTGACAGGTAAGGCAGGAAAGTACATTTAAGAAAGGACAAATGGCAAGAGGGTGGTATTATGTACAACAGATTGGAGTGAGTTGGTGGAGATAATTTACAAGAGTGCTGAAACAGTCCTGTGAGTAGAAATTAAAATGAGAATAAGGGCCTTATTACGAGTCTGGTGGTCCATGGACCACCAGATTTGTGGGGGCGTGGCGGTCCAGCCACTGCCGCACCGGTGGTCCAACTGCTGTCTTATAAGTTTGACCGCCGTAACCTCCAGGGAACCACGTTCCCTGGTGGTGGTGCGGCACTCAGGGGCTCAGAATATGCTAGCGGTACTGCTGTGGCACCGCCATGCATATTTTGAGTTTCCCCCCGCCAGCCTTACATGCCGATCAGCACCGCCATGTAAAAGCTGATGGTGGGGAAACAAAGGGGGCCCTACAGCGCCCTCCTTGCCCCATGCTGGTAGGTGCATCCAGGGGGGCACATGTTGGGCTACCCTGTGTGCAAGCATCCCCCAGTTCCATCACGGCATAGATTTTACTGTCAATGCTGTGCCGGAACACGCTGTGGCAGTCCGAAGACGGGGCAGTATTAAAGGCAAATTGAGCCTTTTTACTGCACCGCCGCGGGTATGCTACGCTGCCCACCCGCCAGACAACGATATGTATCGTAATCTGGCGGGTGCACAGCGTTCGAGTTTGGTGGTGCGGGAGTGGGGCAGTGTTGAACCGCCCTGCTCCTGCACCGCCAAACTCGTAATAAGGCCCTTTGTCTTGAACAAAAGGTGACGAACGAACTTGAGAGCGGGTCAATACAATGGAGAAGGGCAACAATGATGCTGAAGAGCAGGCAGTGAACAGAGGAGTAAAAAACTTCAAAACAAATAAAAGCACTCCAAAGGAAAGAGTAATAAAGAAAATGATAGACGGGCACTGTAGAGTGAAAATAAATATTTCAATGTAACAATTAAAACCATCAGTTAAGTATTTACACAGTAAGGTAATTTAGGAACAAATATTAGTGTGAGTAAGTGGCAAACAAATGGACAATGCATTCGGAAATTAAAGTGAGAGTACGACACCGATACTTTTGGGCAATTAAAAAAGTAGTGGTGGTGTATTTAAAAAAAAAATGTTGGTCAATAAATGGAAAATAAATCAGGCAGGGAAGGGAAGCAGCTGTAGTGCTATTGAGAAGAACTCTAGTACCAGTTAATGGAAACTAGTGGTCTTCTGAGTGGTGCTCAGGGGCATTTGAGAAGGCTGGCTCATTATCTACACAGCTACTGCACCCAGAGGCCATTTACGTTGACAGTACACTCTGAATTACTTCCCAACATAATATGCTGCTGAAAACTGCAACTTTTCTATGTCCTGACTTCCTGGAATACCTTAGCTAATTGCCTGTCTCAACAGTGTAGTTAGACTTGGTTTGAATCCGGCCCATATCTGGTTAAAACTCCTTTGAAAATCAGGAAATGTCACATTCCTTTCTGTAGCCTCATTGGAAAACTTCTGTTCTCAGCAGCATGAGAAGAAAAAAACTTCTCCTCAGGAAACTCCGTCACTAAAGAAATAACTTCTGACAGGAGAAATATATAGTCAGACACTTAAGTGAATCTGTCCGCACTTGAACAACATAGGTAGGTAAAAGTAATTGTAATTGTAAAATTTATTTGTACAGCACTTACGACCCCTAGAGAGGTATTGAAACGCTTTTTGAAGCGACTAGCAAGCTACTTCGGAACCCAAGATTAGTAAATTAATAGGTTAGTACAATTGTTTATGTAAGCTCACCCCAATAACAAGCATTGGCATAGCCAATAGGTCTCGCCTTTGGGACCTTATAAGTGTTTAGCTATGCAGCATAATATTATGGTTGATGTGCCATCAGGGATTGAAGAGCTATACGATTACTACACACTGGGTCATGCAGTCTGATGCAGGAATACATGCTTGCCTCAGGAAACATCTATAAACACATTCCAAGGCTTTTTAATGCGCAGACAGAAAGACAAATGCCTCCATGCATGTGAACAGCACTATAAATTTCTGTTTGTGACTGCAAAGTATCATGAAGTAACATATAAAATCATGTACCTTCCCTCTTCTGCGTCACTTTGGATTGTTGAAGAAACAGAAAGTCAGTAAAAGTGCTGCCCAAGCTCCAACATGATGCACACAGAAGAGTTATTATATTGTTAGCTTATCATGGGCCAAGAAGCAGCTTTATGGCATCTGCTGTTCATGGTTAAATTGGTAACACAAACAAAATCCAGCTTTGAAGATGACGCTCTGTGTCTGACACAAGAATTACAACAATGTGTGTAATATATTGTTGAGTGAACGAAGCTAAAAACAATGCTCCCCCTTGCAGAAAATATGCATATAATGTAACCACAGTAGGCGGAAGGCAAAGTAAATTCGAAAAGCAGTAAATATTTAACTTCTACCCAAAACAAAAATGTGAAACAAGCAAAGTTTTACCTATGCGAAGCTTCAACATATCGAAAAACAGTATGTATTTATCCACCCAAAAAAAGACATCAGAAAACAAAAGACTATTTCCGCCTAGCCAAGCCACTGTTGTATGGCGTGCGTGGGAAGAAGGTGCTTTATATTATTTAAGAGGGAGCATAAATTAGTGTAAAAGGCTGTTAGGGGAACAAAGTGAAAAAAAACGATGCAGTCTCCTAAGGAAATCCTGCAGGTACTGAAAGGAAGTTCAAGTTATTATATATTTATATCGCCAAAGCACATTATAGCGATTTATATTTATTTAAATTGTAATTGTGTCATATGGAGCAAAGTTATTACGTGACCAGTTGAGAATTTTTGTTGTCTACGTACTTTTAAAAGTAGTGGAGTTGCTTAATAAACAAAAAAACAATTGTTATGGATTCCCAAAAAATTGCGTTTAATACATTGGTAAATATTTAGTTTCTGTACTTTATGCATTTAAAGTTATTTGCGTTAAAATATATATATACACATGCATTTGGTAAATTACAGTCTACTGCCTAGACACAGACTTTATCACCTCTGCCTCGTCACAGCAGGCCTGTCTCCATCCTGTAGCGCCCACTACATAGTAAAGTGCTTTCAAAAGAGCCAAAAGCCTTTGGGTCATTAACAGCTTCACAACAACTTCCCGATCCAGCCTTGCATGCTGAGACAGGCTGTTTTTTGTGGGAGATATGCAGCGCCTCATAAGTGCCGTCAAACAGGGTTATACGCAGTGCTTAATTTGAGCCGGTGCTTTCCGGTGCTCAGCACCGGCACTTAATTGGTTTCCGGTGCTCGGCACCGGCACCTAACTGTTCTAAATATGGTGTTGACAGTATACCACATGGTGGCGCTGCTCATCTAGTTTAGAGATGAGCAGAACAACGGTTGTTTAGGAATACAATATACATTAAAATAGTGCTCATACCTGCCTCCCCAGCCATTCCTTTAGCTTTGGGGACCTGGAATAACCTGAACTGTCGCATTTACATGTGAGAGAGATGGTCAGTAGTTGTTTTGGCAGCGATGACAAGGGTGATATGTGGTGCAAGCCTCAGTGGCCTCCTGGTCAGAGCCCTGGCACTTAATATTTTACAAATTAAGCACTGGTCATACGTAAAACAACTGTCTGTGGAATGACAATGGTGCTTGAGATGGGCCGATAAGGTGCGGCAAGCTTGACAGGTGTTAGTTAATTGGTATGGAAAGCAGTACGTTTGAAGGAGCAGTAATGTGAAGAAGACATTTCACTTCATTTGATAAGCCGGAAAGGCTGATGTTAAGTTCCACAATTGCGATGGAACTGGTGATTTGTGCATAGCAGATAATACTGGCAAACTGTATAAATAAATAACATAAATATGCATTTTGCTACATAGTTGTAAAGTTCCTCACATGTGTAGGATTGAGTGAGCAATTTATGAACCGTGTTTACTTTTAGCGTGCTCTTCCCGTGCTAACACCCTCCCCCCAATCCCAAATAAAAATCAGATACATGCCCCTACGTTGGACCTGGGGAACTTATTTAAATGTACAAAGTGCTCTTCACGTGGAAAAGTCCCTAAAATAAATGTATAGACATACTGATATTCAATATGAAAAGACTGTATGGTTTGTACAAATATCGTTTGGCCAGCGATGTAATCAGCATCAGCTGTTATGTTTTTAGATGCAGTTTGGGAATAAAACTTTAAAATTGAAGCCCCTTTGTGTCCCCAGCGCTAAACAAGCACCGATTTTTCTGCTTCTGAATAAACACACTGCACGCAGGGGGAGTAGAGATAAAAAGGGGGAGGGGTGGGGTAGAGGCCTCGGAGCACAAAGGTACGGGCTAAAAGAAAGGGAGGGTGAGCACAGGGAGAGGGGAGGAAACATACAAGGGGAGCCTGAACTGTCCCGTGGTCGGTTAATTAAAGAGTTTAAAAACCACAGAATGCATTATCTATTATTACCAACAATTAGCATACTGCAAAACGAATTCACCCCTGCTGTCCGGCGTTTCTGTTCTAACAGTGCCCTACAGTGACAACGTTTTGTTACAAAACTGTGACCAAATCAAAAAAAAAAACATACATATTGCTGAAGTCCGGAACTACCAAAGAGCTCGTACTTAGCTGCCCGCAGTTTTGCTGGAAAGTGTTTTCCTGCAGGCTTTCCGCTCCATCCATTACCGCCATGGTGCACAGACTTCACAGTCGAAGTATGTGAAAAAGCGCTTTTTTAAGGATCGTGTTTGGAGTTGCTGTTCGCTTGTTTGGGCATAGAGTTCTTGAAGACATTGGTGCTGTTTTTCTCACTCATGCCATACCTTGTGTTTGTAGTAAATCACAAGGTATGGCATAAGTGAGAAAAACGGCACCAATGTCTTCAAGAACTCTAAGCCCGAACAGCAACTCCAAACACGAGCGCTAGTGTTTGTTAAAAAAGAGTACGCCGGAAGAATCAAATGGCCTGAAGCGAAATGACCCAAGTAAGGGGGCCAGTCGCCTTGGGCGTGACACACACACCCAAAGGAGGGATAAATGGCCCCATTCACCAAACAAATGAAAAGCATTTGGAAAAGCACAGGGAGGGACCAATTAAAAGTAGTGGGCGTGGCCAAACTAATCATACCGAATACTGCATGCCTCGCAGAGCAGCACATGCGCGCTGACTCTAGGCTCGACCTAATGATGTTTTAATTGTTGATCCAAATTAAACACGTGTTTTTAGGTCGAGCATTCGAGACCTCTTGTATATACTTTAGTATATACTTTAGTATATATACTTTAGTATATACTTTAGTATATACTTATATGTGTATGTACTTTGTGGGCTCTGGAGATCAGCCCTAGGACTTGTTTGCTTCCGCTTAGGGAGTTTTTTTCTGTTCAACTGCCTCTATTTAACTTTCTTGATAGAAAGTGACCAGCATAGGTTAGTAAAATACCAGAATCACTTTAGCATTCTCTAGATTCCAGTCCATAGAAATTGTCTTCCAAGAGCACCCGTAGACAATAATATTTTTTTTAAATCTTGTATTTTCAGTGATATGACCACCGAAGGCCCTGATTTTATATTAAAAACAGAGCTTTGGACTATACCTTTTCCCGCTGAAAGGCAATATTTCTCTCCATGTGTTCCCATACCTGGCGTGTCACGCAGTTTGGTGCTTACTTTCCCTCCATGTTAAAGAACAGTAGATGTTTCAGCACCCAGGCTAATGTGCTGCATAGCTAAATACATATAAGGTCCGAAGGCGAGACCAAATGCATTGCAAATGCTTGTTTTATTCTTGCATTGTTCTCAGGTATTGTTTTGGCATTGACGCTTCACGAATAAAATAATTTATTATTTTTCAAAGTTTGTGCTTAGTCTGTTACTTTTGCCCCTCCCCATATGTTTTTATTATGTTATTACATTTGTGAAGGTGGCTTGAACAATATGAGCATCTTTTGAATAATGGAGTTCGAAAAAGTGTTTTAAGGAAATTAGTGTTCCTCACATTCTGTGTACTCTCTGACACTCGCTGCACCTTCCTGCTAGGGAATCTCAACCCCCTGTTAAAAAAATTGTTAAAACAGGCCTTGTTGCTGCCTGCACAGTGAAAAGCAGACTGGCAGCTTCATACTGCCGTCCACCTGTCACTAATGCATTGCTCGCAGGGCAGGGTCAAGTTCCCGGCTCCGCTGAAGGTAGCACTATCTGTAACAGATTGCACAGACCAAGGGGCATATGTACAAGGACGTGGTGGAGTGAGGCGTTAGCCGTCATGGCTTAACGCCTCACTCCGCCACTTCAGAAATGCAAGGCTGCACCATATTTTCAAGAATAAGGTGCAGCCTTGCGTTTTTCCCTGCGCTGGTGCTACACTTATTAGACTAGCGCCAACGCAGGCACCCTTTCACCATAGTGCAAGGGTGTCTGCGTGCAGGGGAAGATTATTTATGTGCAGGAATCGACACCTTCCTGCACATAAATAATCTTCATTTATGTGCAGGAAGGTGTCCATTCCTGCACATAAACAATCTTTCAATGCCGTTTTGTAACTTCTATGTGTGCTGCTTAATACAGCACACATGGAAGTTACAAAATGTCATTTTTAATAAAATATTGTTTATGTGCAGGAAGGGTCGCCTTACTGAACATAAACAATCCAAGGCGTTTTGCTTTTTTCATGTGTGCTGCACAAGGCAGCACACATGGAAAAAGTAAAAACGAGGAGACATAAAGCATTTCTCCTCATTTCGCCAAGTTAAGACCAGGTTTCCCCTGGTCTTAATTTGGCCTGCCTCCTATTTACGCACCCTTGTAAATAAGGGGCAGCGTCAAAATCAATGGGTTTTGCGGTGGAACGCCCATCGCAACACCCACCGCCCACCCCTTTCACGCTAAGCGTAGCATGGAAGGGGGCCTTATTTACAAGGCAGCGTTAAGCCATGTTAAGTGACTTAATGCTGCGTTGTAAATAAGGCGAAGCCCTATCGCCACAGGATCGTCAGAAAAAGTGACGTTCCCTTGGCGATAGGGGTTTGTACATATGCCCCCAGGTGTGCACCCGGAACATCCAATTAAAGGTGTGCTATGGCGGAGACCAGAGCTCTGCGCCTTGTACGCAACACACGCCCTGGTGTCTTGCTTTACCTCTTACAGCTTGTTAGAAATGGGATTTCTGGTTAGCTAGGGCATGCGCCTAAGCCAGGCAGAAACCACCACTCTAGTCAGGGAAAGGGAGTTGCACACTGTAAGTAAGTAAGTAAAAATGTATTGTTTTTGGTTAATTAAAACCATTACAAAAATACATTCTGATAAAACATTTTGGTTAAATTCCTTTCCGATCGATACTCTGTTAAAATGTTTATGTACCAATGCATGAATAATATGAAAGTGCAGAGTATCCATGGTTCGTTTTGCTCGGAGCCTCAGGAGTCTATACGCAGGTTACAGAATCGCTGATCCTTTGCTTAGATGCAACTTGAAGCAGGAACTTGACAAGCTTCCCATTTAGTTGTGGATCCCTTGGGTTAAAGCATGCGAGTACTGCTTGTCTCCGGGTACGTATGCCACGTTCATTAAAATGAGTTTTTAGGAGGCCTACCCTTTCTTCTTTTAGCTTGATGCAGGAGCATATTATATGTTCAATGTCCTCGTTCCCAACTCCGCATAGCCGGCACAAGTTCCCATAGTTCTTTCTCATCCATGGTGGAAGATGAGGTATGGCTGGCAAAATCCCTAACCTGTGTTTTAGGAAGGCTTCTTTAGACTTCTTAGAGTACCCCAGTTCAAAGTATGCCTGTGACCCAAATGATTTGTAACTGCACAGTGTCATCCATGCATGGCTCCTGTGTGCAAAGGCGGCTTTATCTTCTGTAAGAGAAAGTTTCTTAATAACCTTATTTACGATGCGCTTAAAGTGCAAGTGCGTTGTTGGGATTTCCCATAGTTCAGCTAGTCCTGTGATGGCCAATGATTCATCCAAGTATGCTTTAGCCGGCGTAGTAGATGTGCTGCACAGTTCCTGCCAGATCTGGTGGTTCAATGTATTCCTGGCGGAGTTCTTAATTTTGTGCCGGCACTTGATGTACGAGCCTCGCCTTGCGAGGAGTTGCTTCGTTATACCAAGCTCGAGGCGAATCTGTGCTGGCGAGGTATATGGCGGGAGGTTTAGCATTACTCTATATGCCTTTGCCAAGGTGGTATCCAGCAGTAAAGCGTCCCTGCCTCTCAGTACCTCGCTGCCGTATGTAACTGTTGATGGAATTTTTGCTTGCGCAACACGGAGAAATGGGGCAAATGTTGGTCCAGTCAATTTTGTTTTAAGTTGCCTTAGCGTTGTCGCAATCGCCATTCCTTTCCTCTTGATGGCCTTAAGCTGGTTCGCGAATTGGTCCCCCTTGTCGATCATGACACCTAGGTACTTATACACATTGCAGTTCGTGATTGCGGTTTTTCCAAGCGACCAGACATGGGACCGCTTTTTTCCATTAATTGTCAAAGTTTTAGTTTTGTCAATATTGACTTCTAGATGGTTTTCATCAGCGTACCCATGCAGTGTGTTAAGTAACCGTTGTAGGCCTACTTGAGTATGGCTAGATAAAACAACATCGTCCGCATAGGACATGCTGGAAATGGATTTTCCTCCTATTCGAGGGGCGTGCGCATTGCAAACAGTGAGGGCTGTTGTTAAGTCTGCTGTGTAGAGGTTAAAAAGAAAGGGTGCAAGAACGCACCCCTGCTTGAGACCTTTAGTTGTTTGTATGCGCCTCGACAGGTGGGAGCCGTTGCCGAGCTTGACCTGTATCCACGTGTTGGAGTGTAGTTCTATTAGGAGATTCAGGAGGGACAAAGGAACCTCCCAGAGCGCCAATTTCCTCCAAAGGTTAGCTCGGTTGACGTTGTCGAACGCCGCCTTGAAATCCACAAAGCAGAAATGGAGAGTTTGTTTAGTTAAAATTGCTTTATCGATGAGTAATGACATTGCTAAAAGATTAGTTGTTGTTCCTGTCTCTCTACAGAACCCCATTTGGCTAGGGGGGGTTATGTTTTGCTCTGTTGCCCATTCTTGTAGCTCTGTAAGTAGATTCTCCACAAAATATTTTGCCTCTACGTCCAATAATGCAATTAAACGGTCGTTTTTTGGTAGGGTTTTGTCCCCCGCTTTATAAATTGGTGAGATGATGGAGCCCTTCCATGATGCGGGCAAACACCCAGACTGCCTAACAGAGCTAAAGATAGGAGCTAGGGTTTCTGACCAGTATTCTGGGTCTTGTTTAAAAAGAGCTGTTGGAATCCCATTTGGCCTGGGTGCTCCTTCTTTCCTCCCTTTACATATTTGTTCCCTGATCATGACGGCGTCGATTTCAATTGTCTCAGCCTCGTCAGTCGTCACAGTTTGAAATTGGGGTGCTGGTTGGTCGACCTTGCTAATATTAAATCCAGATACCTGTTGATTGAAGTGACGTTCTAAAAAGGATGTCCAGTTGTTTTCTGTTATGTATGTTGTTAGACCACCATGTGCCGGTTGTAGGAATTTGTTTATCGTTGTCCAGAAATGTGCACTATTGTTTCCTTTGGAGTCATAATGGAGTTTGGCCCAGAGTTCATTTTCTTGTGTTTTTCTTATGTCCCATTTAAGTTTCCTAAGTTCGGCCTTGCTCTTGCGGAGCTGCTGAAGTAGGTCCGTGTCCTCCGGGTGTAACCTCAGTACCCTTAATGATTTGTTTATGACATTTTTTATGCTTTTCAAGGTTGACCTTTGTGCGCTCGTAGCCTTCCCTGCAATTGTTGGATCATTGAGCAGGAAGTGTCGAACTACGGATGAGTAGGAATTTGAAAACATGGCTGTAAAGGTTTCCCATATGTGAGTGTGATTTCCCGTGAGGTGGCTAAGCTCATTTAGTTGTTGTTTTGCTGCCAGGAGCACCTCCCTGGAATTTGCTATGGATGACTTGATTCTTTTGAGGCTTATTGTGTGGCATGCATGCATTCCAACTGGATTAGGGATTGGTTTATCTGGTAGTGCATAAATTGAGATTTCCTGCGGCCGATGGTCACTGTCCCCTTTGTCTCCTAGGCAATAGCCATTTATGTGTTGGAAGAATGGGAGAGACACTAAGGTGTAGTCAATTGTAGAGGTTACATGGCCTGAGAGGAATGAGGCGGCCGGTGGGGAGTCATCAACAAATCTGCCATTTAGCGCCCTTAGGCTGATGTTCTCCAGATCTTCTAGCAGCTCAGTAACGCCCTTAGATGTTCTTCCGTGGACGCTGTGTGATTGAGTTGGAATGTTCCAATAAAAAGACTGGGTTTGGATCTCTTCATTTGAGGTAGTACCTAATATATGCTGATTAAAGTCACCTGACATAATGAAGTTTGGAGTGGTATGCATACTCATCAATTGATAAGGTGTTCAATCAATATTTTTGAGTCCTATTTTTTCTGTTTCGGATTTATGTATATATTAATTATCAATACCTCCTCCTTTTTTCCGCTAAGGTTTAGTTGAACTTTTGTGGTGTTAACAGCTGGGAGTAGAGGCGGTAATTCCACTGCGCTATGAATTTTTGTTATTTTGATGTAAGTAGCCAGGCCTCCTGATAGACGGCCATAGTTGCTTTTCCTTAGGGCGGGAGTGTGGAAACAAGTATACCCCTCTACTTGCAGGGGCTCCTCTTGCCATGTTTCCTGCAATAGAATGATGTTGAAGGTTTTTAAGTAGTCAAGAAATTCAGCGTCAGTGGCCTTGTTGTTTTGCCTGTTAATATTCCATGAACATATCCTCAGGGGTAATGTACCTTGATTTCCACGATGCCTCATTGTGTTTCTCTGTCACTGTGGGTGTCCAGATGTATTGATAGGTCTAGTGATCCAAAGGGCAACAGGAGCAACTGTGGTGTTGGCTACTGTACTCATTTGTATATTTGATATCTGTTCTCTTTGTGGTGACCGTCCTCGTGCCCCCCTAAGTACAGACGAAGTTTTATTGCATTTGCGGGTTGATCCTTCACTGGCTATATCAAGTAAAGGGAATGGGTATCCTGTATTATAGAACACAGTGGTTTGCATCCCCCAGGCTTTAAAGGTATCCTGTTCTTCCAGGACTTTGTTTGCAATTTGGTTGGTCCTCCAGGTGGCTTTGGTGGATTCCATTCCTTTTGCTTTGTCCAGCTTTACGAATTCTATTGAAAGAAGATCAGTAGAACGTATACCTTTTAGTGTAGGTTTTGTGCCTAGGAGTTGAAGAATATTCCCTCTGTTCAAGATGTCGAAAGGACCTTTCGATTCGTATTCTGGGGTGAAGATAGTAATGGCAGAGTTCCTGGTTTGGTTAATTAGAGGGTTTTTTCCAAAGATTGGCCCCAAGTGATATTCTGTGGTGAAGTTAGTGAGTTGCTGACTCGGTCCGATCGAGGTATCAGCAGTTAGGGACTCTTGGGGCCTAGGGCCTGTGGAACCGTCTTGGCCTCGATCCGAGTTTAAGTTTCGTGTTGCAGAGAGACCCACGTGCCCAAATGTAGTGGTCCTCGGCTCGTAAGGGGGTCCCTGAACTTCGTTGCAGGCTCTACTTGTGCTATCGTTTTTTTGATTTGCTTCCCCTGATGCCTTAGTTGAATCCAGAATGATCCTGTGAGCTGGCAGCTCAATTTGCAAGGTTGGTGAATGGGGATTGGCGCCCAGTAGAAGTGGCACATATAAGGTTGAAGTTGAGGCCAACTCCTGGTTTGGACCATGGATAGTAGAGGGCTCCCTCGACTCAATTGATTGTGACGTTCGGCTGTTTGTGCTGTCGTCCTGTTTTGACTTAGCTTTCATTTTCCTGTTGCCTTGGATGTCGGTTTGACCACTGGGTGATATTCAGGCTGCCCCCAAAAGTGGTGTTTCCGCTTGTATTACATCCTTGTTTTCCATAGTGTAGGTGTCCTTTGGCTGATTAGATCTTCCCTCAACTTCGGGGACATATGCGATAGCTGATTGTGCTTGTGCTTGCTGCTGTGATGTTTTTGTTGTAAATAGAGGGTAAAACTTTGTGAGGCTCGGAGATGGTATTTTATTCCGTCCTTTCCTCCTGAGTTGACGACGTCGCTTTGCGTTCTGCTTTGGTGTTTGCTCCTTGGATAGCGGAGGGGACCTAGTGGATGGGCTGCCCTTGTGACAGATCGGAGGATTGTTGCCAGAGTTTTTTTGGGCAACAGAGTCCCTATTTGATGACTCATTGGGCACTGCTTTGTTTGAGTTTGCCCTTGATTTCTCTTGATTTGGGCCCTTTGGCAGGCCTTCTATAAGAGTAGAAACAATTGAGGGGAGTGACGATAATTTGTCAATTATAGGACCACAGCTGCAGTTCAGTTTTGCTTCCTGCTGAGCTCTGCTGATTAAAAGGTTTAGTTGGCCCAGTTTGTCGTCTATTCCCCCCACGAAGAGGGCCAGAGTATCTAATAGTGTCAACTGCAGGTCCATTTTGTCTGACTGGTAGTGTAATACGTCAACCGTTCGTTGCATTGTATTTAATAGGATGTCCCATGTATTCGATGCCTGATTCCCATTTCGATTTGATGAACCTGAGGTCAAAAGAGGAGTTGGAGGGCTTTTTCGTGAGATTGAGTTGTTAATTGCTGTTTCTTGGTCGTTACCTTGATTTATATTAGTACAGGCTGTAGGCTGAAGCTGTTTTCCAGGAGTGTCCAATGCATAGGATGCTATTTGGTCCGCCCACTCCTGTGATCCCAGGTAGGAGAGGGGGTCCTGCCCACCTCCCCTGGAAACCGGGGAATCCGAAGAAGTTTCAGAAGACTCTTTGGGGATATCGTGGACGCCCCCTGTTTCCACTCCTAAGGAAGATTGGGCCGGTTTGATGGCCTCTCGATGTTGTGGCGGATCGTGTGGGAGTTTGTGGAATGCTTTCTGAGGCAAGACTTTGGAGAGGTGTTCGGGTTCGGGAGAACAATTCAATTTGTGTCCAATTGAGTCCTCCTGCCCTAAGTTTGTGGCCTTGCCGTTCGTTATTATGGACTCTTGTAAGTTTTGTACTTCCTTCCGCTTTTTGAGGTTAGTTGAGACTGTTATGGCGTTACAGATTGGGGTGGGGGTAGGCAAGGATTGACGAATGACATACTCCTCAGCTCGTGTTTCCACCTCCTCCACCCCCTCTTGAGAAGCAGATGGGCTGTTAGTTTTATGTTTCCAGATTTTTCTGATGTTAGCGGAGGGACCACCGATTTGGTCACTAGAATTCCCACTGTAGTTTGTTCTGTAACTGGTGTGGTCGGTGGCTGTATGGGGATAGAGGGAGGAGTGGATCTTGAAGGCCCAGAATTTTGCCACTGGAAGAAAATATAGACGACGCTGGGTCCTTTAGAAATTGGAATTTTGACAAAATCTTTGGTTGGTATAAGTGAGGTCGGTGGCTTCCAGGGTTCTGTGCTAGGTTGCTGGGGACTTCTACTTCTTCCCCTACTTTAGTGGCCGTTACCAAAGTTGCTGTGCTTGGTTTTGTTTTTCCATTTTGTTTGGCTTTGCGCACAGTGACCACGGGCTGCCCCCTTTTCCTACCCGACCTCATGGTTGAGATACTCTTGGTCCTCTAAGGAAGCCCTACTTTCTCACGCTGCCCCGTTGCGTTGCGTTGAGTTGCCAGAGAGCCCTTCTAAATCAGGTCGGGACAGGTCTGTCAGCTACCAGTGGAAGGGCAGCGGCGTGGAGGGGCGGTTAATCAGTTCAATTAATTTCGGTTTGGTCTGGTTTCATGGGAATTGAGTTTGTCTGCTTTTTCAGGGCTGTTTGTCCTGTCACCAGTAGCCCCAGTAGCTCTTGCTGCTCCTTCTGCTACTGCCAGGGCTACTGCCGGGGCACTACAAGGACGATGGACGTTGGGCGTGGAGGGCAGAAGGTGAGGGGTGATGCCTGCTCTCACACTCCTCCACTCCTCCACCCCAACCACCTGGCTGCTTGCTGTGGGGGGCTGTGGGGCTGTGGCGTAAAGTGGAAAGCTGCTGGGCAGCTTGGGCAGCAGGAGTAGCGAGGCTGCGAGACGGGAAGCGGGAGGCGGGGGAGTCCGAC
Organism: Calotriton arnoldi; assembly: GCA_963921515.1. NCBI lineage: Eukaryota > Metazoa > Chordata > Amphibia > Caudata > Salamandridae > Calotriton > Calotriton arnoldi. The sequence continues at coordinate 988,809 of CAWUFW010004574.1, forward strand.
AGCTGGTACCTAAAGAGTGCGGTAGGTGCGAGGTCAGGCGAGGTTATGCAGGCCACTCCTCATTGTCCCCCCTGCCCCCTCAGCCGCCTTACTGCAGTCGTGCCGCCTCTCTCCGCAAATTTCCGCAATTCCGCAATGCTCAGGCCGGTGACGGCTGGTGGTCTGCTGGCGTCCCGCCTCGCCCCAGCCTTGAACACCAAGTCAGCGATGTCCAGCCGCGGCAAGGATTGGCGACAGGGGGTTTTTGCAGCTCGGTCTGCGGTCCGTGTTCCACGGTGAGGGCTGCAGGGAGATCTCGGAGGTCACAGGCAGCCCCCGCCTCCAACTAGAACTGGAACCAGCGGAGCACTGCGGAAACCTTTCGCCGCTTTCGCCGCTTTCACCACTCCGTGAGCAGGGGGAGCGCCGGGGCACAAAGTGCGGGGGTGACACAATGCGCGGCTGGCGGCAGGATTGACAGGGTTGGCAGGAGATGTCAGGAGCCGCTGCAAACTTCGGGAAGCCTCGGGAAGCCTCACAGCGTTCGCCTCTCCACACTGAGGATAACCCCTGCTCACCCCTTTGGTAGCTTGGCAGAGCAGTCAGGCTTATCCCAGAGGCAATGTGTAAAGCGTTTGCACAACACACTCACACAGCAGCGACACACTAGGCACATCACAAAAGAAACTCCACACAAGGGTATGTAAAAATAGCCTTTGTATTATCCATACAACACATTGGAACATATCACATATATACAGGTATTTGCATAAATCACCAGGCCAATCGGGCCACTGTCATAATCATCACATATATAACAGTTAGTGAGGACAACCAGTGACTACTGGTAAGGGTGCACTTAGCACACCACCTTTAGGCATAAAATATCAGCAGTGCATCATTTCCATAACACATCATGCCCCTCTTAGGCATAAACATAACTGCACAATATGCCACGATATCCCTGAGAGTCCACTGGCCCCCAACACATGTAGGGCACTGAAGTACCGGCCCCTCCGTCCCCAATTGGCAGCCCCAGTGCTTCTGCACTCACCACCTGGACTGCGCGGTGATTTTGTGGAGGTTCCTTCCTCCAGCAGGGCTCGGGGGCCTCCATCGAGCTACCAAGACCCACAACAAGGCCTCTGCCCCAAAAGTAGGGCTGTGGTGCCAAGGGTCACTCCGGTAGCTGCCCACTACTGTCCGGGGCAGCTGCTACCCTGGCCACGTAAGGTGACGCCGACTCGGCTCCTCACCTGGCTCTTCCATCGGCGGACGCTACGGGCAGGGAGAGGGGGAGCGCTGCTTCCCCAAGTGCGGAGCAACCAAAAAGCTCCTGCCGCAATGTTGCAGCGCGTCCGGGACCCTCCAGGATCTCCAAGACCGCCGTTGGCCAAACTCCCAAAGTGGAGATGCCTGCGCCTTCTCTGCCGCACCGAAAGCGCGCTGAACACGCCGGTCAAACCCAGAGCACAGAGCGAAGTCTCTCAGCTCTTTACGACTCCGCCCACCACCAGCCAGGCAACGTCACGCCTGACTTCCAGTGGTCGCAGGAACCCGCAAGGTTATGGCTCAGCCGCTCCTGCCGGCTCCCCCCACAACCAGGCGCCTGTCTTCCGGTTTGCGGCGTTTCTAAGTCAGAGCCCATTTCTTGGGCTCAGGGGGGCAAATCGCAAAGCACTCACCACGCACTGAATGTCGGAGGGCCCATTCAAATAAGCGCTCAGCCTGTGTCCCACCTGAAAACACCAACAGGGAGCAGGCAGCGCTCTTTGCCAGACCTCCACAAGGGCAGACCTGGGAACAGGCAGGCCAGCACGCAGGGCCTCCCAGCAGAGGGCAGCCCCTCCAGCCCCTCAGGCAGCAGCTGGGTCCCACGGCGGTTCCTCCTGGCAGAGTGCTCATTCAAGTCCATGTTAGTTCAGTGAGTTCAACAGACATGGGGTCACAGCCCCAATATTTATATCCCACAAAGTCTTTGTTCTGCCCTGGTACTGGGCCCTGGACCCAGTCCAAACCAGTTCTTGGGGGCACTTATCAAGTGCACAACACTCCCCATTGTAAGTGTAGGCCCTGGTCCCAGACAAATCACAGGGGGGGCGGAGCCATCATTGTGGAAGGCAGGCACAGCCCTGTTCAGGTTGAGGTGCTACTCCTCCCACTACTCCAAATGCAGTTCAGTCCTATTCAGCCTAGCCCTGACTCATCCAGACTTTCTGGAGCCACTGCACCTCCCCAGCCCCTGTCACTCCAAGGCCAGACAGTCAATACACAACAGGCAGGCACAAAGACACAGCACACAGAAATGCCTACTTCTAAAAGTGGCATTTCTAAAATAGTGATAATTAATCCGCTAACAGCAGCACGCAGCATTTATCACCACTATTCCAAACATACCAAACTTGATCACGCTACTCTTCTCATGTCAGGAATTACCACTGAAGCACATATCAGGGACTCCCCAATGCATTCCTATGAGAGGGCAGCCTCACAGCAGTGAGAAACCAAATAGGCTGTTTTTCACTACAAGGACATGCCACACAGTTAAGGTACATGTCCTCCCTTTTACCTACACCGCACCCTGCCCATAGGGCTAGCTAGGGCCTACCTTAGGGATGCCTGATATGTAGTAAAAGGGGAGTCACAGAGGTGGCAACCACTTTATGTGCCACGGTTCAGCAGCAGTAAACTGCACGCGCAGGCCATGCAATGGTAGAGGCCTGAGACAGGTTTGAAAGGCCACTTTGTTGGGTGGCGCAAGCAGCGCTGCAAGCCCACCAGTAGCATTTGATTTAGTGGCCATGGGTATATGAGATACCACTGTACAAGGGACTGATAGGTAAATTAAATATGCCAACCAGGTGTAGACCAATCTTACCAAGTTTACCATAGAGAGCACATGCACTTTAGCACTGAACAGCAGTGATAAAGTGCCCATAGTCCTAAAACCACCAACAACAGGTCAGAAAAAATACAGGAGAAAGGCAAAAAGTTCTGGGATGACCCTGCAAAAAGGGCCAAGTCCAACACAGCTACACTGTGCTAAGGCTACCTTTGCTTCATTCTGCAGTATAAAAACGTATAAGTTGATTTCACACAAATTAATGCCCAAATAAACAAGCACTGGTAAAGCTAATTGGCCTGACTTGACTTTCAGTTCTCACTAAAACATTTAAAAACGCCTACTGCAGGGGGAATAAAAATGTGCTCTGTACATAAGTCATCCATGAGATGACTAATTTAATGTGCAATGGCTGAGTGTACTTTTGATATTAACATAGTCTCCGTGTATTACAATGCAAACATTACATAAACGAGGAATGATACACTAGATATCCAATAGCATGAGGTGAGAGAAAAATAATTTATGGTGTGTAGTCGAAGCCCACTCTATGTTTATTTTAAGTGAATGGTAACAACAGGTATGCAGAGAGCTGTACGGACAAGGAAAACCTAAAAAGGGCGATGGTTGGGGTAGTGTCTGAGAAGGCAGAGGAGTAATGAGTGCTGCCTCTGTGCTGTGGCACAGTGCACGTATGGAGATCACTTTGCAAGTTATTTGCTTTGTGAAGGTAAACCTGCACAAGGTATGCACTGGCTAAGTCAATTCTTCAGTGAATTCAATCTGCTGAGTTCAGCTAATCTCAATTTGAAGGCTGCTTCTACCTGCAGATTCCTCACCTTTTAAATATCCTCAGACACTAGACTGGATCCTGCACTGATAAAGGGTGTGTGGCTTCATCTCAATCCCAGAGATCAGGATTCGCCGCTGTTCATATTTCAGATCAAGGTTAAGATCATCACCCTCATCTAAATCTTGGAAAGATAGGAATAAGTAACACAGGAAATGCAGCAGGCAAAAGAACTCCTCACCCAGATGATGTTCCAGCTCTAAGGGTAGGTCTCCACACCGTTTATCATGTTGATCGTCTGCGCCTTCTTCAGCGGTAGTTGACATAGATGACACTGACACATGTCCTCACTCCAGATCTGATTTCTGCTCCACTGTATCCGGAGTTCCCTGCACTGATTTGGCTGAGGTTATAACCTTCACACAGGCCATGCTGGTGCTCTTAAGTTGTGCTCAGGTTTCCTTTTGTCCACACTCGGGCCCCATGGAAGCATGGTGGCCCCCACCTAGGATACTACAAGAGCCAGATAGCTCTCATCCAGCTACTGCTGCAGCTGCACCACCACCTAAAATTCAGTCTGTAGCACCTCCTCTAATGCCGTCTCCAGTGCTGACAACAATACTGATACCGGATAGGACTTCAGTCCCAGAGGTTATGCATAAGATGAAGGCCATCTTGTTGTACTCCAGAAATGACATTTAGAGTGAGGCACCTGGTGGAGGACGCCTGATATGGGGAGGAATCAAAATCCAGACCTTGCTAAGAGATATATACCTGCAAAGGCTGGATAATATTTTTGGCACTGAATCAGATCGCATCCAAGTGCCCCACTTGAACACAGCAAGATAACAAGGACAGAAGTGAGGCAGCAAAATGGATGCAGCCGAATACTTTGTCCTGCTGAATGCGAGTGATTTAAATACATATCAAACAACACACCGAAGGGTCAAGGCACGCTAGTCCTGCACTCGTCAACACAAAGTGATAAGAGTAATTGTGAACAATACAGTGGTGCAGAGAACCAGATGTGACCCCCCCTACACCTCTATAAAAGAAAATGATTTTCCAAGCAAAATTCTCAAAATGGTTCAGCCCTCAACTATCCAATCAAATATGTGTATGATACATTCTTTTAGTCCATATTGTACAAATATGAGAAGTCGGACAATTTCATTACAGACAACAAATGTAGGAGTCGTTCCTTCTTCTTAAAATCCTTTTATTCTTTATTCTTTAGTTTTTCTTTAAAATCACAGTGTGAAATTGGTAGCCAGCGTGAAATTGATAGCCAAATCTAAATACATATCCAAAGGTGCACTTGGGGTGTTTTTCAGAGCCATCCTCTGGAGTGGGTGCAGTTCCTAATAACAGAAGCCGTTTCTATCAGCACTGGTGGATTTAGGAGAAGAGGCTTGTGATAAAAGAGTAAAAGGAAAGGAAAGTGTTCCTCATATTCAGGGTTTTTCACATTAACATTTTACTAAATGAGTTTATCTGAAGTGACCCAGAGCTTGAGTTTGGTCTAGTTGTGTGCTACTGTGGCCTGCCAGCATTCCCAACCCCTTTGTTGTGAGTTTCTGCAAGCCACCAACCTAAGGTTGATCTCAATGTGTAATACCACATGCACTTTGTTTATTTCTGTCACAGTAAAACTTGTTTAGTAACCAACTCTTGTAGATTATCTCTGTTTAAAGGCTGTATTTAAATGAAAGGTAAAGAAAATAGATTTATAAGTATTGTCTTACGCAGAATTGTTACTGAACGTTTAGCATGAGAAGTGTACACCCATACGGATAACTGTGCATGGCAGTGTTGCTCAAATATGAATTTACCTTGAAAAAAAGAAAGACAAGAGGCATTTGGCAAAACAGGAATGGTTGGTTTAATTAAACGCAGCAGCCAGGAGAGCAAGTGACAGAGTTGAGGTCTGGATACTGTCTCAAAGTACATTGGTTTTGGCCGTCATTTTATACATTTCACAAGGTGTAATAAAGCAATTTGTTCATTCATTTTAGAACAGGAATATGGGCCTAGTCACAGAGTCATAAATCTGGTAATTTGATAAGAAGCGCAGGTGGGTCTCGACCCTGCGTGGACACAATGCGGAGCTAGTAGTTACATGTTCAGACGTCCGACATGAGGAGCGGGTGGTCACTGTGTGTAGTATGCATGCTGTGTTCTGATTGGCTGAGTGCTTCTAACTTAGTGTGGCATCTGACTTTATGGTATTTTGGGAACGCACGCCTCTCCGGCCAAATGTGCTTTATTGGGGGTCAGCCTGCTTAGACCATTGTGGTGTTGCTGCCTATCTGTGGGATTGATCTGTGTTTTCCTGTTCGCCATTTGTCTAAGGATTATGTGTCACCCCACCTGTGATCTATCAATCAGTTGCTTCGAGCCTGGGTCCCAGGGCCTGCCTGAACACATACTTCTGACTCGGGGTGAGGGTGAGGTCACTTCGGGTGATTTCTACAACAGTGAAGCGAGTTTGACATAATACATATATATATCGTGACTTGCATTGATATTGTATTTTCCAATATTAACAGCAGTTTCCAAATAGGATGTTTATTTTGTGTATTGTGTACTGTGTGTTAATTTAGTGAATAAAATTACGCTCCAATCCCCAAGCCCGGAGAGTTCAGAGGTTGCCTGTTGGATGCAAAGACTCTTAGGCTGCAGCCGCCATTTAAGCAGGGCCTCTGAAACTATGTGGCAGTGGAGGATCAAATAATGCACATGGTTGATTATATTATGCAGCAAGAAAAAGCAAATTGTGCAAAATAATGCAGCAAATTGTGTGATAGTATTACCTCATAATTTTGTAATTTTTACACGTTAACAGGGGCATGGCAAATGTAATATGGATGAATGGGATGTGAAGCTTGGTGTAGGGATGTCATTCTGCACAACTTTTTAGATGGCACCGCAGATGTTGGGGCTCTATGTAGACCTGGAGATGAAGAGGATTTGAAAGATGAGCATTGGCTGGGTTTTAGCCATAGAGATTTTGTGTATGATAGATCAGCATACCGTGTGTGTGTGTGATTGATAGTGCAACAGGAGGACTATTTCCTTAATATATAATCGAAGAATGAACTGCCGGTAGGTGACATCCTGGTTTGGGATAGACCCTTCCTGGTAGCCCAAGGGATTGCTGTAGCGTTTACTGGGCCCATACTGAATTTTCTTCATTTAATCTTACACTACTCATACACTCAAATGGTCCTCCGATGGAGCTTGCTCTGTGCTGAAAGGGGTTGGGCACTCGGGGGATGGACAGTTAACCAATGAGGACCAGGAATAGGATAACTGAAACTAACTCCAAATTTAACATCTGATAGATCAGTTTTCTCAATGCATTGATAATCCAATTAATGTTCACACTCAAGGAATGATGAGGCAGAACAGCAGAGTCAGATTAAATGTTAAAGTTTAATAGTTCAGTATAAAAGTTAAAGAACATTGCATTCAAATTAAAATAGCATACAGCCCTAATAACCAATTAGTAAAAGATTTAATGAAATATACCAAGCCTGTGGGATTCAGGGAGAATATGATGGATGAACGGGGAAATCTTCCTCAGCCGAGACACATTTGGACACATACAACGTGTGTGTCAATAGGGATAGGAAGCCAGGTGAGCCTTCTGCAAGGAAAGTTCAGCAAAGTTCCAAGATAGCCAGTCCAGTTCGTCAGGACAGTCATCTGTATCAGTTCACTGCTATAACAGCAAAAGTCACAGCAACGAGACAAGAACTCTTCATCCGAAAAGGTTCAATCTGCTTCTGGATACCGTCAGTAGTAACGAGTCCAAGTCTCAACAGCAGAATCGGAATCTGTATCAGGGTCAGAAACCCAAGCAGAAGCCCCCAGTTCTCTCAAAATGAGCAATTATTCTCGATCAGTTTCGGGGTGACACCTCCTGGCATCACCAAATTTGTCACACCACTCAGTTTCAGCGGTCAGTCCAAGTAAGATGAGTATGATGTAGCAGGAAAGAATATGCAAATCTCGAAAGTTTAAGTAAATCAGTTACCCAGCTTCCTTAGGCCATGTCATGAATGATGTAATATGTGATGTCATTAGCAGTGCATTGAGGGGCGCGAGTTATTGTTAGCTCAACTAACTATAACGGCCGAATTTCTCAGGTTTTGTACGAGTGAAATGTCCAACTAACTATAACATCCCTGAAACCTATGGTTTTTTCAGTGAATTTCTATGGTTTTTTAAATGCTAATTTCTAACTATAACGTCCCTGAAACCTATGTTTTTTTCAGTGAATTTCAAAGGTTTTTTAAATGCTAATTTCTAACTATAACGTCCCTGAAACCTATGGTTTTTTCAGTGAATTTCTAAGGTTTTTTTAATGATAAATTCTAACTATGCCTACAGAGGTAGGACATGGGAAGAAAGAGGAAGAAAGGCACAGAAAGAAGCAAGAGAAATGCAGAAAGAGGCAACAGAAGTCCAGAAAGACGAAGAAAAGTGCAGGAAGAAGCAAGAGATATGCAGAAAGAACCAACAGAGGTGCAGAAAAGGCCTTGTTGCAAAGTCATCCTGTGCCCCCAACTTTTTACTGACTGCTACTGGTGGTAACTGACTCTGACTTACCAGGCCCGGAGCCAGTGCTATGCTGAAAGACACTTAGAATACAGTGAAAACACCTACATACACTAGGGTACACTATGGGTTACGGTACCCCTGTGAGTGGCATGACCTCACCTGTAAGGACCTAGTACATAATAGGGCAGGGGGGTTAAAACTACCTCTAACTCAGAGGTGCAGAAAGAGGCAAGAGAAGTGCATAAACAGGCAGGAAAGGTGCAGAAACAGGGAACAGGGGTGCAGAAAGAGGCAAGTGAGGTGCAGAAAGAAGTAAGAGCAGTGCAGAAAGAACCAACAGAGGTGCAAAAATAGGCAAGAGGGGTGCAGAAAAAAGTAGGAGGGGTGCACAAAGAGGCAAGAGAGGTACAGAAAGAGGCAGGAGGGGTGCAGAAAGAAGGAAGAGAAGTGCAGAAAGAGGCAAGAGAAATGCTGAAAGAAGCAACAGAGGTTTAAAAAGAAGCAAGATAACTGCAGAAAGAGGCAAGTGAGGTACAGAAAGAAGCAAGAGCAGTGCAGAAAGCACCAACAGAGGTGCAAAAAGAGGCAAGAGGGGTAAAGAAAGAAGTAGGAGAGGTGCACAAATAGGCAAGAGAGGTACAGAAAGAGACCGGAGGGGTGCAGAAAGAGGAAGAGAACTGCAGAAAGAAGCAACAGAGGTGCTAAAAGGGGCATGAAGGGTGCAGAAAGAGACAAGACAGGTGGAGAAAGAAGGAACAGAGGTACAGAAAGAGGCAAGAGTGGTGCAGAAAGAGGGAAGAGAGGTGTAGAAAGAGGCAAGAGGGGTGCAGAAACAGGCAAAAGGGGTGCAGAAAGAAGCAAGTGAGGTGCAGAAAGAAGCAAGAGAGTTACAGAAAGAGGCAAGTGAAGTGCAGAAGGAGGCAAGAGAACTGCAGAAAGAGGCAATAGAGGTGCAGAAAGAGGCAATAGAGGTGCAGAAAGAGGCAAGTGATGTGCAGAAAGAAGAAAGATAAGGGCAGAAAGAAGCAACATAAGTGCAGAAAGAGGGAAGAGGGGTGGAGAGAGAGGCAAGAGGGGTGCAGAAAGAAGCAAGACAGGTGCAGAAAGAAACAAAAGAAGTGCAGAAAGAAGGAATAGAGGTGCAGAAAGAGGCAAAAAGGGTGCAGAAAGATGTAAGACAGGTACAGAAAGAAGCAAATGAGGTGCAGAAAGAGGCAACAGACGTGCAGAAAGGGAAGAAAGGTGCAGAAAATACAAGAGATTTGCAGAATGAGGTCAAGAGAAGAGCAGAAAAAGAAAGAAACGTGCAGAAAGAAGCAACAGAAATGCAGAAAGAGGCAAGAGAGGCGCAGAGGGAAGCAAGAGTGGCTTGCACACCATTAGTACCAATTTAACACCCACATTTAGCAATAAGTAACAGGTGACCATTCTAGGTTTGCAAAGGGCCTTCCACCACGCTGTAACACTTGTCGCTGCATTTTTGGTAACGTTTCAGCCGTTTCAGCTAGAAACAAGGCTTTTTTTGTTAAAATCTGCAGATTAGGGTGCAGATGATGAATTATGTGGCTAATGCAGAAAATGTATAATTGTGCGAAAGTCGGTGCAGCCAAACAGTCACATAATTCCAGTGGCCCTGCTCATACCTCTGACTAGGTCCACAAGTGCTCCTCTGTGATTCCATCTTTATTTGTCTCACTGAGTTCATAGTTGAGCTTCTATGGAAACGAGGAAGACTAAACCTGAGGTTACCACTCCACAACACAGACTACCATACCACATAATTACTCTCCATAACACATAATCCCACTCTACATAATTCCTATACACTAAATACCACATACTTTCTATCCACATAATTTCACTGCACAACATACCACATAATTCCACTACACACAACGTACATCCACTCCACTCCCCAAAAAATTAGTAAAAAACGTTTGCATTTACAACACCAATAGCTCTTATTCTCGCAAATGCGAAACCTATTACATTGCAAACACTTCTTTAACTAATAGTCGCGTTTGCAGAGTGGTGGAGAAAGGGTGCTGGGCCTCCGACCAGCGCTCAGGAATTCCTCTGGGTAGGGCTTACAGGAGGTACCAGTATGGCTTCTTGGCCCCCAAAGTCCCTCAGGAGTAAATTGGACTTCATCCCCCATCCAGTAGTCTGCCAGGAGGCGCGTTTGCAGAGTGTTGGAGAAAGGGGGGCATGGCCTCCGAAGACGTCTTAGCAATCCCACTGTGTGGGACTTACTGGAAGTAACAAGAGGGGTAGTTGGCCCCTAAGGACATCCTTGGGGGTCAATTACCCCTCCTATTACCTCCAGTAAGTCCCACACAGCAGGATTGCTAAGTTCTCAGAGCAGGCCACACCCCCTTTGCCCACCACTCTACAAATGCGCTCCCTGGCGAGCTCTTGGATGGGGATTGAAGTCCCCTTCACTGCTGGGGGTCCTTTAGGGGCCAACTAGCCTACCTCTTACCTCCAGTAAGTCCCACACAGTGGGATTGCTGAGAGGTGGACAAAGGCCACGCCCCCTTTCTCCACCACTCTGCAAATGCGCCCCCTGGCACGTTCTAAGTTGGGGGATTAAGTCCCCTTGAATACTGAGGGTCCCTGGGGGCCAACTAGCCCACCAGGTACCTCCAGTAAGCGCCACACAGCTGGATTGCAGAGAGGTGGTCCGAGGCCACGCCCCCTTTTTACACCACTCTGCAAACGCACCTCTTGGTGCGCTGCTGCTTGGGGGATGAAGTCCACTTGTGTCCTGAGGTAATCAGGAAACAAGAGGACCTCATCGCCCCACCAGCAGTGCGCCAAGAGGCGCGTTTGCAGAGTGGTGTAAAAAGGGGCGTGGCCTCGGACCACCTCTCTGCAATCCATCTGTGTGGCGCTTTAACATATATATATATATATATTTATAAATCATGTGATCAAGGCTGTAAGGTTGCGGCCCAAACGCATCATGGACAATGCATTTGGCATGTATTAACGGAGTGAACAAGTAAAAACACTATCACACTTTGAAGGAGTCCGTGCCTACTTCATTTGAGAAGTGTTTGAAAGTATGGATTCGAGTTCGATATACGTATACATATATATATATATAAAGAACTACGTCTCCAACTCCAAATTGCTCCAGGAAAGACGAACACGGACCCAAAAGTTAAGTGCAGGGTTCTTTATTGAATCCAAATACACCGCACCACCGCCATGACGCGTTTCGGCCTTCAGGAGGCCTTGATCACATGACGCTGTGACAGGAAACCAACAATTTAAAGTGACAGTGCAGTATCACGTGCAAAATTCGGCAGATAGACATAGACAACATTTTTTTATATATAAATATATAAACATATTCGTTTTTAATTTCCTCCAATTGATACAGTGCCAATCGCAAAAAGATGTTAAAATGCATTAAAATCGGAGTATAAAAGCTCATTATTAAATAACATGTAAAATCGGGCTATAGCGAGTATAAATATGTGCAAATACGCAAATGTCAAAGAAACCAGCCAACAATAAATATTTAGAGCTAAAATCCCTCAAACTGTGACTAATGGGTAACCATATGTATGATATCACCATCATGATATAAAGTGCAAATCAACGCTTATCTTGCTGCAATAAACCTGTCCCTATAAGGAAAAAATTGATAAAACATCTAAGTATAAATATGAATGCTTTGCAAGCAATGCAAGATATCTGAAACCCAAATCAGTTCATATACACAGTTTTAGGGCAGGATTCTATTAGACAACCATTGCATCTTTAAGTTTTTTAATCATCTCGCTGTGATAACATACATGTATTGGATGCTTCTAATATCACCTACAGTGGGTTCAAATTGTTTATGCTCCCCTCTGGTGCTATCCTGAAGTTGGCACTGAAAATAGAGTAGTGTATATAGAGGAAAGAAGAAGGAAAGGTAACGGTAATGACCTCACATCTATAGTTATGTTAAATTCAATAAATCATGTGGCATAAATTTTGAATTTTTCGATCGTTGTGGTCCTATAAATCTCACAACCAATTAAAAAAAACTTTTTATTATTTTTAGGAACCTAAAATCCTAATACATATTGGTTAATTAGTTGCCACATATATATTAAAGACCGAGTTATATTTATATTGGATTAAATAGATGGAAATCTCGAATCCTAATTAATATTTATTACCCCATAAATATTAAAATCAAAACCAATTCATATATGATTTAATAATTAAATATATCAAACAACGGCTTTCATAATGTTAACTACCGCACCTTATAAATACCTAATAAGTTGTTCTGACTATTCTGCCTAGAAAAAGTGCTTGTGCCAAGAATAAATAAGTGTTAAAAGTGCATATTAAAATTACAACCAATTACATGTAGGAGGCGACACACAAATAATGTTTATATATATATATGTACACATATATATATATATATGTATATATATATATATATATATATATATATATATATGTATATATATATATATATATATATATATATATATATATATATATGCATACAGTGAAATGCTAGCATGGTGATGATGAAACACACAATCTTGAATCAATGGTACTGCAGTTAATCAAAGGTACAGTGATAATAAACTGATAGGCCAGGATAGAGCGATAGAATCAGGCCCTTCATCCCCCTGGAACATAACTTTCCACAGCGCCGGGAAGCCCGCTTCAAACTCTCTAACACTCTCTTTGGGAACGGCACTACTGGGGGGGCAACAGCTTCGGATGACAGCAGCTTTGTACGTCTCCGTCTATGAGCTTCATTGAGCCCTCTCTCACCCTCATTTTATACATTGAAATCTGACTTACACAACATTCTGGTCTCTTCTTCCAAGTTCTAGCCCTGTTATCAGTATTTACAACTCTGCTCTTTCTGATGTTCCTCAACCATCCTCCCAGGCCCTCTCTGGATCAGTACATTCTCAACGGTATGTCTATCCCACGATCCACCTGGCTGCCCCAGTGTACCATACACAGAGCTTCTTTGCAGATAGCTGCATCTGTGGAATGCCAAAAACAAGCATCACAAGCTGAATGCAGCCTGGTATGGTAAATACAGCACCTTGGCAGCACATCAAATTGTGTCTAGTAGAAACGGAAAACAAGCATCATGAGGTTCTGTGCTAGCGCTGCGTGGTACAAGGGGTTTCTGCATGCATTTTCACTCATCAACACTGCCTAAGCTAATTAACCCTTTCGCGTCACAATGTCTTTAGCACACTAGTCCCTCCTAAGCTAATTAACCCTTTTGCGTCACAATGTAAAATGCACACTATTCCCTATATGCTACAGCCACCCACTTAAGTAGCCCTTTAAAACAGGTCTCAGGCCTGCAGTTGTAAAATATGTATAGTTTTTAACTGCCAATTCAAACTGGCAAAACCTTTTGCCAGGCTTAAACCTCCCTTTTTAATACATAAATGTCACCCCTCAGGTAGGCCCTAAAGAGCCCCAATAGGGCGGGGTGCAATGTGTTAAAAAAGTTGAACATGTGCTTTTAAGTTTTATATGTCCTGGTAGTGAAAAACTCTCAAATCTGTTTTTCACTAATGTGAGGCCTACCTCTCCCATAGGGTAACATTGGATTACCTTATTACATTTAATAAGTGCTTCTGTTTGATTGGGAATAGGTAGAAATGTCATGTTTGGTCCCAAAAGACTTATAATTTAAAAATCCTCGTTAGTAGTAAAGTCAGAGTTTTAGTCAAATTCTGAAAATGCCACTTCTGGAAAGTTAAACAACTCCACTTACGCCAATACTGATAGCAATTTCCCATCACACATCATGATCACACATGACACTTGATATGACCATATATTTTATTGTTCTTGGTCAACTCATGTTATTTTTTAGACAATTTTTCAAGGTGAATTATTCATCTGTTCGAACAACAAATTTGTTCAGACCATTAGACTACACAAAGACTCACACCAAAATCTTGCTGGTCCCGTATATAAATTCACTTATCCTTTGGTGAAGTCTGAAGAGGGCTGTAGTCTCCTCTCTGTCGGACTTAACCGAAGGATAAGTGAATTTATATACGGGACCAGCAAGATTGTTATGGATCCCACGGATGGGAAGGGCTTCTCCCGATAAAATGTCTGAATATACCGCGAAGTTTGGGCTAAACTTAAGTTGAATAGCACAATTAATCAGGAGAGACTATCTTGGACAAAAGAGCTCATTTTGTGTTCTGAGTCCTGATGAGAACCCTGAAAGATACATAATAGGGTTTGAAACGCGTCGACTGTTTCACCAAACAAGTGTTCTTCACAAGCAACTACCATTGTGGCTCATGACGTGAATTAATTGAAATCACTCATTGGGATGGTTTAAATGAGCCCTAAAGGCATACTGTTTGGAATTGCCCTTGTAAAAAGAATACATAAGCAGGGTGTTGTACCGCCAGCTTAAAAGGGGCATAGTTTGTTTAGTGTGTTTTGTTTAAAAAATGATGAATTGGAATTTATTTACAGAACCAGAGCTTTCTATATTTCTGTAGTAGGTGATTTAAAATTGATGTATTGTCCAATGTTTTGTCCGATGTTTTGTGGCATTGTTATTCAATCTAATTCAAGAATTTGTTGTGTGTCTTTGTGTAGTCTAATGGTTTGAACAAAATTGTTGTTCCAACAGATGAATAATTCATCTTGAAAAATTGTCTAAAAAATAACATGAGTTGACCAAGAAAAATAAAATATATGATCATATCAAGTGTCATGTGTGATCATGATGTGTGATGCGAAATTGCTATCAGTATTGGCATGAGTGGAGTTGTTTGACTGTTAAGTAGGCCTAGCCTTACTGATTATGGGCCAAACCATTTCTAGTTGAAGACTTCTGGAAAGTTGGCATTTTCTTGCCCTAGCCATTTGGTGCTTGTGTCCTGGGTCACGACTGTAAATAGAGTGGCATCTTTGTGTATTCCTCCCAGACAGTGAGGCAAAGGGTGACTAGGTGTTGGGAGGGTGGGCCATCCTGCCATGATGGAAGGGGCAAAGCTGTTCTCTGCCCCACTTACATGTCAAAGGGGCTGCCTGCAGCACTATCACAAAGAACTTGGCACCAGCCTATTGTCACCTTAGACTTCTTGAAGCCTGGGCAGGGGAAGGAAGGTCATTTCCAAAACCAAATGTGGGGAAGTCTAGAAGTTTCTCCCACTTTAAAAGGCTGGCACCAGGTAAAAATATTGGACCTGCAGACCAACTCTTTAGTTCACTCCTTGACATGTGGAGGACACTCAGAAGGACTGCCTTGTATTTCAGAGGATTGTCCTGCTGTAATGTCCCGTATAGAGGCCCTAATGTAGACCTGTTCATACATGCCCTAAAATGGACGTATTCGTATTTGCCCTAATACGGTCATATTCGTACTTGCCCTATTATGGTCAAAGCCGCATATGCCCTATTAAGGTCATAACTGTACATGTCCTATTATAGTCATGATTCCTTATATAGGCATGATCTTTCACCTACATTGGTCCTCGCTAGTACACAACGAGCTCTGAGGGCTGAACGTTATCTAGCCTGTGGTTTTGAATACAGCAGGGTTTTTCCCAAACACAGGCCCACACTGTACTCATCAATTATGCATGACTCTCTAGGAATACACCACCTGCATAATATGTATGTACAAAGTTCACCCCTGACGCCTGCTTTGTACTTCAGAGGACAGCCCTACTGCTACCAGAGGACTGCCCTGGTGCTTGAAGACTGCCTTTTTCTCTCAGTGGACTGCCTTGTTGCTTGAATCAAGGATTGCTTGAGTGACTCCAAAGGCTAGTTGGCTTGCCTTCCGTTCTGAGCTACAGGGACACAACAATCTCCAACAAACTTGAAACCGCAATTGGACCCTGCCTGAAGTGAGTCCTGACCTCCAAGTTGGGCCCATCCAGGCCTGGACCCTTGGAGGTGGTGCGAAAGGTACACAAACAGACAAAACCTGACACTTGGAATTTTTCACTAAAATGTGATCTGAGAACCGACAGAAGACTAGAACCTACCTGCTTGCCGATCTGCCCAAGGTGCATCGCAGCTGACTTCGCCGTGGCTCTCACAACATTCTTATCCACAGCAGCAAATCCTGTTCAGCAGCTCCTCTTGGAAGGGGTACCCAGCCTTGTGGAGCCCTCATCGGCTACAGACTACAGCTTCGTCTTGCTGGAGATTTTTGATTTCTAAAACAAGTGACAAAACTCTTCACTGTGACTTCATCCCATGACTCCTCGACAACGACGCCTTCTCCTCAGACACTGCTGGTTGCCTTGCCCAGCTGAACTTCACCTTCTCTGACATTTTTCTTTAAACATTCTTGTAAGTCCTAAGGTAAGCTGTGACTGGCCCCAACCCACTTCTTGTACCCGAGCCAAGCTCCGTTGCAGTCGACCATAACCTTCAGCTTTGCCTCGGTCTCTTGCGACTAGATGCCTGCAGTTGCCACTTTGATCTTTTAGGCGCTGTTCTTCACTAAAACAAATTAAAAATTCAGTTCTACTGGTTGGATTTAATTTGTTTTTTGTGTCATTTTAATTATTATAATTGTCTCTATTTTTATAAATTGGTGTGGGATTTTTCTTGTGTTGTATTTTCACTTTGTTACTCTTTGTGCGCAGTATAAATAGTTTACACAGTGCCTCTAAGTTAAGCCTGACTGCTTTTGTGCCAAGATACCAGCTGGTTAAGCACAGGTTAATTTGGTGACTTTTGTGGTTCATCGTGACAAGGATTGTGGTTTTTGCTTGAGAAGGGTTAACACTCCCCTCAACCAAAAACCTAATTTCCTACACTGGACATCAGAGGAATCACAGGCTACATAGGCAAAGGGTTGATAATGTAGGGAAAAGTCACCATGCACACCTCACAGATCATTTTCAAACTATGCTTTTTAATATAGAGCACTAAAACCATCATTCACAAACATGCACAGAAACACAGAACCGAGCGGCAATGCAACAGAACACAATACGGTAACAAAATATTGCTGTAGAAAACAATATAATAGAGTCAGTTTGACTGCTGATGGATAAAAAACATGTCAGCTTAGGATACTTGAAAACACCCAATAATAAATAAGGGTCTGACTTTTCTTATGCAGTATTCTGAATAACAATATTGGCTATTGACGTAGGGTATACCACAGCTTTCTCTGCCTCCATTAACAATTAGCAGTTATTTGGTTATTTAGTTATAATTTTTTATAGCACAGACTTGGCCCAAGGGCATTAGATTGCTTTACAAGAGAGGAAAAAGAAGAAATGTGCAAGACAACAAACACCATAAAATAGCAAAATAGTAACTGGAAAAACAAAAGGAATAGGCAGCTCATAGCCACAAATGAACATTACCCGGAAAGAAGTACTTTATAATACAATCATAATAAAAGAATCATGTAGCAATGTTAAAACAGAGAGAGTCAACTTTTTGAATCTGGTCAGCCAAGGGAATGTGATGTACCTCTTTGTGTGTTTCACATAAGACGTTTTTGAGATCCCTTTTAAACTTGCTCAGACATAAAGTTCTACAAAGGTCTGGTGGGAGATAATTCCAGAACCTTGTTGTATTACCTAAGAATGATTGTTTCATTTAGTCTTCTTGCCTAAATGTTGGAGTTTTGAGCAAGAGGGATTCAGCATTTATTGATTCTCAGTGGTTGCCCGAGAATTTCAGCTTTCAAGCCAGGTAGGAAGTTGATCTTTATTGTTAGGTTTTCCTAGTTTAGGTTTAAATCTGTAATAACTGATAAAACCACGCAGGAAGGGATTTAGCCCTTATATTTAGCCCTTATCGATGTAAGCATATAAGGACTGATGAACACCTGAATGTCCAACAACTACAACGGCATTCAAAGAATTTAAAGTAAGTGACAATGTGTCATTTTGTATTTCTTTGTAAAGGGGTCATCACAATGTGACTTTGTTATGCAAAGCAGCAGCTTGCATTTTGATGCTTAGGGATGCCATTAAGATTTTGTTTCATATTGCCTTCGGTTTCTTCCAGTTGTGTGTGCGTGCATTAGTGGTGAAGGAACCCGACTGAAAGCGAAGAAGTTTCCAATCTAAAGCGCCTAAGGTGCAATGTCAACAATATTGAAGCTTTATCAGCCTCTGCCAAAACCTTATTCGAGAGAGAAAAAGAAACTGGCACCACAATTGTAACAGCATGGGAAAACTTTATTAAGACATTTAGTGGCAATTTTGCGATGAGGACTGGGTCAATATCATGAAAATCAGAAGACATACCAATAAAAGTGAACTCCAGTCCGGAAACCAAGAGCCTCAAACGCATCACAAATCAAACCCTTCGACAACTGCGAAAAACACCAGGAAACTTGGAGTTGCAGTCGACTCTTCGACAAATGAAGGCACTATTGAGAAGGAGGAAGTGGAGAAAAATAAGGCAAAAGAATGACGAAACGTGGGTTAAACTACTGCATGATGCCAAGCAACAGAACAGCGCTAAGTTTTGGCAAAGAATCCATAAGTTAGATCGACCGACCCACCCAGGAATCAATTCCAATATAACAGAGGCGGACTGGGTTGAGTACCTCTCCGCCCACTTTAACAACATGGTAGGGGATTTCAACAAGGGTACGGGCATTGCGGCACCAGAAATCAAATCCCCTATTAAGGGAAAAACGATACTAAACTGCATACCCAAAGCTCATCTGGTCAGCAGCATTAACATCCATAAGCAACAAGGGACCCTGTCGGTCTGGCGAATTAAACTTCTTAGACCACACTGAAGAGGAAGGATATGCTCCCACGGAAAAACAGATAAAAGGCCTAATAATCAAGAGTAGAGATATGGGAGCACCCGGCCCTAACGGGATCCCCCGATATTATACAAACATGACGCCGGTTTTGGAGCAAGGCTCTACTATCAGTCTTCAAGGGCTTAAACACCGGAGTCATCATTCCAGACTCTTGGAAGGGATCTATCATTAGCCCAATCTTCAAACAAGGCAAAAGGAACGACCCAAACAATTATCGACTGATCGCCCTCCTCGACGTTGATGCCAAATACTACGCTGGAACACTCCTGGACGAGTTAACATCTTGGGCCTCAGACAATTCTATTATCCCCATTAATCAAACTGGGTTTTGTAGCGGCCAAGGAACTACAACTAACATATTGGCTCTCACGTCGCTAATGGATGCTGCCAAAGTATCAAAACACCTCTCTTCCTGTGTTTTATTGACTACACAGCTGCTTTCGACCATGTCGATAGATCCAAACTCTAGGGAAAACTGGAAAAATGGGGTATACCAACCACACTTTTGGATCGGCTAAAACAGTTGCATACAGACACATGGATCAGGGTCAAACTAGGTGCAGGGTCACACATCTCAAAACGAATTACGACTTCGAAAGGCCTCAAGCAGGGGTGTGTCCTTGCCCCGATCCTTTTTAATCTCTTTTTGGCCGATCTGCCCGGGGAGCTGGACAGCTGTGTATCCCATGCTCCAAACCTGGGGAACAAGCTAATGTCAAACCTGCTATATGCCGATGATCTGGTTTTAATTAGTCGGACACCAATTGGCCTTCAGCACCTATTAAACACAACATGCAGCTTTTCGAACCGGAACTCCCTCAAAATAAATTTTAAGAAGTCCAAAATTATGGCACTCAATTACCACAAAAAGAAGATCAATAGCTGGTTCCTTGATGGCCAACGTTTGGAACAAGTACAAAGCTATAAATACTTGGGAATACTAATGGATCATACAAGCTCATTCAAACGTCATCTAGAGTCCATGCGAAGAAAGGGGACTACGACTTACCTATCTCTGAAGTCATTGAAGAAACGCCTTCCCGACCTTACGCTTGGTCCTTTTTTACTCCACTACATTGTCTGCATTGTCTGCATTGACGGTCTACCTGGAGAATGGAATAATGTTGGGCGAGAAGTAGATCAAGTAGATTGTTCAAAGCTACATAAAGCCAAGTTTCAGTGAGGACTAGGATATCAAGACTGAGTTTCACAATTGTGTTTGAAAGCTACAGGCAGCGTTTAATTGCAGATATGCAGCATACATCTGAGTATTGAGTAAGTAGATATGGTAGTAGGGCAATTGGGATATTCAGAGGGAACTTCAATGAGGTTAGTAGTACTCTAAGTCCTGGTAAGAGGGTGTGGATGGAGATGTCTGTACTTCTAAACTGTGGGGATAGAGGAGATATCATGGATGTTGTTATATGCGGGTTTGTTGACTACATTTGAGATTCATTGGTGTCCACGTTGTGCATGTCCAGCATGGGAGAGATCTGTCCGAATTTCAAACTCTCAGGGAAAATGCATTGCATCAGTGAGGAGTTAACCCGGGAGGTTTGGCCATTTCCTTGCTCAGGGTGCAAGGCAATGCAATGCATAAGAAAGGAGATTGAAGGGTTTGATCTTAATTATAGTTTCAAGTAATTCAGTCTCAGAGACTGCGTCAAAGTGATACCTGAACTGTGGGGATAGAGGAGATAATATGGATTTTGTTATGTGCAGGTTTGTTGACTACATTTGAGATATCATAACTTTTGACAAGTTTATTAAGATCAGGATTTGTTCTTTTAGGCCTTAGTCAGTTGCTCCTAGGTAGAGTTATGCCCCAAGAGCTGGTCCTTAGGACAATGAGGACTTGCTTGAGGGGAGTGATGAGAGAAGCTGTTGAATTTGGACGATTAGGAAGAGAGTTGGGTGACTGCTTGAGACAAGGTATCAGTTTTCATGGATAGAAGAGCCATGGAGAATAGGAGCTGAAGAAAGAGAGATGCCAATGTTGCAGGAAGAGGTGATATGGAACGATTTCTCATCATAGGGGTGATGTCAAGGGGTCTCTTTGTCTGAAAAACCTGTGAAAAATTCCACCTTAGAGTTGATAGGTTGGTGTTCAGAGAAAGCTCATTTGGATGTCCGATGGTGTCGGGGTGAAAGGATTTAGTGAGTGAGTGAATAGAACTGGATGAGAGGGAGAATTAGGGTGAGTTAGGGGAAGTAGTTGATGCATCCATGCTTGTTGAAAGGGAACAAAATTAGTTGCCGCACAGTAGGGGGTGAGTTGAAATTGGGTGGCGAGGAGGAGGAGAATGGAGGTGTCGTATTGGTAGTAGAGAGGATGTGAATAAATTGGTGTCAGATGAGACACTGTGTTTGCAAAAGAGTTTTAGCTGGGTGGTAAATGGGGAATGGAGATTGGAGGAAAAGGGGACATTGGATTGTCACATCTAGGTGAGTAAGAAATTGGTCCAAGGATGATGAAATGGGGATAGCCAGGAGGCCAAGATTGAATCGGCAAGGTGTGAGTGGAAGAGAAGATTGCGTGAACAGTTTAGGCTGGTTGTTTAAGAATAATGGCATATTAGAGGGAGAGCTGAGTAGATCAGTTGATTGGGGGAATGAGTGTAAATCATAAGAGGGTTAAAGGAGGGTGGCAACATTGACTGGAATAGTGCAAGGGAAGTTAAGATGGATAGGGAGAGGGCTAAGAGATGATCTTCAAGGTGGAGGAGAACCACTTGGAGTTATGTCAAGGTTGGGTAGAGTGGGTGCAGAAGAGTGTAGCAGAAGGAGAGTTCCAAAGTTAGAGTAGAAAAATGGAAAAGGTGATCTAGAAAGGCTAAATCTGTATTGTACAATTGAAACATCATCTTTTCACTCTTGAAAATGAAATACAAAGATTGCCATTGAATTGTGTCAACGGTGAGAATTTATATTTTCCTAAATTGGGGATGTCAGTATTTGAGGACGTGTCTATTGTTCTGTGAAGATAGTTAAAACAGTAGTCTGTATAGTGAATAAAAAGTAGAAGATCAGTTTTGAGGGACCCTTCACAGGCACAGTTATGCTGGTCAGCAGAAAGGGTTTCTTGGAGTTCCTTTAGAATCTTATGTTTCAAGTTCTTCATAGCATTTTTCGATAATTGCGGAGGAGAGGGGACTGATTCCAGCTTTAGAAAGACATTTAGCAAGCAAGGAGGAACTGCAGAAGACCAAGAAAGAGGTTGTCTTGATGGATCATAGGGTTGGAGAGAGGGTTTATTTATTTATTTAATTTATTTATATATATATAATTTGACACCAAAATAACAAAAATCCAATCAGGAGAATCGGAGATATTCAATTAAACTTTTTTAGGGAAGTATAGCACCTAAAAGCCCAACGTACCACTCATGGTCATCTGGTTGTGCTAGACCGGGGTGAAGTCACAAGTTCAGGCTGAACACGATGGAGCGTGGGCCAGATACAGGGTTAGTCCTGCTTGAAAAGTTACCAGGAAGAGTCCAAGTCATTGTGGAGGAGGCTTTGAGGAGCAGGGAGAGCATCATGGGTGGTTGTTTCTGTAGCGTGAAAAGCAGGCCTGGCATCGCAGTCGGTGGCCACTGTAGTGTAAAGATCTGGTCGGGCATCGTAGACCGTCACAGCTGTAGTGCGAAGTGCAGATTTTGCACTGCTGATCGTCACTATTGGTCGCTGTAGCACAAAGAATTGGATTCACTGGAGCTTCTCAATGGCAGTCATCACAGGCAGCATTGAATTGGTGCGAACGGTCCAGTTCACTTTTGCGAAGAGCTTAAAACTTCAGGATTTCTCCCTTTCTTAAAGAGGATCGCACTCTGATGCCTGCCAACTGCCCAGGACTTGGTGAGGCACCTCTTGCAGATCATGGACTCACTCTAGCAGAGGCCAGCAGGTCCAGTTACAGGTCTAGGTATGTCCAGCTGCATCAGGTCAGCTGGGCTGTTGCAGGGAGGCCCCTGGAGCTTGTTGTGTCCCTGTAGCTCAGAACTGGAGGTCAGCCAACTGACCCTTGGAGTCACTCTGGTATTCCTAGGATCAAGGAGATGGCCCTCTGTCCTTCAAGCAGCAACGAAGGCCTCAAACAATAGGGCAGTTCTCTGGTAGTAGCAAGACAGTCGGAGAAACAAGACAGGCCTCATGCAGCAGGACAGTCTTCTGAAGTACAAGGCAGTTCTTCTGAAGTCTTCCACAGGTCCAGTAGTGTTCTGATGAGTTAGTCCTAGGGTCCAATATTTATGCCTGGTGCCAACCTTTGAAGTAGTTACCCTCAGATCTGGTTCTGGAAATGTCCTTCTTTCCACTGCCTAGGCTCTAAATGGTCAAGGGTGACAAAAGGCTGTTGTCAAGCTCCTTTGTGAGTGTGCTGGAGGCAGCCCTTTGAAATGTAAGTGGCACAGGAAACAGCTCTGCCCCCTCCCATCCTGCCAACAACTAGTCACCCTCACTGTCTGGGAAGAATACACATAGGCCAACTGTCAACTATGCACAGTCATGTGACCAGGACACAGGCTGCAGGCACCAAATGGTTAGGATAAGAAAATGGCAACTTTCTAAAAGTGGTATTTTCAGAATAGAGACTAAAAATCCAACTCTACCATTAAAGATGATTTTCAATTACAATTCTTTTGAGACCAAAATTTGAGCGGTGACCTATGTGTATTGAAAAGGGAGGATCAGGCCTGCCAAAGTGTTTAATTTGCCAGGTCAAATTGGCAGTTTAAAACTGCACACAGGCTGCAATGCAAGGCCTCAGACATGTTTTAAAGGGTTACGTGTTTGGCACAATAAATGCTGCAGGCCCACTAGTAGAATGTAACTTACAGGCCCTGGGTACATCTAGTACCACTGTACTAGGGACTTATGAGAAAATCAAATGTGTCCATTGGGTGTAAGCCAATTTTACCATGTTTAAAAGAGTGTGCAGAATCACTCTAGCAATGGTTAACAGTGGTAAAGTGCTTAGAGTCCTAAATTCAGCAAAAACGAATGTCAGCAAACAGGAGGGGAGAAGGCAAAACGTTTGTGGGAAGACCGCACCAAGGGCTGTCAGGTCTAGGAGCCCACCTCAGACAAAGCATGAGCGAGAGTTCATCACAACCTCTATCTGCCACTGGGCATGAGAGAGTGTGGTGTGCATCCTCTGCCAAACTCAGGCATGAGAGAATGAGATGCACCACCACTGCCAGACACTGGGTATAAGTAAGCATGGGTAGCAATCTTATTGTCAGAGTATGTGGCACAAACCTTGTGAGACAAAAGTCGATCATGAATCTTTATTGGGTACAGCTTCATTCAGACACATCAATCAATCAGTAATCCTATAAAGCGTGACTACTCGCCCATGAGGGTCTCAAGGCACTGGATGGGGGAGGGAGGGGGGGGTTCTGCAGTTCAGTCAAAGAGCCAGGTCTTGAGGCCCTTCCTGAATTGCGGCAGCAATGGTGATTGTCTGAGGTTCAGAAGCAGCGAGTTCCAGGTCTTCGCAGCAAGGTAGGAGAAGGATCTTCCTCCAGCCGTAGTCTTGCGGATCCGTGGGATGGTGGCCAGGGCCAGTTGGGCGGAGCAGAGATGTCTGGTGGGAGTGTAGAAAGAGAGGCAGTGGTTGAGGTATGCAGGTCCGGTGTAGTTGAGGGCTTTGTAGGCGTGCATGAGAAGCTTGAATGTGATTCTTTTGTAGACAGGTAGCCAGTGAAGGTCTCTCAGGTGGCCAGTGAAGTGGTTGCGGCATGGGATGTTCAGGATGAGTCTAGCAGAGGCGTTCTGGATGGTGTGCAGGTTTTTGGGGAGTTTCTGGCTGGTGCAGGCATAGAGTGTATTGCCATAGTTGAGTCTGCTGCTGACGAGCGCATGGGTGACCGTTTTCCTGGACTCAGTGGGGATCCACTTGAAGATCTTACGAAGGAGGCGGAGCGTGTGGAAGCAGGAGGACAAAACTATATTGATTTGGCGTTTCACTGAGAGCAAGGAGTCCAGGATGATGACGAGGTTTCGTGCATGGTCCGTGGGGGGGATTCCGAGCACTGCGGGACACCAAAAGTCGTCCCAGGCAGAGGGGCAGGAGCCCAGGATGAGGACTTCGGTCTTGTCTGAGTTAAGCTTGAGGTAGCTGTCCTTCATCCAGGTGGCGACTGCCTTCATCCTGTTGTGGAAGTTGCTCTTGACGGCTGTGGGTTCGTCTGTGAGGGAGGGAATCAGCCGGGTATCGTTGGCGTAGGAGACTATGTTGAGTCTGTGTCTTCTGATGATGGCTGCAAGCGGGACCATGTAGATGTTGAAGAGGGTGGGGCTCAGGGAGGATCCCTGAGGCACTCTGCAGCTGATCTCTGTGGGTTCTGAGTTGAACGGTGGAAGTCTGACTCTCTGCTTTTGGCTGGTGAGGAAGGAGTGGATCCTTCTAGGGCTTTGTCGCGGATGCCATCGTCGTGGAGTCTTGCGCAGAAGGTGTGGTGGGAGACGGTGTTGAAGACAGCTCGGAGGTCCAAGAGGATGAGGGCAGCAATCTCGCCTCAGTAGAGGAGGTTGCGGATGTCGTCTGTAGCGGCGAGGAGAGCGGTCTTGGGGCTGTGGTTGCTTCTGAAGCCCGATTGAGAGAGGTCAGGATGTTGTTTGTTTCGATGAACTCGGTGAGTTGGGCGTTGATGGCTTTCTCAATAACTTTGGCTGGGAAGGGGAGCAGAGTGATGGATCTGTAGTTCTTGAATCATAGCTTAGCGGCTTGAGCTGTCGACTTTAGAACAGTGAAACCAGTTTCATTTCCGTGCCTCTGATCAACATCGTGCCTTTGCCCAAAAAATGCATAACCTACTCTGGTTTCTTGAAAATTGTTCTAATTCCCTCAGGTCAAGTTTGCACTGGGGATGCGCGAATTGCGAATGTCATTTTGTGCTATATTTTAATGTGAATGAGTCCTTGCATCAATTTTGGTCTCAGGAACGCATTTAAACAAAAGCACCACGGACAACAGCCACTTGCATTCTGTTGTTCGAGTGCATACTGTGAATTGCGCGTTCGCAGAATTTTTTTTATGTGAATGTGGTGTAATTACGCGTAGTGATGTACATTGATGTAATTTAGGAAATTTCACATTACAAGCATAATGCAAAATTTCCAAAATGTCACAAATTACTAAAGTATCATTAGAATTTTGCCCAGGCCTAGTATGAACTATGGAAAACTGCAAAGAGAAAACGCACACACTCTCTCTCTGTTGGGGAAGAGAGGGGGCATACAATCTCTTCAGTACTGGTGCTGCGATTGCCACAGCACTTTTACAAGGCCAAATGAACTGTCCTGACAGGCAGTGCTCACCCGCCATAATGCTGATGGCATATGCAGCATTAGGAAGAGATAAATCCTCATCATTATGCTTTGATGTGGCGACCATATTATGTGAGGAGAAAACCTCCACAATATTGAGAGTAACCAACATGTTGCCAGATTGGTGGTGGTTACTCTGTCACGAACGTGACCGATATCCTGTCTGCCTTATTACGAGTGTATTATACCCTATGGCACTTGTAATAATGCAGACATGATATCTATCACATTTATGACAAAGCAATTTGCCCAGCAAACTCTGAATCAGTCCCAAATACTGCAATCAAGAAACCAAAACCATGACTGAAAAAAACTTAAATCGTGCTTCACATAACCAACTTTACATCCTAACACCGAAATAAAACCTAAATTCAATGAAAAGCAGGCTCAGTAAACCCATCCAACTAAAAACAAAAACTGTCAAACAATTAAGGCAGCCCTGAAGCAGAACTGTGTTTAAAAAAAGTATTTGTTTAAAGCAAAACACCAAATAAATATATGTAATGAACTGATGTTGCATACCAGTCAACCACAATTCAAGAAAGCATTGCTCCCCAAAAGGCAACCAGATGCAACATCACAACCGTTCTTAATAAGACCAGTGGTTGATCAACACTTGTACACTCATAATCACGTTAACACACCTTTTAAATGCAGAGTCAAGGTTTACCACTCCCACCCCAAAAATCAGCATGAAGAGGAGGAATGCTATAGACAATATCAACAAGAAACCCTTCACCCTCTCAATATGCAACTTCAACTGACACACATGTATATGCAGTACATTAGGAGTACAAGCTTCTCGTCAATCTCATTTCCTTGCTTCTTATTCAAGGCCTTCCTCCCTCCTCTTGTGTTTGTCCCTTTCCTGGAGCTCAGCTGTGTACAGTGGTTATGATTGGAAGAGTTGTATTCCTCCACTACTTACAGTCAGGGAACGACATTTTACTTTCAGCACTTCTTGGAAGTCCATATGTGATTCCTCACTTTCTCCTGGGCTCTTGTTTTGTTGGTGCCCCACCCCACACCCTCTCCCACCTTCCACTGTTGTTCTTTTCTATCGTGGGCCGCTTACATCTTCATTTTTGCACACCCATACTTACCGTATTGCAATTTAAATTATTGTTCTAAAATCACCACTGGCCATCAAATAATGGTAAATGGAACTTTAAAAAAAACTAAATTGTGATTGATGCGTTATGGTGCTTATGCCTTTGTTAGCATACGCATGCGCTTGTGGACCTCATGGAATTTAAGAATGGCTGCTCAGCGTTAGCATGCGTCTTGTCTTGACTCACCAGTTTCCATCTTTGACTAAACATTGCAAGATGGCACAGGTGCTTCCGCTAACGATGCACCCCCGGCTGTTTTTATATTTTTTTGAGAAGATTTTTACTAAGCTTGACAAACAAGAATTGGCAAATCCAGTAGCTTAGCCCCTGCATTCTATAAGCGTCACTGATTGGCTGTGACAATGCTTGGTTAATTTCTTTTGGAGTTTTAGGGAAATGGCTTACAACACACTAGCATTATGCGTTATGTTCTGGTAAATTTACTTTTTACGTTATATATATTCCAAATTGCAATTTCATAACTGACTTCTCATTATGGGCTTGCTATAGTCATTGTTGATTCGTCTAAATGAGACACATTTGTCGTGAAACTGTTGGTTCATATTAATTATAGTTCTCTTGTGGTTTATCCCTTTGTTCCAACTTCAGGTCTTTCACTTTTTCACAGGTTTGTACCAGGGGATTATGTCACTCATTTCATAATTAAAAAATATAACCTTTGGAGAGGATACTATTAGAAATATCATCAGGTTTTTCTCTAGTCCTTTATGTTATCTTTCAAGATGCAATAAATGTTTTAGGTGTTAGCATTAGATAGCTCTCATTGCTGCAGAGACTTGCTACAACACCTTGTGTTCCAGCTTTATTTACATCAAAACACGCGGACACTTAGCCACCTAAAACAACTATTTCACAATTGTGTAAATGAACTGTCATATTTTCATATCAAAATTCTTAACTGCTTTTGCCAGATGGATGTACTGTGCATGTTCCAAATCTGTTTTGAGATAAAGTAGCAGCAAAAACTTGTAGAAGAGCCTTGATCACTAGACCTCACTGATCAAGAGAGGCCAGCCGAATGTTTGTCTCTGCCTTAGACATATTCATCACCGTAGAGTCGAGCAGCTACACCACATACATGTATTAGCTTTGGAAAAGTCTGACAGCAGTATAACTTTGCCCTCTAGATCTTCACAACTCAGCCCAGAATTTATCTTCTGGTTCAGTGATGCTTTGTCCCTCATCCTCTCCATATCAGACTGCATGGAGCTTTCTCCTTCACTGATGTTGTATGACTGGTGAAGTCATGGTCATGTCCTTTGAGTCCTTTTAAGAATGCCTAGAAGCTGATAAGTAGGAATGCTCCCCCCCTCCTTTCCAGCAAATAGCATACTTTAGTGGATTTGGAAACAATAGGGATGAGCCTGGGTAGCCTATATGCCAAGCTGTGGAGGCATATTAACCTGGTAGAAACAGACTTAAGGAAAGCGATCAAGGTAAAGAAGCAATAGAGGAGGAACTGTGACATAGTCCTGATGTGGCAAGAGGGATTACCTAACATTTAACTGTCGGGGATTCCATACCCACACTGCCGCCCACTGACATCTCTGAATGGTTTCTAAAAGTCACCAACTCTTGTCTATGCTAATTGCACCTACATTACATCTAGGATGACCTTTTTCCCCATTTCATCACCCTCTTCTCCTGAAACTAGGCCTTGAGAAACAGTAGATCAAATCTCAAACTCCAGCTGACCATATTATCTGCCAGATTCGCTCAGGGATATAGAAAATAATTGGACCAGAGTGATAAATCACATCTTTAATCTTAGATCATGGATGTTCATAATTCATTTTAAGATTTTTATCAGAATCTACAATGAACTAACTTGAATCAGACCTGCAATCCTCTTCCTATCCCCTTCTTTTGATTTATGCAAAAACAGTATGTCCTCCTTGTCACTACCTTAGGAGACAACTTAACTCTTCTTTCCAAGCCTCCTGGCCCCCTCAAGAGGATTGATCACTCTATTTCAAGAACCTCACGTCATCATGATTCTCTAACCCTTCAAAAACTCACTTCCCACAGATATTGATACTACAAAGCTTAATAATTTATCTCTCTCAGTCCTTGCACCTCTCATCACCTTCTTCATCAGCACTTCACTATCTACCAGCTGAATCCCTTACAACCTCAGACATGCCGTTGGCGTGCTACTTCTGAAGAAAAACAATTGCTGAGCCCAAAGCTCTTTCCACTGTCCACCCTACCTTGATCGTTCCATGCATTACAAAAGCTGTGGAATCAGTGGTAAGAATACAGCTCTCCTTGCACCTGGAAACCAACAACCTCTTAAGTGATCAACAATCAGGTTTGTGCCTTCACACAGGAAAAGAATTAACTCTCGAATATCTCATTTAGAAACTCTCAACTGCCCTTGACCAGAGCCTCGTATGTGCCTAATCCTTTTGGATCCATCTGCACCATTCAGCACTACACATCTCAATGTGCTGCCAAATAAATTATCTGGGCACACAGGAATTAGCAATAATGGGCCTACACAGTCCGCTTCCTTCTTAAGTAGCAAGTCAAGCTATGTTCCTTCTTGACTGATATCCCCTCCTTCAACTATAGGCTACCATCTTGATCGACCCTCTCACCTATCTTGTTCATCATCAATATGGTCCTGCTGACTCACATCTTTTAAGAATGTCAAACTGGTTATTACATTTGCATGGGCAATATCCAGATCTACCTATATCAGAGCAAGAATTTAGGGATTATCACAGTGTTGTAGAATGCCTAAAAGATGTTCAGAATTCGATAAATATCAACCACGTCTGACTCAATGGTCAAAAGACAAAGCTTCTACTCATGGGTCCAGTAGAGTCATCACCTTTACATTTGACCTCACGTGTCTCTATTGGCTCTACCCTAACACCAGTACAAAAGACACAGAATTTAGGAGTAGAATTTTATAATGACTTATGCTCACTCTGCAGGCCAATGATATTACTAAAAATGCATTTTTCCAATAACATAAACTACATGGAATACTCCCTCTGCTCATGCTTCCTCGTAAAAGTGGCTTGGGTCTAGCTGTGGTATTCTTGCACCCAAACAATTGCAATGCCATCTACCCAGACCTCCAACAAAGTTCTTTCCGAACCCCAAAGGGTCCGAAATCAGAGTACCCCTCTTACACTCACTCTTTCCATAGTAACCTCACGTGGCCATCAAAACTCTACAGTGCCTTCACAGGTAACAGTTCGGAACATTGTGCCTTATACACAGAGTTCTGCACAAGTATATATCTCAAATGGATATCTCCCTAACAAAATTCCAAGGTACATGAGACCATCTAATCACAACTATTTCACCTATAGGCATTGAAGATGCAAATAATTTTGGGTAGAAACATTAATATGCAAGGTTCCAGACTAGAAAATTGTGTCTGTGCACTTAAGACTTTCTGTAGTTCAAAAGAAGTTCGAGCGCACGCCTCTTCCAATCAGCCTTTAATTGAAACTTCACCTCAATCCTTCAGATTTCAAGACTTTTTGAGGCATCTTAGTCTGGAGAAACATATAAGACCAGACCCCACCAGAAGGATCGCTTTCTGTCTCTGATTAATATGCACATAATATTGAA
Source organism: Calotriton arnoldi (assembly GCA_963921515.1). Classification (NCBI taxonomy): domain Eukaryota; kingdom Metazoa; phylum Chordata; class Amphibia; order Caudata; family Salamandridae; genus Calotriton; species Calotriton arnoldi. The sequence continues at coordinate 1,019,830 of CAWUFW010004574.1, forward strand.
GCATTATACAGGGTTCTTTTAACTTACTGTCCAGTCTTATCACTGCCATGTTAAGGTGCTTGTATAATGTAAAGAAGGAGGCCCCCTGCTAGTAGGATAAGAGTTCCTTAAGGCAGGAGTCAATAAATCAATGTAAATACTTAAGGCAACAAAGATAATGCAATCACATTATAATTTATATAATGAACAAGAAATGGACATCCCATTTATCTGTATAGGACTTCCCTTATAGCACTGAACCAACCCATCAAATCATGTTTCATTTAAAGCGGGAGAATGTTCTGTCAGTAGCCTCTAAGCCAGAAAAATGGCATGCTGTTAGTTCCTGCATCTGATCTTTGCAGCTCCCACAAACATTTAGTGAACCTGTTGACACTGGCCTCCGTGTGCCTCCCCAACTGAGGACCTGTACCAGGGAAGTCATGTGAGAAGGGAGCAGGATAGGTACTGCGTAGTCAGCAGCCGCAAAATTCACGGGTGTATAAAAAGGTGCACAGGATTATGTAAAAACCTAGGTGCTTATTTATGTGTGCACTGTGTCAATTTTGCACCACGTAAAGTGGTACATGCAGGGCTCTCAGAAAGATTTATGAAGTCATGCAAAGCCACCCTGCGTGGCTTTGAGTGGCCACATAAATCATGAGTAAGGCGACGGATGTATGACGGAACCACGCAAGGCATTACCACACATGGCTTTACAACATGGTCATTACAGCGACCATGACACAACTACGCAAGTCTTTACCATGCATATGCCTTTACCACGCCTGCCTTTACAGCAAAATTTACCTTGTTAAGCTGTTAAGGTATGTATGGTAAAGGCATATCCGTGCTATATGTATATTTATATATATATATTTCCAAGAGTTTATCCAAGAGGCCAAGAACGCACTCAACAGCAGCAAATTCGACTGAATTCTTTAATGGAAGGAAAACCGGCAATGTGTTCCTGATTTACTTCCTGCCTGACCGGTTTCGGAGCCTCCCTGCTCCTTCATCAAAGGCATCACAGGATTTCTGCAGACATTTCAAAAGCACACTCGAGGCTGCATGCTAATTAAGTACCTGCCCCTCAGTGGGCCTCACAGGTGAGTAATTTTCACATAGCATGCTGGTTGTTGTAGTGTGTTTGAAAAACATTTTTCCCCTCTAGTGGGTTCCGCATAGTCCAGTGTTTCAATTTATATTTCCAGCCCTCCAGTGGGCCTCAGACACACAATTGATCGGTTTAAAATTTGCAAAGCTGCTGTGCCACAGTGGAGCTTGCGCTGGTTCAAGCCCCTGTAGCCCAATCCTTACTTTTGAAAGTGGTGCAGTCCCACACGGCTTGGACGCCGTGTAATTTATTTCCAAGAGTTTATCCAAGAGGCCAAGGATGCACTCAACAGCAGCAAATTCGACTGAATTCTTTAATGGAAGGAAAACCGGCAATGTGTTCCTGATTTACTTCCTGCCTGACCGGTTTCGGAGCCTCCCTGCTCCTTCATCAAAGGCATCACAGGATTTCTGCAGACATTTCAAAAGCACACTCGAGGCTGCATGCTAATTAAGTACCTGCCCCTCAGTGGGCCTCCCAGGTGGGACTGCACCACATTTAAAAGTAAGGATTGGGCTACAGGGGCTTGAACCAGCGCAAGCTCCACTGTGGCACAGCAGCTTTGCAAATTTTAAACCGATCAATTGTGTGTCTGAGGCCCACTGGAGGGCTGGAAATATAAATTGAAACACTGGACTATGCGGAACCCACTAGAGGGGAAAAATGTTTTTCAAACACATTACAACAACCAGCATGCTATGTGAAAATTACTCACCTGTGAGGCCCACTGAGGGGCAGGTACTTAATTAGCATGCAGCCTCGAGTGTGCTTTTGAAATGTCTGCAGAAATCCTGTGATGCCTTTGATGAAGGAGCAGGGAGGCTCCGAAACCGGTCAGGCAGGAAGTAAATCAGGAACACATTGCCGGTTTTCCTTCCATTAAAGAATTCAGTCGAATTTGCTGCTGTTGAGTGCGTCCTTGGCCTCTTGGATAAACTCTTGGAATTATATATATATATATATATTTTTTTTTTCGTGGGGATTCGTGACCCCAGCGCAAATTCCGCCGAAATTATTAAAAAAAAAAAAAAATTGGGGGCCTTGGGGGTCCTTGTGGGACCCCCTGAGCAGGCCTAGGGGGTCAGGGTGTTTCTACCCTGCCCCCTTTTCTTGTTTTTCATCTTTTTTTCACTGTTTTCTTGTGACTCGGTTCTACCGAGTCACAAGATGGCTGCCAACACTTCCTGGTTTGGAGTGTTGGCAGCCAATGAGAATGAAGCTCGTGCTCGGGAGGGTTCGCGAACCCACCGCTGCCCCAGATATCGAAACTTTTTCTTTTTCTAATTTCTCAGGAACTACTGAACGGATGTACACCATTTAACAAAAAGGACTCTTTCTGAACCAAGACCTACCTTTTTGCCAAATTTGGTGTAATTCCGTTCAGCAGTTCGGCCTGTAGCTTTGTCTAAAGCTTCCTATGGAAAATAACATGGGGAAAACGTGTTTTGGGACCCCCCTTTTTTCTCGGCCCCAACTTGGCAAATCACCCCGAAACTTTCAAGACAGGAGCTGACCGGAGCTGATCACTAGTTTTGAAAATTTCGCGAAGATTCATCAACCGGCGCCAAAGTTATTGGGAAAACAAAAAACGCTTTTCCTATGGAAACTAGGTCCTAACTATAACTACTTACTGGCGACCGCTAGTAGGTGATATATATATATATATATATATATATATATATATATATATATATATATATATATATATATATATATATTTAAAAAAACACTTAATACTAAAAAAATAAAACTTACCAATACTTACCATTAAAACTTTTTCAACAAATATGCCTTTACCATTCATGCCTTTACAACGAAGTTCGTTGTAAAGGCATGCGTGGTAATAGCATATTCTTTGTAAAATCTTGTGTGGTAATGTCGCCTGCGGGGTTCAGACTGCGTAGTAAAGGCTGTTTCCATAAATAATGCAGTGCAAATCGCTGCATCGCCTTAATCTTTACCCAGGAAGTGTCCCATGGGCATTGCTTTGGGATTTCCCACGCAACACCCATTGAATTTGACGCTGCCCCAGATTTAGAAACTGATGTAAACCTGGGGAAGTGTCAAATCCGTACACCTCCCGAGGTGTGGCTTAACGTGGAGAAATATGTTAATTTCTTCTTGTTTTTTCCTCTTTCAATGTGTGCTGCATTCTGCACTAGCATGGCCCTATTCAACTGAGTGAACACCATGCCTTTGCAATAGCAACAAATTACAGATGAAGTCGCAGACCCAAAGGATCTGCCAGGAAGAAAACTGACTGTGCCAAATAGATGGCCCACAGTTAGTGCCCCACACGAGGACTGGCCAGTTATTTCGCGAACATACCCTCTAATATGTTGTGAAAGTGAAGAGGAAGGGGTGTTGCTTCTGAGTCTCTTGCATTTCAGTTCTGAATTATAAAATGAGGGGTGATTTTCAAGATTAAAAGCAAGGTGCCGGAGGGCGTTCTTCCTTTGAAAAAAAAATGCAGCTATGCTATTAAAGTCAGAGGAAGAGGTATATAAAATGCTTTGGTTGGCGTAGTCAGTCATTAGAGTGATGAAGCTGCTTACAAGTTAAAAAAATCCCATAAATTTATATCATATTTCTCAACCTTGAATATAGTGGACCATTCTTGGGATCTCTCTACCTCAGTTTCTCCATTTATTGTATTTCTATTTCTCTTCCATTTTCTCTTGCCCCGTGTTCCCTTAAAGGCCATTTAGGGGTATCTTCTGATGCTGTTAAGGCCTGGGGGCTAGTAGTTAGCTAGTAGCAGATTGATAACTGGGGAACAATTTCTCAAACTTGATCAGCTCTTTGTTTCCAACTTCCTTGGTGGGGGGGAAGTGTCCAATGACGTATCAATAGGTATCAAAGTCTTTCCCCTTCTACAATTCTGAATTGTTTTTTTACGTCTTGAAGGATTTTATATCTCGATTTGAGAGCCTATCTACCAACATCCTGCAGACCTACCTATGCGAGTTTGCAAAATATGTACCCTGAGTGGCCACGGTGAAATAGAGATCATTATTTATGGGAGTAAACCAGTACAGGAATGTGGTGACCTTCTTGGTTCTAGTTGTACTGTCCCATATCTCCACTAATGGCCACTGAGACATATACCACTGAAGGGCTGTCCTGGCACTTCAGCCAGATCACATCCAATGGTGCTCTTCCCAACAGCCATCTCCATGTGTGGCCTGTGTTCTTCTGTGTACCTCTGTGACCATTGAAATACTACCCTCAGTTGTGAAGCATTATAGCATGTATTTTTTTCAGGCATAGCTAGATTATCTTAGATTCCTTGCACTCTGAAGATGGGACCTTAAGAACATTGGTTTACGGCTGTCCCGTACAAACTTATTACATGCTTTTTGGATATTGCTAATTTCTTGTAGTGGGATCTTTACTGGAAGTGCCTGGAAATTATATAAACATCTAGGGAGTATATTCATTTTTAATGCACCAATGTGCCGACCCATGATGTAAATAATGGTGACCACCTTTGTAGGTCTTTTTTTAATTTCCCTCGGAAGGCTAGAGATGTTTACCCCATTTATCCATTGAAGGGTAGGTGTTATTTGTATCCCCAAGTAACTTATACTCCTACATTGCCTATTGGTTGAGATTTCCCCAGATTTTCTTTGGCCTGACTAAATACCTTTATGCCCATGATTTCAGATTCATGAAAGTTTACCTTACCCCAAGACACCCTGTTGAATTTCTGCATTAGTGATCAATGATTTTAGGCGCTGAGTTACTTGGGTCAGTTAGGATCAATAAAGTATCACCAGCGAATAGATTAATTTTGTGTGATAGTGTTACGAATTTCATTCTCTCTATTTCTGGGATTTGCCTAATCAGTGGGGTGAATTGCTCTACCGATTAGGCCTCTGCCTAATTCCTCCTGTGAAGTAGAAATCTGGGTTCTCCTTCCGTTTATTATTAATTTGACTTTAGGTTCTGCGTATCTTGCCCATATATAACTGATCATCATAGGGCCAAAGCCCATCCATGCTAGGACCTCCGGGCTTTCTCCACATCAAGGGCTGTGGTTGCCATGGGAATATTTCTTCTATTAGCCTTTTCGATCAAGTGGAGCACTGTCCTTATATTATCTAATGGATGTCAGTTTTTTATTAAACTAGATTTGTCCAGGATGACTATCCAGGACATGTTTCCTAGTCTATTAGTTAATGTTTTTGTACAGATTTTCAGATCAGTGTTTAACAATGATGTAGGCCTCTATGAGACGCAACAACCTTTTCCACCTCACTTTTTTAAGTGATATTGGCATGGATGGTTGAGGATAGCGCTCCTTCCAGATATAGTTATGATCAGTTTTTGGTGTCATTCCTCTGTTTTGATTAATATTCTAGCATAATGTTAAACAGTGTTAAACTTCAAACTGCATACAAGTGTAGTGTCCTAAGAATATCAATTCGAAATAAATTGTCCAGTAAAAAGTTATTATTTTAGAGCGAGCACTGGAAAGAGATGGCTCACCCTGTCCTAGCACAATGGCCAGTGAAAGTTGATAAAAAGACTGGATCATGCCACCAGCCTAGGAAAATATGACTTTCCCACTAGCAGCTGGGTAAATAGATGCTTTAACAGAGTGTTTTTTCATATACACCAAAAAAAGTTGCAAGATACAACAGGAATCAAATGAAAATGTACGTAGCTTTTGAAAAACTAATTTGCCTTTAACTGGATGAATCTGGAATTGGCCTTTGCACCAGTCAAGCTACTGAAGAAGCTTACAATCGTTAAGATGGATCCACATCATTAAATTATTTAACAATTGTTCACAGTGGTGAACAATTAGATGGCTTAGTGAACTGAGTGCTTACTGCTACTAAAATGCTGGGTGCTGGAGGTCATCTGTTCAAATACAAGCAAGGCAAATTCAGCCATTGCTAAGTTGAGGACCATAAATTCGGTAATGGTGATATCTTGTATATAAACACTTAAAAATGGAAGTGTGGTTTGTAGTGCTACACAAAATGAAGGTTATTTTGTGCATGAGACAGAATTTGTGTTTCTATTATATTAACCCCTGCCTCCTGGTTAGAGCCAGTGATCATCTTATTTACCAGAACAAAAGATTTCTCTCAATAAGGCAGCATTACTACAAATGCTGTTTTTAGAGATTAATCCAACACACATTTATCAAGGGTAGTGCATGAAACTTTGGATTGAATTGTAAGGGGCAACTGAGTTCCTGTTTTGGTAGAAAATGTCTTTACATCTTCATGTTCTGTAAGACAAATTAGAATTTTTACTCATGTCAAACCTTTTATTTTTCTCTACATTTCTTGGACTTTGAGATGACACCAAAGGGCCAAAAAAACTAGCAAACATTGATAATGTTGTCAAAGACAAATCTAATAATATATAAGAATATAAGGTAAAAAAACATATATTGTCATGTGACGAACCTCCTCAGTGTCTCATTTCCATTACTACCTTGGAATCAATAGTGCCAAAAGAACTCCCTCAAGACCCCAAATGTTCCCTCCTCCCCACCTGTCAAGTGATCACATTTCCCAGGCAGTACTCCGCTTGCACCCTCAGGTATTTACCTTTTTTATACGCTTCGCTTCCCTGTCAGTGAAATAACCTCAAGGAAGTGTCAGGTGACTTGATTTAAAGTTTAGATTTATTATTCTACGCATTTATTCTTCTGGCATTTCAAGAAATCAAACAAATATTTACTTAATCAAACATGCCTTGAGAACATTAGGTATATTTTGTGCATAGTTGACCCAGAAGGGAATTATGTATATGTGTTAGGTAGATTAGATGGAAAAGCACTCCACCTGCTAGGGGTATACCACTCGTAGTAACAGGAGACTTTAACCGCATCTTAGACATGACCAAATAAACTTAAACTTTAACATAACATGCCACGCGCTGATTGACTCTGCTGGAAGTATTTCTTAAGACGCTAGCACGCTGCTCGTATCGTCGCTGCTGGCGAGGTTAGGAACAGGGGGGCTCGTTGTAATATTTTTAATCTTTGACAATTGTTTTTATTGTTGTGAAAGAAACAAACTGTTAAGAATTAACTTACCCGCACTATAAAAAAATCCTCACTTCATCTCGCTACTTAGCGGGAATCAGGGAATCCTACACTCTTCAGCGCCATCTTGGGTAGCGCTCTAGTGGTTGGCCGGCTGCATTTGCCTTCCTATTTAGGAGGGGCAATGCAAGCGCGCATTTACTTGAATAAACTTAGACTTTAACATAACATGCCACGCGCTGATTGACTCTGCTGGAAGTATTTCTTAAGACGCTAGCACGCTGCTCGTATCGTCGCTGCTGGCGAGGTTAGGAACAGGGGGGCTCATTGTAATCTTTTTAATCTTTGACAATTGTTTTTATTGTTGTGAAAGAAACAAATTGTTAAGAATTAACTTACCCGCACTATAAAAAAATCCTCACTTCATCTCGCTACTTAGCGGGAATCAGGGAATCCTACACTCTTCAGCGCCATCTTGGATAGCGCTCTAGTGGTTGGCCGGCTGCATTTGCCTTCCTATTTAGGAGGGGCAATGCAAGCGCGCAGCGGGCACACACAGCGGGCGCGCCTATGGCGCGCCAGAGGCACGCCAGAGGCAAGCCCGTCTGCGCCCATCCGCGCCCAGCGCCAGCAATGCTGCCCATCTCGGCCAAGGCAGGATAAACTGCTCCAAGGAACTACTGCTCAGCATCGGTGAGAGGACTGCTGAGGGGGAACATCAAGAAGCTCTGCCACAGGGCAGTGTTGTTTTAAGGTGTGGCCTGATTAATAGCAGGTCCCTGATAAAACACTATCAGGAGTTGTCAAATCTGCTAGAAGACATGGACTTGGATGTTTTATTTCTTACAGAGACCTGGACTAGCAATGACTCCTCGGTAGAGTTAGGCCTCGCCTGTCCAGAAGGCTACAAGATTTTCCACAAACCTAGGGCCTCTGGAAGAGGAGGGGGGGTTGGGGTAATATTTAAAGAAAGATGGAACTTTGCACCATTACAGGTCGATGAGGTTGCTGGGATTGAGTTACTAGGCTTTTCTCTGCAAGAGATAAGGGGAAGGCTATTAACTGGAATGGTCTGTTATAGACCTCCAGGTCTAGATACTCAGTACCAAGCACTGTCTGATCCCATTGCTGCCCTGACTCTAACACACTCCAGAATGATGCTTCTAGGGGATTTTAACTTATGGGATAACGGGGCTCTAGGGAATCATCTGAGAGACCTGAGGCAAACATGTGAGAATTTTAGTTTACATCAGTTAGTACAACAACCAACCCATCTAGGAGGGCATGTGTTGGACTTATTGTTTGCTAACCAGACTGAGACAGAGGTGATCAGTGTACTGCCTCAAAGCTGGACTGATCACTCATTAATTCATTTCAGGATTACAATGCCCAATACAGCGAATAACAACATTCGCTCAGTGACCTATCGCAAGGGAAGAGACTGGGCTAAATTATTAAAAAACAGACCAGATTCAATATTCTCGAATCAGACCTTTTTGCTCCTGACGACTCAGTGGACAAGAACTATCAAACCTACTGTAACCACATTACCAACACGCTGGATCTATGCGCCCTATAAAACGGATGAAGAATAGAAGGAAACCTTCAGCCCCCTGGTACAGTGAGGAGCTGAAATTATTGCGAATCACATGTAGACAGGCTGAGAGGAGGTGGCGAAGGTTATACTTAGAGTCAGATAGGAAAGTGCTGAAACTAGTGCAGGCCCATTATAAGGAGACTATTGCCAAGTCCAAAGCACTCTTCTTTGCTAAATCCATCCTACATGCGCCGAACATTACAAAAGCCCTCTTTAATATCATAAGGGATCTTTCTAGCCCCGCCTGCACGGGCAATAAAGTGGTTGCATCGCAGAAACTATGCGATGAGATTGCCACCTATTTTGATGAAAAGATCGCCAAAATCGTCGGAGGGTTTGACCCAGGCAATGCTAGTCAACAGGATAAATTGCCTCAGATACTAGCTGAGGAACCCTGGGCAGAAACATCTTTGGAGTATTTTCAACCTCTTACCAAGGAGCTTTTTAACAGCTTTGCTCAAAGTGTATCGTCTGGGTCCCCCCTAGACCCCCTCCCTTATAAGATCTGGAAGGAATGTGGGCAAGAATTATTCCCCTGGATGCGACAGATTTGCTGTCAATCCTTAGAACAAGGCGTGGTCCCAGAGGCCTGGAAGCAGGCAGTGGTAACCCCCCTGCTCAAGAAACCCTCCCTGGATCCAACAAACCCGGCAAACTTTAGGCCCATATCTCTTTTGCCCTATCCTATAAAAATTTTGGAAAAGGTTGTCAGCAAGTCCTTATCATGCTACCTTGAAGAGAACCATCTGTTGGATAGGGATCAGTTCGGTTTTCGCCCAGGACATGGGACGGAAACAGCCTTGGCAACCGTATTGGATAACTTGCGAATGCGAGCCGACAATGGTAACTCATCTGTGCTAGTGTTGCTAGATATGTCGGCCGCATTCGACACGGTGAGCCATGCAGTGTTGATGGGAAGGCTGGAGAGAATGGGTGTGAAAGGTCGAGCTCTGAAATGGCTGCAATCGTACCTTTCAGAGAGACACCGTTTGCCTCCTCTAAGTCTCCGGTACGTTACGGAGTGCCGCAGGGTTCGGCAATAATCCCCATTCTTTTTAATATATTTGCGCCCGTTGATCCCCATTATAAAATCTTTTGGGATTGACCTGGTCAACTATGCTGACGACACCCAACTGGTGTTCTCTTTGGAAGGGAAGCGTGCGGTGACCATGGAGATTTTCCAGGAGTGCATGCGCCAGACCTCCGGTTGGCTCAAAGAAAATTCTTTGCAGTTCAACGGGGGGATAACAGAGGTGGTATATTGTTCCACTGCCAAAATGGTACAGCACCTGCCGCTAGAGTTTAAACTCACTCCTGGGGATGACCCATTGGCCCAAGTTAAGACCGTACGCAACCTGGGCGTCCTGATTGATGACAACCTCCAAATGGCGTCACAGGCTAACAAAACGGTCAGTGTCTGCTTTGCTTTACTAAAAGCACTTCGGCAGATTCTTCCACTGCTGCCGAACGAGGCTAGACCCCTTGTAGTGAGGAGCATAATTCTGTGCAGACTGGACTACTGCAACTCCTTGTATCTGGGAGCTCCACAATATATCTTGCAGGGGTTGCAGAGAGTCCAGTCTATAGCAGCAAAGCTGGCATTAAATAGGCAACGTAGATCCTCCACTACATTGGCCCTGAGAGATCTTCACTGGTTGCCCATCAAGGAAAGAGTTAGTTTCAAATCCTTATGTTTTGTGTTCAGAGCAGTACACGGTACGGGCCCTCTATTTATGCAGGAGAGATTTACCTGGTATAAGCCCGTAAGACATCTTCGCTCCTCTAGCGCAAACCTGGTAACAACTACCAGATTTAAGAAATCCAGGATGGGAGGCAGGGGCTTCGGCATAGCGGCCTCACACCTTTGGAACGACCTACCCCAGAGTATTAGACAAGCTAACTCCTTGTTATGCTTTAGAAAGAGTCTGAAAACCTGGTTATTCCCCAGGAACAAGAGCAATGCCTTCCACTGTTAATCAGGCCCGTTGCTTGTTGATGTCATCTGCTAAGTTACAGCGCCAGGATACCCGTAGGGTGACAGTTTGCGCTATATAAGCACTACATACAATACAATACAATACCATGGATAGGCGTCACCCCCCACTACTGGGAATGCCAGCGCATACTCGTGCTGAGAAGCTGCTTGTATGGTCAGCAAACTGGGACCTCACAGAAATATGAAGGGACATACATGCATGGTATAGGAAACACTTTCATTATGCACTTATTTATTCCCTTCCCACCAAAAGTTGACCTGAGTTTTGTTATTACACACCTCTTGGGGATGGTACATGGGGTTGAACATTTAGCATGAACCCTCTCAGATCATAACCCTTTACTTTTATTGCTGCAACTGGCGGCCCTGGAGGAATGTGGCTTGCAGGGCCATGGTAGCAGAGGATATACAGCAATTATTTAGGTAAATGGTGGTTCTACCAGAGATATCTTAAATAGGTGGAAAACATTCACAGTCTTTATTCAGGCCATGGGCAACAAGAACACAGTAGGTGTGCGGAAGACGCTCCACGAACATGCTGATAAGCTTAAAGGTGAGATGTGTTTACTGAAATTCTAAGACCTGCGGGCAGGCACTTCAATCCAGAACTGATAGAAAAGAGGCAACTTTATTGTGATGTAAGGCAAACACTAGAGTCGCACAATTGCAAGGAGTACGTGGCCATACAACATTCAGAGGGAGAAAAAGCAGGCCACCTATTAACATTACTGAACAAGGCAGAAGCTCCACATTATACAATCCCAACTATTCCGCACCCAGAGCTCGACAATCTTAAATGAAGTATTCACCACTTATTACTCAAACCTATACAATGTAGACATGGCAGTAGACACACAAAAAGCATGTGCTTGAGCAATAGGTACAGCACGCCTTCTAAGAGAGCAGACCAAGGAGCTAGGACTCACTATTATCGCTGCTCGAAGTTAACTTAACCATATACCAGATGGTGACTGGGAAGGTCCCAGGAGTGATGGTCTCCCTTTTGAGTTTCATAAAACCTTCAAAGACTGATTAGACCCTCCAGTTGCTAAGCATTTAGGAGATGGCAGGAGCAAGGGGCATGCTTCCTCACACAACTCAACAGTACATTATCATCGTGCTTCCTAATTTGGGTATAGGCTTACTCGATTGCTTGTCCTTCCGTCCTCTATCACTTCAAAACCTAGCCAGTATCCAGATCAAAGTGGGTTTGTCCAGGGAAGGACCACGGCATCCAATATTCACAGGCTGTTGCATTTCATTGACAGAATCCCCTCAAATAACAAATGTTCAGCAATGGTTTTCATCAACATGGAAAATGCGTTTGGCACACTCAACTGGAATTACCTTTTCCAGACATTGGAGGTGTTAGACTTGGACCGTTCTGCATGGTCACCCCAGACTTTTCTGCCTTTACCCTCTTTTCTGAACCCGTTTCTGTTGGCTAGTAGAACTCCTCACATATTACCGCTGCTAACCAGTGATAAAGCGATTGTGCTCTCTCCCTAAAACATGGTGGAATTGGTTTATACCCAATTTGCCTATTTAATGTACTTGTAAGTCCCTGGTAAAGTGGTACTACATGTGCCCAGGACCTGTAAATTAAATGCTACTAGGCCCTGTAGCCCTGATTGTGCCACCCACTTAAGTAGCCCTTTAAACATGGCTTAGACCTACCATTGCAGCTTGTGTGTCTAGTTTTAAATTGCCAGTTCAACCTGGCAAGGTAAGCCTCTTGCCAGGCCCAAAACCTCCCTTTTTAATACATATAAATCCCTCCGATTGTAGGCCCTACACAGTCCAGAGGGCAGTGTGCAGTGTATTTAAAAGGTTGGAGATGTACATTTAAGTTTTATATGTTCTGTTAGTGAAAAACTCTTACATTCGTTTTTCACTACTGTGAGGCCTACCTCTCCCATAGGGTAACATTGGGTTACCTTATTGCATTTAAAAAGTGATAACTTTCAATTGAGAGCAGGTAAACAGCTCAAATCTGGTGTCTAAAGAATTGTAATTGAAAGCCCTCTTGGCGTTGGGTTGGATTTTTAATCACAATTCTAAATATGCCACTTTTAGAACTTTGCCATTTTCTTGTCCTAACCATTTGGTGCCTGCAGTCTGATCCTGGGCCACATGACTAGGTGTAGCTGGCAGTTGGCCTTTGTGTATTGCTTCCAGAGAATGAGACAAAGGGAAGCTAGGTGTTGGCAAAATGGGCCACTCTGAGTTGATGAGGGGGAGGAGCTGTCACCTACTACACTTGCACATCACAAAGGCTTTGCCTGAGTACTTTCCCAAAGGTTTTGACACTGGTATTTTGTGACCCAAGACAACTGGGGCCAGACAGTGAGGAAGGAGATGCCTGACACCTTGTGGGGTGGAAACCTCTAGAAGCTTCCCCTACTTCAAAGTGAGCACCAGGTATAAATATTGGACCCTTAGGCCCAACTCTTCAGTACACTTCTGGACCGGTGGGCTGTGCCTGGAAGAAGGACTGCTGTGCTACTGAAAGAACTGTCACTCTGTTGGACTGATGCCTGGAAGGACTGCTGCCCCACTGTGCTGACCTGCTGCTCTGTTGCCCTCTTGCCTGGATGAAAAGGACAGGAGGTACAACTCTAAACCCAAGACCCCAGAGTGACTCCTAGTGCTAGTTGGCTGACCTCCTGATCAGAAGCTTCAAGGGACAGAACAGACTTCCAACAACCTTGAACCCAGCACCTGGACTCTGCCATCTGTGAGTTCAGCCCTCCCAAGTTGGGTCATCCCGGTCCTGGGCCCTTGGAAGTGGACATGATCGTGCTCTACCAGCACATCTGTGGATTCAACAGAACCGACGCATTTCCTCCACGGCGCGGCACATCTCCTGCAGAACCGGCGCATCATCTCTGGTGCCCAACGCATCGCCCTCGGAACCAACACACTGTTTTTGCTGCATGACTACCCCAATGCAGGGATTCCGCATCACCTACAGCAGCCCATCGGAAACACTGCTGCGCAATGCTTCGCCATGCCTGGACATGGCCTCGCCGAATGCATCCCATCAGAACCTCCACTGCATTATACATCTCCACACCAGGACATCATTTCGCCCAACACAGCCCATCAGAATCACCACTGCACAACGCATCTCCATGCCAGGACATCGCATCGCACTTTCCAGCACCCCAGAACTGCAGCTGCTTGGCATATCTCCTCGCCCGGACCTTGAATTCCCTCTGGTGTGCGACGTATACTCAACGCGGGACTCTGCATCTCTTTGCAATCAGGACTAAGGGACTGTGTTCAGCGGACCTAAGTGGGTCCCTGTAGCCAGCAGCGCTCCATCGTGGTCGGCATGAACTTGTGACTTTGCCTTGGTCTGGCGCGGCCAGATAATCACAGCTAGCGTTATGCGCTTTTTGGCACTATTTTCACTGAAATCTTTAAAATTGCATATCACCTATTCTACACTTTGATTTTTTGTCGTTTCAGTCTTTATTGATTCATTAAAGTTTGCTCTATTTTTCTTCTGTTGTGTTTTCACTTTATTACTGTTTGAATTGCTGCATAAATACTTTACACATTAACTGCTCTTCACCAAGCTAGAGCCCTGGTTAATTTGGGGTTTGCTTGCCACTTCACCCTGACAAGGATTGAGGTTGCCTCTTGAGGAGGGTTTCACCCCCCTCAACCAGTAACCAAATTTCTCAAAAGAGGCAATGGGCTTCAAAAAGGGAATATTGTCTTGGATCTGTCTGCTTAATGCAGGCCATACGTGCATAAGGGGGGATGGGTTGTGTCTGCCCATTTCTCGATCAATAGAACTAAAACATAGTGCTGTCTCTTTTCTCCGCTTTATGTACATTTAACAATGGAATCCTTTGCTTGCCATGCAAGAGGTCAGGGAGAGGCTGAAGGTAACATACATGCAGTGTCAGTGTACACAGATGACGTGCAGTTATTATGTATTCACAATGTTTTGAGGAGCATGGTAAAGTCCCTGAGCTTCAGAATTTCAGACCTAAATCCTTCATCTTTCTTTTCTCCCAAGGGGCACTCACCTTCTTTTTACCAGTGCCACACTAGGGCTAGAGGAAGCATCTTACTCATTAAAATATCTTGGGGTGAATATTTATAGACTAAAAGACAAGTTCAGAAAGGGGAACTTTCGGAAAGCTTTAACGGCTGCAAAGAATTCATTGAAGTTTTGGAATAAAATTACCTCTTACACTGACCGGCAGAATAGCAATCCCAAAAATGATTCTCCTCCCCCCATCTGCTCTAACTCTACGCCACCAACACGAATGTTCTTACTAGTCTCTTTATTAAAGTACTTAACTCAACCCATCCAGAAGCATGGAGGACATACAGGTATGGTATTTATTTGACTATTGAGAAAATTCACAGAAATTAGGGAAGAATATGGAATTATTTGAATTATCAAGTAAGAAGAAAGTAAACTTGTAAAGACAAAGTGTTAAGATTAGGTATAAAATGTTGTGGAGGAATATAATCAGTCTGTAGATTAAGTACCATTATATTGGCTAACAGTAACATGTTATTTAGACTTCCAAGAAATGGTGGAAGTGCAGCAGGCATAATATGCTATATCAAAGAAAACTATTACTAGTGGGATAGGCCTACTAGGAGGCTGTTGCAATAGTTGATCTTGCTCATAACTTGATGATGATGATTAAAGGTCTAGCTGTGTAGAATGGAAGATGGGGTCAGAGTCTTGCATGTATTGAGCAGCTAATTTCTGACTGCAATTGCTGTGGTTGACTCCTGTTAGTGTTGAAGAGTAGACCAATGTTGGGAGCAGAGGGGGACAGGCCGCAGTGTATCAGGCAGGAAGAGAATTGGGTCAGGTACAGAAAATGGTGCAGTAAAAGCAGGATTTCCAGTTTGGACATCAACTTAAAGGACAGACGACCATTCAGCTGAAAAAATAGTTTGAGTTTGAGACTGTGTGTAGGGAGGAGATGGTTGGCCATGAGAAAAGATATGAGTATCAACTAGACAGAAAAGCGTATAATATTGTCTAGAGAGATGATGAAAGGAGATATCCCAGGACTGAGTGTTGGGGAACAGTGCAAGGTAGAGGGACTGGATGTGAACTTGAGGAGCACAACAAGATTGAGAAGGATGAATGGAGAGTTTGGGCAATATCCAGCTGTGTGACTTGACTCTAATGCCAAGGTTAGTAAGTGCTGAGGAAAAGGTGTGATGGTAAATGATCCTGAGCAGTTGAGTAGAATACTAATAGAGCAGAGTTGACAAATGTCAACAGAAGAGTGAGATCTGCTTCTGTGGAGTAAAGCACTCAAAATGTTAACTCAATAAGGTTAAGCAGGTTGTATTCTAAGAAACAGAGTGCAAGACAGTTGAAAACAAGGTGAATACAAGGTGAATTGGTGTGTTAAGATGAAATATAGCTAAGAAACATAGTTATAGAGGAGGAAGAGATGTCAGGAAGTGGCTTTATTGAGTGAAGGTAGAACAACAACAGTATTATTATGAACTTAGTTGAAAGAGAAGAAGTGTGCTGAGTGATATGGTAGAAGGGATGAGTGTGAGACAATGGAGTTAGGGCAATAGATTGCAATTTAAGAGTATCTGAGATTGAGGAGCTGTTTGGTAAGTAAGAGTCAGTTGGAGATCTCAAGGGACAGTAGCGTTGCCTGAGTGATGAAGCAGGAGGGAGAGAGGAGATAGCTGATGGTCAGGCCAGGCATTGGAATCTGACAATTTAGAGGTGACGCGGTTTTAACTTTTACCACTTTGGCATCGGTGAGTGCTGATGTAGATTATTTAAGCGCCATTTTATAAACATTGTGAGGGGAGCAACTGTTTAAGCATGTGTGCCTGGCAATGATTGATTCTTTTGAGGCCTCCCAACTACTGGCACAGGTCTTTCTTCGACTACAGCACATTAAGTTTAATCACTGGAAATTGAACTCTCATGCTGGAAGATCAAGTTAATGAAGTAACTTATTTTTGATCCCATATTTTACATCTACTGGGCTGAGCTTTACTTTTCATCTTCAAATGCTCTGTCAACAGTTTTCTCTTCCTGTGTGTTATCTATGTATGTATATGGTATTTCTATAGCGCAAACCTAGGCAAAAGGCAGCAGACTGTTCTACAGTGTCCAAGACAAAAGTCAATTAGTGTTAGGAGAGGTAGCTGGATTTAGGGTGGTTACTGCATTGAGATGTAGTGTTCTATAAATAGGTGAATCTTCACCTTTTTCCTAAATGGGATCAGCATTGGGGTGGCCTTGATGGATACGCTAATATTCTTCCAGATCTGAGTGCATAGACGGAAAAGGCCTGCTGCCTTGTTTTTTTCTTTTTTAACATTTAATCTGCAGTCTGACAGTGTCGTGGCTGCGGGTGTGCCAAGAACCCCCAGAGATGGTGAGCTTGTCTGCAAGATAAGCGGGGGTGTTGTCTGTTATGGCTTTGTAAATGATGCAGCTGGTTTTGAAGATGGTGCGGCTGGCATTGGGAGCCAGCAGGATGGAGGTGAGGTGATCATATTTTTTCACGCCCTGGATGAAACATGCTGCGGTGTGTAGGATGACCTTAAGAAGTGCCATTGTGAAGTTTGATAGGCCATGGAGTAGGCCGTTACCGCCATCCAGATGAGAGAGTGGGACTGCTTGAGCAGCAGATCTGAAGTCACTTTCTGGAAGAAATGCTTTCACTTTGTTTTAGAAGCGAGAGCTGGTACCAGGCACTCTATGGTCTTATTGGCATTTTGCTCTTTAAGGGTGAGGTTGGTATAAAGGGCTAATTATAGTGACTTGACATTCGGTAAAAGATGGGATTGAAAACTGTCAAGATTTTTTGAGCTACATTTGTACTGTTTTTTTCTCTGTTCTTAGCAAATAAGAATTCTTTTTTGGTTGAGTTGAGCTTTAGATAGGCTCTGGACATCCAGATCAGTTTGATGTGCAGGCGTTGTTAAAGGCACTGGATGTTGGAGGCTGAGGAGAATTTCTAGTGGAGTTGTGTATTATTAGCATATTGGTGAATCTTGATGCTGGTATCTGTGAGCAGAGCACCAAGCAGCTCCATGTTGAAGTTGAAGATGACTGGAGACAGTAAGGAACCGTGGGGGACTCTGCAGATGATAGGGATCTTTTGGGACTTGGTAGATCCCATATGAACAAACTGATGTTGGTTGGTAAGGCAGGAGGAGAGTTATTGAGAGACATTGCTGGTGAACCCCTTTCAAGAGTTTGACATATGTAGGAGGGTCAGATGGTTGACTGTGTTGAAGGCAGCTGAGAGGTTCAACAGTATCAGGAGGCAGGGGTCAGCTTCATCAGTGGTCAAGAGGGCATCATCTATGATGTATAAGGTACTTGTCTCTATGCTGTAGCATGATCTGAGGCTATGCTGGTAGTCATGCAGGAGATGGTTAGCATTAATGTGATCTTGGATTTTAACATAGTCTGCTTTTTAAATGATCTTGTCAATGAATGGTAGGTGAATTATGGGATGTTTGGCGAGGTCATCAGGGTCTAATGTAGGTTTTTTTAGGTGTGTAGGAGATCCATCTAAACTGTCTTAACAACTTCTGGGAAGATGTCTTGAGAGAGGGAGGTATTGACAATGGTTAGTACGGGCAAGAGAGCATTCCCAGAAAGAGCTTTGATGAAAGATGAAGGTAAGAAATCATCTTCATAAGAAGTAGCTTTGAGGGAGTTGAGTATGTTAGCAAGATATGAGAGGTTTAGGGGTTTGAAGGCTGACCACTGCAGGGTCTGCAGGAATAGGTAGGTGTAAGAGATGAAGCAGGCTTAGAGTTGTGGCTGTGCTGTTGATATTCTCTATTTTTTCACTGAAGAAGAGGTAGATGGCATTTCACTTTTTGGGTGCAGGAGGAATAGGTGGGTCTGACAGGGGGGTGATTCAGTGCTAGATTGTCTTGAAAAGTGTTCTGCTTCTGTTGGTAGCTCAATTGATGGTGTTGGCATAGTACTTTGCTTTGGCTGATATGATGAGCTGTCTGCACGTTGCATGGAGGGACATCAGTATCATGAGGTCATTGGAGGTTATGTTTTTCTTACATTTTGTTCCCGTCTGCAAATGGGTTGTTTCCTGTTAGCAAATTCTTCAGAGTACCAGGGTGCAGAATGTTATGGCTTGCATTTGTGTGTTTTAATTGGGTCATGGGTGTTCACATAGTTTTACAAAAAAGTATTGAAGTTGTTTAGAAGGATGTTCAATTTTCATGTGGAGTTGATATGGTGAGGGATGAATTCAGGCATTAGGTTTTCTATTGAAAAGTCTTTGAAAGATACAAGGTTTAGTCTCCTCTTTTGTATTGACCTTGATTTGTTGGTAGGACGTTGAGCAGGGAGATAGGGATGGCAAAGTGGTTGGTATAGTCCAGGGGTATGGGTGGCTTGCATTGGATTATTGGTTGAGAAGACAAGGTCAAGGATGTGATTTAAAGAGTGTTTTGGTTATGTGACATGCTGCAGTAAGTTGAGTGTGTTGATGAGGGTGAAGTCCTTGTTCTGCCCAGGAGGCCTGTAGATAAGATGGAATGGTATGGTATGAGTTGTAGAGCGTGCAAAATGGTATTTCAGTAGCTCCATGGAGTTGAGTGTTTCTTCCTTGCCTAGGGTGAGGCCTCCTCCTTATATATGTCCACACGATTGCTGGTGTAGCCTGTGGGAAGAAGGGTTCTAAGATATGCATGGATGTGGGGGGGACCATGTTCCTTGATGAAAAGGGTGTCAAGCGTGTCATAGATGATGAGGTCTGTGATATCTGGTGTATGTAATACTGCAGAGCTGTGTTAATGAGCATGAGTTTGAATTCTGTAGTTTTAGGGTGTGTGTAATTAGCGGGATGTGTATGAGGTTGGGTCTTTGTGTTGTGCAAATGCTATGTGAGTGTCTGGGTCATCTAGAGCTGGGTGTGATTGTGGGGATTGGCAGTATGGGGTGCTGTGACTGGGACATGATTTAATCTTACAATGAATCCCTGTACATTTCGGGACTAGCCCTTCATCAGGGGAATGTATCCTTACGACTAGTCCATGTCAGGTATATCAACTGTGATGATATACCTGACATGGACTAGTCATAAGGATACATCCCACACAAAGGGCTAGTCCCAAAATGCATTGGGATTCCTATAAAATGCATATGAATTTCAGTTGTAGTGTGATGTTCCAACACTACGAATACAAATGCTTCAAATCAAATAAATGATGATCTATAACTGATTACAGAGTGATTACTAACAGAAGAAGATATCAAAGAAATAAATAATTATATGCAAGGTTCAAATTCCTGTACTCGGAGTACAAAGTGGGGACGTTGTTTTCTCCAGGATAACGCAACATTTGTGTATGAGTACTTACCCCTTAGATCAGTGGGCGGTACCCACCTGCACCCAACACCATTTAAAAAGAAATTAGAAACATAGTGGACCCTTTTCGAACATTTCCAGGAGTGCAACAGTTTCCTATTTTCCTATTTTTATCTTACAAGGCCAATCTGGCCCTAATAGGACCAAACAGGCAATACCCTTGTCTGTGTCCACCCTTAACATGGGCAATGAGATGCCCTGAAAGAATGTCTTAAATAGAGAGAAGGCAGGAAGTGATGCCGCTCCCTGTGCTAATGGATGATGAGAAATCCAGTGATGTAACTACCTGTGCAAATAAATGATGGGAATTCAAGTTGTCTTGTTTGGCCTCTTCTTTTAAAGATGGTTTTGGTGGGAAACCAGTGATATCCCTTCCTGTGCAGAAGGATGATTGAAAATGGAGCTATGCCATATCCTATACAGATGGATGATGAGAAATCCAGTGATTGCACTTCTTGGGCAGATAGATGATGGGAAATGAAGTCCTCTTGTTTGGTCTCGTCTTTTAAAAGGGATTTTGGTGGAAAACCAGTGATGTCACTTCTTGTTCAGATGGATGGTGGAACTGCGGTGATATCAGATCCTGTGGAGATGGATGATGGTTAATTCAGTGATGTCATTGCCTGTGCAGACGGGTGATGGGAAATCCAGTGATGTTACTTCCTGTGCAGATATACCCTAGCAGTTATCATGGACTAATAACAGTAAGGGTCTATACTGCAGCCTGTCTGAAGCAGACATTGCCAAACTGCAATACGTACAAAACCTTGCAGCTAGGAAAGCAATTGGACTGAGGAAGTGTGACCATGTGTCTGGCACTTGCTCCCCATAAAACAGAGGGTGCAATTTAATGTGCTACTTCTGATGCATAGGATATTTTATGGGCTGAAGTCTTGCTTCTAAGATTCATTTGCAAAGTGATACTGATACCTATGATGATAAAATCTAAGCCAAACCTCTTTGTCTTATTTTGATGCTTTCGCTATTATAAGCATATGAATACTAAAATTAACGACAAGACTTTAGGCAGGGATAGTAAGGCAAAATGTGTTGGCGAAAGGCACAAACATAAGACCACTATCAGCTATTTACTGGAGCTCAACACATATGGCATACCCACAATAAAATTAAAACAACATTTGATGAATGTTCTTTATGGTGCCTCCACAATTTCTTTCTGCAAAGTTCTTCTCATAAATGTTCATTATTTAGAATTGGAAGAATAAGAAGAGATGTTCCATCAGATTCCATATTGACACAAATCTCTGTTTCAAGACCCACATCACTGATAAGTGTCGGGCAGCCTGTTACCAGCTCTCAACTCTCTGCAAATGTAAGACTACACCATGGAGCTAGACTTCACAGTTATTGGTATAAATCTGATTCTATCTCACCCAGATGGCGTCAATGCCCTGCTCAACAGCAACCCAAACCTTCGGTCCACAACACTGAAAAGCATCCTCCAGAGGGCGATAAGAATCAAGTAGGGACTGGAAAAGTCTCACCAGATCACAGCAAGATCTAGGAACTGCACTAGCTACCTCTAGAAGCCTAAATCTCCTTGCGAACCTGCATGTCATACTCAAGGTGGTCTTCCTCCAGTAGATCACTGTACTTGCAGATAATATCAAAGTCCCCAGTAATGAATGCAACATATGCAGCTTGCATAGCTCTAGGCTTCAAATAAAGAACTGCAACAATGAAGAAACCAGAAGGCAGACCTTCTCATATGCACCAAGGATCTGAAAGTCAATACCAGGAAAATTCCAACAATCCCCATAACTCAGTCACTTCAGAAAAAAAGTTGAAATGGCCTCTCTAAAGGGAGCACCTTGTCTGGATTTAACCACTTTAACATGCCCCAGTTAATTCATGTTCTTTCTGCTTTAATTGTGTAGCCCCCATCCTTTACCTTCTTCAATAAAATTCTTTTCAGTGAGGTTTGTAGGTTTGACCATAAGTAGCTTCTAATACCTTCTACTTTAGTTTACAAATGATGTCAAATATTTGCAACTATTGATTGGGTGCTTTAATAATGTGGTTGGCATTATACTCTCAGTTTCAAAAGTTTATTAGGTATGTATAAAACAACCATAAAAGTATTCAAGCAAAGATAAAAAAATAAAAAAAATAACATTACACATAAATAATATTAAAGATTATAAGAGATAAAACAAGACAACACCCAGTATACAGCATAATACCATTATTAATCATGCCTAAGGCGCTTAAAATTTAAAAAAAGATACAGGGCCAGATGTACGATAAGATTTGGCATGCTCAAACGGGTTTGCGACCCGTTTGCGCATGCTAAATCCTTGTGGGCCATGTACAAACACTATTTTGCGAGTCGCAAATAAATTGCGACTCGCAAAATAGTGTTTTGCAAGTCGCTATTAGAAAGGGGCGTTCCCTTTCTAATAGCGACCCTAAAGCCATGTATGAATGTTTTGCGACCGCAATTGCGGTCGCAAAACACCCGCAAATGACCACCCTCTTCAAGAGGGTGGTAATGCACTCGCAAAAGGGAAGGGGTTCCCAGGGGACCCCTTCCCCTTTGCAAATGCAGGGGAAAATATTTTTTAGGGGCAGGCAGTGGTCCCAGGGACCACTGCCTGCCTTAAAAATGAAACGAAAACGTTTCATTTTCTTTTTAAATGCATCCCGTTTTCCTTTAAGGAAAACGGACTGCATTTAAAAAAAAAAAACTGCTTTATTGAAATTGCAGTCCCAGACATGGAGGTCTGCTGAGCCCAGCAGTCCACCATCCCTGGGAGGGCCAGCCATTCCAAATGGGGTCGCAAATTGTGAGTGGCTCATTAATATTCATGAGCCTCACATTTTGCGACCCCATTGGGAATCGCAATCAGTGTCACTGACACTGTTGTACATTCTAAATTGCGACTCGCAATATGCGACTCACAATCGTGCGCAAATTGTGAGTCGCAATTTAGAATGGTCGTACATCTGGCCCACAATGTCCATCTAGGTTCCTGCAAGGTCATCACTATGTCTGTACAACAATAGTTTTACGTATATTGATTGCATTTATAATAGAAAGTGCTACATTAAAACAGACCTTAACATCCTTTAGCTCAGACTTATATTTTAAGGCAGCGATATGCGATCTATTACCTTGTGCACGCAAAAGTGGTTTTAGGTGATAACTTCTAAAACTTGAATAGAAACCACAAAACAGTATAAAGTGCATAGTGCTTTGTTTGGTCTGGCCATCACAAGGGCAAGGGGTCGAATCTGAGGGGCATGTTTTCATATTAGGGAAGGAAACTAGGTGGTGAACAATTTCCAGTCTAAATCTGACTAATACAAAACGGTGCATTAGATTTGAAATGTAAGTTAAAAAATCTTGACAGCCCTCTGTTAAAGTGATTGATAAATAAAACTTAACAGTAGATTTCCTTCTCTCACAATCCAACCGGGCTTCCCTTTTGTGAGTCAGAAAAGTTTCTCTAATAGACAGTTTGGTAAGTGATATTACCGACAAGGGGTTAGTCCGAACAGGAGTCTTAAATAATTTGCTGTACAAAGAATTAATATAACTTAGCCAGGTAATCGGCAGTACATTGTCCAAGGACAAACAGTCTAAAATAATTAACTTAGTAAAACTAGTATGGTCTTTGGACCATATGGAATTCCAAAGCAACAAGGGGCGGAGTGTGACTATATCTGTGAGGTACTGTAGCCCTACTTCTCTATGGATAACCTCGAAGAGGCTGAGTTAGGCAGACTGAGTAAGCATTTGAGGAATCTATTTTTCTCCGTCTGAAGCGCCTTACTGTTATGGTGACCCCATACAACAGCCCCATATGTTGCAATAGATAAAACCCTGGCCCTATAGATTGCTATCATCTCCTTGATCGGCCTTGAGCCAAACTTGGCTGAAAATCTAAAAATTCCATGAGTGCATCTGTTCATCTTGCCCCTAACATTAGTGACTTCATGGGACCATGAGCCGTTACCTGAAAAAGTGATACCCAGATAGCAAAAGGTAACAACAGTAACCACCTGCGTCTTATCCATTTACGAAGGTTCTATATTGCTTATCCCGTGACCCACAAATCATTGTGTAGGTTTTGTTTTTGTTAACAATCAATTTTCTGGCAGCAATAAAATCCCCAAAGGTGTTCATTAAACGCTGTAGCCCCACCGAAGTCCTGGCCAACAAGACAGCATCATCTGCATACAAAAGCACTGGTGTAGGGCACCCAGCAACTTGGGGAGCATCTGCTTGCACTGCTTGTAAGGTCTGGTCCACCCCGTTAATAAACAAAGAGAATAGTTAATGGGCAAGTACACAGCCTTGCCGAATACCGCTTTTGACTGCAAAGCTATTGGTACATTCACCTTGTGGACCATAGCGTACTTTACACAATAAACCTTGCCAAAAAGCAAATAATAGACCTAGGTGCCCATATAGCGAGCAGAGTTGTACAAAGGATGGTGTGGTCTACTAAATCAAAAGCGCTGCTCAGATCAGCAAAGCAGAATATAGTCTGCCGCCTTTGGCACATGTATATTTGCCTATTAGTAGGTCCAGATTCACGCATTGCTCTAGAGTCCCCACGCCTTTCCTAAAACCAAACTGTATCGGCGAAAGTATTGAGCATTCACAAGCCCATTCTTCTAATTTCTTAAGTAGGACTTTGCTCATCACTTTTGCTGATGAGTCTAACTATGAAATTGTCCGGTAATTCTTAGGATCTGATTTATTACCCTTCTTAAAAATTGGGACTATAATAGACGTTCCCCATGAAGATGGAATCACTGTCGTCGCAGCCATATTAAAAACTCTGGTTAAAATTGGGCCCCATAAATCGATGGTGATCTTAAAAACATCTACTGGGACCCCATCTGGGCCTGGGACTTTGCCCCCTTTACTTTCCTTCAGGGCCCATAATACTTCCTCTATCGTAATGCCCAGGGGTAAGGAGAACCAGGTCAACTGTTCCTTATTTATAGTAGACACCATTTGTGTAATCGGAGGGCTAAAGATTTCCGTAAAATGAACAACCCAGGCATCACAGGTGACATGTGACAACAATTCGGGGAAGGAATCATCCTTTAAAAAGGGGGAGTTAACAGTATCCCAAAATAGTTTACTGTCTGCTGTATCTGCAGCCCGTGACAATTTAGACCAGGCTTCATCTCGAAGTTCTTTTTTCCTGGCTAGAAGCACCTCTTTAAAATTAAATCTGAGCAATTTAATCAACAGATTATCTCTAGGTTGCCTACAAAGGACCAATTTCAAATCCCTGGAGGCTGTAGTACATGCGTGGTCAAACCATCCCCTACATTTAATATGACCTATTTTATTTGGGCGGGTCATAAGGTCATCTACTATGTTAGTAATAGCAGTAAAACTATGGAGTAACTGATTGGGGGTGATTTCATCTTCCAGGCAATGAATAATGTTGTTATAGCCCTCAAAGCAAATATCATGCAAAATTTGGGTTGGGTACACTCCATCCCACTTTAGGCGGACCCCATTTGGTCTTATTGGAGCAATGCCAGTAATACGACTAAAAGGGGTATCACTGGTCTTGCCCCAGAAAAAAACTGTCAATATAATACAGTTATGATCACTCAGACTAGCAACCCTAGGTATGGTGCACCACTTGCATGCATTAGCTTATATTAGGATGTGATCAATAACAGATGTAGAATTACTCCCTATAAAAGTTGGTATGGGGTCTCCATTACTGTCGCAAGCACGTTTTAATAAATGTAGATCAAGCTTGGTAATCAGGGAGTTAAATAGATCTCCATAATCATTGTGAGGGAAGTGTAAATAACCAGTCCCATCATCATCAGTGACCCCGCATTATATACTCCTTTTCTTCTTCACTACTGTCTAATATCCTCGCTTACAGATTTGTGTGGTCATTTCTTTCTCACTTACTGCGGGAGCTTCACCATTGGCATTGCAGGTTTATTTTCATGCGTTTCATTTTGAAATGTAGGTCTTTTCATGTTGGAGAGCTCTTTGTTGTGTATTTGCTAAAAGCTTTAGTTGGTCAAGGGTTTGACTTTGTCCAGCATTCTAGTTATATGTATGTATTTATTTATTCTTTATTTATTTATAGAGTGTTGCAAATCACAAAATGTTATCCCAGAGTGTGTGGAGAGTGGGATGAAGAACACGTAGAGTGACAAGGATTGAGCTACTTGTGTCAGTGGTCTACTACGCATTGTTTAGGCGCCAAATGACCTTCTGAATCGGTGTGGTAGGAGTTCAGGAAGAGGGCTATATTTGCTGTGCTGAGTTTTCTTTAGGATTTTTATTTTAGTGTTTTATGGACGTGAATCTTGCCCTGAGGTGTGGGGTTCAAAGTACATGGTGCAAGTGGCTAATTCGAGAGCCAAATAAAACTGCTGCACTTCGTGGAAAAGGCTTTCTCATTTATTCTCCTACTCATTGATCTGCATAAGAGCTGTCATTCAGAATATTAAGAGCACATCCCATAAACAAGGCCATGGAAAGAGCAGGGACATTTAAGGACCCAACGTATTCGAGGTTTGCCCCTTTTGAGCAAAGCTTCTCTCCCATGACTCCTGTTCGGTCCACTGACACCAGAGACAAAAAATGTGAGTGCCTGGTTCTGCCACCAAGAAAGGTTACTCAACCTTTCTCCGCCTTCTTCCAGTCAAAAGGAGAATCCAACACTAGGGGTTGATAAACAGCCTCTTTATCCTAATACCCCATTTTGCTCACTGACTATGGAAGAATGCCTCACGGAATATTATAAATATCCCTTAGACTTCGGAAAAGGTCTTGTAGACTCAGTCTAAATTATGAAATCAGGGTGCTGAGTAGGTTGGCTGGCAGCTGTCCATTTGTCCTTTTCCAGATTCGACACCATCCTCTCTCAAGCCATCACCCTAGAGGAACACTATGCTTCAAAACAAAAGGAATATGTGTGGTGTATGTTCCAATAGGCATGGCATGTCGGACCGGCTGATCAGAGATGAAGGACCCAAACAAATGAAGCGAAGAATAAAATTGCACGTGAAGACTGTGAAGTGTTAGCTGTCTCTTTCTTTTACCGACGGACATGTAGGCTATGGTTGAAGATGGCATGTAAATGCTTTGTAGAAATTCCCTTTAAAAATCAGGCAGTTTTACAATATCACACTGCTACATTTCGAGTGGCTTGCAGCTGGTCAATATACTGTATGCGGAATCCGAGCTAAAAGCTAAGAGGAGTCTCATCCACAGACAATGCCCACATTTTGCCAGATCTTGTTAACATAACCCCTGCTCATGAATATTTAATACTGTCCACTAGGTGGATACAACATAACATAACACAACATAACATACATTGAAGCAGACTGCAGTGACATAAGAAGAGCAATTCTTCTTCTCGCGCTCATATTTTTTTGATTCACTCCCATCGAAGCATTTTATGTGGTTTTGGTTTCTAGGGTGCTTGCTCTATTGCAATTCTGTACATAAAGGGGGGACATTTATTGACATCTGATAGGAAATCACAAAACTAAGCCTTGCAGGCTTAGCTGAGTTTATGACTGAGTATCTGCATCATGAGAGCAGACATATGTGCTGTAGTAACTCCCAGCCAGGGGTGGACACTGGACGGCAAGAAGAAGTGGGCGCAGGAAAAGTGTATCCTTCACTGAGAAATTAACTTGTATTAACAAAAGAAGTAAAACGTACAGGCGTGGTAGCGATTTTTCTAGGTTTATATTTTGTGCAATAATTAATAATGAATTCTGATTGATTTTAGGTGAGATCCAATACACATATGATGAATTAATATAATTACAGGTGAAAGGAGTTAAATATGATTTATAGAAGTATGTTTATTAATCAAATTTAGCTATTCCACATTTATGTGAAACACTGTATTGGAGAAAATGGATGCTGTTTCTGTCATTCACTCCTGTGTTCCCCTCCTCCCATCTGGTTCCTCTGTGCATCTTCTCTCCCTACAATATCCGCAGAGCAAAGTCACCTGATGTAATGGCTTAGTCCACAGTTATGAATATAAAGCTTTCAATGACCTTTTTCTTTTTCTGTATTTCTGATAAGTTGCAATTTCCAAGGCCTTTCCGCAGTAGTTCTGCTGTGTAGACTGGTCTTATTCATTTTAGGCGAAGCAATATTGTGAAATGTTTCATATTCTGTACGAACATCTCCGGATGGCAGTAGCATGGAAGATGCTGAATGTTTTCTTAAAAATTGGATAGTGCTTCATGTTTCTGATTTGCTAAAGAGTTGATATTGACGATCACACTATGATGATTTTGCTGTTTTTACTACGAATTTGTTTTGGGTGTGAGCCAGGGAAGACCATCTTGTTTAGTAGGTAAGGATGCTGCCCAAACCAGAACTTTTTCAGATTTTCCTGCTCATTTTGGGACTTAAAGCATTCTCTGTAAAACTTTGTATCTGAGAGCCATCGTGGCTTTGACTCTGTTAGACCTGTCACCCTTAGAGTAGTCTTCCCCCAAACGTTTTGCCTCAGTCTTTGCTGAACAGTTTTTTGTGGTTTTAAGACTCCGGGCACTTTACCACTGCTAACCAGTGCTAAAGTGCATGTGCTCACTGCCCTATATGCACCAAGCCTGTAAATCCAATGCTACTAGTGGGCCTGCAGCACTGCTTGTGTCACCCACTTAAGTAGCCCTTCAAACATGTCTCAGACCTGCCACTGCAGAGCCTATATGAATGAAAATAAATTTATATGAATGAAAATAAATTTATATAGCGCGTTACTACCCTGAGGCCTCGTAGCGCTTAGGATAGGGCAAACAGTGTCATGACAGGTTAGTGAGTGGTACTAAAGAGATGGGTCTTAAGGAGTTTACGGAAGGACTGCATATTGGATTCCCTTCGAAGAGCAAAAGGAAGAGAATTCCAAAGATTAGCAGCATTGAACGAAAAAGAACGACTGCCCCAGCTGGACCTACGTACTTTCCTTGTAGTAGCACGGAAAGCGGAGCTGGAACGAAGACTCCTAGGAGGGTGGTACGGGGTAATGAGGGGCTGGATGATGGCAGGGCCAGTCTTCCAAAAGGCTCTGTGCGCCAAACACATAGCCTTAAATTGAATTCGGGACTTAACTGGGAGCCAATGAAGTTTCCTTAGTGCGGGTTTTGCTGATTGTCTCCGAGGAATTTGGAGAAGTAAGCGAGCCGCGCAGTTCTGGATTACCTGTAATTTTTGAATGGTAGCCTGGGGGCGCCCAGGTACAGGGCGTTACCATAGTCCAGGCGGGACAAAATAAGGGCTTGCACCATAATCCTTTGCGCCTGAAAAGGGAGCAAAGGGAGAATTTTTCTCAGCATCCTCAGCAGGCCGAAACATATAGCTGAGAGCGTAGTGGCTTGATGATTAAAATTTAGAGAACTGTCAAGCCATATGCCTAAACTCTTAATCTGGTGCTTTGGGGCAGGCATAGTGCCAAGACAGATAGGCCATGAGAGTGCCAGGGAAGGTGATGGAGTTTTGCCCATGAACATCAATTCCGTTTTGTCCCCGTTTAACTTAAGGTGAGATAGGTCCATCCATTCGGCTACCGCCTCTAGGCAATTGCCCAGGGCGCAAGATGAACCCTCCGGGTGGTTTAGTGCCACAACCAGTTGGGTATCATCTGCGTATGTATATGTACAGTTTTACTGACATGTCAACTTGGCATTTAAAACCCCTTGCCAAGCCTTAAGCTCCCCTTTTGTTACATATAAGCCACCCCAAGGTAGGCCCCAGGTAGGCCATAGGGCAGGCTGCTGTGTAATTAAAAGGCAGGACATATACTTTTAAGTTTTGCATGTCCTGGTACTGAAAAACTCCCAAATTCGTTTTTCACTGCTGTGAGCCCTACCCATCCCAAAGGTTAACATTGGGGAGTTCCTATTACATCTAATAAGTGTAATTCTCTATTGGAAGGTTACCTCGTTAAAGAGAAATGAGGTAAGCCACTACGAATCAGGTTTTGTTGAGTGGGTCCATCCCATTAACCCGAATTATGCACCTTTATGCCACTAAAATTAACTAACAGGTCATTCATAATGCTGCAAACTGTATTTCAGAGCTGCATCCCCAGCTGGACAGTGGGAGGATTGCCCCACCTATCCCTTTGCGCATCTGCGCTCAGCGGTACTGTGTATTCCACTACCCCTACTCCTGGTGAGTACGGGAAGACTTTTCCTCCCCCTGAGTTTCCTTTTTTCTTAATTAAACCACAAGCTAATCTAATTATTATTCAACAGGCTCCCCCATCCTCGCTGGCAGTCCTCCACCAAATATCGACAAATCCCTGTCGCTGATCCAATCGCAGAGTCCCAGAAGGTGTTATTATACATTATTAGGGTAAGATTTCGTACTGTGAGGAATACTGCAGTCCCACATATATTGTGGAGCTTCTTCGAATAATTATGCTCCCTTATCATACTAGGACAAAAGCCATTAGGCTGCAACCAGACGATTGACTCCACCATACCTACGGCCTAACACAGAGCCCAGGGTAAGCCCACTTTAGGTCTTCACACTTATAGTTCATTATCATTTACCCTGTCGTATATTAATCATATGTCCCCTTCCAGTCCCCAGCACTCCCGTCCTGAAGAGACCCCATATCCCGAGAGGGTCGAAACGTCGTCGACTACAAAGGAAGGGAGAGTCCCAGAATATTGGAAATAATTATGCATTAGAATCAATTCTCCCATAGGACCTCCCTTACCATTCCAATAACCAATTGTTCCTCTCCATTTGTCACTGTAAATTACTTCACTGTTGGTTATGGTCACTACATTGGGGCACATCAGTCACGTTTTTTTTACCTTGTAGATAGTGTAAATGCATAGTGTCATTTCTCTCTCCAAGCATTGTTTTGCAAATAAAATTTACGCCCATCTTCGGCTGAAGTGGGCACAACAGTAAATCCATTGTTTGTGGGCTTTCCCTATTTCCATGATTAATTCATTACCATTACTAATGAAATAACAGTGGTTTAATGTTATACCTATTGAATCTAACTGCATTTCTTATTTAGTTTGAAGGAACTAATGCTCCTAGCCTATTTGCATTTTTTATATTATAATGAGTTCCTTGTGAACAATTGTTTTTTGGCTGAATCACCAAGATTAACAGCCATCTCCACCAACTTTCTCCCTTCAGGAACACATTTTTCCATGTCTTTTTAGAGATTATAGTAATTTGCAAGCATGAGTCAAACTTCATGGGTACTTGTGCTCCATCAATCACCACTACCTCCATGGGATAACCCTTGGTCGCCCCCTTCACCCGCAATACCACCTCTTTATACATTTCTGAAATCTAATTCTTGGGTAATTTCTTTCCCTTA
Source organism: Calotriton arnoldi (assembly GCA_963921515.1). NCBI lineage: Eukaryota > Metazoa > Chordata > Amphibia > Caudata > Salamandridae > Calotriton > Calotriton arnoldi. Next base: position 1,051,251 of record CAWUFW010004574.1, read on the forward strand.
CTCCCACAACATTTGCTAAAATGACCTTTGCCCCCACAAGCATTACATGTCTGAAACCATGCTGTGCTGTTTGAAGCCATGCTGGGCATGATTTATCATTGGCTCTGTGACCTTCCAAACCATACCTAAAACACGTCTTTAAATTCAGTTTAACTTTTCTTTTGAGGAACCCTGGTTTTTACCACACACACATCAGTCTCATTTTCTTTAACTGCATTAGATTTTCCTCCCTTTTCTGCACTGAGTTCCTCTTCACATTTCAACCTGTCTTCCTCCCTTTTAGCCACTAAAAGCACTTCTTCTAATGGTCTTTCATCCATAGTTTTTCTCTGATTTTGTGGCTGTTACAACGCAGAGCAAACTGTTCTGTGATCCTCTCTTCCACAGTCCTTCCAAATTTGCAGCTCAAGGCCAGCTTCCTCAGACTAGTGACAAACTCCTCCACAGGTTCATCTTTTCATCTTTTCCTTGACTCCATAAACCAAAATGATACCTCTCTAATATGGTGCTTACTCTTGGCAAAAAATGTAGATCTAGTTTAATAATTGCAATTTCACACTCATTTAAAACTTGCATCTCATTTTTAGTTAGTTCTGGTAAATTTCCAAAGACTTCTTGCCCTTCTGCACTGTACCAAGAGGGCCTGTTTTCTTTCAACACTGAGATCTGAAACACAAACTTGTGAATAATTCCAGAAGACATTTTTTCCATTTCCTCTATTTGAGAATTGGTTACCCAGGGGAGGGCAAAAAAACTGAGGTGCAGTGACTCTTAATTGTTTGCTAGATGCCTTATTGAATCTTACCCCACAAAGCAAAATAATCTAATAGTCTCTTTTTACCTCTTCTCCCTCCCTATACCTCCCCCAACTCCCCCCCTGCAGCCCACTTACTCCCACCCTGCCTGAAATAATATTTGGAGCCTATTTCTGCCTTCTTACATAACGCACTTGCCACATAAAGAATTTTTTTCTTAAATGTACAATTTTGGGTGACAATTTGTGCGAACTAAAGATTTCTATGATGCCGATAGTCGTAACTGATGAATTAATGATGTTGCACTTGACACAAATTGATTTTAATTCCTAGAAGTGAGTTTATTAGAGTAGTTTAGTTGTGCTATCACCCTGCGCCGTGCACAAACAGCAGCCGTGCGCCAACACAGGCAGCCTTGCAACATGGTGCAAGGGTGCTTGCGTTGCAGGGATGATTGTGTTTTTGCAGAAAAAAAGAAAATCCTGCTCCTCTGTAATCAGGCGTCAAAGCACACCTAGGATGCACTTGGCACCCTAGGGGGGAACCCAATGATGAAGCATGCCACCAACTACATTGGTGGGTGAGGGTTCTTCTTAAAAAACCAAATTGTTTTTCTCTCACGGATTATTTTTGGATGCAGTTTGAAATTCTCGAGCCTGTCCTTATTGTTTAAGTTTGTGCAGGAAGGAACACCTTCCTGCACAAAAGCAATCATTAATGGCGTTTTGCTCCTTTTATGTGTGCTCTAGAATGCAGCACACACTGAAAGAGCAAAAAACGAGGATAAATAAAAGTATGTGCGCCACTTTAATGCCTCCCCTGGGAAGGCGTTGGTTTTTGGCGCTCCCTCAGATGTATGAATCCTTGTAAACCTAGGACAGTGTCAAAAAGCCATGGGTGTTGCTTGGGAACACCCAGAACAACACCCATGACATGCCCCTTTGATGCAGAGTACTGCGTGAAAGAGGGCCATATTTACAAGGCCGTGTAAAGCCATGCAGAGTGGCATTGCGTGGCCTTGTAAATATGGGCCAGCACACAGCGCCACCGGAGCGTCAAAAAAAGTTACACTCTGGTGGCACTAGGGACTTGTAAATATGCCCCTAAGGTTCTTAAGGGTCTTTTCTGGGGTTTAAAAGATTTCTGAACTTTGATTTTGTACTTTTTGTCTGAGCCTTTATGGCATATATTGCATTTTTCTGTATTGCTAATATTAAGATGATTGTAATAAATTCTTAAACTTTATTTCAATCTAGATCTTAATTATTGAGTGGTCCCAGTTATTATTTGATTTTACTCTGCTAAATTATTGGGTCAATGCAAGAGGGTGGTGACTTTTATTGCAAGATCAAGGATGGTGGATTCAGACTTTCGAAGGTAAAATTCTGGGGTGTTCGAATTATTGGGTTCAGACTCCAACACACAGGGTTTTCAAGTGTACCTAGGGAAGCATCACTACTCTGAGGCTTCTGTTTTCTCCCTTCACTGTAATTGGGATATGTGTGATGTGTGATGGGATTATTTTCTAAACTCTACGGAACCTGGGGCTTGACAACTTTCTAACTTTGTCTGCTAGATAGTCCCTCAATTGTGTCAAATTTAAGTGGGTCATGACATCTTCTTATTGCTATCTTTTCTATCCCCAAAATGTTGCATATTCTGTTCTGCCATTCCTGTTAAGTAGGAACCTCTTTTGCCTTCAGTAGAGGAAGCAACATTGTTTTCTCCACTGCAAGGTCCATGGGCATAACAGTTTGTTCTTCGTACTTCTCTGTCAGTAGGTGTAAAGCTCAGAGATTAGTCTCTTGACGCACCCCTTGGATCAATTTGCCGAATTTTATCAGACCCCTGCGTGCAGCTGGTTGGATCTTGGACTTCATTGTCCATTGCCTCTCTTGCCTATAGTGGTGGTGTTCTCTTTCTAGGATCCCAAGTCATTTTTTAATGTCTTGAAATCTTCCATTCCTGTCTCATCAAAAAATTCTCTATTCTGATACGCTTGCGTCTGTGCAGGCCTGAAACTCTTGTATTTCAAGATCTGGTATAAACACTGAGTTGTCTACAATCAGAGTGAAGAAAGCTGGAAAAGAAATCAGCCCCCTCTTCACTGCGACTCTGTCCCAAACCATGAGTTTGAACATAGTGACTGGTGAGGAGTACAGTCTCCATGCTCTATACTTTTCTGCTTTCAGGGCATCCTTTAAATGTGCATTGGTGATATCAGCTGGGTCCCTAAGCATAAATGCTTTTCTCACTCTCTACGACCCCACTCCCCTATAACGTGTAACTCTAAAGCCTGATAGTATCTTTTTATGTCTGGGACTCCCAGGCATCCCTGTTGTGTAGGCCTATGCATCTTTTGTCTCGCTATCCTGGATCTTTACCTGAATGAATTCAGTAATTGCTCTCTGAAACTTTGAGGGTATTAGGGCTATACTGGTGTGGTGTGCATAAGGCACAGGATCCTGGACAATGTTGTCAATTCAATTTTCTCCATGCAGCCCAGCCATGATAGAGCCTTTGTGTGCTATTACTGGAGGTCCTTTTGAGTTTCCTGTAACAACAGTGTATAATTAACTTCATCAAGGGTGTTCAGCGACCGGGCGTCACTTTTATGGCTAAGTTATCAATGTAATGGTTAACCCATTTGAATGGGAACTTAGCTGTATGTCTTCTTTCTCACAAGCCTGACAATAGGTTTAGCAATTGAGGTTTTAAGATGTTGCCTTGTGCATTGAAGTTTCCACTATGTACTATATGTAATCCTATACTTAAGCAAGATGTGGGTCAGCATGACCCTTTTCGATTGGTGCTCTCTAATTTATCTTTTCAAGCAGTGGTGTATACCCTTGCACTGTCCTGAAGAGGCCTAGACTCACAAGGCTGAAACACATCAACCATCTATTCCAGGAGTTTCGCCTCACAAGAATAACAAAATAAGGTTTCAACTTTGCCAAAGACCAGTGCTCCAACTTTCTAAAGACAATCGATATTTCACTCCAAGAGCTGGTCCTCATTTTAGGCGTCTTCCCTGGTGACGGTACTTTATTTCTGAATAATGGATTTGTCCGTCATTTTTTGTGCATTTTATATCTAGCATCTTTGTCTATACATATGTCAGCTGACTCTCTTTTCTACACAACAATGATGCCTTGTTTATGATATAGAAATGCTGTTAGATATAAAAAAAAAAAAATAATAACAGATGAATATTATCTTTTTCCGATAACTAATAACAAGTTATCTCTGTAAAAATTGCTTTTATCTATCCTGCTGGAGCCAACTTCACCTGGTCATGTGACCCAGGACACAGGCTGCAAACAAGAATGCCAACTTTATAAAAGTGTCATTTTCAGAATTGTGACTTAACGTTTGACTTTACCATTAAAGAAGATTTTAAATTACAATTCCGTAGAGACCAAACATGAACTAGCAAACGTTATCACTTATTACATGTAATAAGGTAATCCAATGTTATTTTATTGGAGAGCTAGGCCTTGCAGTAGTGCAAAATGAATTTAAGAGTTTTGCACTACAAAGACATGTAAAACATAAAAATACATGTCCAACTTTTTAAATACAATGTACCCTGCCCTATGGGCTGTTTAGGGCCTACCCCAGGGATGACGTTTATGTATTCAAAGGGAAGTTTAAAGCCTGAAAAGAGGTTTATTTTGCCAGGTCGAATTGACAGTTTAAAACTGCACACAGGCAGCAATGGCAGGCCTGAAACATGCCTGCTTAAGGCTACTTAAGTGAGTGGCACAGTAAGTGCTTTATGCCTACTAGTAGCATTTAATTTGCAGGCCCTGGGTACATGTAATACCACTTTACTATGGACTTATAAGTGCATTAAATGTGTCATTTGGGTGTAAGCCAGTTTTACCATGTTTAGGGGAAGAGCACAAGCACTTTAGCACTGATTATCTGTGGTAAAGTGCACTGTCATAAGGCCAACAAAATCGGATTTCAACAAAACAGGAGGGGAGAAGGCAAAACATCTGGGGGGAACCATACCAAGGATGTCTGGGCTAATAGGAAGCATGCTGGCAATGGTCTTTTTCTTACAAGGGCAATTATAATGCAGAAACTGTAATAAATCATGCTTCTCAAAGGTAGGGTTATGCTGAGCTTGCATAGCAATCTGATCTTTACATACTGAGCATAAGGTGAAATTTTGAATGGGCCACCAATATTTTGTATAGTTTGGGGAAATACGGAAACTGGCAGGCAGTGGTGTTATATATACTGATGACAGAGTAGACATTGGCTTAGCAGTGATACTTTATGTACTGGTTAGCAGTGTAGAAAGTGTGATTTGACATGGACTAGGGAGGGAATTTATAATATGCCTTAAAAATGGTGCTTTATATACAAGAGGTCCGTGCATGAACTTTGATGACAAAAGAATACTAGGGCAATACGTAAACTGGTATTGAACTTTGTGCTTTATATTCCTACGTAATGTGGAAACCAACATGTATCTTTAGACTAAAGCAGCGTTCTCCAGTGTCAGTCCTGGAAGGCCGAAACCTATGCCAGATTTTTAAGATAGCTACATTTATCTAAATGTGGATAAGCTGAAAAATCTGGCATGGATCTGGTCCTCCAGGACCGACATTGGAGAACTCTGGCCTAAAGCATAGTTACTGTCTAAGGTCTGGTCCATTAAGATCCATAACCTGAAGATAATGTTATCTAAACCAGTTATTTCATGTCGACCAACATCTCCCAGAACAGTGAATGTTCTATTAGTGCTAAAATCACCATCCTAGCAAAATGAATAGCCTTGTATTCTCTGAGCATCAGTGGACCCTCCTCTCAGGCTACCATCTTTTGGCAATATCCCAGGCAGAGAGGTATGTTGAGTGTCAAGTTATTTAGTGCCAGTCTGACATCTGAGCACGATCATAACATATATATTATAAGTAACCTAATATATGATGGCAGCAGCTAGATAAATAATAGCACCAACCCAGATTGCATTTTAATTTCTTGCTCGTAAATCCTGACTTTTATTGGCAAATCCCTGGCATTAGCTTAATTTCTCTTGGTTCTGTATTTGGGATTTTTGATGGGCATATTCTCTCATGGGTACACTCTATTAGATGGGTGGTATGTTTTTCTGTCCACAGATATTTGCCTAGCAACAACCAGCTAATTTGTATGAGACACACACTTTTCTACCTGGCTTACTCGTGAATCACTGTTTTGGAGGACTATGGCTCCTCAGTACTCTGGTACACCCTCAGCAACTGAAAGATTTCATGAATTCATTCAATTTCATTTCTTCCCCTTTCAAATGCCTGTTAATCTAGTGGCTGTCAGGGCGATATAGTTGAAAAGCTGTTGTCTCTATAAGGGTTTTTATGATCCAGTTGCCAGCCTTTGACATTTTCCATGATTTCACTGTTCCAAGGATTACCTAGGCGATGTACATGCCTGGAAAGAACACTCTAGTTGCAGCTTTGCTAACCAAAGAATTTTGCCTACATCATATGCCAACCTATCAATACTCCACTATCATAAGGCAACAGTGGCGTTGACAACAAAGGCAACATACCAGCTTCTATATGCCCACACACCCATCGTCATATGTCCACATTACCAACATTTTGGTTGCGTGGACCCATCATCATAAGTCCACACAACCTACCAATTTATATGCCAATACACCCACATTCATACCTTCATACAGCCACAGAACCCATCATTCACCAAAATACCCTTCATCATATGGCTACACACCAATCATACCTCTACACAACCAACTTCATACATGTACACATAACCATCATACATCCACTTAACCACCATTATTTGTCAGCACAGCTGCAATCATATTCCAGCACTTCCACCGCCATGCTCCAAAACACTCACCATAAACACAATAAATATCATATATCCACACAACCAAAACCATATGCCAACACTCCCACCATCATACACCAATACAAAAAATAAAACAAATCAAATTCTCTTAAAAAGCTGAAGCTGAAAGGGAATGAAGGTTGACTTATATGTTGCAACGGTTATGCCACAAAAATAAAAAACAAAACAAAAGTTAAGGTAGCATCTTCATCTAATCTCCCACACCACTATACTAAGGGGCCGATTCCGATCTCGGCCGGTAGGGCTCCGAATCGGATTCGGCTTAACCGGATCCGATTCGGAGCCCTATTTCCCGACCGATTCGTACGCGCTTCCGGGCGAGTGAGTACGATGCGATTTCGCCGACCGACTCGTCCGGGCGTCCCGACCGCTCCGACCGACTCGTTCCCGGGTCGAACCGCACCGACCGACTCGCTCGGACTCGACTCGCACTGCGCAATGGAGACGTTCCCCGGCCGGGTGAGTACGATGCGCGCCGCGAGCAGTCCGACCGAGCCGCGCACTCCGGCTCTAAAGAGCAGTCGGAGACGTACTTTGGGGGTCCGTGTCGGACCCCCCTGTACGCGTAGCCGCGCGAGTCGCACACAGGGGGGACCCATGGGTCCCCCCTACCTGTGCGTGTACGGCACGAGTCGCTTCGACGCGTACCCGCTGTTAGGGGCGCCCTTGACCGCCTCGCACCCATTGAGTGAATGGGAGCCCGCGTACGCGTTGTACGACAGGCTCCCATTGACTTCAATGGGAGTCCGACCGACTCGAGTCCGATGGCATACGTGCGCATCGTACTCGTTCGGTCGGGCTGCCATAGTCCGATTCGGTCGGAAATCTCTCCGAGTCCGGCTCGGTCAGAGAGATTTCCGGCCCGAATCGGAATCGGCCCCTAAGTCTCTCTCTGATGTAATCATCAAATTTACCCAGCTCCCGTGCAGTGCCAGACTGGGAACTTAAAACAACCCTGTTAAAAATTATAAATTCAGCCCCATGTGAGACGTGCTAATTTGCTGGAACCAGAGCAACCTGTAACGTAACGTGTACCAGCAGCAGTATCAAACCCGGTCTCCTGGGGCTCCAGCCTCCCAGGGGATTGCCCGCTGGCCCATCTAGCCCGTCCGGCCTTGCTTCCATACATGCCTTTTGGGCTACATGAGGTGCACTGTGGCCTTGAACTCAGCTCATTGGATTTAATAGAACTCATGTTTGTGTCAGCCCTGAAACAAAGACTGTTTTATAAGCTAGAGTTTCAAGAATATTTGTATGAGTAATGACAATATGTTACATGGGGCCTAACGCACTTCCCTTGTTGTCCAATCTGCCTTTTCCTGCCAAATCCCACTCAAAAGGCCCAAAGCAATATATGGATGTGCATTGGGCCCCATTGACTTCTGTTATAGAAGTTGGCCCTACCGACATTTATGATAAACCAGAAAGCTTATTCTTTCCCCTTTTCTCCATTTAGATGTTGTTTTATCTTTTTAGCGCTGTGTACTTTAAGCTGTCTATACATTTTATTTGGATCATGAGTTCTTTTTTTGGCTCTGAGGTATTTCTTTTTGAAATGTTGATACCTGCTTCTCCCTGTATCTTTCTCAGAGGCTGCTGTCAAGAGCTTCACCTACTCCACCGGAAGGTGAACCAAAAGGCTTCAAAGAGACTTCTCTTCCAATTTACCCTACCAGTAAATTTACTGTTACATACCCAATGCAATCCAAAAACTTGACTGAGCAGGGTTTCTAAAATACAGCTGTAACCACATTAAACTACATGGGGCTCTAGTGGACTGAGTGGTTGAATGACTTGGATGATTTCATTGAACCTCATGAGAAAAGGATGAAAAGTAAATGTTGCTCACCCTCAAGACCCTAACAGGCAAATACATCAGGTGAATCAAAAAAACCTGCAACACAGATAACCACCTATCAAGGTGTGCGCAATGCCCTCAGTGCAATCTTTCTACCAATAAAATGTGGAATGTGAAGTATACAACTTCAGTTTAGCATAAAAAAGGGACAGTAATGAGTGACTTTATAATGCATCTTCGCATACTTATTCCCGCACTATGATTCTGGCAAATTTTGTGACGAAGATACCATCCCTTCTACAAATTATACGAAGATGTTAGTCAGAATCCCTTAGATGACAGATACTAAGAAAAAATACGATGTTGGGAGAAATCAAAGAAATAATTCAACTTTATTACCAAGCAGAAACACAGGCAAAAAAGATCGAATCAGGAAAAGCAGAAAAATAGAGCAATCATTCTGGTTACAGAATTACACAATGAAAGAAATTCCAAGACAATCACAGAAGACGGTCCCAATCAAATGATAATACCATGCACAGTGACAAGATAAAGCAGGAATCGTGAACCAGGAAACAAGAATACACACATGAGGAGAAATGCCCGAACATTGGTCTATGGTTTTCAAGATTTAGGAAGGATAATCACTATGAAATAATACATAAAGAAGCAAAAAGGAGAAACACTTGGACATCAAGAAATGACAGGCCTCGTCATCATGCACAGGCTGTACGAGAAAAGAGCACTAGCTTATAAAGATCATGCCAGATATCACACTGATGTCATCAAAAGAATCTCACACGAGTGCTCGATGAATATGTATTCGTGGTCATGGGTGAACTCACCAGCTGGAAGTATTCTCAACCAGCTCTTAAGACGGGAAATTACGTCGTGACATTTGTACTGGACAGCAGCGCATCAGTGAATTACATTGGAGTCACAGAGCATAAAAGAATGTAGCCCAGACCACCTCTAGATAAACAGATAAGTGAGAGTCTAAGCCTGGATAGCAAGTAAACCACTGACATGTCTAGGAAAATTCAAGACAGTGCTACTGTAGGAATATTGCTTGGTCAAGGACCTCATTCATGTAATGGATGGAGAGACTTTTGCAGTCTATCCTAAGTCTCCCAACAGCTGAGCAACTCATACTAGTTGCCATTTTATACAAGATGGATGAAGAACCCCTAAGAGTAAAACAATACCCCAAGTTATTCATTGGGCTGGGAGAAATGAAGGACTTCAAGATGCATCTCCCCATCAATGAAACCATACGTACTGTAGCTCAACATCACAGAAAAACCCAATTTCATTTACAAATGGTAGCGGATAATGAGTTTCAAGAATTACTTCATGCAGACACAATAGACAAGTCAATTTACCAATACCGTTGGTCTCTCCACTTGTGGTCATTCAAAAAAGAAATTCTGAAGCCAAAACCTGCTTGGGTACTGACATGAGAATGCTGAATACTGCCATAGAAAGAGAAAGGCACCTAGTGTCATCGTACATTAGCGAAATGATCACTCTCTTGAATGGCACCACATTTTTTTCCAAACTCGATTTGATCAAGGGATAACTTCACCTGGAATTGCACAAAGACTAGAGGTACATCACCACTTTCAATGCACATTTTGACCTGTCCCCATACCAAAGGCTGAGTTTTGGAATATCATTTTCTGTGAAAACAATGAATGTATGACGTTACATCGCATACATTCACTACGCATGGCTTTACAACGCGGTCGTTACAACGACCGCGTTGTTACCACGCGTGCCATTACATCGCAAGTCGTTTCAACGACTTGCTGTAGGGGGCGTGCTGGACTTAGGAATAGTATTAATTACTATTCCTACTCCAGTTTGCACAACAGCAGGGAAGGTGTTGGATTTAAAATCCAACACATTCCCTGGTGTGCACGCCCCCTACAGCAAGTCGTTGATACGACTTGCGATGTAATGGCACGCTTGGTAACAACGCGGTCGTTGTAACAACCGCATTGTAAAGTTACCGCGTTGTGTTTACAGCGTTGTAAATGCTGTTTCCCAAAACAATACAGAAATCCATACGAGATATGGGGTACTCAGACCTGTCATAAATGCCCTCAACTACAGGGATGCCATTCTCATATTTGTAACACCATGATAAGGACCAGATGCTCATAATATTCTTTGGAAATCCCATGTTAAAAATGAGACCATAGATTGAGGGATTAGGACTACATTGATGAGAATTACATACTCAATAGTCGACAAGCCAGGGAAAGGCAAAAATCCGACTGACTAAATCCTTATCCCCTCTACTGCTGGAAAAAGTGAGCTCATCATTAGCAGAGGAATGCATCAATTTTGTTATTGCTCAAAAACCATTGTCCTTCCCCCATGTGAATCATTCAAGAAACCATGCATGGTGACCCAATGCTAAAGGAAGTGAAGAGAAGAATTGAACAAGACACTTGGCAACACTTAGAAGATGCCCTGGCCAAGGTAGATAAACAAGAACACCTTCCAACATGTAAATGATGAACTCTCATTCATTCAGTGTGATCTCATACTCCGAGACAAGACAATTGTGATTCCAGCTTCACTGACAAAACAAATTGTTGATTTGGTGCATGAGGGCCACAAAGGTATTGTGGCTAACAAGTGAGGACTACGGTTTCCCAACCTGGACCATTTGATGGAAGAGACAGTATGAATGAGCAGCCAATACCAAATAGTTGACCAGAGTATGAATACACGATTGTACTTCTGAATATCGACCCTCAGAATATTATGGTACAAGAATATCGAGGGCAGAATATTGAGGGATAAAATATTAAACTAGGTGCATACATGAAAGTATAGATTTACTATTCCCAAATCCGAATCTAGGTATACCTTGAATATATATGTACCGCGTAGGTACATATATATGGGGTTAGGTATAGAAATTCTAGACTTACCTACCTGTTGGTATTTTCTTTCAATATTTTGTCTTCAATATTGTGTCCCATCAATATTCTGGGGGCTATGTTAATGGTGGTTACCTGAATCCACTTCCACTGTAGATGTCACCTCTCCTGGTTAGCGTGTGGCAAAATGTGGCGGCAGGCATCTTTGGCCCATTGCCATCAGGAAAAAACATACTTGTCGTAATGGATGAATATTCCAGATTCTCATTGGCCACACCACTCTCCTCAACTGGAATGAAGGCAGTCATTCCAGCACTGATTGAAATGTTTGTAACATGGGAAATTCTGGAACTTGTCAAGTCGGACAACAGACCTCCTTTCGACATTCAGAAGTTCATTCTGGCTGATGAGGGGTGTTACCCCGAAACTGGGTGCTTGTTTCCGGTCCAGGGAAGACCTGGCTTGGCAGTTCGGTCTGGACTGTTCCCATGAGGCACAGGGTCACGACTGATTTGCATATGGCTGGGTCTGAACTGGGGTGACGAAGTGAGCTAAAGAACGGTGATGGATTCAACCCAGATCTGTGGCTGGGGGTGAGTGTCTGAAAAGTTTCAGCGCTCCGTCCATCATCTCCTTGTGTTTGCTTCGCTCTCATCCAGTATCCAGGAGGGTGACTGGGAAATTATGGAAGGAGACACAGAACAAGAAGACTGATGAAGAAGTATGCCACTGAACCAATGCAACTGACATCCAGGAAAGGAGCAATAGTCAAGGCAAGAGCAAATTGCCAAGAAGCGATGTAAAACATCTCTCACTTCAGATCATATCATCACCACATCCAGCCTAACCACAATGAAATGGATGAACTGGAAATGGACAATGTTAGAAATTGGGTTTCTGGTTGGCAGATGTATGTACCCTGTCCAAGCAGGAACCACAGTCCTAGTCAGGGTAAGTCAGATGCACACCCTAAATTAACGTGTGCTCACTCTCTGGTAGCTTGGCACAGAGCAATCAGTCTTAACTTAAGAGGCAATGTGTAAAGTATTTGTGCAACACTTCAAACAGTAAAACAGTGAAAACAAAACACAAAAAGATACCACACCTGGTTAGAACAATAGAGCCTAATTTAATTAACAAAACAAGACCAAAACAACAAAAATCCAATAAGTGTAACAAGAGTTATGAATTTTTAAATATTAAACTGAAATGTTGTACTTAAAAGCATAAAGCTCCAACCAGGGCTATCTGGTCATGTCAGACCAGGTCAAATCCAAAAGTTCAGGCCGAATTCAATGGAGTGCGGGTCGGATACTGGGACCAACCTTGTCCCGCTGAAAAGTATCTTGTTGCGTCGTTGACAGAGACTCGATGCGTGGAGCAGAAGAGATGATGCCTTATTGTCGATCCCTTCGGGTGTAAGCGATGTGTTGCTTCTGAGCCACGCAAGTCGGAGATGCTTCATTGCCAAACTGAAAGATGTATGTGATGCGCCATTGTCGAGCCACCCAGGTGAAGGATGTATCGAGAACTGGAGGAATTGGGCCAGGCAGTTGCTGATGCGGTGTCTTTGGTCTTTTGCAGCAGCTGCAATGCGTCGGCATCGAGGGTGATGCACCTGATCCGAGCCTCGCAACGACTGCGATGAGTAGTTGCAGCACTTTATACCCACATCCAAGGGCCCAGAACTGGATTGGCACCACTTGACAGGGCAAGACTCTCAGATGGCAGAGTCCACTTGCGGTTGATGAGTGATTGAAGTCTTTGATGTCTCTGAGACTCCTAATAGGAGGCAAGCCAGAAAGCCCTTGGAGTCACTTTGGTTCTGGGTTGTAGAGATGCAGGTCCAGTCTTCTCACTCCCAGGCAAGGAGCGCAGCAGGCAGCAGGTCTGCACAACAGAGCAGGAGTCTAGCAGAGTGCAGCAGAGTGACAGTCCTTTCACCAGCACAGCAGTCCTTCTTCCTGGCAGAATATACTCAGGTCCAAAAGTGTACTAAGTTGGTGGTGTCAGAGGTCCAGTACTTATACATAGTTGTGCCTTTGGAGTGGGGGAGACTGCCAAGAGAGGTATTTGAAGTGCATAGAGTCCCTGCCCTTCCACCCCTGGCTCAATAATCAGTACAGGGGCCTATGCCACCCTTTGTGTGGGGACAGGACACAGCCTATTCAGGTGTAAGTGTCAGTTCCTTCCTGGCATCCTGCCCAGGATGGCCCATCAGGATGTAGATGGCCCATCAGTCACACCTAAGCTCCCTTTGTGTGTGGCTCTCTGGAGGGAATGCACAAAGTCCAGCTGTCACTCACCCCAGATGTGTATTCAGAGACAGGCAGAAGGCACAAAATGGCTAAAGTAAGAAAATGCCAACTTTCTAAAAGTGTGTAACAGCTACAATGGTGCAGGGAAAAAAGATTAATGAAAACAATGAAAAAAGAAATGAAAGCATTATATTATTTAGTGTTTTCCGCAGTTTCTGTGAGTGCACAGATATGTGGCCAGTTTGCTATCCTGGACGGGCAGTCTTTTGTTAATTTCATTGGAGAGCAGTGCTATTTCAGACGTTGCTTCAAACACGACTCTACCAGGAGGATCAGAGAGTTTTGTGTGTTGATTTGTCGAGGTGAATTCATTTCACAGGTGAAGTACTGTGTTTAGGAGGCTGTAATTTGTGAACCTCTCGCTGGAACCTTCTACATTAATTTATATTTGAAGGTTATCCCCTTTTTCTTTCCTCAGTTTCTCTTGCGTATTGAACGCGCTTTGGAGGCAGTCTATACATTTTGTGCCTTGGACCCGTCCTACACCAGTGTGATTTTATACACACGTGGTAGTGGAACCATGGTTCCTTGGTGAGTTTTGGTTGTATCAGCATAGTTATTTTCAGCCTTATCCAGTTTAGCCTGATTTAACTCCTTGATGTACTTGTCTTATAGAGACTCTGGAAGATATGTCGGAAAAAATTTGTTGCCTGGAGGGCATTATCTTCTGACCTGCCACGTATTAAGACTATACATCACAAGTAGGTTAGCCAAGCATCATTGAATCTCTTGGTACCTCTGGGTTTATAATTTATTACCCTGGTTTAACGCCTACTATCCTCGGTCTTTACTCCGGCACTTGAGTGTATATGGATTCAGTACTTCCTTTCACTGGTGATATCAGTGGACGTTTTTTCAGTTGCACCGTTTTGATTAACTGGTGATGGCTTTTTCTTTGTACAGCTATTGTGGCATGCATGACACACTGATTTTGTTCTGTAGTATGCTCAATTTCAATTGGCTTGGCATTTGGTTGTGTTCTTTGTTTGTGAATATTCAGTTTTGGTACCCCCACAACTCCAATTGTTTTTACGTTCAGATTATATTTGATGGTTGCTCCTAATAGTGCCTTATGTCCTGATGATGATCTAACGAATCTGTAAGGTCAAAATGCTGTCAACGCTTTCCTTTGGCAAATCGAGAGGAAGCATATGGTGCATTTTGATCCTGTTATAATACAAACATATTTGTATCTTTTTCCTTTTGCCATTGTGTTTTTTGTTTACACTGTAATCTGTATTTTTATATTTTTGTTGTTCGTAACCTAGCTAGCACCAATTGTACATTGGATTTTGTACTATTTATGTCTTATACAAATATTTGCCATAACAAACACATTTGTTCTATAAGTATTTGTAGTGGGTATTTTATTTTCTGTTCTTCTATTGTTGCACTGAGTGACAGTGCTATCAATATTTTTCATTTCTTTTTTCATTTTTTTCATTAATCGTTTTCCCTGAACCATTGTAGCTGTTATAGTGTTCATTAGCCCTAGGTTTTGGGGGTTAGGGCACCCACTGTTTGTTGTAATGAACTTTATAAAAGTGGCATTTTCAGAACTACAATTCAAAATCTAACTTCACCATAAGTTAGGATTTTAAAATGTGATTCCAGAGACACCAAACTTGGGGGTCCCATCTCTTCCCAATTGGACATTACACTTATAAGATGTAATAAGAAAATTTCAATGTTAACCTATGGGAGATATAGGCCTTGCAGTAGGGGAAAACGGATGTAAGAGTTTTTCACTACCAGGACATGTAAAACTTAAAAGTACATGCCCTACGTTTTAGATACACTCCACCTGCCCTTGGGCTGTCCAGGGCGTACCTTAGGGGTGAATTATATATATTAAAAAGGATTGTTTGGGCAAACCAAAAAGGATTAACTTGACAGGTCGACCTGGCAGCTTAAACCTGCATACATAGGCTATGCAATGGCAGGCTTGAGACATGTTTAAAAGGGCTACTTAAGTGGGTGGCACAACCAATGCTGCAGCATTTAATTTACAGGTTCTGGGCACATGTAGTGTACTTTGCTAGGGACTTATAAGTACATTAAATATGTCAATTGTGGATAAGCCAATGTTGCCATGTTTTAAGTAGAGAGCACATGCATTTTAGCATTGGTTAGCAGTGGTAAAGTGCCCAGAGTCCTAAAGCCCCAAAAAACCGAATTCTGCAAAAAGGGGGAGGAGGATAGGAAAATGTGTGGGTGTGACCCTGCAGAAATGGCCATTTCCAACAAACAAGGATAGCAAAGAAGCACATTCAAGCTGTGCCATCCAAGAGGTCCACAAGTAGTCCCTGTAGTGGTCTCTAAGCACCTCCAAGAAACCTACTAGACTTATTGAAAAATATGACTAAAAAAGGAAAAGGTATCTCTCTGATCCTGTCTTTCTTAGTTTCTTACTGTTTTACAGTGTCCTTTTAGTTTTCAGTGGGGGGGAGAAATGTAATGGTGACAAAAGAGGGACAGCAGCATGCAGGAGTCAATGCACTGGTCAGTGGACCAGATAGAAACTGGACACAATGGCTGGTGACAGGAAGTATCACTGAGGCAGGAGAGAAAGATGGGCAGGCTCAGCAAGCCTGGGGGTATTTGGGGCTTTCATTTTTCCCTTGTGGATCTGAGCAGGGCAAACAGCAGCTTTGCTGTTGTACTCACCACATTCAAATAAAGTTGTCACCACCCCTCAGTCTCCTGAGTCTCAATTGAAGCCTCAAGCATCAGGCACAAGTCTTTCAAAAGTAGCTACAGTGTCACTCATAAAATAAGTTAAAATAGAAACGAGACCGTGTAGCTACATGGAAAATGATGGCAAAGAAACTCTGCCACCTAAAAACAAATAGGCATGGATGAAACACAATGCCAGCACTGCGTACACACATAGCACAAACTGTACCTCAGTGCAAACCTGCTTCATGTGGCTCTGTAATATTTATCCTTCATTGTGATGGTTTAGCGGAAATGCAGTCACTAAAAATGTTCACTCGATTGAATAAAATAGACACATCCATAGTCGAAGACTGGTCACAATAAGAACCATTTTGTTACTATGAAATTTACCCCTGACCTCTAGAGTTGACTTTTGTAATACATTCCTTGAATGCATGAAACACAAAGCCTGGCAGACAGTGAGGCAGACTGGACAGAGACCAGACTGACTTCCAGTGATCATTACTGTCCTTTTCATCACACCTTCAGGCCACCCTTTTCATTGGCGGCTGGTGATCATTAAAAGTGATGGGGCGTAATACATGCCAGGAGTTCCTCACATTTTTTTCTAAAAATGCTGTGATGGTTTCCCATATATTAAGAATTGCCTTTATTGTGCCAGTGCCAGAATTTTGTTATGGGTACCTTCTAATGCAATGATTGCATTCAATATTCCAGTACCAGAATTTCGCCACTGGTATTGCCCAAATACCATGAATGGCCCATATGTCAAAAATTACCTCCAGTATTTCAGAGGCAGCATTTTATCACAGTTTGCTTCCTCCAACTCGTCGAGTCGTCCCCAATATGCCATTGCTGCCATCTCTAAGGCAAATACATTTCTCCAGTATGCCAGCACCAGCATTTTGCCATAGGTATCCCTTTATGTCAAGCATTTCTTCCAGTATTTCAGCGATTGCATTTTGCCTTGGGTGCCCTTCTTTATGCCAAAAATTACCTTCACAGCCCCAGAGAAAGCCCCATGCAAGAATTTCTTCCAGTATGCAAATGCCAGCATTTTTCCACAGAGGCCATGCCAAGAATTAATTCTAGAATGTCACAGCCTGCATTTTTCCATTGCATGAATTATCTACAATATGCCAGCAGCAGCATGTTACCTTGGGTGCCACCATAAGGCCAGAGTTATACTGAGTATGCCATGGCCAGCGACAGACTCACATTTATAAACACACAAACAAACTCACTCTCACGCATAATCAATCCCTCTCTCAATAACCCTCTTCCCCATCTATCATTGTAACTCACTCTTTCACTCATACTTACTCCCACTCACAGTTACCCACACATAAACATACTCATACTCACTGATTCTCCCTCACTTAAAAACATTCACACTCACCCATTCACACTCGATGACCTTGGGCCCTGGTGCAACTGCATCTGCTGCAGCATTAATAGCTACACACCTAATGCCCTGCCACACCCTCTCACAATATCCAATTACTCACTCACTCCTTCACCTACTCCCGCTCACTAACTTACACTTATTCATACACTCTCTCAAACTCAGATTCCCACTCAGTTTTACTCTCATTTATACTCTTAAATACATTCAGACACACAAATTCAATCACAGTCACTATCAATCACAGCCACACTCACACATGTAGAAAGACACAATATTTGTTATTACTTACCTTGCTTCCTTAGATGGCAACTTGGAGGCTCTATGGCAGCAGCAGAGCAGGAATCTGGTGCTGAGCATTATAACCAGCAAGCAATGATTCCCAACTAGGAGTCAGACAGAGCAGCAAAGCCAGAATTAAGAGAAAGACCCACCTCAAGCCCTCTCCCGGCTCTTGATAGGACTGGAAGCACAGACCCTTTTAAGAAGCCAGAACAGTGCTTGGGACCCCGCCCCTGCTGCTGTGTGTAGCTCCTCATTCGCTCAGGGATGCACTGGTGCATGCCCTGACAGCTACGTTTTTAGCAGATATTCTGTGCTGCCTGAGGCATGCGCAATATGTCTGCTAAATAAAATGAATTGTGCCTATGTGAGGGGATAGTAGTTGAAGTATGCTCCTCAAACATGGGCAAGCCAGACATCCAGCTATACAGTGTTGTATTTTGAAACAACACTTTGTAGCTGAATTGCGCTACAGCTCCCTTCTCCTCCTCCTGTCATCAGTAGCCTGGAGAGAAGGCCCAGAGGGCTGTGACAGTGTTCATGAAAACATAAAATTCATTTTTCATGAACACTGCTCAGTTAACTCTTCAGCAGCTGAGGCAAAGGGCAGAGAGTGGGGCCTCACAGAAGGCAGGGCTACGCCCATTAATCCCTGATAAGGTGCAGCTGCTGACTCCTCTCTAACTAAACGTATTTAAACAATCTTTTCAGGAGATGAAAATGTGATTTAGGGTTGTGCTGGCATTTCTTTTTTTATTCCTTGGTGTGAGCATGTTTTCGGCCCGCCACATTAGGATGGCAGGTGGAGGGGTGGCGTTCGGAGAGACCGACCGCCACAAATCCAACAGGCTCCTTGAGCCCCTCGGACCGTCGGAGGGCACACCGATCCCTACAATGGTGGCAGTGCCTTCCAGGCACCGCCGTAGGGATTTTGATGTCCCTCCACTCCAGATGTTTCATGACGGGTTCCCTGCCATGAAAAGACTGGCGGAAAGGGACATTGGGGGCCCGTGGTGGGGTCCCCTTTCCCCCTAACCCTCAGTGCTGGGTTTTGGGGGGCACATATGGTGCCCCCCTACATATCCCTGCACCATGTGGCAGGCACCGCATGGTGCCTGCCACATAGTGCAGGCATATGGACAATGTGCGTTTTTTGGATTGCGGCATATGCTGCAGCCAGCAGCACATGCCGCAATACAAAAAATACACTTTCATTGTAATTCGGGGTGCGGGACCACCGACAGCTTGCCGGGAGGTCACATTTCCGATACAATGGCGGTCGGTTGTAAGTCCGACCACCATCGTAATCAGCCCTTATGATTGGAAAATACTACAATTTACTATTCCCAGTACAATTAACACAACAATAAATATTATATTTAACAAAAACAAAATTTATATTCCCACTCCAGTCAGTGCAACAGTAGGGAAAGTGTTGGATTGCGGAGGGGTAAAATGTACTATTCGTACTCCAGTCATTGCAACAGTAGGGAAAGTGTGTGGATTGCGGAGGCGAAAAATTTAATATTCTCACTCGAGTCAGTGCAACTGTAGGGAAAGTGTTGGATTGCGGAGGTGAAAAATTTAATATTCCCACTCCAGGCAGTGCATCTGAAGGGAAAGTGTTGGATTGCGCAGGGGTGTAATTTACTATTCCCACTCCAGTCAGTGCAACAGTAGGGAAAGTGTTGGATTGCAGAGGGCTAAAATGTACTATTCCCACTCCAGTCAGTGCAATAGTAGGGAAAGTGTTGCACTGCGGAGGGGTAAAATTAACTATTCCCACTCAAGTCAGTGCAACAGTAGGGAAAGCTTTGGATTGCGGAGGGGTAACATTTACTATTCCCACTCCAGTCAGTGCAACAGTAGGGAAAGTGTTGGATTGTGGAGGGGTAACATTTACTACACCCACACCAGTCAGTGCAAGTGTAGGGAAATTGTTGGATTGCGGAGTGGTGAAATTTACTATTCCCACTCCAGTCAGTGCAACAGTAGGGGAAAGTGTTGGATTGCAGAGGGCTAAAATTTACTATTCCCACTCCAGTCAGTGCAATAGTAGGGAAAGTGTTGCATTGCGAAGGGGTAAAATTAACTATTCCCTCTCCAGTCAGTGCAACAGTAGGGAAAGTGTTGGATTGCGCAGGGGTAACATTTACTATTCCCACTCCAGTCAGTGCAATAGTAGGGAAAGTGTTGGATTGGTGCAATATTAAAAATAAGTAAAATATCTTAAACAAAATGAAAATAATTTAAAAACAGTAAATAAATTAAAAGATATATTGAATACAACATAGAAATATATGTAATAATAAAAATGTAAAAGTAATTTACTTCCCACCTCATACCCCTACAAAACCCACAACCCACATCTAAATTTAAAAAAATGTACTTGCACAATTAACATAATTATTTATCAATTAAACACATATTATTTATGAAAATCTAAATTTGAATTCATTAAAAGTAATTAACTTCCCACCCTTGACCCGTATAAACTCCACAACCCCAACCTAAAATTAAACTGAAAAAACAATTAATAACACAACTAAATTAATTAATTTACAATTAAATGATTATTAGTATTTCACAAGTAATTAACAAATGAAATAAAATAGTTTCCTACCACGCTTTACCCCTATAAACCCCACAGCCCAAACCTAAAAAACATGTAATTAAACAATTAACAAAATTAATTATCAAATAATTAATATTAATTAACAATTAATTATTAAAAAATAAATTGCTTCCCACCCATTATCCCTATAAACCCCACAACCCACCCCTAAAAAAATGAATTACACAATTAACATAATTAATTATCAAATACTTAATATTAATTAACGACTAATTATTAATATATTAAAAATAAATTACTTTCCACCCTTTACCCATATAACCTCACAACCCACTACTAAAAAAAAATTACACAATTAACATAATTAATTATCAATAAATTAATTATTAATAATTAACAACTAATTGTTAATAAATTAAAAATAAATTACTTCCCACCCTTTACCCGTATAAACGCCACAACCCGCAAAAAACATTTACATAAAAAAAAATCATAACACAAGTAACAAAATTAAATATCAATTAAATAAATATTATTAATTAACAAATAATCATTAATGTATTATGATTAAATGACTTCCCACCCTCTACCCCTATAAACCCACAACCCACTACAAAACTAAAAAACACATTTTATTAAATAAAATTTCATAACTACTAAAAATGTAACTAATATAGTAAGTAACATAAACAATAATTAAACAAAATAATAATGTCATATACATTTAAAATATTTACAAAAAAAATAACAATAATTAAAAAAGGATATTTTAAACAACTATGGGGCCCATTACGATGGCGGGCGGAAGCACCACCGCCGTGCTGGCGGATGCAAAAAGCACCAGTTACCGCCGGCACGCAGCAGTCCACACGCCCGTCCAATTACGATGCGAAAAGTAGGCCAAACACCGCCGGCAAGCCAGCAACACCGTCCGCCATCAAAGTGCGCCCGTACACGTAGCGGCGCAGCCCAACTGACACACACCGTCCGACGAAACACGTCCCGCCCGGCGCATAAATTACGATGCCGCAAACAAACGGCTCCCACGGCCAAGAGATACCGTACGACAAACCGAAGCGGTAACACGGATGCCGAGCACGGACAACGAAGAAGCGGCTCCCCGAGCATGAATCCAGCACTGCAGGCCCTCCCCATGCTCCTGCTGATGCACCACCAAGGACGCAACGTACCGCGGAGATGCAGGTAGGCACACACACAACAAGTGCACGCAAACAGCGCACACAGTGCAAGGGCGGAAAAAGCGGACAACCCCCACCAGCGCGTGTACACTACACATCCACCATTGCATCCACATATGACACACAGGCCAAATCGTAACATCGCGTAACACATGTGTACACACCACCTGGGACTAGGAACCAACCACCCCGTCACGGCCCCAAAGCGCTGATGACGCCGCCACACATGCGCACAACGCAGAGGCCAACCACAGCGCCATGCATGCGTCGCACACAGACACAGGGACACAACCAAGCAGCACACACATCAGCCCCACCCCGAACTCACATGACACGTGACAGGCCTGCCACAGACATGTCCCCAACGCCCAATTCACGGACAACACCCAACGCCACACAACCGACGCACACATGTCAGTGAAGACACGCAACAGCAGGACACACCCCAGTGTAACAAACATGGCGTAGCACACAGCGGCAGCAACACAAACTAGGAGAAGCAGGGCCCCTTCGGGAAGAGGAACGCCAGTACCACACTGAAACACCCATACCACCCTGCACATATGAACAAGACATATAAAACGGAACACCAAAGAGCCCGGGGACCGACAACAGGTGGCCCAAGAATAACATTCACACACAAGGCCCAACGCAGAGCGGAAGGCAGCCTGCCGCCCACACAAGGGAGAGCAGACAGCACTGAATGACCTTCCATTCCAACTCCGAAACCACAGCCCTACGACAGAAGCCGGTGAATACAGCCATTGTCCAAGAATAGACCAACACAGGCATGCCGAGGAGACCGACCACAGGGCAGATAGCGCATATCACAATAGCACACAACGGACGGGGAAGAAAGAAGAAAACACTCCCCCATGTCGGCCACATGCAAGTTAATTGGAAGGAGTCACACATCACTGACCTTGAACTGTCTGAGAAGCATGTGGGAAGAGGGCCCGTGTCCTCCAAACAAGCCAACAGAACACAAGTCCTGTCTCCCTACGACTACACAGAGCTCACAGCAACCTCGGAGCGTGCACATTGCAGACTGCACACACAGCCGGAGCACGCCACCACAACGCACCGCTGCGAAATGGCAACCGCAACACACCTACCCAACTACGCCGAACAGCTCAAGCTGTACAAAACCAACCTGTTCCATACATTGGGATGCGATCTCCTGTCCCTGCTGAACGTAAGTTACCGACTGACTTACCGCATCACATTGTTCAGCTGCGTCATGCCCGTCTTCTACTGTCGGAGGTGTCCCTACCAGCATCCCGTCGAGATATGCCTCTCCAACCCGGCATGTCTGAAGGCGGACCTGCTACCACTACTCCTCCCTCTGGACGCACACGACAGGGCCTGCTCTGCCTATGGGGGCATGGCGTATGTGGCCAACATCGCACCCGCACTGAAATGGGACCACTGTGCCTCCACACGACGGATCATCGAGAACAGCTACATCGAATGTCACCCAGCATGCCCCATCATGGTCCTCCAAGGGACAACTTACGAACAACACCTTGACAGCCACCATCCGCTACATTGGCTGGCAAACATGTACACCACCAATGACATGGAAGCCCTGCTGGACGGCATCGCATACCTGACAACCTGTAAATTCGTCGGACCACAACGCAGGTTCCCCGAGTGACCTATGATGTCCAACCCCGCACCCATGCTTAGCTTCCGCACGGATCTGGCCAGTCACCACCACAACAGCCATACCAAACGACCGGCAACTGTAACCACACCATCAACGACATCGCCATGACATCGGATATGACCGGGACATGCACACTGTTCCCCATCACATCCAGGAACACCGCATGCATCGTGGGAGGCAGTGGCATGGGCTCTGTGTATCGCACCCACATGGACGGAACTGCACGAACAACCAGGACACGACATGGATCCAGCGCACATGGACACACACACCGCTCAGTGGACATGAATAGGTCGCCTGGAGTCTGTGGGTGCTGCACCCCTCCCACCCCCGCCCCGGGAATCCCATACCAGGACCTTTGCATGGACGACAAGTGCATACAACAACAACACGACCCCAGTGACTGTG
Source organism: Calotriton arnoldi (assembly GCA_963921515.1). NCBI lineage: Eukaryota > Metazoa > Chordata > Amphibia > Caudata > Salamandridae > Calotriton > Calotriton arnoldi. The sequence continues at coordinate 1,075,125 of CAWUFW010004574.1, forward strand.
ACATGTCCAGTAACCACCACAGTGCAACAACAAGTGGCACGCCGCTGCATGCACGCAAGCACATGCCCTGTCATCTCACATGCACGCGTGCATGAGGAACAACCGCAGCAAACCTGTCACATGGAACTGAGATGGACTGTGCCCATGATGCCAAGCGGTCTGGTAGGCTACATGTATACCGTCTGTGTCAAAGTCCGCAGCTCCGCAGCAATACGTAAATGTACATTAGCACAGCCTTGGCCAAGCAGATGTCACTCTGAAGCCCACATCCCACATGCAACAGCCAATCACATGTAACCCCACACCCTATCCCATTTGCAATCATGCTCAGTATATCCTCAACATGTATTCCGCTGCCAGTAGTGTCCACTATACTGCATCACAGAGGACAGAAGACTCAATATAATGTTTGAAACCAAAACTGTCTCCGCTGACTCATTTCACAAGTACGAATGAGAGAGGATGAGAGTATGTGAAGTACACGGCAGTCGTGACATGACCATGTAGTCCACTGGTATTGGATGTCAACGCAAATGAGTAGCACTACTGTGGAAGACACACATGTGTCGTGTGAAGTCGTATGGACGCAGTGCTCAGGTGGGTGGGTGCGACGGGTAGATGCGCACATGCCAAGTTGGAGCACGCCGTGTTGGGAGGGGTCATGAACAGTACACCACCGCTTCCCTGGGCATTGTGAGAGGACACCTGTCGGGGGAGTGAACACGTGTGTGCACAGCAGCCGGGCACACGTACAAAGCGGTACCAGGCGCACCTCAGCCCACCCTCTGTGGACAAGCTGGATCCTGTTGTGCGCCCGCCATGCCCCTTGACAAGGCACACACAGCCCCAGTCGACCAGGTGTAACCCCAACATAGTCAATCCGCACAGGCGATACAGGGCACGGGATGGCAGTGGAGCATGGTGTGTGAGAGGTCTCCTCGCGCTCCTCCTGGTCATATCACACAGGCAATAGAACCTCAACGTCTAGCATGGCACAAGTCAAATGGAAGTGTAGGGGGACGCACCACAGCACGAGCAGCACTGACGTCACGGGAGGTGGCTCGCACCATCCCATCCATTGCCCATCATACCAACCACGCCACATGCCATTGCGACTAAGTGCAAGCGCGTGCGCCACCACCCCGAGCCCTCCCCAGAGAGGCCAAAGAGTGAATGTGTGGGCCATCAGTCACAGACGGACGCGGCATGGCCGCAAGGGCAGCCACAGCCACTGGGTGTCGCAGGTGGCGGATCCGGAAGGCGAAGACTGTGATGCATAGTCCATGCAGGCCGGGTCTCCATTTGGGGCACCACGCAGGTGGACGGCGTCCCGCAACACATCATACCCTGAGACAGCCCACTCGTGCAACTGGACCCACACATACACTCCTTGCCCTCTCTGGTGCGAGCTTGGGGCTGCCTGTGCAAGCGGTAGCCTCGCAGGTGAGCATGCATATTGGGGGAGCGAGGGGAGGACATGAGGGCTGGGGCGAAGATGACTGTATCACTGTCAGTTAGTACAAGGGATGACCCAGATGTGGAAAGGAAGAGACGTGTCCCGTGTGTACTGCAACTAGTCGCCAATCCAACTACCCCCCATGTCCGGAATGTAAGCCCGCACCTAGGCCCGCCCATCCGCCACATCGAACATACCACCAGCACGACAACCTTCCCATTCGACACACTGACTGGGGGTGGCGACCAGTGTACAATCATGTGTAGCCTACCCACGCGTACATGTGGGCCCTCCATGATCCATGTCACCTGCGGCAAAGTCATGACATGCGCAATGAGGGAAGTGAGGAGAGCTGTCCGCCCCACGCGCAGAAGGTGCATCAGCTCCACAGACCCAGCAGCGAGTCCAGCAGGGGTCACATGTGCAGGGGCAGCTGTGCCTGGTGTGAAGGCACATGCATATAGACAGCACATCGACCAATGTGTAGTCTGCCCACATCTACAGTCCATCATCATGCGGACATAGGAATTGAACACAGGGCAACACATCTTAGTTGGTGCACCCACCGTGACCAACAATGCGCAATCATCGACGTACCCGCCCTGTGCATGGCCCCCACCCGACGGAGGCACATCCAGTGCCACCATCCCACACACACAAGCCTTCCACGGAACATGCTGTGTCCAATGGTCAGTACAGAGTCAGCGCCCATCTGGTGGATCCTGAACAGGAGACACATGCACACACATGCCAGCTCCCACTATGTACGTCTGCCACCTGGCACGTGCAATGTAACCTCTCACCTGTGACGTGTGACTGCAAGCACACAGCCGTCTTGGCATGGGGCTGTCAATGTGGACACCTGTCAATGTTTCGGGAGGTGTGATCCGTACAGTGCTGTACATAGGGTGCAGTGCTGACACCTACTACTGTCTCATATCCCCTCGTGCCACAGGTCCCACTTGTTTTGGCCGCTCAGCCTGTGCCCACATCGTCGTCAGTCGTGTGCCATACTCATCCAGCCGCGGAAGCAGTTCCATGCTCAGCAGACATTCATGTTGCCGTGGCGTTGCCGCTTGACGGATATGCAGTCAGTCCCCATCAGCACGCCCCGCAAGTCATTGGGGCCTAGATCCCCATGTGCATGCACATGGCAGTGGTTTGTATCACTAGCCATTGCCATTGTTGGGAGACCTGTGTAAGTGTATTGTGGCCGTGCCGTCCCAGCTTGACAGCTGGGCTGTGGCTCATGTGCTTGCTCAGTCATGTCAGTGATGTGTATGCGAAATTGCTATGTGTCGTGTTGCTTTGACATGTGTCCTCTGCCATTGTCCCTAGGCGGAGACCGAACATTGACCGCCCATACCAATTGCTGGCGGACATGGACGATACAGAGGTTATTAGGAAGTTTCGGCTGGACAGGCCAACCCTGCATCGACTGTGTGCCATGTTAGAACCCCATCTCCGTCCCCGCAGGGTGTATCCGACTGCTGTCACCCCCACGGCTAAGGTGATGGCCACCATGCATTTCTTCGCCACTGGGTCATTCCAGCACACAGTGGGCATTGGAGGAGGGATGTCCCAGCCCATGTTCAGCAAGGTGCTGAGGTATGTACTGGCAGCCATGATGCTGTACCGAAACAGGTACATCCGCTTCCCCAGGGCTCGTGAATTGGCGGCAGTGAAGGGTGCATTCTATGCCCTTGGCAGAATCCCACACGTCGTTGGAGCCATTGACTGCACACATGTCGGCCTTGTTCCACCACAGGCCACTGAGCACCTGTACCGCAACAGGAAGCACACGCACTCCCTGAATGTGCAAGTGGTGTGCCTTGCGGACATGGTGATCACCCACGTGTGTGCAAAGTTCCCAGGCTCGGCCCATGACGCACACATAATGCGCAACAGCATCTTGCCACGACTGATGTCCAATATGCAACAGGATCGTGCCTGTATTGTCGGTGAGTATGTGGAGTGGTGTAGCGTGCTGGTTGTGCGATGCTGTCCCCTGTCCAGTTGGAATTGCAACGGTTCTCTGTGTCCCTCACACCCAGGTGACTCTGCGTACCCGAATGGGGCATGGCTGCTCAGTCCATTGAGGAATCCTCGCACCCCAGCAGACGATCGCTACAATGAGGCACATGGGAGGACCAGACGTGTGGTCGAGCGTACCTTTGGCCTCCTCAAGTCCAGGTTCAGGTGCCTGGACCGCACCGAGAGTGCGCTGGCGTACTCCCCACAGAAGGTGTGCCGGATAGTGGTGGCGTGCTGCATGCTGCACAATCTGGCCATTCGGAAGCAGATCCCCCTCATCGTGGATGACGGAGATCAACCAGGGCCCCAGCCCGCAGACCAGGACAGCTCGAGTGAGGAGGACAGTGGAGAGGAGGAAGCTGGTAATGTGCGGCAGCAGCTCATCGCCCGCTACTTCACTTGACGGTGAGTGTCCATGTACGACGGCTGATGTGGCTGTATCTGTGCAGGTGTGTGTGTGCTGTGTCAGGGTGGCCGTTTGTTCACTGCGTGCTGTGTGTCAACGCTCCATGGCCAGGGTAGTATGCCACTGTTGGTGGCTGTGGCATTGTGCCCTATTGCTCTGTGCGATGTGTGTACATTGCTTGTAGTTGTTGACATGTACTGTGTGATGGGTGTGTGACACACTCATTGAATGTGCTCCTGTTCTGTCTCCCACCCCTAGGTCCCTACAGGCCCTCCGGATTCAATTGCCATGCCACGCATCAGGTGCCTTTCCGCCCAAGGTGGCCGTTGTATTCCGTACAAATAAAACACAGGGCACAAACAGCAGTTAGTGAAAAAGGTGCATTTATTACAAACTGTGACATGTGATTGTGTGTAAGGTGATGACAAAAGTGGTGCGTGCAGTGACAATGAGCTGTCGGTCATGGCTGCGTGATGATCAGGGTGTACCCACTGGTTCTATGTCCATAGTCCAACACACACATGCCATCCAGATGGCTGTGTGGAGTGGGATCGTAGTCCAAGTCAATGCACTGGCTGGTCAAGGAAGGCTGGCGGAAGGCTGGCTGGCTGCCTCACTTGCGTTTGGAGCGTGCAAAGTCCTCCCGGGAGATCTGTTTCCACTTCGGACGGCCCCTTCCACGTTTGCGAGGGGGTGCCTGCTTGCGACATGCTGGTGGTTGAGGTGTGCTCACTGGCTGTGGACGCAGGGGAACTGGACACTGCTGCTCCACCCTGCGCCCCGGCAGGTGGTGGCGGAGGGGAGCTGCTGTCCCTGGCAGTGACCTCACCGCCACCACCAGCTGGCCCATGAGGTCCACGAGTTGGCCCATACGGGCGTCCATGGACCTCAGCACCCCCAGCACCTCACGCGTGTCTGAAGCAGACCGGACCCATTGTCCTTGGGCCTCTTCATAGGCCCCAAGGACTCCTGGCCATTTGAGGCAGGGCATGGCTCCCAGGGGAGGCTGGCGTTTCCCTGACCCTGCTCCTCCTACCAGTCCTGCTGCCACCGGCCCTGCCCACTAGCTACATTGCTCACCACGGTCCTCGCTGTGGCTCCCAGGGTGGATCCAGTCGGCCGGGCCACCACCTGCGCTGGGGCTGGTGCCAGCGAAGACGTGGTGGTGGTCGGTGCGGCGATGGTGGCGGTTGCGGCAGTGGTAGTGGCCACAATGACCGTGGGTGTGGCCGCAACGACAGTGGCAGCAGGGGGCTGGGAATGTTCAGCAGCCCTGGATGATGGGTTGGTGGTTAGGAGGGGTCCTGGGGAGCGGCTGGGCCCTGCCACACCAGATGGGCCTGCTTGGTGGTCCGTGTCCGAAGAGGAGGACAGATCCTCCAGATCCGTGTGTCCTCGTTGGGGGCTTGTAGGCTGGCTGTGCTGGCTGCTGGCTCCATCCCCAGCATCCAGCAGTTCATCACCTGTGGAGAGAATGAGATTTGTTATTGTGTTGCACCTGGCGAAGTATGTAGTTGTCGTCTGACATTAACAGTTCGTGCAATCTCGTACATGGGTTTCCCGGAGGCGTGTGTGTGGCTGTAGCATTTGTAGTTGTGTGTGCTTGGCAATGGGACTGTGTGCTGTGCACATGTGGCATGGGACGGATTGGCCATGCCGATGGGTGTGTTGCTGTGCCCCTACTTATTGTGACTCTGGTGTATGCGGGCTCCTGGCCCATCCTGGCTCTGGTTTGTACTTTGCTTTTGGTGTTCAGATGGGACGCTTAGGAACGCATATGGCAACATGGGGGCCATGCCCCAGATTCGCATTTGGGAGGGGATATGCTTTTGGGGTTCAAATGGAACGCTTAGGAACGCATATGGCAACATGGGGGCCATGCCCCAGATTCGCTTTTGGGAGGGGATATGCTTTTGGGGTTCAAATGGAACGCTTAGGAACGCATATGGCAACATGGGGGCCATGCCCCAGATTCGCATTTGGGAGGGGATATGCTTTTGGGGTTCAAATGGAACGCTTAGGAACGCATATGGCAACATGGGGGCCATGCCCCAGATTCGCATTTGGGAGGGGATATGCTTTTGGGGTTCAAATGGAACGCTTAGGAACGCATATGGCAACATGGGGGCCATGCCCTAGATTCGGTTTTGGGAGGGGATATGCTTTTGGGGTTCAAATGGAACGCTTAGGAACGCATATGGCAACATGGGGGCCATGCCCCAGATTCGCATTTGGGAGGGATATGCTTTTGGGGTTCAAATGGAACGCTTAGGAACGCATATGGCAACATGGGGGCCATGCCCCAGATTCGCATTTGGGAGGGGATATGCTTTTGGGGTTCAAATGGAACGCTTAGGAACGCATATGGCAACATGGGGGCCATGCCCCAGATTCGCTTTGGGAGGGGATATGCTTTTGGGGTTCAAATGGAACGCTTAGGAACGCATATGGCAACATGGGGGCCATGCCCCAGATTCGCATTTGGGAGGGGATATGCTTTTGGGGTTCAAATGGAACGCTTAGGAACGCATATGGCAACATGGGGGCCATGCCCCAGATTCGCATTTGGGAGGGATATGCTTTTGGGGTTCAAATGGAACGCTTAGGAACGCATATGGCAACATGGGGGCCATGCCCCAGATTCGCATTTGGGAGGGGATATGCTTTTGGGGTTCAAATGGAACGCTTAGGAACGCATATGGCAACATGGGGGCCATGCCCCAGATTCGCTTTGGGAGGGAATATGCTTTTGGGGTACATGCTGTGAGCCATGGGGGCCGAACGTGACATGTGTTGTGGCAGCATGACAGTGCATGGTTTGAGGTGTGTGCATGCTTGACATGGCCTGCATATTTGCTGTCTGTTGTGATTACTGGACATGGCATTGGACGCATCGTTATGAGTGAGTGATGGTTGTGTGCCAGCCAACGTATTGCAGTTGTCCCATCTCCTTGGTGTGCGTGCTGCCCTGTGCCATGTGCATCACTGCAGTGCTCGGGGGTGTGGCCCATGTTGTGTGTTGTTGCTCACAGTGTGTCGTGCGCTTCATTGACTTCTGGCACATGGTTGGTCATGGGCATGTATCTTAGCGTGACTGCTGTATGTGTGGCAGCTGTGCGGATGACATGCCTTTCATGAGACTGGGGCTGACGGATGGATGGTATGTTGTATGTGCATGGTGTGTCTGTGTGTTTGATGGGTTCAGTGGTGTTCGTGTGCATATATGTTGTTCCGCTCTGTTGCGTCTAGTGTTGTTTGTCTTACATAGGCGTAGTTGTGGGGTGTGTGGTTGACAGGCAGTAGAGGCTACATGGACAGGACTTCAATGGTGTTTCGGTTGTGTGTGATGAGTTGCACAGTGGCTGCCGTGTGGTACTATATTCAGTGTGGCTTGTGCATGCAGACGTGGCTCCTTGGGTGTTGCTATGTATGTGATGGGTCATGTGGGGTGTGAGTCTGTTGTTCATGTCCGTGTGCACATTGTTCACTTGTTCGTGACGGTGGGCGGTGCTGCGTGTTCGTCTGCTACGTGACATGTCCCATGTGTTGGTCGTGTTATGGTCCTCATGCCTCCAGTAATCCAGCCCTGTCCAGTTTCCCACCTGCAAGTTGTTCGTGCGTGCACTGTACTGGATGCCACATGGCTCTAAGCGGGGTGCTCCATGTTGCAGGTCTGTGGGGGTGGGGGGGTGTTGTGGGTCATGGGGGTGGCTGTACACCCACTGACACCGATTGCTGTGGACCGTGATGTCTGCCTTTCGGCTGTCGTTGTGCACTGCGGTGGCTGACACGTGGCTGTGGGGTGTGGGGGATGCTCCTCCTTGCTGTGCTGTGGGACTGGGGCCTGGTGTGTGTTGTACTTGGGCTGTCCACCCTCCCACCCACTGCACTTTGTGTTCCTGCCACTTACCTGTTACTTGTCGGTTAGTGCAGCTGTGGTGGACACATGGGTGTGGTGGGTGCTCGTTGTGGCGCTTCTGGCATATTTGGGGACCTGTTGGTGGTTACGTGGCTGGCTGAGTGTACACATGTCCCCACGTATGTTACAGTTGTTCGGTTTGGGCTGTGTGTGGTGGTGTCTGTTGCATGTGTGTGTGATGTGTTGTGTATTGTGTGCTGGACATGGGGGTGTTTGTCCCTGGGAGCTGTGGCATGGTGGTAGTGCATGTGAGTACATAGCGGTGTGCTGGTATACATTAGTTTGTACTTACCAGCTTCCACTCCCCTGCTAATCCGGCGAGGATCTCCGGATGTATTACGACTCGCACCTTCTCCTCCCACGCTTTGAAGGTCTTAAAGAGCGCGGGATTCCCTCCGCCAGTGACGGCAGCCAGCTCTCTGTTTTTGCCCTCCTTCTTCTTGACCAGGCTCTTTACGTCATTCCAACGTTTGTTTATTTCACCTCTGTTCCTGGGCAGGGTCCCGACTGCATTGACCTGGTCTACGATCCGGTTCCACATTCTGTTTCTGGTGGCTAGTGGTGTGTGCTGGACCATGTTCCCATAGATTTGTGGGTACACCTTGATGATCTCGTCGACCATGACCGTCAGCTCAATGGGCGTGTACTTGGGCATTCTTTGTGGTGCCATGGTGTTTGTGGTGCTGGTGCGGTGTGTGTTGTGTAATGTGCAGGGGGTTTGTGGTGCCGGTGTTTGGTGGTGGTGGTGGTGGTGGTGGTGGTGGTGGTGGTGGTGGTGGTAGTGATGTGTGCGTTTCTGTGGTGTGCTGCTGTCCTTGTTGTGTCACTGTGTCCTCTCCTCTCCTCTCTGGTTTGCAATGTAGCAAGGGGTTGTGGTCTGTGGGAGTGCTGCTTTTGTACTCACCTATGTGGGTGTGTCCTCATGGTCTGTTGTTTTCAGGTGTGTTGTGTCTGGGGTTCTGGCCTTTGTATTTTTTGTTTGTCCGGGGGTGTTTTCGGGATGTGTACTGTGCTTGTGTATTTGTGCGTGCCTTGCTGTGTGGACTTGTTGGCCATGTTGTGTGCTATTGGTTTTGTGAGCGGATGGTTTCTGTGCAGGTACGTGGGCGCCATGGCTTCTGCCGTGTCGATTCTCATCGGCGTTGTTTGCGCTGGCGGGCGGTATATTTGTGGTTTTTCCGCGCTCATGGCGGTGCGATCGTAATTTCACGTGCGGTGTGTCGGCCGTGAGGGCGGGCGGTTTTGTGTTGTCGTGCGTGTTTCCGTCCGTGGCGGGCGGTTTGACTCCGACTCGGACGTTGGCGGGCGGTGATTTTGTGTGATTTTTCCGCCGATGGCGGTTTTCGGTTTGTGTAATCGTAATGGCGTGGTCGGTGTTCAGGCGGTGTGTGCGGGCGGATTTTTGCCGCTTCCATGCCTGGCGGATTTTTTTACGCCGGGTATCGTAATGGGCCCCTATATTTTCACAAACGATATTAATGACTTCTATATTTTTAAAATCAATATTACTTACTTCAAATCGATATTCTTGACAACGATATTCTTGCATTCGATATTTCCATTCCACGATATTTTTCACTCGATATTATGGTAGTTAGAATTTTTTCCTCGATATTCTGTCTCATTACCATTAATTATTAAGTGCTGGTGCTGAGCACTGTAAACCAATGGCTCAAATTAAGCACTAGATATCCTGTACACATTTTTGTATACTATGCCACTTATAATTAGGCGGACGATATATCTGTCATATTTGTGATGGAGTACCCATATGCCAAACTCTACATAAGGCCCTTTGTCTAAATCACTAATATCATACCTTAACGGGTTATCGAGGCCCATGCAGGGTCTCATTCTTAGATAGCATTCTGGTTACACGTCCAACTTTATGGTTTTTTACTATTATTTGCAACAGCATGAATCTCCTGATTTTTTTTTATCCTTCACTACCCTCCCAAGAAGTTTATTCTAGAACTGAGCCCCAGCTTCCCCTTCAAGTGCGCCTTTAAACTAAGAACCCCCTTTTCATATACATTCAATCAAGATCTCCAATGTTCTGCACACTTGCAAAAGTGAAAAATGTCAGTGTTCCATTATAAAAGTTCAGATTGCACGATGCTAAGCATGAATAAATGATATAAAGAAATTATTATTAGGAAAAAATGTGAAACCATTGGTTGACCATCATTGAAAGTAACCTAGAAACATTATGTATTCCTCTGACAGCAATTGCCATTCTTTACGTATGTGAGATGGTACTGCCTTGGAGGTTGTCCTGTTGCCAAATACATAATAGCAAAGGAGTCGCCATAAATTATAAGTGTGATTAATGCTATGAGCACCTTAGGATAGGGAGCTAGCCTCTTGTAGTACTGGCATGTGAGAATGTCAGGCTGCCCTAGATTGATTAGACTCATGTGTTATAAGCAGTATTAGCTATATTCCCTATTTGCCAATATTTTGCTATGACTGAACTCCCGGAGTAAGCCATTAATAAGGCAGGTGTTCCCCTGCCTCACTCCTGAAACTCATATAGTAAGCTATAGTACTACAAGTGTAAGTCACAACTACTCATACACCAATCGTTGAGAATCAGGCCCTAAATGTCGCCATATCCTTGATTGTGTAAAAAGGCTGGGGTACATATGCTATGAATTTCCACAGAATTAGCCAATGTATGTTCGTAGGATGTGCAAATTTTCTGGAACAAGTGGTTGCTTGTCAGAATATTTAGAAGAAAAATATTGACCCGCCAAAATTATTGCGAAGTATTTATAGGTAAGTATACATTTACTATTTTCAACTCTACGTTTACGTACCTTAACCAAGGCTTACCTATATATACATATCTTCATAATATTTTAGTTGTGATATTTTGGAATGTCGATATTTAGATGTTGATATTCTTGTAGGAAACCGTTGCAGATACAAGTAACTGTCAGAATACGATGAAACCACCTTCCACTGCTATCAATCAATTTGTATGACTGCTGTGGTGTGTAGGGCTATTGCTGATTGTGTGTCCCCAACAAGCACAAAGTAAACCTTGATAGTCTAACATCAAAATTATGCAAACACTGCATGGTATCCTCTTGTTCATTTCATTGTTATTGTTGTTCTTACAGATAAGATGCTCAAGTCTTGCCCCACTGAAGATGTCAGTTTTCAAATGATTCAGAGGGAGAAATTAATGTCCTGCCTGCATGCTTGTGGAGAAGACAAAGAAAAAGATCTGCAAATGATTCGTCGTGAATCTGATTTCTCAAATATGTATTCTTCAGGTACATTTAACCAATCAATGGAAGCAAATTTCTAAAGATGGCAATATGACTAAAATAAGCAGAAATGGATTAACATTTTAAATGTCAGTAGTGTATTATGTGTACCCTTTGATGCACAAACGCATCATCTGTAACATTGTATAGTAGATATAGAAGCTCTATTAACAAAACACTAAGCTGCTTTTCTGATTGGTCAGTCTTGCTCAATATAATTTGACACGCATTTGTTTATCTTCACTATGGGGCCGATTCCGATTCGGGCTGGAAATCTCTCCGACCGAGCCGGACCCGGAGAGATTTCCGACCGAATCGGACCCGTGCAGCCCGACCGAACGAGTACGATGCGTCCGTATGCTATCGTACTCGAGTCGGTCGGACTCCCATTGAAGTCAATGGGAGCCGGTCGTACAGCGCGTACGCGGGCTCCCATTGCCTCAATGGGTGCGAGGCAAACAAGGGCGCCCCCTACAGCGGGTACGCGGCGAGGCGACTCGCGCCGTACACGCACAGGTAGGGGGACCCATGGGTCTCCCTGTGTGCGACTCGCGCGGCTACGCGTACAGGGGGTCCGACACGGACCCCCAAAGTACGGCTCCGACTGCTCTTTCGAGCCGGACGGCGCGTGTCGGTCGGACTGCTCACGGCGCGCATCGTACTTACCCAGCCAGGGAACGTCTCCATTGCGCGGTGCGAGTCGTGTCCGAGCGAGTCGGTCGGTGCGGTTAGATCCGGGAACGAGTCGGTCGGAGCGGTTGGGAGGCCCGAACGAGTCGGTCGGCGAATTCGCATCGTACTCGCTCGTCCGGACACGCGAACGAATCGGTCGGGAAATAGGGCTCCGAATCGGATCCGGTTATGCCGAATCCGATTCGGAGCCCTACCGGCCAAGATCGGAATCGGCCCCTTTGTGTGCACATTATTCCTGTGTGCAATGGTTTATCTGTTGACAAAAATTACTCAGTTTCATCAAATCCCATTTCCATTGTCTTCTCCTCCATTCTCCTCCCTTCCTTTACCTGCTCTCCCCTCCTTGATCTTCTCCTTGCGTCTCCTTTCCTTCCCTACTCTTCCATTCCTTCCACTTCTTGACCCTCGCCTTGCATCCCTTTCCATTGTGTTCCCTTCCCCTCCCTAATTTTCCCTTATGTTTCCTCCCCTTCCCTCCCCTACTCTCCCTTATTTTTCTCCCTGCCTCCTTCCTTCCCTTTTATCCCTTCCCTTATATTCTCTTTCCTTCCCTACTTTTAATTACATTTATCTCCCTGTTGCTTGTTCATGTCCCATAAAAGTCAAGATATCAAGAATTGTTCCAGAGAACAACAAATAGAGGCGACAGTAGGCCATCTCCTGACTTACATAGTTTCCAATACCTCTGAGGGTTCCTGACAGGAGAAGAAAAAAAGAATAGACAGTGCATGCAAGTAGATTTTTCCTATTCACAATGACCAAGATTTATATGGCCCTAGAGAAAAAAAAGGCTTTGGAAGACCCGCCCTTGAAAATATAGTCCTTTTGACATCTTAAAGGTGGATGCCATGTCGAGATTTAGCTACTGCCTAGGAATTTAAAAGGATGATGCCACTTTATACTGTGCCATCATCCACCAACTGTAAAAGAGCCTGAGAATCAGCAAGGTTGACAAAGCGGGATAGTCGCAATTTTATGGCAGATGACTGGCACCTGCCAATCTGATGAGGACTCCCTTAGTAATTATGTGATTTTTCTTAGCTCCTGCTTGTTACCATCCTTTAGAACGTCTTTTGAGAATGTTGTTTTTGTATTGTAAATAAGGAAATGTTTTGTGTTCTTGTGAAATTTATTTTTTTAAAAGAGTCAAAAAAAGTAGGGCCTGGTCTGAGAAAGCAACATCTTAATTTTGATCTGAATCTCATTAAAGAACTCAACTCAGATAAAAGAGTTCTGCAATTCGATTCAGAATTCTACTCTGAATCTTACAACAGGACTCAGATAAAAAAAATAGTGTTTGGATGGATATTGTATTTTGTGGTTTGTCATAATAGGAATCCCCCCATTTCCAGTGGCTCAGAAGGTACCAAGACAGAAAATCATGTCTGCAAATAGATTCCAATCCTCCAGCAACAGAGGAAGAGAATATCCAACATTTTTTGAACCTATGGGCTTCAAGCATACCTCCACATAGCATTAAATAATGTCCACAAAAACCTGAACACAAAAACACAATGTGAAATAAGTGTGAAAGAAGAAAGAAGAGGAATAATGAATGCAACATAGCAAATAATACGAACCACTCCCATTGAAATGAAATCCCTTTTGAGGCTCCAGTGACAAACTAAGAACTGCCCTGCTAACTTCAGGTAATCCAGAAAGTAATTCCAGAGCTCTTATTTATACCTCCGAATCTCATCCTCTGAAGATACTAGTAGTTAGCGTTGAGCTTAGATCACCAAACTCTGACCTTCAGAAATTGTATATAGTCCTGTGTCTTAAGGAATACTTGTACCACATATTGAATCCTGTAGCTATCAGAAAATGGATTCTGCATTACAGTGCCCCACATCTCATGAGGTCATGACTTTCAGAGCAGGCAAAGAGTGATTCCTTTTCAGAAGTGAAATATTTCGTATTCACCTCCATGGTTGTTTGAATTACATGCTTGAGTCCTGCAAATGACTCGCTTTTCAGAGACCGCTTTAAGATCAATATTTGCCTTCAAAACCCAGTTTAATTAACGAGATTTGGGGTCATTAAAGGACGTAATCAGGGCTATCCCTGCTGTTGGACCACAAAACATAGAAAGGTCCAGCAGGGGGCGGCAGTTTTGTCCAAAATGGCTTCTGTAGCCAAAATGAACTTTACAAAATAAACTTTGAACTCAACAATTACATTTGACATTGGGGTCATGGGCAACTTCGATGAAGACCCACTCAAGAAGCTCAAACTTCCCACTATGACATTATTATCGAATGCGCTCAGTTATGAGCTAGTTGCAAAATCCATTGCTCAAGTTAAACAGGATGAAGGGGTTCACAAAATGAAACATGCTCAGCAAAAATGAAAGCACCTACTTTAAACTAGTAGACAGAAGGGAGGGTGTCTGTGCCCTTGTTTAGAGGAGAGTTGTACCACTGTCAAGTTCAATCCTTGCTTTGAGTTTGACCTACTCAGAAATTTTCATATTCTCCCTCCCAGTTCATCGTAATTTCTGTGCATGGTGTGATTCTCTACCACAATGGTGTATTTTACATATATCGCTAAATAAAAAATATCATAGGCAAGATATTGCAAAATATGTACAACCATAATATTGTGAAAGTAAATCTATATGACTAAGTATAGATTTGCCATACGGCCTTTCTACATACCTTGATTGCACACACACAAACAAACACTGATCATGCGTGTGTGCCATGATTTAGGCCTGTCCCATGGATTGTGGTCTTGTTGAACCGGATGGGATACCAAAAGTGCTAACTCGTGGTGGTAGGCTACCGCCTTCACCTAGAGTTAAGCAGCACGAGCATGCTGTAGTCATCAGTAGGAGTGGACAGGTCCTTTTTCCCTGTGTCACTGTAGTGATGCCTACAGGTTCACTCACCTTTTTAAAGTTTCACTGGTGTGTGCCTAACTCACCCTTGGCCTACATCAGGTAGATGTGAAGTGCAGCGCAGTGCAGGAGTAGTGACTCTGTGCTGGATGTATGTGCGCCTGGGAAACAGTGCGTTTAAAGCAACAAGGGAACCCAATTGAAATGGTCAGGGACCATGGGTAATAGTTTGTTATAGTAGCACAATAGTCCCTCACTAGGGAGATCAACAAAGCAAACAATGAATATAGGCCTGAAATCATAATCTATATTAAGGCTGTCCAGCCGGACAGAGAATTTTAATGATGTTCAAAATCACAAGAACAAGAATAAAGTGGGACACAGTCCTGCGTCCAACACAACACATATAGCAGAAGACAAAAAATAATAAACAAAAATACTGAACAAGGCTCAGGCAGGGAAAAAGACATACTTGTACTTATAAATGAAAATGTAACAAGTAAACAATAAGTAGTAACACCATTACACGCCAGTAGTTAATTCAATTGTGTTTCTGGTGTGCATAAGGTCGACTCCAATATTGTTGTTATGGGATCGAAACGTCGTCGACCTTATGCACACCAGAAACACAATTGAATTAACTACTGGCGTGTAATGGTGTCACTACTTATTGTTTACTTGTTACATTTTCATTTATAAGTACAAGTGATTTTGAACATCATTAAAATTCTCTGTCCGGCTGGACAGCCTTAATATAGCGCTGATTTCAGGCCTATATTCATTGTTTGCTTTGTTGATCTCCCTAGTCAGGGACTATTGTGCTACTATAAGGGAAACAGTGCAGTACAGAGCTAGATCAGTACTGTGTAGTACATGTGGGATTAGTGCATGTGCTGAGTGTATGTATGCCTGCAATGAATACATTACATGAGAGATGTAGTGCTGTGCAGTGCTTGCACAATGAAAAGGATGTGCTTGGTGTATGTGTGCTTGAGAGAAGTACGATACATGAAGGGTGAAGTGTTGTGCAAGGCGCACATGGTGAATTTCTGTGCTGGCAGTGTGTGTGTTTGCAAACAGCACACCATGGTATAATATAGAGGTTACAGGGCTGTTGTCCTACTTCTATACAGAGTAACAAGTATTTTTGTCCTTCTTCAGTAGAGAGTCCTTCTTCAGTAGAGAGCAACTAGTGAAATTTGGGGGTGCTGGCAGTGCTGCTCACAGTCTTCTCAGATTTCTGTGCCATTCCCAGAGTGCTGGCGCATCCTAGAGCTTGCCAGCCCAACAATTCATCAAGGAGCCAATCACAAAAGAAGGAGGAAGCACACTGCCTTGAATCCCAGCACACAAGTAGCCTAAATTCTCAAAAAGGCCACAGGAAGACCAAAAGGAGGCTTACCCTGCAAAGAAATCTGTTATGCAATACCCTCAAGTTAAGATTCCTTTCATTCACACGTTTTGGTGGGTTGCCACACAAATTCAAAATATAAGGCCTTCTTTTTTTAAAATGCTTCTCCGCTTGTAAATTGACACACAGGCATTTCAATAAAATCCAACTGCATCCTATTAAAGGGTCCTCATGATCTCCTTATAGGGCTTAATGTTACAGGTATTCATCTCACTACATTCATTTGCTGACATATCAAGCACCTATGTCATAATTCCTCAGCTAGAAGTCTGAATCAGAGATTGAACCATTTTTGTCTAAACAACCTAACCATTGCATCCCTCTCAATGTTTGCAGGGCCATGAAAATGTCTTTTTATGGGAAATAACAGGCTATCTGATAACACTAGTCTTCCACCGGCTGACAACCAAATATCATTTGCATTTTTTAATAATAGATTTTATTAGGTTTTGTTGAAATATCCCGGCCTGTGGGCCAATGTACATAGGAAAAATAAAGCTGACAAGCTGATCATGAACAGTAACATAAAACTTGCACAGAAAGTTCCACATTACCCACCCCACCTTTCACCAGCAAAATCCAGAATTGTCCATAAGTGAAAATTCAAATTTTAATTTTCTCCCTTTGTCTACTTGCAACATTCCTATAGGTTCGAATCTCTTCTTCAATATATGAGTTAATGGAATGAACAGGCTCCAATATGATACCCCTATAGTCCGACCTCCTCTGCCAAACTTTGGTGTGCTTTTGGGTACACCGCTACCTATCATTTGCATTTTTAACACATCTTGCTGTGATCCATCCTTGCTGTTCCACCTCTGAAACTTCTTCCTGCACTCTTTTAATTTCGTATCAGCTACTGAAAGCAGCATTGAGAAGTTAGTGCCCTCATAAGATTCATTTGTATAGTCTCTGTTAAATGTGCGTGCCACAAGCGCACAATACAATGCAACTTCATCCACATATCTGTTTACAACTGTAACATAATCTTTGCCACTTCTGTGGGCTGCACATTTAACTAGAGCAATTTCTTCTTGCAATTCAAAGCTTCCAACATAGGGGCCGATTCCGATTCAGGCCAGAAATCTCTCCGACCGAGCCGGACCCGGAGAGATTTCCGACCGAATCGGACTCCTGCAGTCCGACCGAACGAGTACGATGCGCACGCATGCAATCGGACTCGAGTCGGTCGGGCTCCCATTGACCCAATGGGTGCGAGGCGAACAAGGGTGCCCCCTACAGCGGGTACGCCTCGAAGCGACTCGCGCGGCTACGCGTACTGGGAGGTCCGACACGGACCCCCAAAGTCCGGCTCCGACTGCTCTTTCGAGCCGGACGGCACGAGTCGGTCGGACTGCTCGCGGCGCGCATCGTACTTGCCCGGCCGGGGAACGTCTCCATCGTGCAGTGCGAGTCGTGTCCGTGCGAGTCGGTCGGAGCGCTTCGGACCCGCAAACAAGTCGGTCGGCGATTTCGCGTGCGCTCGCATCGTACTCGCTCGGCCGGACGCACGTACGAATCGGTCGGGAAAGAGGGCTCCGAATCAGATCCGGTTAAGCCGAATCCGATTCGGTGCCCTACCGGCCGAGATCGGAATCGGCCCCATAGTCTATATTCTGTATTGGCAAACCAGATAATGTTATCAATCCCTTCTGGGCCCACAACTGCTCAAACATGGACCACATAAAAGCCATACTGACTATCCGTAGATATAGTCACTCTCAATTTTACTGAAAGATTGCATGGTCTTGTAAGGGCAATGAATTGCGCCACTTGTGCAGAGGTAACACCTCAAAGTCAGGAGGGTTCCACCACTTCCTGAATTGTACAGACAGCATAAGATGCTCTCAAAGTCCCCTCATTATCTCTTAAACATGAGCCATCCACAAAAAGTAAATAATCAGGCTCATCGAGATGCTCATCTTTAATGTCTGGTCTTGGCTTGGTGCACAAATCCGTAACATCCATGCAGTCCGGTTCTGCCTCATCTCCATCAACTTCTTTTTCAGCCAATGGTAACAATGTAACTGGATTGAGTGTTTGACGCCTCTTTAAAATTACATTCTCAGCAGCAAGAATTAATTGTTAATATTTTGTAAGTTTGCTGTTTGTCAAATACTGTGTTTTGGTACGGTATTCGGACAGAATATCGAGTTGGAAATGTCGACTTACACAAATATCGAGTTGGAAATATCGTGACACAGAAATATCGACAGCAATAATATCATTTGCAAAAATATAGGGCCTGATTACGATGGCAGAAGGCCCGCCACCGACAGTCTACTATGGCGGGCGGAAACGTGGCGGTCGGAAAGACCGACTGCCACGGTTCCAACAGGCGGTCATTTTCCGACCGCCTGTCGGAGCAGCCGCATTGCCCAGCATTGCTGCGGTGCCTGTCAGGCACCGCCGTCGGGATTATGATATCCCTTTTCCGCCGGTCATTTCGCGGCAGTCAACCCACCACGAAACGGCAGGTGGAAACGGATTTGGGGGCCCTTAGCGGGCCCCCCTTAATCCCTGGACCAGGGGAAGAGCACTGCACCCCTACATTTCCCTACACCATGTGACAGGCACCGCATGGTGCCTGCCACATAGTGCTGGGAAATGTCAAGGGTGCATTTTTAACATTGCGGCGGGTGCTGCAGCTAGCAGCACCCGCCGCAATGTTAAATATGGCAGATGCGAACGCCATGGTGGCGGTCACATTTTAATTGCATGTGTGGGACCGCCGCCTTATAGGCGGGCAGTACCCATTCCTGGGACGATGGTGGACGGACAGAAGTCCGTCCGCCATCGTAATCACCCCCATGGTTGTTTAAAATATCGATTTTTTAATTAGTTATGTATTTTAGTTTATATTTTAAATGTAAGTGATGTAAGTATTGTTTATGTTTTTTAATATATGTGTTACATTTTTTGTAGTTATCAATTTTATTTTAATAAAATTTTGCGTTTTTTAGTTCCGTAGCAGGTTGTGGGTTTATAGGGGAATAGGGTGGGAAGTAATTTCATTATAATAAATTAATGATTATTTTTTATTTATTAACATTTATTTAATTGAGATTTTATAGTGTTAATCGTGGGAAGTAATTAATTTGTAATTAATTATTAATTATTAATTGATTGTTAATTAATATTAATTAACTAATTGGTAATTAATTATGGTAATTGTGTAATTTATTTTAGGTGCGGTTTGTGAGATTTATAGGGGTAAAGGGTGGGAAGTAATTTATTTTTAATTAATTAATAATTAGTTGGTAATTAATATTAATTGATTGTAAATTAATTATGGAAATTTTGTAATTAATTTTAGGTGAGGGTTGTGGGATTTATGGGGTAAAGGGTGGGAAGTCATTTATGTTTAATTAATTAATAATTGGTTGTTAATTAAAATTAATTAATTATTTAATTGAAAATTAAATATGGAAATTGTGTAATTAATTTTAGGTGTGGGTTGTGGGGTTTATAGGGGTTAAGGGTGGGAAGTAATTTATGTTTAATTAATTAATAATTAGTTGTTCATTAATATTAATTAATTAATTGATATTTAATTAGGGTAATTGTTTATTTTTTTGTGTGTTGGTTTTACTTTTACTGGGGTGAAGGGTGCGGAGTAAATTATTTTTACTTACTTTATAATTAGTTGTTAAATACTATTAGTTTTTTAATTGAAAATAAGTTTTAATTGTGTAATTCATTTTTTTCAGTTTAATTTTAGCTGTGGGTTGTGGGGATTATAGGGTTAAAGTGTGGGAGAAGTTAATTAATTTAGATGTGAGTTGTGAATTGTGTGGTGTTATAGGGTAGGAAATACAAAAAGTAAACTTATGTAATAATTAATGTTTTTGTTTTTAAATAGTTTCTAATTAAAAATATTTATTTGTTTGAAAAGAATCTTTTATTTTAATTAATATAATATTTGTAGGTATTTGTTATATGTATTTAACATTATAATACTTTTTTAATATTAAATATATTTGCATTTTAATGTTTAGCATATTTATATACTTTTTTATTTATTTAGAATTTTAAATATTTGTGTTGTTAATATTTTGTTTGTTTTTAATTTTGAACTGACTGGAGTGAGAATAATAATATTTACCCCTCTGCAATCCAACACTTTCCCTACTGTTGCACTGATTGGAGTGGGAATAGTAAATTTGATCTCGCCACTATCCAACACTTTCCCTACTGTTGCACTCACTGGAGTGGGAATAGTAATTTTTACCCCTCCGCTATCCAACACTTTCCCTACTGTTGCACTGATTGGAGTTAGAATAGTACATTTTATCCCGCCACTATCCAAAACTTTCCCTACTGTTGCATTCATTGGAGTGGGAATAGTAATTTTTACCCCTCCGCTATCCAACACTTTCCCTACTGTTGCACTGACGTGTGGGAATAGTAATTTTTTCCCCTTCGCTATCCAACACTTTCCCTACTGTTGAACTCACTGGAGTGGGAATAGTAATTTTTACCCCTCCACTATCCAAATTTTCCCTACTGTTACACTCAATGGAGTGAGAATAATAATTTTTACCCCTCCGCTATCCAACACTTTCACCACTGTTGCACTCACTGGAGTGGGAATAGTAATTTTTACCCCTCCGCTGTCCAACACTTTCCCTACTGTTGCACTGACTGGAGTGGGAAATTTAAGTTTGAAGATTTTTAAATAGTTTAATGTTTTAATATATAATAGAATGTTTTTTTTTATTTGATTTTATGTTACTGGTGTATATATATATATATATATATATATATATATATACTGTGAGATAAAAAAGCAACTGCCTCTTTAAAGATTGGAAAGAAATGGACATTGTCCTTTTTCAATGTTGTTAGTTACGTTTTAAAAAAATGCTAACGAACCCACCTGACATAGTGGCATATGATGAAGACTCAGCCGAGTCGAAACGCGTAATGCCTGCCTGCCTATCTTTGCCTCAAATAAAGAAATTGCTGAGCATGTTTGGAGTGGCCTGTTTTCATGCTGCAAGGGCAGTGTGTTTTCTTATGGAATATGTGAGGTGTCTGACACACCTGAGACAGGCCCCGACTCGTGAGGTTGAGGCGCTCCTGACTGTCAGGCTGTCGTTTGGAATTTTATGGAAGGAGCTCCCACCGGCTGTGACACTGGACATAAACGAAGTTTTGATGGAAGGGCCACGATCAGAGGCCTGCCTCTACTTGGAGAGTGAACTCTGCAGCAGCCAGGGTCTGCAGAAGTGATTTCCCAATGCACTGCGTGCTCGAGGTTACCAGCTGAAAGGCAAGTGATGAACTGTAAAAATCTCGGTGGTAGCTGAACTCTCTTTTGAGTTACTGTGCCCGTTTATGGAACTTTCCTTGTAAAGCAATGTTTGCGAGCGGTGCACAGTGAAACAAGGGTGGTTTTGCCAAAATCCAACATTGAATGCCATTAAGGAAGTAAAGCGGCAGTTACATAGCATTATGGGAATTGTGGTCCTTCAACACATAAGAAAACGACAAACTAATGTTGCAACAAAGGGAACATAGATTTAATGAACACTATTGTTCCAAGGATTTAACCTGATGAAAAATAAAATGATGTACTCACCTTTGCTGCACAAAAACGAACTGTGAGATAAAAAAGCAACTGCCTCTTTAAAGATTGGAAAGAAATGGACATTGTCATTTTTCAATGTTGTTAGTTACGTTTTTTAAAAATGCTATCGAACCCACCTGGACACAGTGGCATATGATGAAGACTCAGCCGAGTCGAAACGCGTAATGCCTGCCTGCCTATCTTTGCCTCAAATAAAGAAATTGCTGAGCACGTTTGGAGTGGCCTGTTTTCATGCTGCAAGGGCAGTATGTTTTCATATGGAATATGTGAGGTGTCTGACACACCTGAGACAGGCCCGACTCGTGAGGTTGAGGCGCTCCTGACTGTCAGACTGTCGTTTGGAATATATATATATATATATATATATATATATATCACTGCTGTCTTCGCTCGGGGTACTTCCATTTACTTTCAGGAAACAAACGAATGCGAACCCGTTCTTTGGTGCAACGTAAAGGATTTATTGAGCCCTTACACCACCGCCATGACGCGTTTCGGCCTATGGAGGCCTTGATCACATGACGCGCATGCAGAGTACCTTCACATTTTTAAAGTGCTAATGCTTAAACACGTGTCAATACAAAATCATAGACATAGAAAACATGTTGCGGTACCGTGAATCCAAAACATATGGTAAATACCTTGCATTGTTTATCACGATTTAAATTGGTAAAAAGGAACATTCTGAATCAATAAATATTTATAAATAGTATAAATATTATGAAAGGCATTACACACATAAATACATAAATAAATAAATATATGGTATAGATGGAGCTTAAAAATTCACAATGAGTCCTGACATGTAAAAAAGATTGTCCATGTACCAAAAACAAGTCAAGACTCAATTGCTTAAACTCCATGCCTACTGATACCCTGACCTTGTAATCATAAAGTGTAGGGTCATTTAGTTATTACCATTTGTGCAACATTTAAAATTAAGCCCAAGTGGGCCTTGCCATTCTCAGTCTGTCTATGAGCAAAGTGCTAGTGCAAAAAAGTGCCACCATAATGAACCATATTGGTTCAAAAGTGCAAATGTGCAATATTGAGTGTTAAAGGCAGGTATAAAAATCTTCGCTAGAGTTGTGGCCTTGTGGGGTCTTGGTGTCCAGTTCGATTATGTATCTGGTTTCCAACTTACGTAGTAATGCTTCCCGGTTGCCCCCGCGCCTAAGCACTGGGATAGCATCCACAACAAAGTATTTCAGATGTTCCAACTTATTGCTGTGGACGTCCTTAAAGTGTCTCGCAACCGGGTAAGCTTCACCAGAATTTGTAATGGCCCTGATGTGTTGGAGTATTCTCTTGTGGACTTGCAACTTGGTACTGCCCACATATTGTAGCCCGCAAGAGCACTCCAACACATACACGGCATATTCTGTTTTACAAGTAAGTAATTTGGTAATGGGCACTGGTTCTGCATTGAAAGGGGTTGTGTAGGTCGTTTTATTGACCCCAAATCTATATGCACGACATGTGGTGCATTTCACAAATCCCTTTCTGGAATTTAACCAATTGGTGACTGGTCTAATCTCTGGACTACTGCTCACTAGGGCATCACTCATTGATCTTGCTTTCCTAAAAAGTGATATTGGGACTTTTGGACATTTTACCTCCAAGGACAGGATCACTAAGTACTAGGGGCCAATTTTTGTTGATGATCCTGCGTAAGGCGTGATGTTGTCTATTGTACGTCAGGATCAGTCTGGTTGGTGGATCTGCTGTTTCAACATTACCAATACTTGGGATAGCTGTATTGGTCAGTAAATTACTTCTATTAGATAATTTGGTCTTTCTGATTGCACTGTCAATACCTTTTTCAGCATATCCCCTAGCCAAAAACCTTAGTTTGCTCTCCAGCTGTGCCTTATCACAATCACTATCCTTGCTGCAGATACGCCTGATCCTAAGCATTTCACCGAAAGGAATACTGTGGATTAGGTGCCTAGGATGATGACTAGTGGCGTGTAAAAGGGTATTTCCTGCAGTTGGCTTTCTGTGCAATTTGGTTTCAACTTTACAATCAGCTACATAGATATATATATCTATATAACCTATTGGCGGTCGCCAGTAGGTAGTTATAGTTAGGACCGTGTTTCTATTCAAAAAGCTTTTTTTCTTTTGCCAATATCTTTGGCGCCGTTTGACGAATCTTCGCAGAAATTGTCAAAACTAATGGTTCACTCAGGTCAGCTCCTGTCCTGAAAGTTTCGGGGTGATTCCTCAAGCGGGGGCCGAGAAAAAAGGGGGGGTCCTAAAACGTGTTTTCCCCCCTGTTAATTTCCATAGGAAATTTTGGAACAGGCTACAGCCCGTCCTGCTGAACGGAATTACACCAAATTTGGCAAAAAGGTAGCTCTTGGTTCAGGAAGCGCCCTTTTTTTTAAATGGTGTGAATCCGTTCAGTAGTTGCTGAGAAATTCAAAAAATAAAAATGTATATATCTGAGCACCGAGGAGGAGTCGCGACTCCTCCCGAGCATGAGCTTCATTCTAATTGGCTGCCAACACTCCAAACCAGAATGTGTTAAAAAAATGATAAAAATTAAGAAAAGGGGGCAGGGTAGAAACACCCTGACCCCCTAGGCCTGCGACCTCCAGGCCCAAAAAAAGCATTTTATTTTAATATTATAATTATTTTAAAAAAACGAAGCGCGGTCTCCCGTGCTTCGTTTGTTTCAAGCCCCCGGGTGGGCCAGGTCCCGGGGGCAATTCTTAATTAACACCGCCACCTCCCCGGGGCTTTGTTTATCATATGCGGGGGCACTCGCCCCCCCGCAGCCCCGGGGACCGTCACATCCCCGGAGCTTTGACTTAAAAAAATGTGTGGGGGGGCTCCTGCCCCCCTACGCTGCCCTGGGGACCGCCACCTCCCCAGGGCATTGTTCATTATGGGTGGGGGGGCCTCATGGGCCCCCCCAAGCCTCAGGGACCACCACCTCCCCGGGGCTTAAATTAAAAAAATTAGGTGTGGGGGGCTCCTGCCCCCCACACTGCCCCGGGGACCATCACCTCCCCGGGGCACTAATTATTCAAACGAAGCAAAGCAGAATTGCTTTTGGGCAAGGGAAGCTGCATGTTAGCAGCTCCCCTTGCCCAAAAGCAATGCCGGCTCCTGCAGGAGGCAGGGAGCCGGCAGGAACCGTGGGGGCATTGGGGCTCTCCCCACGGTCCCCAACGATAAGGGCCGGCCCCGGGGGATGGGGTCCCCGGGGCCAGAAGTGGCCCGGCAGGGGGGGCCATGCGGGCCCCCTCCCCTAATTAAAAAAAAAAGAATGACTGGGCCCCGGGGGATGGGATCCCCAGGGCCGATATTGGCCTGGGGAGGGGGGCCGCGCGGCTCCCCTCCTCATATATAAATAATATAAAAAATGGCCAAGCCCCGGGGGATGGGGTCCCCGGGGCCAATAGTGGCCCAGGGAAGGGGGCCACGCAGCTTAAAAGAAAGAGGCCATGCCCCGGGGATGGGATCCCCGGGGCCGAAATCGGCCACCACTCTTTCTCCACCACTCTGCAAACGCGCCTCCTGGCAGACTACGGGATGGGGGATGAAGTCCAATATACTCCTGAGGGACTTTGGCGGCCAAGAAGCCCTCCTGGTACCTCCTGTAAGCCCTATGCAGCGGAATTTGTGAGCGCTGGTTGGAGGCCCAGCACCCTTTCGCCACCACTCTGCAAACGCGACTACTAGTTAAAGAAGTGTTTGCAATGTAATAGGTTTCACATTTGCGAGAATTAGAGCAATTGGCGTTGTAAATGTAAACGTTTTTACTAATCTTTTTGGAGTGGAGTGGATGTACGTTGTGTGTAGTGGAATTATGTGGTATGTTGTGCAGTGAAATTATGTGGATAGAAAGTATGTGGTATTTAGTGTATAGGAATTATGTAGAGCGGGATTATGTGTTATGGAGAGTAATTATGTGGTATGGTAGTCTGTGTTGTGGAGTGGTAACATGAGGTTTAGTCTTCCTCGTTTCTATAGAAGCTCAACTATAAACTCAGTGAGACAAAAAAAGAAGGAATCACTGAGGAGCACTTGTGGACCTAGTCAGAGGTATGAGCAGGGCCACTGGAATTATGCGACTGTTTGGCTGCGCCGGCTTTCGCACAATTGTACATTTTCTGCATTAGCCACATAATTCATCATCTGCTCCCTAATCTGCAGATTTGAACAAAAAAAGCCTTGTTTCTAGCTCAAACGGCTCAAACGTTACCAAAAATGCAGCGACAAGTGTTACAGCGTGGTGGAAGGCCCTTTGCAAACCTAGAATGGTCACCTGTTACTTATTGCTAAATGTGGGTGTTAAATTGGTACTAATGGTGTGCAAGCCACTCTTGCTTCCTTCTGCGCCTCTTTTGCCTCTTTCTGCATTTCTGTTGCTTCTTTCTGCACATTTCTTTCTTTTTCTGCACTTCTCTTACCTCTTTCTGCAAATCTCTTCTACTTTCTGCACCTCTCTTCCCTCTTTCTGCACGTCTGTTGCCTCTTTCTGCACCTCATTTGCTTCTTTCTGTACCCCTCTTGCCTCTTTCTGCACCCTTCTTCCCTCTTTCTGTACCTCTCTTGCCTTTTTCTGTACCCCTCTTACATCTTTCTGCACTTTTTTTGCCTCTTTCTGCACCTCTGTTCCTTCTTTGTGCACTTCTTTTGTTTCTTTCTGCACCTGTCTTGCTTCTTTCTGCACCCCTCTTGCCTCTCTCTCCACCCCTCTTCCCTCTTTCTGCACTTCTGTTGCTTCTTTCTGCACTTATCTTGCTTCTTTCTGCACCTCACTTGCCTCTTTCTTCACCTCTATTGCCTCTTTCTGCAGTTCTCTTGCCTCCTTCTGCACTTCACTTGCCTCTTTCTGTAACTCTTGTGCTTCTTTCTGCACCTCCCTTGCCTCTTTCTGCACCTCACTTGCTTCTTTCTGCACCCCTTTTGCCTGTTTCTGCACCCCTCTTCCCTCTTTGTGCAACTCTCTTGCCTCTTTCTACACCTCTCTTTCCTCTTTCTGCACCCTTCGTGCCTCTTTCAGTACCTCTGTTGCTTCTTTCTGCAGTTCTCTTCCTCTTTCTGCACCCCTCCTGCCTCTTTCTGTACCCCTCTTGCCTCTTTGTGCACCTCTCCTACCCCTTTCTGCACCCTTCTTGCCTCTTTTTCCACCTCTGTTGGTTCTTTCTGCACTGCTCTGGCTTCTTCCTGCACCTCTGTTCCAAATTTCTGCATCCCTCTTGCCTTTTTCTGCACCCCTCTTCCCTCTTTCTGCACCTCTTTTGCCTCAGTCTCCCCACATGTTCCCTCTTTCTGCACCCCTTTTGCCTGTTTCTGCAACTCTCTTGCCTCTTTCTGCGGTTCTGTTGCCTCCTTCTGCACCTCTCTTGCCTCTTTCTGCACCGCTCTTGCCTCTTTCTGCACCCCTTTTACCTGTTTCTGCACCTCTCTTGCCTCTGTCTGCATCTCTGTTCCCACTTTCTGTACCTCTTTTGCCTGTTTCTGCAACTCTCTTGCCTCTTTCTGCAGTTCTCTTGCCTCCTTCTGCACCTCTGTTACTTCTTTCTGCACTTCTCTTGCCTCTTTCTTCACCCCTGTTGCTTCATTCTGCACTTTCCATGCTTCTTTCTGCACCTGTCTTGCTTCTTTCTGCACCCGTGTTGTCTCTTTTTGCACTCATCTTCCCTCTTTCTGTACCTTTCTTGCCTGTTTCTGAATCTCACGTGCCTCTTTCTGCACTTTTCTTGCTTCTTTCTACACCTCTGTTGCTTCTTTCAGCAATTCTTTTGCCTCTTTCTGCACTTCTCTTGCTTGTTTCTGCACCTCTCTTGCCTCTTTCTGCACATCTCTTGCCTCTTTCTGCACCTCACTTGCTTCTTTCTGCACCCCTCTTGCCTCTTTCTGTACCTCTCTTGCCTCTTTGTGCACCTCTCCTACCTCTCTTTGCACCCCTCTTGCCTCTTTTTGCACCTCTGTTGGTTCTTTCTGCACTGCTCTTGCTTCCTTCTGCACCTCACTTGCCTCTTTTTGCACTTCTCTTGGTTCTTTCTAAACCTCTGTTGCTTCTTTCAGCAATTCTCTTGCCTCTTTCTGTACTTCTCTTGCTTGTTTCTGCACCTCTCTTGCATCTTTCTGCACCTCTCTTGCCTCTTTCTGCACTTCACTTGCTTCTTTCTGCACCTCTCTTGCCTCTTTCGGCACCTCTGTTGCTTCTTTCTGCACCCCTCCTGCCTCTTTCTGCACCCCTTTTCGTGCAACTCTCTTGCCTCTTTCTACACCTCTCTTCCCTCTTTCTGCACCACTCTTGCCTCTTTCTGTACTTCTGTTGCTTCTTTCTGCACTTCTCTTGCTCTTTCTGCACCCTTCGCGCCTCTTTCAGCACCTCTGTTACTTCTTTCTGCACTTCTCTTCCTTCTTTCTGCACCTCTCTTGCTTCTTTCTGCACCTCACTTGCCTCTTTCAGCACCTCTGCTGTTTTTTTTCTGCAGATCTCTCGCCTCTTTCTGCACCTCACTTGCCTCTTTCAGCACCTCTGTTGCTTTTTTCTGCAGATCTCTTCCCTCTTTCTGCACCCCTCTTTTCTCTTTCTGCACCTCTCTTGCCTCTTTCTGTACCTCTGTTGCCTCTTTCTGCACTTTTCTTGTCTCTTTCTGCACCCCTTTTGCCTCTTTCTGCACCTCTGTTGCTTCTTTCTGCACTTCTATTGCCTCTTTCTCCATCTCTCTTGCTTCTTTCTGCACCTCACTTGCCTCTTTCAGCACCTCTGTTGCTTTTTTCTGCAGATCTCTTGCCCCTTTCTGCACCTCACTTGCCTCTTTCAGCACCTCTGTTGCTTTTGTCTGCAGATCTCTTGCCTCTTTCTGCACTCCTCTTTTCTCTTTCTGCACCTCTCTTGCCTCTATCTGCACCCCTGTTCCCTCTTTCTGCACCTTTCCTGCCTGTTTCTGTACCTCTCTTGCCTCTTTCTGTACCTCTGTTGCCTCTTTCTGCACTTCTCTTGCTCTTTCTGCACCCTTCGCGCCTCTTTCAGCACCTCTATTACTTCTTTCTGCACTTCTCTTGGTTCTTTCTGCACCCCTCCTGCCTCTTTCTGTACCTCTCTAGCCTCTTTGTTCACCCCTCCTACCTTTTTCTGCACCCCTCTTGGCTCTTTTTGCACCTCTGTTGGTTCTTTCTGCACTGCTCTTGCTTCTTTCTGCACCTTACTTGCCTCTTTCTGCACTTCTCTTGCTTCTTTCTACACCTCTGTTGCTTATTTCAGCAATTCTCTTTCCTCTTACTGCACTTCTCTTCCTTCTTTCTGCACCCCTCCTGCCTCTTTCTGTACCTCTCTTGCCTCTTTGTGCCCCTCTCCTACCTCTTTCTGCACACCTCTTGCCTCTTTTTGCGCCTCTGTTGGTTCTTTCTGCACTGCTCTTGCTTCTTTCTGTACCTCACTTGCCTCTTTTTGCACTTCTCTTGGTTCTTTCTAAACCTCTGTTGCTTCTTTCTGCAATTCTCTTGCCTCTTTCTGCACTTCTCTTGCTTGTTTCTGCACCTCTCTTGCATCTTTCTGCACCTCTGTTGCCTCTTTCTGCACTTCACTTGCTTCTTTCTTCACCTCTCTTGCCTCTTTCGGCACCTCTGTTGCTTCTTTCTGCACCTCTCCTGCCTCTTTCTGCACCCCTCTTCCCTCTTTGTGCAACTCTCTTGCCTCTTTCTACACCTCTCTTCCCTCTTTCTGCACCACTCTTGCCTCTTTCTGTACCCCTGTTGCTTCTTTCTGCACTTCTCTTGCCTCTTTCTGCACCTCTTAGTTAGAGGTAGTTTTAATCCCCCTGCCCTATTATGTACTAGGGCCTTACAGGGGAGGTCATGCTAATCACAGGGGTACCCCAACCCATAGTGTACCCTAGTGTATGTAGGTGTTTTCACTGTATTCTAAGTGTCTTTCAGCATAGCACTGGCTCCGGGCCTGGTTAGTCAGAGTCAGTTACCACCAGTACCAGTCAGCAAAAAGTTGGGGGCACAGGATGACTTTGCAACAAGGCCTCTTTCTGCACCTCTGTTGTTTTCTTTCTGCATATCTCTTGCTTCTTTCTGCACTTTTCTTCGTCTTTCTGAACTTCTGTTGCCTCTTTCTGCATTTCTCTTGCTTCTTTCTGCGCCTTTCTTCCTCTT
Source organism: Calotriton arnoldi (assembly GCA_963921515.1). Lineage (NCBI taxonomy): Eukaryota > Metazoa > Chordata > Amphibia > Caudata > Salamandridae > Calotriton > Calotriton arnoldi. The sequence continues at coordinate 1,104,887 of CAWUFW010004574.1, forward strand.
TCTGCACAAGTACTACCTATGTAGGCATAGTTAGAAATTAGCATTTAAAAAACCTTTGCAATTCACTGAAAAAACCATAGGTTTCAGGGACGTTATAGTTAGAAATTTGCACTTAAAAAACCTTAGAAATTCACTGAAAAAACCATAGGTTTCAGGGACGTTATAGTTAGAAATGATCATTTAAAAAAACCTTAGAAATTCACTGAAAAAAACACAGGTTTCAGGGACGTTATAGTTAGTTGGACATTTCACTCGTACAAAACCAGAGAAATTCGGCCGTTATAGTTAGTTGAGCTAAGTATAACTCGCGCCCCGCAATGCACTGCTGATGACATCACATATTACATCACTCATGACATGGTCAGTGACATCACTGATGATATCTCAAATGACATCACTGATGTCATCACTGATGACATCATACACATGATCCTCTGATGCACCTCCTCACAGCCTAATATAACCTTTGATACACCCACTCTAAAATACAGACTGCCATTCTCGAAACCATAGACACACCAATACCAGTTACTACACATCCACTCACTCACCCATACAGTCACTCATACATGCAGTCACTCATCAATACAGCCACTATCATATGCACTCATACACCTATACAGACACTCACACACCACCACTCACACATACAGTTACTTACACAGCTAGTTAGTCATGCAAAGAATCAATCACACTCCCATTTACTCACCTATACAGTTATAGACACACCACCTCACTTATTCACACAGATACTAACACATACTTACTCTCTTATACAATCACTGACACAAGCACACACTCATCCACACAGCCACTCTCACAATCACTCACTCTCACATATAGTCATTTATATACTCCAACACTCACATATACTGCCTTTCACATATGTAGTTACTCACACATGTACCACTGAGACATCCATTCACTCACCAACACAGCCATACACACACTCACCCACCCATACAGCCCCTCACAGATGCACTCTTGAACCCATACACCCAGTGAATCACCCACTCACACATCCATGCAGTGAGTCACACACACCACCCACCCACACAGACACTCAGGCACCCATACAGATACTCAGCCAAGCAATCAATAACCCATGTAGACACTCATGTAGCTACTCACCAACCCATGCAACCGCTTACACACCAACAGACAGACTGATACAGACATTCACACAGTTTAGTCACTAATCCATGCATTCAGTAAGACATGTTTAATCACTCACTTATACAGTGAGTCACGCACCTACTAAATCATCCATTCAGAGAGTCATTCACCCACTCATTCTTCAATACACCTTGGCCTATATATATATAAAACATATTTAAACTTTACAGAAACACACAGTCACTGGATGATGTCATCAGTGATGTCATTTGAGATGTCATCAGTGATGTCATGAGTGATGTCACTGACCATGTCATGAGTGATGTAATATGTGATGTCATCAGCAGTGCATTGCGGGGGCACGAGTTATACTTAGCTCAACTAACTATAATGGCCGAATTTCTCTGGTTTTGTACGAGTGAAATGTCCAACTAACTATAACGTCCCTGAAACCTGTGGTTTTTTCAGTGAATTTCTAAGGTTTTTAAATGATAATTTCTAACTATAACGTCCCTGAAACCTATGGTATATATATATATTACCTACTGGCGGTCACCAGTAGGTAGTTATAGTTAGGACCTTGTTTCTATTCAAAAAGCGTTTTTCTTTTGCCAATATCTTTGGCGCCATTTGATGAATCTTTGCAAAATTTTCAAAACGAATGGTTCGCTCAGGTCAGCTCCTGTCTTGAAAGCTTCGGGGTGATTCGTCAAGTGGGGGCCGAGAAAAAAGGGGGGTCCTAAAACGCGTTTTCCCCGTGTTAATTTCCATGGGAATTTTAGACAAATCTACAGCCCGAACTGCTGAACAGAATTACACAAAATTTGGCAAAAAGGTAGGTCTTGGTTGAGAAAGCGTGCTTTTTTTTAAATGGTGTAAATCCATTCAGTTGTTCCTGAGAAATTCAAAAAATTAAAATATCGATATCTGATGGCTGAGGAGGATTCGCGAACTATACCCGAGCACGAGCTTGATTCTGATTGGTTGTCAACACTCCAAACCAGGAAGTGTTGGCAGCCATCTTGTGACTTGGTAAAACCAAGTCACAAGAAAACAGTTAATAAAAAGGATAAAAAACAAGAAAAGGGGGCAGGGTAGAAACACCCTGACCCCCTAGGGCTGCTTAGAAGGTCCCACAAAGACCCCCAGGGCCAAAAAAAGCATTTCTTTTTTTTAAATTGCCTAATTCGCGCAGGGTACGAGAATCCGGATGAAAAATGTTTAAAAAAACGAAGCGCATGTTCCCACGCTTTGTTTCTTTGAGCCCCCGGGTGGACCAGGTCCCGGGGGCAATGAGAAAATTATATGCGGGGGCCTGCCACCTCCCCGTGGCTTTATTTATTATGCGCAGGGGCATGCGGCCCCCCCGCAGCCCTGGGGACCGCCACCTGCCCAGGGCTTGAGAAAAAAATGCGTGGGGGGACTCCTGCCCCCCCACGCTGCCCCGGGGACCACCACCTCCCCGGGGCATTTATCATTATGGACGGGGGGCCTCGCGGGCCCCCCAAAGCCCCGGGGACTGCCACTCCCCCAGGGCTTAAATTTAAATTATAAAGTGTGTGGGGAGGGGGCTCCTGCCCCTCCCCACACTGCCCCGGGGACCACCACCTCCCTGGGGCATTGAGTTAATAAATTTAGGGGGGCCTCGCAGGCCCTCCAAGCCCCAGGGACCACCACCTCCCCGGGGCATTGAATATGTAAATACGAGGGTCTGTAGCGGACCCCCAGCCCCGGTAACCACCACCTTCCCGGGGCTTTAATCTTGCTGGGAGGGGGGCAGCGCGCCCCCCTCCTGGAGCCCTTCATGGCCCTGGGGACCGCCACCCCCCAGTGCCGGCTCCAGCAATGTCCCAGGGTGCCCACCCCCAGGACATTGCCGTTTGCTATGGCAGGGTGGGAGCACGGCTCCCGCCCTGCCATAGCAAACACTGCTTTGCTTCCAAAAGCAGAATTGCTTTTGGACAAGGGGAGCTGCATGTTAGCAGCTCCCCTTGTCCAAAAACAATGCCGGCTCCTGCAGGAGGCGGGGAGCCGGCTGGGACCGTGGGGGCATTGGGGCTCCCCCCACGGTCCCCAACGTAAGGCCAGGCCCCGGGGGATGGATTCCCCGGGGCCAAAATTGGCCTCAGGAGGGGGGCCATGCAGCCCCCCTCCCAAAAAAATAAAAAACAAAGCTGGCCAGGCCCTGGGGGATGGGGTCCCCGGGGCCATAAGTGGCCTCAGGAGTTGGGCCACGCGGCCCCCCTACAAAAAAAATAAAAAACAAAGCTGGCCAGGCCCCGGGGGTTGGGGTCCCCGGGGCCAAAAGTGGCCCAGGGAAGGGGGGCCATGCGGGCCCCCCTCCCTTTATTAAAAAAAATGAATGGCTGGACCTCGGGGGAAGGGGTCCCCGGGGTCGAATTCGGCCTGGGGAGGGGGGCCGCGCGGTCCCCCTCCTTAAAAAATAAAAAATTGCTAAAAAAATGGCCAAACCCTGGGGGATGGGGTCCCCGGGGCCGAAAATGGCCTGGGAGGGGGGCCCTCCCCTTTAAAAACAAAAAAAAGAAAGGCCTAGCCCCGGGGGATGGGGTCCCCGGGGCCGTAATTGGCCACAGGAGGGGGGCGCATGGCCCCCTTCCTTTTCATTAAAAAAAATGGCTCAGGCCCCGGGGGATGGGGTCCCCGGGGCCCAAAAGGGTTAATGCAAGGGGAGCCACACGCCCCCTTCCTAAAATTAAAAAAAAAGAAAGAAACCGGCAACTCGTGGGAGGACCCGCCCCCTCCCTGCACCACTCTGCAAATGCACCTCCTGGCGCATTCTGGGTTGGTGGATTAAGTCCCCTTCTATCCTAAGGGTCCTTAGGGGCCAACTAGCCCACCAGGTACCTCCAGTAAGCCCCACACAGTGGGATTGCTGAGAGGTGGTCCAAGGCCACGCCTCTTTTTGCACCACTCTGCAAAAACGCCTCTTGGCACACTGCTGGTGGGGCGATGAGGTCCCTTTGAGTCCTGAGGACTTCAGGACTAAAGTGGGCTTCATCCCCCAAGCAGCAGTGCGCCAGGAGGCACGGTTGTAGAATGGTGTAAAAAGGGGGCGTGGCCTCTGACCACTCTCAGCAATCCAGCTGTGTGGGGCTTACTGGAGGTAACAGGAGGGCTAGTTGGCCCCCAGGGACCCTCAGGAGGCAAGGGGGCTTCATCCCCCAACCAAGAGCGCGCCAGGAGGCGCATTTGCAGAGTGGTGGAGAAAGGGAGCGTGGCCTGTGTCCACCTCTCAGCAATCCCACTGTGTGGGGCTTACTGGAGGTAACAGGTAGGCTAGTTGGCCCCTAAGGGCCCCCAGCAGCGAAGGGGACTTCAATCCTCATCCAAGAGCGCGCCAGGGAGCGCGTTTGCAGAGTGGTGGGCAAAGGGGGCGTGGCCTGCTATGAGAACTTAGCAATCCTGCTGTGTGGGACTTACTGTAGGTAATAGGAGGGGTAGTTGGACCCCAAGGATGTTCTTGGGGCCAACTACCCCTCCTGTTACCTCCAGTAAGCCCCATACAGTGGGATTGCTAAGAGGGTTTCGGAGGACATGCCCCCCTTAGTCCACCACTCTGCAAATGCGCCTCCTGGCACACTACTGGTTGGGGGATGATGTCCACTTTACTCCTGAGGGACTTTGGGGGCCAAGAGCCCTCCTGGTACCTCCTGTAAGTCCTACGCAGCGGAATTCCTGAGCACTGGTCGGAGGCCCAGCCCCCTTTCTCCACCACTCTGCAAACGCGACTACTAGTTAAACAAGGACTTGCAATGCAATAGGTCTCGCATTTGCGAGAGTTAGAGCTATTGGCGTTGTAAATGTAAAATATTTGTACTAATGTTTTTTGGAGTAGAGTGGATGTACGTTTTGTGTAGTGGAATTATGTGGTATGTTGTGCAGTGAAATTATGTGGATAGAAAGTATGTGGTATTTAGTGTATAGGAATTATGTGGAATGGGATTATGTGTTATGGAGAGTAATTATGTGGTATTGTAGTCTTTGTTGTGGAGTGGTAACCTCAGGTTTAGTCTTCCTTGTTTCCATAGAAGCTAAACTATAAACTCAATGAGACACAAAAAAGAAGGAACCACTGAGGAGCACTTCTGGACCTAGTCGGAGGTATGAGCAGGGCCACTGGAATTATGTAACTGTTCGGCTGCACCAATTTTCACATAATTAAACATTTTCCGCATTTGCCAAATATTCCATCATCTGCCGCATAATCTGCAGATTTGAACAAAAAAAACATTGTTTCTAGCTCAAACGGCTCAAATGTTCCCAAAAATGTAGCGTGACGTGTTACAGCGTGGTGGAAGGCCCTTTGCAAAGCTGGAATGGTCATGTGTTACTTATTGCTAAATGTGGGTGTTAAAGTGGTACTAATGGTGCACAAACCTCTCTTACTTCTTTCTGTGCCTCTCTTGCCTCTTTCTGCATTTCTCTTGCCTCTTTCTGTGCCTTTCTTCCTCTTTCTTCTTCTTTCTGCACCTCACTCTCTTCTTTCTGTGCCTCTCTTGCATCTTTGTGCATTTCTCTTGCCTGTTTCTGCACTTCCCTTGCTTCTTTCTGTACCTCTCTTGCCTCTTTCTGCACCTCACTTGCCTCTTTCTGCACCTCACTCTCTTCCTTCTGCACCTCTCTTGCCTCTTTCTGCACTTCTCTTGCCTCTTTCTGCACTTCTCGGGCCTCTTTATGTACCTCTCTTGCCTCTTTCTGTACCTCAAGTGCCTCTTTCTGCACTTCTCTTGCCTCTTTCTACACTTATCTTGCCTCTTTCTATACCTCTATTGCCTCTTTCTGCACCTCACTTGCCACTTTCTGCTCTTCTCTTGCCTCTTTCTGAACCTCACTCTCTTCTTTCTGTACCTCTCTTGCCTCTTCCTGCACCTCACTTGCTTCTTTCTGCATCTCTCTTGCCTCTTTCTGCACCTCTAGTGCCTCTTTATGCAACTCTGTTGCTTCTTTCTGCACTTCTATTGCCTCTTTCTGTACCCCTCTTGCCTCTTGGTGTACCTCTCCTAGCTCTTCTGTACCCCTCTTGCCTCTTTCTGCACCTCTGTTTGTTCTTTCTGCACTGCTCTTGCGTCTTTCTGCACCTCTTTTGCAAATTTCTGTATCCCTCTTGCCTCTTTCTGCACCCCTGTTTCCTCTTTCTGAACCTTTCCTGCCTGTTTCTGCACCTCTCTTGCCTCTTTCTGCACCTCTGTTGCTTCTTTCGGTACTTCTCTTGCCTCTTTCTGCAACCCTTTTGCCTCTTTCAGCACCTCTGTTGCTTATTTCTGCACTTCTCTTGCTTCTTTCTGCACCCCTCTTGCCTCTTTCTGTACCCCTCTTGCCTCTTTGGGCACCACTCCTTCCTCTTTCTGCACCTCTCTTGCCTTTTTCTGCAGTTCTCTTGCCTCTTTCTGTACCCCTCCTGCCTCTTTCTGCACCTCTGTTGGTTCTTTCTGCACTGCTCTTGCTTCTTTCTGCACCTCTTTTGAAAATTTCTGTATCCTCTTGCCTCTTTCTGCACCCCTGTTCCATCTTTCTGCACCTTTCCTGCCTGTTTCTGCACCTCTCTTGCCTCTTTCAGTACTTCTGTTGTTTCTTTCTGCACTTCTCTTGCTCTTTCTGCACCCTTCGCGCCTCTTTCAGCACCTCTATTACTTCTTTCTGCACTTCCCTTCCTTCTTTCTGCACCTCTTTTGCTTCTTTATGCACTTCTCTTGCCTCTTTCTGTACCCCTCTTGCCTCTTTCTGCACCTCTGTTGGTTCTTTCTGCACTGCTCTTGCTTCTTTCTGCACCTCTGTTGCAAATTTATGCATCCCTCTTCCATCTTTCTGCACCCCTCTTCCCTCTTTCTGCACCTGTCTTGCCTCTTTCTGCATCCCTCTTGCCTATTTCTGCAGTTTTCTTGCCATTTTTTGCACCTCTCTTGCTTCTTTCTGTACCTCTCTTGCCTCTTTCTGCACCTCTATTGCATCTTTCTGCAACTCTATTGCTTCTTTCTGCATTTCTCTTACCTCTTTCTGCACCTTTATTGTCTCTTTTAGCACCTCTGTTGCTTCTTTCTGCACTTCTCTTCCTTCTTTCTGCAACCCTCTTGCCTCTTTCTGTACCCCTCTTGCCTCTTTGTGCACCTCTCCTACCTCTTTCTGCACCCCTCTTGCCTCTTTCTGTACCTCTGTTGGTTCCTTCTGCACCCCTGTTCCCTCTTTCTGCATCTTTATTGCCTATTCTGCACCTCTCTTGCCTCTTTCTGCACCTCTCTTGCTTCTTTCTGCAATTCTCTTGCCTCTTTCTGCAACCCTCTTGCCTCTTTCAGCACCTCTGTTGATTCTCTCTGCACCTTACTTCCTCTTTCTGCACTTCTCTTGCCTTCTTTCTGCACTTCTTTTGCTTCTTTGTGCACCTCTCCTGCCTCTTTCTGTACCTCTCTTGCCTGTTTTGCAGTTCTCTTGCCTCTTTCTGCACCTCACTTGCCTCTTTCTGCACTTCTCGTGCTTTTTTATGCACCTCTCTTGTTTCTTTCTGCAACTTTTGTGTCTCTTTCATCACTTATCTTGCTTCTTTCTACACCTCTGTTGCTTCTTTCAGCACTTCTCTTGCCTCTTTCTGCACTTCTCTTGCTTCTTTCTGCACCTGTCTTGCCTCTTTCTGTACCTCTGTTGCCTCATTCTGCACCTCACTTGCTACTTTCTGTACCCCTCTTGCCTCTTTCTGCACCCCTCTTCCCTTTCTGTACCTCTATTGCCTCTTTCTGCACACCTGTTCCGTCTTTCTGCACCTCTCCTTCCTGTTTCTGCACCTCTGTTGCTTCTTTCTGCACTTCTCTTGCCTCTTTCTGCACCCTTCTTGTCTCTTTCTGCACCTCTGTTGCTTCTTTCTGCACTTCTCTTCCTTCTTTCTGCAACCCTCTTGCCTCTTTCTGCACCCCTGTTCCCTCTTTCTGTACCTTTCCTGCCTATTCTGCACCTCTCTTGCCTCTTTCTGCACCTCTGTTGCTTCTTTCTACACTTCTCTTGCATCTTTCTGCACCCCTCTTGCCTCTTTCAGCACCTCTGTTGCTTCTTTCTGCACCTTACTTCCTCTCTCTGCACTTCTCTTACCTTCTTTCTGCACTTCTTTTGCTTCTTTGTGCACCTCTCCTGCCTCTTTCTGCACCTCTCTTGCCTCTTTCTGCAGTTCTCTTGCCTCTTTCTGCACCTCACTTGCCTCTTTCTGCACTTCTCTTGCTTTTGTACGCACCTCTCTTGTTTCTTTCTGCAACTCTTGTGTCTCTTTCATCACTTACCTTGCTTTTTTCTACACCTCTGTTGCTTCTTTCAGCACTTCTGTTGCCTCTTTCTGCACTTCTCTTGCCTCTTTCTGCACTCCTCTTTCTGCACCCCTCTTCCCTCTTTCTGCACCTCTCCTGCCTGTTTCTGCACCTCTGTTGCCTCTTTCTGCACTTCTCTTGCCTCTTTCTGCACCCTTCTTGTCTCTTTCAGCACATCTCTTGCTTTTTTATGCACCCCTCTTGTTTCTTTCTGCAACTCTCATGCCTCTTTCATCACTTATCTTGCTTCATTCTACACCTCTGTTGCTTCTTTCAGCACTTATGTTGGCTCTTTCTGCACTTCTCTTGCCTCTTTCTGTACCTCTCTTGCCTCTTTCTGCACCCCTGTTCCCTCTTTCTGCACCTCTCCTTCCTGTTTCTGCATCTCTGTTGCCTCTTTGTGCACCTCTCCTACCTCTTTCTGTACCCCTCTTGCCTCTTTCTGTACCTCTGCTGGTTCTTTCTGCACCCCTGTTCCCTCTTTCTCCATCTTTCCTGCCTATTCTGCACATTCTCTTGCCTCTTTCTGCACCTCTGTTGCTTCTTTCTGCAATTCTCTTGCCTCTTTCTGCAACCCTCTTGCCTCTTTCAGCACCTCTGTTGCTTCTCTCTGCACCTTCCTCTTTCTGCACTTCTCTTGCCTTCTTTCTGCACTTCTTTTGCTTTGTGTACCTCTCCTGCCTCTTTCTGCACCTCTCTTGCCTCTTTTTGCAGTTCTCTTGCCTCTTTCTGCACCTCACTTGCTCTTTCTGCACTTCTCTTGCTTTTTGATGCACCTCTCTTGTTTCTTTCTGCAACTCTTGTGTCTTTCATCACTTATCTTGCTTATTTCTACACCTCTTGCTTCTTTCAGCACTTCTGTTGCCTCTTTCTGCACTTCTCTTGCCTCTTTCTGCACCTGTCTTACCTCTCTCTGCACCTCTGGTGCCTCTTTCTGCACCCCTCGTCCCTCTTTCTGTACCTCTCTTGCCTCTTTCTGCACACCTGTTCCCTCTTTCTGCACCTCTCCTTCCTGGTCCTGCACCTCTGTTGCCTCTTTCTGCACTTCTCTTGCCTATTTCTGCACCCTTCTTGTCTCTTTCAGCACCTCTGTTGCTCTTTCTGCACTTCTCTTCCTTCTTTCTGCAACCCTCTTGCCTCTTTCTGTATCCCTCTTGCCTCTTTGTTCATCTCGCCTACCTCTTTCTGCACCCCTCTTGCCTCTTTCTGCACCTCTGTTGGTTCCTTCTGCACTGCTCTTGCTTCTCTCTGCACCTCTGGTGCAAAGTTCTGTATCCCTCTTGCCTCTTTCTGCACCCCTGTTCCTTCTTTCTGCACCTTTCCTGCCTATTCTGCACCCATCTGGCCTCTTTCAGCACCTCTGTTGCTTCTCTCTGCACCTTACTTCCTCTCTCTGCACTTCTCTTGCCTTCTTTCTGCACTTCTTTTGCTTCTTTTTGCACCTCTCCTGCCTCTTTCTGCACCTCTCCTGCCTCTTTCTGCAGTTCTCTAGCCTCTTTCTGCACCTCTGTTGCTTCTTTCTACACTTCTCTTGCATCTTTCTGCACCCCTCTTGCCTCTTTCAGCACCTCTGTTGCTTCTTTCTGCACCTTACTTCCTCTCTCTGCACTTCTCTTGCCTTCTTTCTGCACTTCATTTGCTTCTTTGTGCACCTCTCCTGCCTCTTTCTGCACCTCTCTTGCCTCTTTCTGCAGTTCTCTTGCCTCTTTCTGCACCTCACTTGCCTCTTTCTGCACTTCTCCTGCTTTTGTACGCACCTCTCTTGTTTCTTTCTGCAACTCTTGTGTCTCTTTCATCACTTATCTTGCTTCTTTCTACACCTCTGTTGCTTCTTTCAGCACTTCTGTTGCCTCTTTCTGCACTTCTCTTGCCTCTTTCTGCACTCCTCTTTCTGCACCCCTCTTCCCTCTTTCTGCACCTCTCCTGCCTGTTTCTGCACCTCTGTTGCCTCTTTCTGCACTTCTCTTGCCTCTTTTTGCACCCTTCTTGTCTCTTTCAGCACGTCTCTTGCTTTTTTATGCACCCCTCTTGTTTCTTTCTGCAACTCTCATGCCTCTTTCATCACTTATCTTGCTTCATTCTACACCTCTGTTGCTTCTTTCAGCACTTCTGTTGGCTCTTTCTGCACTTCTCTTGCCTCTTTCTGTACCTCTCTTGCCTCTTTCTGCACCTCTGTTCCCTCTTTCTGCACCTCTCCTTCCTGTTTCTGCACCTCTGTTGCCTCTTTGTGCACCTCTCCTACCTCTTTCTGTACCCCTCTTGCCTCTTTCTGTACCTCTGTTGGTTCTTTCTGCACCCCTGTTCCCTCTTTCTCCACCTTTCCTGCCTATTCTGCACCTCTCTTGCCTCTTTCTGCAATTCTCTTGCCTCTTTCTGCAACTCTCTTGCCTCTTTCAGCACCTTTGTTGCTTCTCTCTGCACCTTCCTCTTTCTGCACTTCTCTTGCCTTCTTTCTGCACATCTTTTGCTTCTTTGTGTACCTCTCCTGCCTCTTTCTGCACCTCTCTTGCCTCTTTTTGCAGTTCTCTTGCCTCTTTCTGCACCTCACTTGCCTCTTTCTGCACTTCTCTTGCTTTTTGATGCACCTCTCTTGTTTCTTTTTGCAACTCTCGTGTCTCTTTCATCACTTATCTTGCTTCTTTCTACACCTCTGTTGCTTCTTTCAGCACTTCTGTTGCCTCTTTCTGCACTTCTCTTGCCTCTTTCTGCACCTGTCTTACCTCTTTCTGCACCTCTGGTGCCTCTTTCTGCACCTCACTTGCTTCTTTCTGCACCCCTCTTGCCTCTTTCTGCACCCCTCATCCCTCTTTCTGTACCTCTCTTGCCTCTTTCTGCACACCTGTTCCCTCTTTCTGCACCTCTCATTCCTGGTCCTGCACCTCTGTTGCCTCTTTCTGCACTTCTCTGGCCTATTTCTGCACCCTTCTTGTCTCTTTCAGCACCTCTGTTGCTCTTTCTGCATTTCTCTTCCTTCTTTCTGCAACCCTCTTGCCTCTTTCTGTATCCCTCTTGCCTCTTTGTTCACCTCGCCTACCTCTTTCTGCACCCCTCTTGCCTCTTTCTGCACCTCCATGGGTTCCTTCTGCACCTCTCTTGCTTCTCTCTGCACACCTGGTGCAAAGTTCTGTATACCTCTTGCCTCTTTCTGCACCCTTGTTCCCTCTTTCTGCACCTTTCCTGACTATTCTGCACCCCTCTTGCCTCTTTCAGCACCTCTGTTGCTTCTCTCTGCACCTTACTTCCTCTCTCTGCACTTCTCTTGCCTTCTTTCTGCGCTTCTTTTGCTTCTTTTTGCACCTCTCCTGCCTCTTTATGCACCTCTCTTGCCTCTTTATGCAGTTCTCTAGCATCTTTCTGCACCTCACTTGCCTCTTTCTGCACTTCTCTTGCTTTTGGATGCACCTCTCTTGTTTCTTTCTGCAACTCTTGTGTCTCTTTCATCACTTATCTTGCTTCTTTCTACACCTCTGTTGCTTCTTTCAGCACTTCTGTTGCCTCTTTCTGCACTTCTCTTGCCTCTTTCTGCACCCTTCTTCCCTCTTTCTGCACCTCTCCTGCCTGTTTCTTCACCTCTGTTGCCTCTTTCTGCACTTCTCTTGCCTCTTTCTGCACCCTTCTTGTCTCTTTCAGCACTTCTCTTACTTTTGTATGCACCTCTCTTGTTTCTTTCTGCAACTCTTGTATCTCTTTCATCACTTATCTTGCTTCTTTCTACACCTCTGTTTCTTTCAGCACTTCTGTTGCCTCTTTCTACACTTCTCTTGCCTCTTTCTGTACCTCTCTTGCCTCTTTCTGCACCCCTGTTCCCTTTCTGCACCTCTCCTTCCTGTTTCTGCACCTCTGTTGCCTCTTTGTGCACCTCTCCTACCTCTTTCTGTACCCCTCTTGCCTCTTTCTGTACCTCTGTTGGTTTTTTCTGCACCCCTGTTCCTTCTTTCTCCACCTTTCCTGCCTATTCTGCACCTCTCTTGCCTCTTTCTACACCTCTGTTGCTTCTTTCTGCAATTCTCATGCCTCTTTCTGCACCCTCTTGCCTCTTTCAGCACCTCTGTTGCTTCTCTCTGCGCCTTACTTCCTCTTTCTGCACTTTATATTTTTAATTTTTATTTCACAGTTTTATATAGCGCGAACTTGACCCGAATCGGGTATCAGAGCGCTTTACATAGCACCAGTTGCATTACATAAGGACACATTCATTTTTGTTAGGCACAGGGAGATTAAGTGATTTGCCCAGAATCACAGGATGTTCAGCGTCATTGCCGAGACTCGAACCCAGTTCCCCAGATTCCAGGTCGACCGCCCTAGCCGTTAGGCCAACTCCTCTCCCCTTCTTTCTTCACTTCTTTCTGCACCTCTCCTGCCTGTTTCTGCACCTCTGTTGCCTCTTTGTGCACCTCTCCTACCTCTTTCTGCACCCCTCTTGCCTCTTTCTGTACCTCTGTTGGTTCTTTCTGCACCCCTGTTCCCTCTTTCTGCACCTTTCCTGCCTATATGTTGTATTCTATGGCTGTCATCTTGTTTCTATGGTTGCCCTTTTGCCTGATGCTGTGGTATGTCACAGTGTCAGGTGCAGAGTTGGAATGTTATTTCTTAAAGGTTGAGGATGCAACTGTCGTTCCTGTGATGGCTCAGCAGATGTGACCTGGAGCTGTGTAGTCCTTCATTAAATCCTGCCACAACTCATCTCGTGTGCGACTCAATTACTACAGAATTTTTGGCGACGAGGATGTTTCCTCCAGATCGCTCTCCTGTTTCATATGAGGGACGTAAAATCGAATTGTTGGGTTTCATCGAAGATGTCATGATGTTCAAAGGAAGAAGGATCAGAGGTCAAATCTACATTGCTGTCAAGGGTCTGAATATACTGGGGTGGTTCCACCAGGGACTCTTTGGAATGATACTCAGACCAGGTACCAAAGAGCAGGTCTTGTTGGTTACTTGTGATGAAGAGGGCTCTAGATGGAAAAGTGAATTTCCATCTGTTTTTGGCGACACCCTTGGGAAAATTTCTGGATTCAAACACAAGATTATTGTTAGAAATGGGGCTGTCCCAGTTAAGCACAAACTTCGAGGCGTTCCTTTTAGTGTAAGGGATGACCTCAACAAAGAACTCAAGAGTCTTTGTGACAAGGGAATCATCGAACCGACAGAGTCATCTTTATGGTTGTCCCCTTTGGTCGTCGCACGCAAGAGGGGAGGGCAGTTACGCGTGTGTGTGGACCTCAGGTCACTCAACAAGGAGATTTGGATAGACTCTCATCCATTGCCCAAAATCAATGATCTTTTTGCGTGTGTTAAAGGAGCTCAGGTGTTTTCGAAGTTAGATCTAGCTAGTGCCTACCACCAAATAGAACTTCATCCTGATTCTCGGTCTCTCACTGCTTTCGTGTCTCCTCTGGGAACATTTCAATATCGTAGGATGCCCTTCGGGTTAGCCTCCGCGGCATCAGTGTTCCAGAGAGTCATGCAAAATTTGTTGAAAGGGGTTGAAGGGGTACTTGTGTTTCAAGACGATGTGCTGATTTACGCTAAAGATAATGTTTCTCATGACATTATTCTCAAGAAGGTTCTTAGCATATTCAAAAGTAATGGAGTTGTTCTCAAAACTGAGAAGTGCAAGTTTCTTTGTAAAGAAATTGAATATCTTGGTCACTTATTATCCCATGAAGGCATTAAACCCAGGCAAGGTCTCCTAGATGCCATCTACAATGCTGCTGTACCAAAAGACAAGTCTGGTGTTAAATCTTTACTTGGGTTGTTAGAATACTATTCAAGGTTTGTCCCTAATTTTGCTTCCATTGTTCGGCCCATCAGCAATTTACTTAAAATAGGAGTCAAATTTGAATGGTCTCAGGATTGTGATCATGCGTTTAATGAAGTTAAACTGTCTTTAGGTAAGAGCAGTGCTCTCACGCCATTTGATCCTGATTTGCCATGTTGTATAGCTGTGGATGCCAGCCAAGTCGGTTTGGGGGCTATCCTTACTCAAGTGTGTGGGGACAAAGAGAACACAGTGGCTTTTGCGTCAAGGGTTTTGAGGAGTGCTGAAGTACAGTATTCCGTTATCGAAAAGGAATTACTTGCATGCTTATGGGCCATTGAGAAATATCGTCCATACGTGTGAGAAGTTGGCCTGGTATATGCTGTTCACTAATTAAAGTGGACACCTTGTACCAGGGCAAATCGACTCTTATGGTAGATAGGTTTAAGACAACCTTTTAAAGAAAGCTATCCTAGTGGTATCTGTGGAGAGCAGCCTTCAGGCTAAGTCTCGGAGGAATGTAAAGCAGCTTGTTTTACCATATAATCTCTTGAATCACCAAATGAAAAGACACCACACAGGTATATATATCAAATATATATGTATTTATTTCTAAATAACTCTCTACTAATCTCTTTATGAGATTAGAAGACAAACATATGCACAAATCAACGTTTCACAATAAGTTAAGCACAAAATATGGCTGGGGCCCTAGGGGCGTACCAGACCATATACTAAGTAAGAGACTTAGGGACAACGACTTGCAGGGAGACAAGGCCTAGGGCCTTCAGAAGTGCAGGGGCCTCACGAAACCACCCAAGGCAGGTAAGTAAAGGACCCACGGGGGACGCGTGCAGTGTGGATACACAGGCGCGGATCGCAGTTGACTTCAATGGGGCAAGTCGCGGTTGGAAAGAAAGAGTTTTTGGATACTTCGGGAGAACCTACAAGCAAGTCACTTACAGGGTAAGTAGTTCTAGGGCCCACACCCACAGGAGCACCGTAGTGCTGGAGTTACCTCACCCAGGGAAGCCGGGTGCACAGGTGTCCTTTGGTGTCGGGTCGCGGCGTCGTTTTCAATGGCGAACAAAGAAGACTTGCTGCTTGCGGGAGCTGAAGAAGTGTCCGGTGGAATCCAAGCCTGGATTCTGAAGAAGGATGACCTGAAAGCAGAGGGGACAGTGTTCAAAGTCACTTGGCAGTGACCCGGGGCAAGGAAGATGGATGCCCACCGTCATTGGTCGCTTCAGGTCGGTTGCAGGTGCCTTGACTCTTCAGCCACGTGGTCCAGGAGGTGTCGACGATGACCAGGAGCTGGATTCGGTGGGTCCCTCGACGTCTGCAGCTGACTGCGGTGTCGACAACTCGATTGGAGCCAACAAGCCTTGGCAGCAGCAAGTCTCGGGGAGATGAAGAAAAGTCGATGGCACAGACCAGCAAGGTCTGAGGGACTCACCCAGCGAGGGTAAGTCAGGGCAGGCCTGGAGCAACCAGGAGAGCCCTTTGGTTTCTTTCAGAAGTCTTCTGGGGACCCACAAGCCAGCGGGCAATGGATCGCGAAGACACCTCGGGCGGAATCACTCAACAGGGGCCCACGGTCACTCGGGACGGTGTAGGCCTCTGATCTTCGGAGGGATTCCTGCTGGAGGTCGGGACCACACGTGGTCCAAAGCACAAGTTCGTAGAACATTGTGAAGGGGTTGCACTCGACAATAGTGCACGGTACCCAGGGGTCGCGGTTCCTCGTTACTCGTGGGGTCCACTTGCCTCAGCTTCGCTGGGGACTCACGATGGCCTGGGAGAGGTCAGGAAATCCACTTCTTGGGCTGCAGGGACTTCGGACTCCGGCGGGAGCGGCGTAGTTTGCGACCGTCGTTGTCGTTTTTGGTGCCTGCCAAGCAGGGGAGTCACTCCTTGACTCCAAGGGAGATTCTTCTGTCTTCCAAAGGTAGTGGAACGTCGAAGGGCCAGGATTCTTCTGTAGAGCGTCGTCCAGGGGTTATCTGCTTTGCAATGGCAAGGTTCCCCCTCTTATACTAAAAAGAGGGGATGGACTAGCTCTATGACCCCACCTATGGGAGGGTCAAGGGAGGGGTGGCTACACCCACTTCCCTTTGTCCAGTTTCGCGCCAGAGCAGGGGCAGGTAGCCCCTGAGCTGGTTTGAACTGGCATATGCACAGAGGAGCCTTCTGCTCCCCCAGTGCAGGACTTCAAAGCACTCTAAGAGTGCACCCACCCAGCCCCAATACACTAAACCCTGTCTGGAAGGTGGTTACCCCTCCCTGTGACAGGATGCCTATTGTTGGGCTTCCTCCACTGTGAGTTTCGGTCATCAGCAGGAGGGCAGCCCAGTGTCTGTGACTGGTGGCATCCATTTTGTGATGCCAGGGCTCTTTAGGATTCTACCGCGTTTCCACAGCAGGTACATGTCTTCTCCCTCTAGAAGGGTGGAATGCTACCCCCGCCGCCAAGATTGGCGGGGGGTAGTATTCCAAGATGTTTGACACCAAACACGACATGTTTTGATGCAGCCATTCCAAAGTTAGCATTTTACCGCGAGGATATAATGCACTTAAGAGTATATGGTTTAACCGCATCCACAAACAGCACCAGAGAATAGACTCTGAGAGCTGCAGAGGGGCCCTGCTCAGGCAGAGGCACCCCCTCACATAGAAGCCAAGCACCCTGCCCTCAGGATTGATAGGGCCTGCCTTAGGGGTGACTGATAGGTTTATATGTGTGTGCAGGAGAGATATAGGAAACCTATATCTCAGTGAGGGGTGCTAGCACCACCTCACCCAGGCTGCAGTAGCAGGCCTGTGGTGTCAGATTTAGACTGCTTCCCAGGGGTGGCATAACACATGCTGCAGCCCCTGGTAGGCCTGTGAAGTACCTATGCCCTTGGCACCTAAGGTACCATATACTAGGGACTCATAAGGCACCACAGTATCCAATCACTAGTGCACCTAGAGTGCACTCCATGTTGTTTAGAGAGAACAGAGAGGCTGGGGCCCTGATTGGCAGGGACCCAGCCAGACTATAGCCAGAAACCAGTGCTAACATCAGAAAAAAGTGGGGGCAACATAAGAGGCAGATCCTACTCTCCTACACAACCCCCCAAACGTAGGGACACTAAACTAACCTTGACCAGTTGAGTCTTCGTGTTCAAAGTGGAAATACCTTGAGAGTCCATCTGCATTGGCATGTTGGGTCCCAGGCCTATGTTCCACTGTATAGTCCATCCCCTGTAGGGAAATGGACCACCTCAAAAGTTTTGGGTTTTCACCTTTCATCTGCTTTAGCCATAGGAGGGGCTTGTGGTCAGTCTGAACTATGAAGTGAGTACCAAACAAGTATGGCCTCAGCTTCTTCAGGGCCCATACCACAGCAAAGGCCTCCCTCTCTATAGCTGACCAACGTTTCTCTCTAGGGGTCAGCCTTCTGCTAATAAAAGCTACTGGCTGGTCTTGACCTTCATCATTCAGTTGAGACAGTACAGCTCCCACACCCAGCTCAGAAGCATCTGTTTGGACAATGAACTTTTTGGTGTAGTCTGGACTCTGTAAGATGGGGGCAGTGCACATGGCCTGCTTTAGGTCTTCAAATGCCTTTTGACAGCTAGCTGTCCACTGAACCTTTTTTGGCATTTTCTTAGAGGTAAGATCATTCAAGGGGGTCACTATAGATCCATATCCCTTGACAAACCTCCTATAGTACCCAGTCAGGCCTAAGAAGGCTCTCACCTGTGTCTGGGTGGTTGGAGCAACCCATTCCAGTATGGTTTGGATTTTGCTCTGCAAAGGCTGAACCTGGCCTCCACCTACAAGGTGGCCCAGGTACACAACCTGACTCTGCCCTATCTGGCACTTGGTGGCCTTGATAGTGAGGCCTGCTTTCTGCAGGGCCTCCAAAACATTTCTGAGGTGGACCAGGTGATCCTGCCAGGAGGAACTAAAGACAGCAATATCATCTAGATAAGCTGAGCAATAAGTTTCCATCCCTGCCAGAACTTTATTCACCAACCTCTGAAAAGTGGCAGGTGCATTTTTCAATCCAAAGGGCATCACCACAAAGTGGTAGTGCCCACCAGGGGTCGAAAATGCTGTTTTGGCTTTTGCATCATCAGCTAATCTGATTTGCCAGTAGCCAGCTGTTAGGTCAAATGTGCTTAGATACTTGGCTGAGGCCAAAGTATCAATCAGCTCATCTGCCCTTGGTATGGGATAGGCATCAGTCCTAGTGACTGCATTGAGGCCTCTGTAGTCTACACAAAACCTCATTTCTTTCTTACCACCCTGGGTATGAGGCTTGGGTACCAGGACTACTGGGCTAGCCCAAGGGCTATCTGAAGGCTCAATCACGCCTAACTCCAACATTTTCTGGACTTCAGTCCTGATACAGTCCCTGACATGGTCAGGTTGCCTGTAGATTTTATTCTTGACAGGCAGACTGTCCCCAGTGTCCACCTCATGGGTGCACCAGGTAGTCTGACTAGGGGTCAGGCTAAACATATGTCTAAACTGTTGCAGAACTTGTCTGCACTCAGTTTGCTGATGGTCAGTGAGGCTGCTTGCCAAAGCAACACCATCTACTGACCCATCATCAGGGTTCTGAGAGAGCAGGTCAGGGAGAGGGTCACTCTCCTCCTCCTGGTCCTCATCAGTTGCCATGAGCAAGCCCATGTCAGCCCTGTCAACATATGGCTTTAATCTGTTGACATGAAGCACCCTTAGGGGGCTCCTGGGAGTTCCAAGATTCACCAGATAGGTGACTTCTCCCTTCTGTTCAACTATTGTATGGGGGCCACTCCATTTGTCCTGGAGGGCTGCTGGGGCCACAGGCTCCAACACCCACACTTTCTGTCCTGGCTGGTATACAGTCAGCACAGCCTTTGGTCATGCCAAGCTTTTTGCAATTCTTGGCTGGCCTCCAGGTTTTTGGTTGCCTTTTTCATGTACTCTGCCATCCGGGAGCGGAGACCAAGTACATAGTCCATCACATCTTGTTTGGGGGGCTTGAGAGGTAACTCCCAGCCCTCTTTTACCAAACATAGTGGACCTCTCACAGGATGCCCAAACAGAAGCTCAAATGGGCTGTAGCCAACCCCCTTCTGTGGAACCTCTCTGTATGCAAACAAAAGGCAAGGAAGAAGAAGGTCCCATTTCCGCCTAAGCTTCTCTGGGAGTCCCTTAATCATTCCTTTCAAGGTCTTGTTGAAGCGTTCAACTAAACCATTGCATTGTGGGTGATAGGGGTGGTGAACTTATAAGTTACACCACACTCCTTCCACATTGCTTTCAGATATCCTGACATGAAGTTGGTACCTCTGTCAGAAATGACCTCCTTTGGAAAACCCACTCTGGAGAAAACTCCAATGAGGGCTCTTGCCACCACAGGTGCTGTGGTGGTCCTCAGGGAATTGCCTCTGGGTACCTGGTGGCATGATCCACTACCACCAGGATAAATCTGTGCCCAGATGCAGTCTGAGGGTCAAGGGGACCAACAATGTCAATCCCTACCCTTTCAAAGGGTACCCCCACCACAGGTAGTGGTATCAGGGGGCCTTTGTTGTGCCACCTGCCTTACCACTGGCTTGGCAAGTGACACAGGAGCGACAAAACTCCTTTGTGTCCTCTGACATATGTGGCCAATGAAAATGTGGAACAAGCCTGTCCCAGGTCTTGTTTTGGCCCAAGTGTCCTGCCAAAGGGATATCATGTGCTAAGGTCAAGAGGAACCCCTAAACTTCTGAGGTATTACCAACCTCCTGGTGGCTCCAGGGGCTGGGTCTCTACCCTCAGAATATAGGAGTCCCTCATCCCAATAAACTTTATGGGACCCACTAGCACTCCCAGCAGCCTCAGCAGCAGCCTGCTGTCTGAGGGGTTCAAGAGAGGGGCAGCACTGTTGCTCCTTGCTCAGATCTTCCCTGGAAGGGCCCCTGCCCCCAAGAACTCAACCTGGTCAGGTTCAAGTCCCTCTGGGGCAGTTCCTTCTTCAGGTTCTGCTTCACCTCCCTCTGGAAGTGAATCCTTGATCTGAGACAGAGGGAAGGCACTGCCTTAACCCTACTGCTCCTCCTCTTGGGAAGCATCTGGTCCATTGTTCCAGGATCCAGAGCTGGTTCAGTGTCATGCATTCTTGCTTGTGACCTGGTCACAGCAAATACCTCTGCAGGGATGCCCAACATCTCAGCATGAGTCCATAACTCTACTTCAGACCAGGCTGAAGTCTCTAGATCATTGCCCAATAGACATTCTACAGGGAGGTCTGCACTGACTACAACCTTCTTGAGGCCAGTTACCCCTCCCCAGGAGAAATTCACAACTGCCAGACTATGGTTGGTCTGGACATTGCTTGCATTGGTCA
Organism: Calotriton arnoldi; assembly: GCA_963921515.1. NCBI lineage: Eukaryota > Metazoa > Chordata > Amphibia > Caudata > Salamandridae > Calotriton > Calotriton arnoldi. The sequence goes on from CAWUFW010004574.1 coordinate 1,125,438, forward strand.
CCTGGTACATTTCACCCAGGATGATCTGTCCAGGGTCCACTAGGTCCTCTGCCACCATGGTGACACTAGCACCTGTGTCCCTAAATGCCAAAGCCTGTTTGCCATTTATCAAAGGCTGCTGTTTGTACTTGCCCAGATTACTGGGGCTTACTAGGAAGGACATATCAATGTTTCCCTCACAAATCAGCATTGCCTGAGTGGTCACTCTGACTAGGTCAGAATCCACTTCAGAACCCAGGGTCAACCCTACTACACCCTTATTCTGTGTACCACCTCCACCAGTAGCTGAGCTAGGGGGCACAGTTGCCTTAGGGGCAGGAGTGGTGGTGGTTTGGTCTTTGGACTTGGTACAATCAGAAGTCCAGTGCCCTTTCTGTTTACAGAATTTGCACCAGGGCTTCTTTTGGCCTTTTCCCTTGTTGGACTGTGACTCCCCACCAGATGCAGATTTTTGGGGCCCTTGTGAAGACTTCTGGTCTTTTGACTTATCCCCACCTTTCTCAGAGCCTTTAGGATCTTGCTTCTTAGTGTCACCCCCTTGGTTCTGGGTTTTCTGCCTCACCCTGGTTCTGACCCATTTGTCTGCCTTCTTTCCCAATTCTTGGGGAGAGGTCAGATCAGAGTCCACCAGGTACTGATGCAACAACTGGTTCTGGCAATTATTTAGGATCTGTTCTCTCATCATCAGATTATACAATCCCTTGAAATCAGTAACCCTACTGCCAACCAGCCAACCCTCTAGAGCCTTGGTTGCACAATCAACAAAGTCAGTCCAGTCCTGAGTCTGTGCCTTCTGGGTATCTCTGAACTTCAACCTGTACTGCTCAGTGGTTAAGCCAAACCCATCTATCAGTGCACTCTTCAGGACCTCATAATCATCAGCATCCTCCTCTCTAACAGTGAGGAGCTTGTCTCTTCCTTTATCTGAAAAGGAGAGCCACAAGATTGCTGCCCACTGCTTTTGGGGGACCTGCTGTACTCTACAGGCCCTCTCCATAGCAGTTATCCACTTGTGGATATCATCCCCACTCTGGTAGGGAGGAACAACCTTGCTCAGGTTCCTATGATCAGGAATATATTCTCTGCCTCTAGGGACACTGTTGCTGCCACCAGGGGGTTCTAACCCCTCTTTTCTAGAAGCTCTCTGGATCTCCAGGGCTTCCCTATCCAGTGCCAACTGCTTGGTTCTGAGGGCCACTCTGGCTTCCTCATACTGGAGCAGTTTGCACCTTCTCTCAGAGGAGGTCTCTCTTAAGGAAAAGTATGAGCTCCTCTGCTGGACAAATTCTCTGCCAGAGTGATAAGAGTGGTCAGATTCCCTGGAAGGGGATCTGTGCCTCTCCTCCTCTCTGTCAGTTCTCTTAGGGAGAATTCCTCTGTCCTTTTCAGGCCCCTTGGAGCCTGGCCCTTCAATCACAGAGTCTTGGTCATTCTGATTTTCATCATCTGACCCAGATACTATGACTGACCCACCCACTGATTCAAACCCTTTAGCTCCTAGAGCCAATCTAAGGTCATCTGCTGTCAGCAGATCTATCAGGTGGAGTGTTGAGGGACTCTGTCCTAGTCTCAGGTGTCTGTCAACACACATGGCTCTCAAGTCAGAGAAAGCCATGTCCTTATACTGAGGCTGAGTGGATCCACTGGGTCCACCCTTTAAGGACATTCTAGTGTTGTGCAGTGTTGTACTACCTACACTAGTTTGTGGCCTACTGATCCTAGCTTGAGCTGTGGAAAGGGTGTGCTATCCCTTGGCACACAGCTCTAAGTTCAGTAGAACTTATTGATACTAAGCTTGACTTTATATGTACCTTGAGTACCTATAATGGTTTTCAGTTAGTAATTCAAATAGAGATTTTCTGGTAAAACAATGGCAAGCTGGAATCCCACACGCTGCCCACCAATGTGAGAAGTTGGCCTGGTATATGCTGTTCACTAATTAAAGTGGACACCTTGTACCAGGGCAAATCGACTCTTATGGTAGATAGGTTTAAGACAACCTTTTAAAGAAAGCTATCCTAGTGGTAGCTGTGGAGAGCAGCCTTCAGGCTAAGTCTCGGAGGAATGTAAAGCAGCTTGTTTTACCATATAATCTCTTGAATCACCAAATGAAAAGACACCACACAGGTATATATATCAAATATATATGTATTTATTTCTAAATAACTCTCTACTAATCTCTTTATGAGATTAGAAGACAAACATATGCACAAATCAACGTTTCACAATAAGTTAAGCACAAAATATGGCTGGGGCCCTAGGGGCGTACCAGACCATATACTAAGTAAGAGACTTAGGGACAACGACTTGCAGGGAGACAAGGCCTAGGGCCTTCAGAAGTGCAGGGGCCTCACGAAACCACCCAAGGCAGGTAAGTAAAGGACCCACGGGGGACGCGTGCAGTGTGGATACACAGGCGCGGATCGCCGTTGACTTCAATGGGGCAAGTCGCGGTTGGAAAGAAAGAGTTTTAGGATACTTCGGGAGAACCTACAAGCAAGTCACTTACAGGGTAAGTAGTTCTAGGGCCCACACCCACAGGAGCACCGTAGTGCTGGAGTTACCTCACCCAGGGAAGCCGGGTGCACAGGTGTCCTTTGGTGTCGGGTCGCGGCGTCGTTTTCAATGGCGAACAAAGAAGACTTGCTGCTTGCGGGAGCTGAAGAAGTGTCCGGTGGAATCCAAGCCTGGATTCTGAAGAAGGATGACCTGAAAGCAGAGGGGACAGTGTTCAAAGTCACTTGGCAGTGACCCGGGGCAAGGAAGATGGATGCCCACCGTCGTCGGTCGCTTCAGGTCGGTTGCGGGTGCCTTGACTCTTCAGCCACGTGGTCCAGGAGGTGTCGACGATGACCAGGAGCTGGATTCGGTGGGTCCCTCGACGTCTGCAGCTGACTGCGGTGGTCGGCAACTCGATTGGAGCCAACAAGCCTTGGCAGCAGCAAGTCTCGGGGAGATGAAGAAAAGTCGATGGCACAGACCAGCAAGGTCTGAGGGACTCACCCAGCGAGGGTAAGTCAGGGCAGGCCTGGAGCAACCAGGGGAGCCCTTTGGTTTCTTTCAGAAGTCTTCTGGGGACCCACAAGCCAGCAGGCAAGGGATCGCGAAGACACCTCGGGCGGAATCACTCAACAGGGGCCCACGGTCACTCGGGATGGTGTAGGCCTCTGATCTTCGGAGGGATTTCTGCTGGAGGTCAGGACCACACGTGGTCCAAAGCACAAGTTCGTAGAACGTTGTGAAGGGGTTGCACTCGACAACAGTGCACGGTACCCAGGGGTCGCGGTTCCTCGTTACTCGTGGGGTCCACTTGCCTCAGCTTCACTGGGGACTCACGATGGCCTGGGAGAGGTCAGGAAATCCACTTCTTGGGCTGCAGGGACTTCGGACTCCGGCGGGAGCGGCGTAGTTTGCGACCGTCGTTGTCGTTTTTGGTGCCTGCCAAGCAGGGGAGTCACTCCTTGACTCCAAGGGAGATTCTTCTGTCTTCCAAAGGTAGTGGAACGTCGAAGGGCCAGGATTCTTCTGTAGAGCGTCGTCCAGGGGTTATCTGCTTTGCAATGGCAAGGTTCCCCCTCTTATACTAAAAGAGGGGATGGACTAGCTCTATGACCCCACCTATGGGAGGGTCAAGGGAGGGGGTGGCTACACCCACTTCCCTTTGTCCAGTTTCACGCCAGAGCAGGGGCAGGTAGCCCCTGAGCTGGTTTGAACTGGCATATGCACAGAGGAGCCTTCTGCTCCCCAGTGCAGGACTTCAAAGCACTCTAAGAGTGCACCCACCCAGCCCCAATACACTAAACCCTGTCTGGAAGGTGGTTACACCTCCCTGTGACAGGATGCCTATTGTTGGGCTTCCTCCACTGTGAGTTTCGGTCATCAGCAGGAGGGCAGCCCAGTGTCTGTGACTGGTGGCATCCATTTTGTGATGCCAGGGCTCTTTAGGATTCTACCGCGTTTCCACAGCAGGTACATGTCTTCTCCCTCTAGAAGGGTGGAATGCTACCCCCGCCGCCAAGATTGGCGGGGGTAGTATTCCAAGATGTTTGACACCAAACACGACATGTTTTGATGCAGCCATTCCAAAGTTAGCATTTTACCGCGAGGATATAATGCACTTAAGAGTATATGGTTTAACCGCATCCACAAACAGCACCAGAGAATAGACTCTGAGAGCTGCAGAGGGGCCCTGCTCAGGCAGAGGCACCCCCTCACATAGAAGCCAAGCACCCTGCCCTCAGGATTGATAGGGCCTGCCTTAGGGGTGACTGATAGGTTTATATGTGTGTGCAGGAGAGATATAGGAAACCTATATCTCAGTGAGGGGTGCTAGCACCACCTCACCCAGGCTGCAGTAGCAGGCCTGTGGTGTCAGATTTAGACTGCTTCCCAGGGGTGGCATAACACATGCTGCAGCCCCTGGTAGGCCTGTGAAGTACCTATGCCCTTGGCACCTAAGGTACCATATACTAGGGACTCATAAGGCACCACAGAATCCAATCACTAGTGCACCTAGAGTGCACTCCATGTCGTTTAGAGAGAACAGAGAGGCTGGGGCCCTGATTGGCAGGGACCCAGCCAGACTATAGCCAGAAACCAGTGCTAACATCAGAAAAAAAGTGGGGGCAACATAAGAGGCAGATCCTACTCTCCTACAATACGTTTGGGGAAGACGTTTCAAATTGATTACTGACCACAAACCTTTAGTATCTATTCTTGGTTCTGGTCCTAGTAAGTGCTGTACACCCAGGATTACGAGAATGGTTAGTAAGCTGTTACAGTACCAGTTTGATATCTCACATATTCCTGGTGGGAGGAATGGGAGAGCAGATTTCTTGTCGCGTTTTCCTCAACATAATGATGGTTGTGATGGTACAACTTTTAGAGAACTGAGTGAGGAAGATGCTGAAGACTGTTTTGTTGCTGCTATAGATATTCCTGATCTTGTAGTTGGTTCTGAGGAAGATTGGAGAGCAGCCTTACTTGAAGATAGTACTCTTCAACAAGTTTGTGTTTTAGTCAAGGAGGGGTGGCCTCGAGAAATGACACTGTCTTCTTTGTTACAGCCTTATTGGAAAGTTGAAACTGAAATTTCTTTAGAGGATGGTATTCTCATGAGATGTGACAAACTTATCCCACCTCACTCTCTTAGACCTATCATTGTCAAAAAAGCTCACGAGGGACACCTAGGTGTTACGCTCACTAAGCGTCGTGTTCGTGAGCACTTTTGGTGGCCCAGTATGGATGTTGAGATTGGTGTTTTGGTCGAGAATTGTTCTGTTTGTTCTTCTGCTGAAAAAGCACTGAAAGCTTTTACTCCACCACTGCTTCCTGTTGAATGTCCGTCGGGTCCATGGGTCAAGGTGGGTATTGATATCATGGGTCCCTGTGATGTTTTACCTTCTGGATGCAAGTATGTTTTAGTGCTCATGGATTATGCATCAAAGTGGCCCGAGATAAAGTTGGTCAAAGAAGCTAGTTCAGCCAGTGTTGTCAAGTTTTTGAAAGAGGTTTTCTACGGGAAGGGTTTCCCGAATTCCTTGTCTCGGATAATGGGACTCAATTTGTAAGTGAAATGTTTGAAATGTTCTTGACCTCCAGTGGTGTGAAGCACTTAAAGAGTTCTCTTTATCATCCACAAACAAACGGTTTAGTGGAAAGGATGAACCGAGTTTTGGGTGAGTGCATCAGGTGGGCTGTGGCTGGGAAGTATGATATCGTTCAATCTTTGGAAAGTATGTTGTGGTTTTACAGGACCACACCTCATTCATCCACTAAAGTTTCACCTTTTGAGATATTAAGGGAAGGAGGGCCAATACGTGTTTCAAGCCTGGATGGATGAACAAATGGTTTAAAACTGATTCAAATCTGGTTTCCCTCATGGAAATCGTCAGGGAAAATTCTGAATCTGCTCAGAGTAAACAGAAAACCTGGTTTGATAAAAAGAAAGGGACCAAGATGGTTCGTTTGGTTGTTGGTGATCTCGTCCGCATCAAAACGTCTGTGCAGGTTAAGAAGGGAAATTGTAAATATGGAGAACCTGTCAAGGTTGTAAGGATCGGGAACAATGCTGTTCAAGTGAAGGGAGGTCGTTGGTGGAATCTTGCCAAAGTTGTCAAAGCGAGACCAGTCTCGTTTGGGGTTGACCACAGTATCTGTAAGAGTTCTGCTCTACCCAATTCTTCTGCACGCAGAAGAAGTTCAAGAATTATTGTTACTCCTAAAAGATTTCGTGAGTAATCTTCAGATTCTTTTCTCTCTTCTTTTACTCTGTCTTTCTTTTGTGTCTCTTTATACTTTGTTTTGTTTATTGTTTTGTTTTGCAGGAGAAGGGAAGGTATGTTGTATTCTATGGCTGTCATCTTGTTTCTATGGTTGCCCTTTTGCCTGATGCTGTGGTATGATGTCACAGTGTCAGGTGCAGAGTTGGAATGTTATTTCTTAAAGGTTGAGGATGCAACTGTCGTTCCTGTGATGGCTCAGCAAGTGTGACCTGGAGCTGTGTAGTCCTTCAATAAATCCTGCCACAACTCATCTCGTGTGCGACTCAATTACTACAGAATTCTGCACCTCTCTTGCCTCTTTCTGCACCTCTGTTGCTTCTTTCTGCAATTCTCTTGCCTCTTTCTGCAACCCTCTTGCCTCTTTCAGCACCTCTGTTGCTTCTCTCTGCACCTTACTTCCTCTTTCTGTACTTCTCTTGCCTTCTTTCTGCACTTCTTTGTGCACCTCTCCTGCCTCTTTCTGCACCTCTCTTGCCTCTTTTTGCAGTTCTCATGCCTCTTTCTGCACCTCACTTGCCTCTTTCTGCACTTCTCTTGCTTTTTTATGCACCTCTCTTGTTTCTTTCTGCAACTCTTGTGTCTCTTTCATCACTTATCTTGCTTCTTTCTACACCTCTGTTGCTTCTTTCAGCACTTCTGTTGCCTCTTTCTGTACTTCTCTTGCCTCTTTCTGCACCTGTCTTACCTCTTTCTGCACCTCTGTTGCCTCTTTCTGCACCTCACATGCTTCTTTCTGCACCCCTCTTGCCTCTTTCTGCACCTCTTGTCCCTCTTTCTGTACCTCTCTTGCCTCTTTCTGCACATCTGTTCCATCTTTCTGCACCTCTCCTTCCTGTTTCTGCACCTCTGTTGCCTCTTTCTGCACTTCTCTTGCCTCTTTCTGCACCCTTCTTGTCTCTTTCAGCACCTCTGTTGCTTCTTTATGCACTTCTCTTCCTTCTTTATGCAACCCTCTTGCCTCTTTCTGTATCCCTTTTGCCTCTTTGTGCACCTCTCCTACCTCTTTCTGCACCCCTCTTGCCTCTTTTTGCACCTCTGTTGGTTCTTTCTGCACTGCTCTTGCTTCTCTTTGCACCTCTCGTGCAAATTTCTGTATCCCTCTTGCCTCTTTCTGCACCCCTGTTCCCTCGTTCTGCATCTTTCCTGCCTATTCTGCACCTCCCTTGCCTCTTTCTGCACCTCTGTTGCTTCTTTCTGCACTTCTCTTGCCTCTTTCTGCACCCTTCTTGCCTCTTTCAGCACCTATGTTGCTTCTCTCTGCACCTTACTTCCTCTCTCTGCACTTCTCTTGCCTTCTTTCCGCACTTCTTTTGCTTCGTTATGCGCCTCTCCTGCCTCTTTCTGCACCTCTCTTGCTTCTTTCTGCAGTTCTCTTGCCTCTTTCTGCACCTCACTTGCCTCTTTCTGTACTTCTCTTGCTTTTGTATGCACCTCTCTTGTTTCTTTCTGCAACTGTTGTGTCTCCTTCATCACTTATCTTGCTTCTTTCTACACCTCTGTTGCTTCTTTCAGCACTTCTGTTGCCTCTTTCTGCACTTCTCTTGCCTCGTTTTGCACCCCTCTTCCCGCTTTCTGTACCCCTCTTCCCTCTTTCTGCACCTCTCCTGCCTGTTTCTGCACCTCTGTTGCCACTTTCTGCTCTTCTCTTGCCTCTTTCTGAACCTCTGTTGCATCTTTCTGCACTTCTCTTGCCTCTTTCTGCACCCTTCTCGTCTCTTTCAGCACCTCTGTTGCTTCTTTCTGCACTTCTCTTCCTTCTTTCTGCAACCCTCTTGCCTTTTTCTGTACCCCTCTTGCCTCTTTGTGCACCTCTTCTACCTCTTTCTGCACCCCTCTTGCCTCTTTCTGCACCTATGTTGGTTCCTTCTGCACTGCTCTTGCTTCTTTCTGCACCTCTCGTGCAAATTTCTGTATCCCTCTTGCCTCTTTCTGTACCTTTTCTGCCTATTCTGCACCTCTCTTGACTCTTTCTGCACCTCTCTTGCTTCTTTCTGCACTTCTCTTGTTTCTTTCTGTACCTCTCCTGCCTGCTTCTGTACCTCTCTTGCCTCTTTCTACAACCCTCTTGCTCTTTCTGCAGTTCTCTTGCCAATTTTGACACCTCTGTTGCCTCTTTCTGCACCTCTGTTGCTTCTTTCTGCACTTCTCTTGCCTCTTTCTGCACCCTTCTTGCCTCTTTCAGCACCTCTGTTGCTTCTCTCTGCACCTTACTTCCTCTCTCTGCACTTCTCTTGCCTTCCTTCTGCACTTCTTTTGCTTCTTTGTGCACCTCTCCTGCCTCTTTGTGCACCTCTCTTGCTTCTTTCTGCAGTTCTCCTGCCTCTTTCTGCACCTCACTTGCCTCTTTCTGCACTTCTCTTGCTTTTGTATGCACCTCTGTTGTTTCTTTCTGCAACTGTTGTGTCTCTTTCAGCACTTATCTTGCTTCTTTCTACACCTCTGTTGCTTCTTTCAGCACTTCTGTTGCCTCTTTCTGCACTTCTGTTGCCTCTTTCTGCATCCCTCTTCCCGCTTTCTGCACCCCTCTTCCCTCTTTCTGCACCTCTCCTGCCTGTTTCTGCACCTTTCCTGCCTATTCTGCACCTCTCTTGCCTCTTTCTGCACCTCTGTTGCTTCTTTCTGCACTTCTCTTGCTTCTTTCTGCACTTCTCTTGTTTCTTTCTGTACCTCTCCTGCCTGCTTCTGTACCTCTCTTGCCTCTTTCTACAACCCTCTTGCCTCTTTCTGCAGTTCTCTTGCCAATTTTTACACCTCTGTTGCCTCTTTCTGCACCTCTGTTGCCTCTTTCTGCACCTCTGTTGCTTCTTTCTGCACTTCTCTTGCTTCTTTCTGCACTTCTCTTGTTTCTTTCTGTACCTCTCCTGCCTGCTTCTGTACCTCTCTTGCCTCTTTCTACAACCCTCTTGCCTCTTTCTGCAGTTCTCTTGCCAATTTTTACACCTCTGTTGCCTCTTTCTGCACCTCTGTTGCCTCTTTCTGCACCTCTGTTGCTTCTTTCTGCACCTTTCCTGCCTATTCTGCACCTCTCTTGCCTCTTTCTGCACCTCTGTTGCTTCTTTCTGCACTTCTCTTGCTTCTTTCTGCACTTCTCTTGTTTCTTTCTGTACCTCTCCTGCCTGCTTCTGTACCTCTCTTGCCTCTTTCTACAACCCTCTTGCCTCTTTCTGCAGTTCTCTTGCCAATTTTTACACCTCTGTTGCCTCTTTCTGCACCTCTGTTGCCTCTTTCTGCACCTCTGTTGCTTCTTTCTGCACTTCTCTTGCCTCTTTCTGCACCCTTCTTGCCTCTTTCAGCACCTCTGTTGCTTCTCTCTGCACCTTACTTCCTCTCTCTGCACTTCTCGTGCCTTCTTTCTGCACTTCTTTTGCTTCTTTGTGCACCTCTCCTGCCTCTTTGTGCACCTCTCTTGCTTCTTTCTGCAGTTCTCCTGCCTCTTTCTGCACCTCACTTGCCTCTTTCTGCACTTCTCTTGCTTTTGTATGCACCTCTGTTGTTTCTTTCTGCAACTGTTGTGTCTCTTTCATCACTTATCTTGCTTCTTTCTACACCTCTGTTGCTTCTTTCAGCACTTCTGTTGCCTCTTTCTGCACTTCTGTTGCCTCTTTCTGCATCCCTCTTCCTGCTTTCTGCACCTCTCCTGCCTGTTTCTGCACCTCTGTTGCCACTTTCTGCTCTTCTCTTGCCTCTTTCTGAACCTCTGTTGCATCTTTCTGCACTTCTCTTGCATCTTTCTGCACCCTTCTCGTCTCTTTCAGCACCTCTGTTGCTTCTTTCTGCACTTCTCTTCCTTCTTTCTGCAACCCTCTTGCCTCTTTCTGTACCCCTCTTGCCTCTTTGTGCACCTCTTCTACCTCTTTCTGCACCCCTCCTGTCTCTTTATGCACCTCTGTTGGTTCCTTCTGCACTGCTCTTGCTTCTTTCTGCACCTCTCGTGCAAATTTCTGTATCCCTCTTGCCTCTTTCTGCACCTTTCCTGTCTATTCTGCACCTATCTTGCCTCTTTCTGCACCTCTCTTGCTTCTTTCTGCACTTCTCTTGTTTCTTTCTGCACCTATCCTGCCTGCTTCTGTACCTCTCTTACCTCTTTCTACAACCCTGTTTCCTCTTTCTGCAGTTCTCTTGCCATTTTTTGTACCTCTGTTGCCTCTTTCTGCACCTCTCTTGCCTCTTTCTGCACCTCTATTGCCTCTTTCTGCAACTCTATTGCTTCTTTCTGCACTTCTCTTACCTCTTTCTGTACCTTTCTTGTCTCTTGTCTCTTTCAGCACCTCTGTTGCTTCTTTCTGCACTTCTCTTCCTTCTTTCTGCAACCCTCTTGCCTCTTTCTGTATCCCCCTTGCCTCTTTGTGCACCTCTCCTACCTCTTTCTGCACCCCTCTTGCCTCTTTCTGCACCTCCATGGGTTCCTTCTGCACTGCTCTTGCTTCTCTCTGCACCTCTTGTGTAAATTTCTGTATCCCTCTTGCCTCTTTCTGCACCCCTGTTCCCTCATTCTGCACCTTTCCTGGCTATTTTGCACCTCTATTGTCTCTTTCTACACCTCTGTTGCTTCTTTCTGTACTTTTCTTGCCTCTTTCTGTACCCCTCTTGCCTCTTTCAGCACCTCTGTTGCTTCTCTCTGCACCTTACTTCCTCTCTCTGCACTTCTCTTGCCTTCTTTCTGCACTTCATTTGCTTCTTTGTGCACCTCTCCTGCCTCTTTCTGCACCTCTCTTGCCTCTTTCTGCAGTTCTCTTGCCGCTTTCTGCACCTCACTTTCCTCTTTTTTCACTTCGCTTGCTTTTGTATGCACCTCTCTTGTTTCTTTCTGCAACTCTTGTGTCTCTTTCATCCCTTATCTTGCTTCTTTCTACACCTCTATTGCTTCTTTCAGCACTTCTGTTGCCTCTTTCTGCACCTGTCTTGCCTCTTTCTGCCCCTCTGTTGCCTCTTTCTGTACCTCACTTGCTTCTTTCTACACCCCTCTTGCCTCTTTCTGCACCTCTCGTCCCTCTTTCTGTACCTCTCTTGCCTCTTTCTGCACCCCTGTTCCCTCTTTCTGCACCTCTCCTTCCTGTTTCTGCACCTCTGTTGCCTCTTTCTGGACTTCTCTTGCCTCTTTCTACACCCTTCTTGTCTCTTTCAGCATGTCTGTTGCTTCTTTCTGCACTTCTCTTCCTTCTTTCTGCAACCCTCTTGCCTCTTTCTGTACCCCTCTTGCCTCTTTGTGCACCTCTCCTACCTATTTCTGCACTGCTCTTGCTTCTTTCCATACCTTTTGTGCACATTTCTGTATCCCTCTTTCTGCACCCCTGTTGCCTCTTTCTGCACCTTTCCTGCCTATTCTGCACCTCTCTTGCCTCTTTCTGCACCTCTGTTGCTTCTTTCTGCACTTCTCTTTCTTCTTTCTGCACCCCTCTTGCCTCTTTCAGCAACTCTGTTGCTTCTCTCTGCACCTTACTTCCTCTCTCTGCACTTCTCTTGCCTTCTTTCTGCACTTCTTTAGCTTCTTTGTGCACCTCTCCTGCTTCTTTCTGCACCTCTCTTGCCTCTTTCTGCAGTTCTCTTGCCTCTTTCTGCACCTCACTTGCCTCTTTCTGCACTTCTCTTGCTTTTTTATGCACCTCTCTTGTTTCTTTCTGCAACTCTCGAGTCTCTTTCATCACTTATCTTGCTTCTTTCTACACCTCTGTTGCTTCTTTCAGCACTTCTGTTGCCTCATTCTGCACCTCTGTTGCTTCTGTCTGCACCTTACTTCCTCTCTCTGCACTTCTCTTGCCTTCTTTCTGCACTATAGGCTATACCAATATAACTAAAGAGGCTTACAAAGAAAGTCTTGCTCGCTATAAAAGAATGCTTTTGGACACAAAAAAGAAATACTTTGGTGAACAGATCAATAAGGCCAATTCCTCCACAAAGGAACTTTTAAAAACCATTTCTAAACTCACAACTCCCACCAGTGCTAAACCACGGAATGGCCCTGAAATCTGTGAAACCTTAGCATCTTTCTTCAGGGAAAAAGTGGATATCATTTTTTCATCTTTCAAGATTTCTCAAAAGGAGGGCTCCAAGATGGAAGCATGGGGCCCGGCAAAGGATGTCAAGAGAATTCCGATTTTAGATAGCTTCGTCACAGTGGAGGCCCAGGATGTCCTAAAGCTCCTGTTGGGAATCCAATCTGGTTCTCCTCTAGATCCCTGCCCAGCCTCAGTGGCCAAACTTGTTCCAAACATCATTGGGGCGGCTCTTGCCCCGGTTTTTAATATCATCTTTAAGTCAGGTCGATTTCCCAAAGTGTGGAAAAAAGCCTCAATTCTTCCTCTCCTGAAGAAAGCGAACTTGGACTCGAATGAGCCAAGTAATTACAGACCCATCTCTCGCATCCCCCTACCGGCCAAGTTGATCGAAAAGGAAATGAATTTCCAACTAAGTTCCTTTCTCAAAAATAATGGCCTGCTAGATCCAACACAATTCGGCTTTCACGCTGATCACAGCACTGAGCTGGCTCTGATTAAATCAACTGAAGAAATCAGAGAGGCATTAGATCAGGGAGGAGCGGCAATTCTGATTATGTTGGACCTGTCCGCGGCCTTCGATACGGTCCACCACAAAGTGTTGTTGGACCGGCTAGCCGAAATGGGGGTTTCCGGCAATGCCCATACCCTATTAAAATCTTTTCTTACTGATAGAATCCAAACAGTGGATTTGGGAAAGGATCGATCGAAACCTTTCTCTCTGCCCTGTGGGGTCCCACAAGGATCGGCACTTAGCCCTACACTATTTAACGTGTATGTATCCCCGCTGGCAGTCCTTATTCGATCATTTGGGCTCCAGCTGACCTCCTATGCCGATGACACACAAATTGTGTTGTCAATCCAGAAGGGCAATGAGGCTAAGACAGGGCGCGATTGCCACAACTGTATGCAGGCCATCGCAAGCTGGATGACAGCAAATTGTCTTAAGTTGAATGCGGGGAAAACTGAGGTGATCATCTTCGGTAATTCCTCGAACCTTTGGTCACCCGATTGGTGGCCTGCAATCTTGGGTCCACAATCAGTTCCTTCCACCAAGGTGAAGAACTTGGGGGTGATCATTGACGTCAAATTATCCTTCGGGGACCAGATTAGCCGAGTTGTTTCCTCCTGCTTTCATCTTCTGAGGATACTGAGGAAAATCAAGTTCCTATTGCCCGAAGACAGCCTCAGGACAGTAATCACTGCTCTTGTTTTTTCTCGCCTGGATTATTGCAACGGCCTTTATCTTAACATTCAGAAAAGACATCTTAGCCGATTGCAGGTCGTGCAGAATGCAGCAGCCAGGCTTCTTTTGGGGATCCCAAGGTTTGTCTCGGTTAAGAAGAAACTTGGGAAGCTTCACTGGCTTCCGATGAAACAACGGGTGGATTTTAAGGCCCTTTGCACGGTCTTTAAAGCCCTCACAGGTTCTGGCCCAGCCTATATGAGACAACATCTTCAATGGTATGTTCCCGGCAGAGCATTGCGCTCTGCCGAGGCAAAACTTATAAAAATTCCACGGGCAAAGACAGCTAGTTGGGGGGGCAGGAGCTTTTTCTGCGGTGCTGCAAAAGCATGGAACAGCCTTCCCCTCCATCTTAGAAGTGCCACCGAGCTCCTTTCCTTTAGAAGGGGGCTGAAAACCTGGCTTTTCCCCTGAATCCATCCTTCATCCAGCAACCAAGTTGGCAACTCTTAGCGCCAGGACACCCTAGGGTAGCAGTGCGCTTTACAAGCCTTATTAACATTAACACTTCTTTAGCTACTTTGTGCACCTCTCCTGCCTCTATCTGCACCCCACTTCCCTCTTTCTGCACCTCTCCTGCCTGTTTCTGCGCCTCTGTTGCCTCTTTCTGCACTTCTCTTGCCTCTTTCTGCACCCTTCGTGTCTCCTTCATCCCCTCTGTTGCTTCTTTCTGCACTTCTCTTCCTTCTTTCTGCAACCCTCTTGCCTCTTTCTTCACCCCTCTTTCCTCTTTCTATACCTCTCTTGCCTCTTTCTGCACCCCTGTTCCCTCTTTCTGCACCTCTCCTTCCTGTATCTGCACCTCTGTTGCCTCTTTCTGCACTTCTCTTGCCTCGTTCTGCATCCTTCTTGTCTCTTCCAGCACCTCTGTTGCTTCTTTCTGCACTTCTGTTCCTTCTTTCTGCAACCCTCTTGCCTCTTTCTGTACCCCTCTTTCCTCTTTGTGCACCTCTCCTACCTCTTTCTGCATCCCTCTTGCCTCTTTCTGCACCTTTGTTGGTTCCTTCTGCACTGCTCTAGCTTCTTTCTGCACCTCTCTTGCAAATTTCTGTATCCCTCTTTCCTCTTTCTGCACCCCTGTTCCCTCTTTCTGCACCTTTCCTGCATATTCTGCACCTCTCTTGCCTCTTTCTGCACCTCTGTTGCTTCTTTCTGCACTTCTCTTGCTTCTTTCTGCAACCCTCTTGCCTCTTTCAGCACCTCTGTTGCTTCTTTCTGCACCTTACTTCCTCTTTCTGCACTTCTCTTGCCTTCTTTCTGCACTTCTTTTGTTTCTTTGTGCACCTCTCCTGCCTCTTTCAGCACCTCTCTTGCCTCTTTCTGCAGTTCTCTTGCCTCTTTCTGTACCTCACTTGCCTCTTTCTGCACTTCTCTTGCTTTTTTATGCACCTCTCTTGTTTTTTTATGCAACTCTCGTGTCTCTTTCATCACTTATCTTGCTTCTTTCTACACCTCTGTTGCTTCTTTCAGCACTTCTGTTTCCTCTTTCTGCACTTCTCTTGGCTGTTTCTGTACCTGTCTTGCCTCTTTCTGCACCACTGTTGCCTCTTTCTGCACCTCAATTGCTTCTTTCTACACCCCTCTTGCCTCTTTCTGCACTCCTCTTCCCTCCTTCTGTACCTCTCTTGCCTCTTTCTGCACCCCTGTTCCCTCTTTCTGCACTTCTCTTGCCTCTTTCTGCACATCTGTTGCTTCTTTCTGCTCTTCTCTACCCTCTTTCTGCACCTCTGTTGCTTCTTTCTGCACTTCTCTTGCTTTTTTATGCACCTCACTTGTTTCTTTCTGCAACTCTCGTGTCTCTTTCATCACTTATCTTGCTTATTTCTACACCTCTGTTGCTTCTTTCAGCACTTCTGCTGCCTCTTTCTGCACTTCTCTTGCTTGTTTCTGCACCTGTCTTGCCTATTTCTGCACCTCTGTTGCCTCTTTCTGCACCTCAATTGCTTCTTTCTGCACCCCTGTTGCCTCTTTCTGCACCCCTCTTTCCGTACCTCTGTTGCCTCTTTCTGCACCCCTGTTCCCTCATTCTGCACCTTTCCTGCCTGTTTCTGCACGTCTCTTGCCTATTTCTGTACCTCTGTTGCTTCTTTCTGCACTTCTATTGCCTCTTTCTGCACCTTTCGCGCCTCATTCAGCACCTCTGTTGCTTCTTTCTGCACTACTCTTCCTTCTTTCTGCACCCCTCCTGCCTCTTTCTGTTCCCCTCTTGCCTCTTTGTTCACCTCTCCTACCTGTTTCTGCACCCCTCTTGCCTCTTTCTGCACCCCTCTTCCTGCAACCCTCTTGCCTCTTACTGCACCTGTTTTTCTTCTTTCTGCACTTCTCTTGTCTCTTTCTGTACCCCTCTTGCCTCTTTCTGCACCTCTGTTGGTTCTTTCTGCACTGCTCTTGCTTCTTTCTGCACCTCTGTTGTTTCTTTCTGCACTTCTCTTGCTTCTTTCTACACCTCTCTTGCTTCTTTCTGCACCCCACTTGCCTCTTTCTGCACCCTTCTTCCCTCTTTGTGCACCTCTCTTGCCCCTTTGTGCACCTCTCTTGCCGCTTTCTGCACCCCTCTAGCCTCTTTTCGCATATCTTTTGCTTGTTTCTGCTCTTCTTTTGCTTCTTTCTGTACCACTCTTGCGTCCTTCTGCACCTCTGTTGTTTCTTACTGCACTGCTCTCGCTTCTTTCTGCACCTCTCTTGCAAATTTCTGCACCCCTCTTGCCTCTTTCGGCACCCCTCTTCTCTCTTTCTGCACCCCTGTTCCCTCTTTCTGCACCTCTTCTGCCTGTTTCTGCACCTCTGCTGCCTCATTCTGAACTTCTCTTGCCTCTTTCTGCACCTCTCTTGCTACTTTCTGTACTTCTCTTGCTTCTTTCTGCACCTCTCTTGCTTATTTTTGCACCTCTCTTGCCTCTTTCTGCACCCTTCCCTCTTTCTCACCTCTCTTGCCTCTTTCTGCACCTCTCTTGCCTCTTTCTGCACACACAGGGCTACTTTTAAACTGACCTCAGGCTCAGCAGTGTACACATGCAAGTGCAGAAAAGGGCTGCTAGCCTCTAAACTGCCATGCCCTATTATATGCTAGGGACTTAGAGGTAGTTTTAATCCCCCTGCCCTATTATGTACTAGGGCCTTACAGGGGAGTCATGCCAATCACAGGGGTACCCCAACCCATAGTGTACGATAGTGTATGTAGGTGTTTTCACTGTATTCTAAGTGTCTTTCAGCATAGCACTGGCTCCGGGCCTGGTTAGGCAGAGCCCAGGGTCAGTCAGAGTCAGTTACCACCAGTACCAGTCAGCAAAAAGTTGGGGGGTGCCCAGGGCACAGGATGACTTTGCAACAAGGCCTCTTTCTGCACCTCTGTTGGTTCTTTCTGTATATCTCTTGCTTCTTTCTGCACCTTTCTTCCTCTTTCTGGACTTCTGTTGCCTCTTTCTGCATTTCTCTTGCTTCTTTCTGCGCCTTACTTCCTCTTCCTGCACATGTCTACCTCTGTAAGCATAGTTAGAAATTAGCATTTAAAAAATCTTAGAAATTCACTGAAAAAACCACAGGTTTCAGGGACGTTATAGGTAGTTGGACATTTCACTCATACAAAACCAGAGAAATTCAGCCGTTATAGTTAGTTGAGCTAACTATAACTCACGCCCCCACAATGCACTGCTGATGACGTCACATATTACATCATTCATGACATGGTCAGTGACATCACTGATGACATCACTGATGACATCTCAAATGACATCACTGATGACATCATCCATGTGATAATCTGATGCACCTCCTCACACCCTAATATAATAATTGATACACCCACTCTAAAATACAGACTACCATTTTCGAAACCAGAGACACACCAATACCAGTTACTACATACCCACTCACTGATTCCTAGGTCTACACACACATCCACTCATAGTTCAACAAGCTTTATTCGGTTTGAAAGACAACCAGAAAAGCAGCATTAATACATTAACAGTAAATAAATTCATTATATACAAATACAATCATCATTAATAACACATAAAATCATTAAAATCAGTTAGATATAAATGATACTTTTCCTCTCCTGTATCGATTTTAAAATAAACGTGGCAGCAAAAAACATATCTCGGGGTCTCTAAGTGTAAACAATAGTTCCATAGCTGCCTTGGTAGTTTTTACATTATGTTTCTTAAACAAGGGTTTAAGATAGATAACTCTGTAATTCAAATATAGACCGCATAATAGTAAAAAGTGCATAGTGCTCTGTTTTGAATACTCGTCACAAGGACATACTGAGGTAGAATGCATTTTTATTTTAGGGAATGCTACCAAGTGGTGGACTATACCCAGTCTCATCCTCGTTAATACATAGCGATGTGATTGTCTGGTAACAGTTGATAGATAACCTTGGAAGCCCTCTGTGTCTATAATTGATTGATAAAGCAAATATGTAGGTTGCAACCCAACCACTCTCATCCTACACTCACTTTTATAGGCCAGAAATGTGTTCTTAATCTCAGATTTTGTCAGAGCTACCACTTCAGCAGGATTTTCCCGAAACGTGAACATAAAATGATCTCTATAAAAATCAACAATATATTTTAACCACGGTATCGCTGAGTAGTTATCCAACTTCAGACAATCCTGTATTATTAATTGAGTAAATTTAGTCTCCTCTTTGGTCCAAATTGATTTCCATAGCAATAAGGGTCTTAGGGCAATCAGGTCTGACAGATATCTAAGGCCAACTTCACAGTGGGTTAATTCTGTAGAAGCAGATAAGGGAAGACATAATAGTTTCTTTAAAAAGGAATTTTCCTCTATTTGTAACTCCTGGCTACAATTGTATCCCCATACCCCAGCACCATATAGTGCAATAGGAGTACACCTGGCTTTATAGATAGCTGTCATGTCTTTAATTCTACGATCGCCCAATTTTGTTGCAAACCGAAATACCCCATACACACTTTTTGTCATTTTGTCTCTGACGTTGGATAGTTCAGGTGTCCAATGGCCGTTACCATTAAATGTTATGCCCAGGTAGCAAAAATTATTAACAGTTTCAACTTTCGCACCGTCTATAAAAAAGGCTTTCGGTTTCCTCGGTTTTGCCCCACAGACCATAATATATGTTTTTGCCTTATTAATTAACAGTTTCCTTGCCTTAATAAAATCTGTAAACCCGTCCATTAGACGCTGTAGACCGACCTGAGTTCTAGATAAAAGTACAGCATCATCTGCGTATAATAGAATGGGTATATTCTGTCTAGCGGCTTGGGGGGCATCTGCCGGCACCAGTTTAAGAATGGCATCAGCCTCGTTAATAAATAAGGTAAAAAGTAAAAGGGCGAAAACGCAGCCCTGGCGAATGCCACGTTTAACCTTAAAATTGGGTGTGCATTCACCCTGCTGATCATACCGAACTCTTGTTGATAGATTTTCATATAACCTAGCAAGAAAATATATGATAGGTTTCGGGGCGCCTAAATTGAGTACAACTGGCCAAAGGAGAGCGTGATCAACCAAATCAAAAGCACTACTGAGGTCAGCAAAGCATAAAAAAAAGACTCCCATTTTTAACGCGTGTATATTTACCAATTAAAAGATCCAGATTAATACACTGCTCAATCATGCCTAACCCCTTCCTAAAACCATATTGTGCTTGGGATAAAATCTCGTTCTCCTTCGCCCATTCATCCAGTCTCGCTAGTAGAACCCTACTCATCTCCTTCACTGATGAATCCAAAAGGGAGATAGGGCGGTAGTTCTTTGCTTCAGATTTATTTCCTTTTTTGTATATCGGGATGATAACTGATTGGCCCCATATAGACGGGGCACCCTCGGTGACTGCTGCATTAAAAACTCTAGTCAATATTGGTCCCCATAGTTCTGGTAACGTTTTATAAACATCTATGGGGACACCGTCAGGCCCCGGTGCTTTCCCACTTTTACTACCCATAATTCCTAGTTCCACTTCTTCAAGCGTGATATTGAGAGGTATAATAGGCCAATGTGATACTATAGTGCTAACATTTTGCGGAACGTAATCTACGTTCTCTGGTGGATTAAAAATACTGGTAAAAAATAGCACCCATTCCTCACAACTGACATAGGATGTTAGTACTGGCACAGAGTCATTTTTAAGGAAGGGCAAATTAACGGTCTCCCAAAAGAGTTTATTATTCCTAGTATCAGCGGCCTGTGTTAAGTTATCCCATGCTTCCTCTTGAAGCTCCCTTTTCCTCCGTTTTAGAACTAATTTATATTCAGATCTTAGGTTCTGTATTAATGCCTTGTCCCTAGGTCTATGGCAGAGTCATGTTTTAACCGGTTCAGGGACTGAGTACAAGCGTGGTTAAACCATCCCCTAGTCTGATTAGTTCTTCCTCTTAACGGGGCAGTCATTATTCCATCAATTTTATCACTAATCTCAATAAAATTAGTTAGAATCATCTGGGGGCTAACCTCTTCCTCGAGACAGTCAAATATCTCCTTGCCACAATCTTCGATAATATTATTTATGACTTTGACTGGATTAATACCCTTCCATTTGATTCTTGTGCCATTAGATCTAAATGGAGTAATATCCACTCATTCACCCATACAGTCACTCATACATGCAGTCATTCATCAATACAGCACTATCATATGCACTCATACACCTATACAGACACTCACACCTCCACTCATCCATAGAGTTACTCACACACCTAGTCAGTCATGCAAAGAATCAATCACACTCCCATTTACTCACCTATACTGTTATACACACACCACCTCACTTATTCATACAGATACTAACACATACTTACTCTCTTATTCAATCACTGACACAAGCACACACTCATCCATACAGCCACTCTCACAATCACTCACTCTCACATATAGTCATTTATATACTCCAACACTCACATATACTGCCTTTCACATATGTAGTTACTCACACATGTACCACTGAGACATCCATTCACTCACCAACACACCCATATACACACTCACTCACCCATACAGCCCTTCACAGATGCACTCTTGAACCCATACACCCAGTGAATCACCCACTCACACATCTATGCACAGAGTCACACACCCCCCACCCACCCACACAGACACTCAGACACCCATACAGATACTCAGACAACCAATCAATAACCCATATAGACACTCATGTAGCTACTCACCAACCCATGCAGCCGCTTACACATCAACTGACAGACTGATACAGACATTCACACAGTTTAGTCACTAACCCATGCATTCAGTAAGACACATTTAATCACTCACTTATACAGTCAGTCACGCAACTACTAAATCATCCATTCAGACACTTATACACCCACTCATTCTTCAATACACCTTGGCATATATATATATATATATAAAACATATTTAAACTTTACAGAAACACACAGTCACTGGATGATGTCATCAGTGATGTCATTTGAGATATCATCAGCGATGTCACTGACCATGTCATGAATGATGTAATATGTGATGTCATCAGCAGAGCATTGCGGGGGCGCGAGTTATAGTTAGCTCAACTAACTATAACAGCCGAATTTCTCTGGTTTTGTATGAGTGAGTGAAATGTCCAACTAACTATAACGACCCTGAAACCTGTGGTTTTTTCCAGTGAATATATATATATATATATATATATATATATATATATATATATATATATATATATATATATATATATATATATATATATATATATATATACACACACACACATATATATAGACATATATATATATATATTTGTACATTTTTATATAATTTTAACATTATAAAATAAATTTAAATTAATAGTTTATTAATTGTTTTAAAGTAAATATATATATGAATTATTATGTATGTGTGTTTAACTTTTTCTATTTAAGTTTATTTGTTATATTTGTTAAAATGTATATTAAATCTACTTTATTTTTTTATATTAATTTTATCATTTAATATATTTGATATTTATTATTTTTATATTATATATATATAAAAATCGATATATTTTGTACAACTATATTTTTTACAGCGATATTTTTTTTCTCGATATCTTTGTACTTACCTGATTAAGTATAGGGAGTCGATATTTTTGCATTCTATATTTTTCAGCAATATTTTTGCAGTCTATATTTTTTGCATTGATATTCTGTCAGTGAACCTTTTGGTACATGTGAGCAATATTTCTATGGAGTGAGGAACCATGACTGTAAGAGGGTGTCCTATCATTATTCTCTCACATCTCTCAATACTGACACCAAACATTAACCACTTTAAGGCAGTCAGGCAGTTCCTGCAGCAACAGGGTCAAGTGCAGTTGAAAAATATGCCACAGATATTCGGGAATCTCCATGTAACTGAGTAAGCACTGAGAGAGCTCAGCCCTCCCTCTCACAGTAAAGCAATGTGAACATTTTACTGTAATCAGGCCTTCTCAGTGCCGGGGCACAACAGAGACTTTCTCTCAGCTCTAGGAATGCTTTCAAGCAATCATTCTCCTATGGAAGCGGATCAGGCATATTTTTGTGCGTCAGCCTCAGTAAAGGCTTGGCACCTAAGGAAAAGCTGGATATCAACTGTCTACAGTAGCTCACCATTACCAGGAACATTTTGACTCTTCTCCAAGTTCTGGGTAGATTCATTTTTAATATGGTCGCAATTCTCTCTTCTGACACCATTCTCCTTCCTTTTTCAATGAGATGTCCCAAATATAGGACCTCTTTCTGACAGTATTGTAATTTACTTGGTGACACCTAGGGGCCGATTCCGATCTCGGTCGGAGGCGCACCCAATACCATTCGGTCGGGAAAAAAGCCATGCGAAAGCCTGTTTCCCGACCGATCCGTACAGTACACCGAACGAGCAAGTACGATGCGAAATCGCCGACCGACTCGTCCGGGCGTCCCGACCGCTCCGACCGACTCGCTCCCGGCTCGAACTGCACCGACCGACTCGCTCGGACTCGACTCGCACCGCGCAATGGAGACGTTCCCCGGCCGGGTAAGTACGATGCGCGCCGCGAGCAGTCCGACCGAGCCGCGCACTCCGGCTCGAAAGAGCAGTCGGAGCCGTACTTTGGGGGTCCGTGTCGGACCCCCCTGTACGCGTAGCCGCGCGAGTCGCACACAGGGGGGACCCATGGGTCCTCCCTACCTGTGCGTGTACGGCGCGAATCGCTTCGCCGCGTACCCGCTGTAGGGGGCGCACTTGTCCGCCTCGCACCCATTGAGTCAATGGGAGCCCGCGTACGCGTTGTACGACAGGCTCCCATTGACTTCAATGGGAGTCCGACCGACTCGTGTCCGATGGCATACGTGCGCATCGTACTCGTTCGGTCGGACTGCACAGGTCCGATTCGGTCGGAAATCTCTCCGGGTCCGGCTCGGTCGGAGAGATTTCCGGCCAGAATCGGAATCGACCCCCTTGTGTCCATGTTCAGCTAAATTATTCAAAACACGAACTGAATGTCCTCATTCAATGGAATAGAGAAAAATCACTAGTAGAGATCCACAACAGTAAACCACTCTGCATTGCAGGGAATCTGGAATAATATTGTTGTTGGGTTTGGTACCATGGGTCAACATGGAGCTACAATATTATTAATTTTTCGAAGATCCTGTACAATTCGATTCATGCCGTTGGGCATCTGTATACTCATAATCAGCGAATTGCAAAGACTTCCAACAGTTTTTAAAAAATCACTTGTTTTAACATGTTTTCCATCACTGGGGTAACTTCAGCCACTGTTTCAGCTGTTAGATTTATGGGGTGTCCTCAGAAAGGCTGCATTTGGCTTTATAGTGATTTGAACTGGTTCTACACCTTTAATTAGTCCGAAGTCTTTTCCCAAAAAGTTCCATACTTATGATTTTACAGTATCTCTCAAATCCAGAGGTAGATCCTCTACTGTTCTTACATGATACAATATACAGCTGGTTCTTGTCAGGCCATTTTAAATTCAACATCTTCATCATGTGTTTGAAATTCAACACCATCTGGTGTGCAGTAAATGGTGCAATTTAACTTGCACAAAAGATCCCTTCGTAACAGATTTACAGGACTTGAATCACATACCACAAATTGGTGATTTTCCACAAATGAACCTATATTTACAGGGATTTTCTTTGAAATAGGGTTAGTTATTTGCTTAATTGTGACGCCTACAACTTGGATCTTCTTTCCTGAAAGGGGTAGGTCTGGACGTCCGCTGTTCTAATAGTGGAACGGGTAGCACGTGTTGGTAAGAAATGACACTTAGTGGCCATTTACCTCTCCTTCAATGAATGGCCCTCTTTGATCTACCTCCAAGACTGCCCCAAGTACGTAATCTTCCTCTCGCCTCGGGCACTGTCATTGGGAATTGTTAGAATAAATGTTCTCCTTCTCCAACATGGGGCCTGTTGGAACGGGTTCTGATTTTGGAATGGGTTTGAATTTGCTCTTGGTACTTGATTCATATAGAATATGGGATTACCTATATTCTATGAGGCCATCAGACCTTGAAGTACCTGCATCATAGGAACTTGTTCCTGGGTTGACATCTGCATTCACTGGACTGAAACCAGAGCTAGAACATTTTTCACCTACTTTTGATTTACACCTGACATTTGTCCATCACAACTTACTCAATTAGGATGCTGTCTATATTCCCTCTTCCAATGCCCACACCTGTTGCAAAAGTGACAAGGAGTTGATTTCTTCAGTGTTGCAATATCTTCCCCTGAATTTGGATCAACCAAAACACCTCGACCTCTTGTACCCTGAGGAGCATCTACTCCACCTTGGCTCATGTGTCCTGCAGTCTGGAAACCAACACCTTGCATTCCACCAACATTCCCTACATACTGCTGATTTTGAAACCCTTTCTGTGCCACCTTAGTGTGGGCCAACAGAAATTTTTCTTTAAGCCCCTTCGGCTTCATTCTGTTGTATGTGCATGCTGATTTCTTGTCGCAACCCCAGAACAAACTGTGACACAAAACTCCCCTTATCTCCTTTTTCAGTATTTTCTTGTCCACTGTGCTGTTTAAACACCTGCAATTATCGTTTATAATAAGTTTGCACCAATTCTTTTGCTTCTTGAGTAGTTCTATTGATCTTCAACCAATCAATATCTCTCACTGGAAATTTTCCTTTCAAAATGGTAATCACCTCATCATATTTGATCATTACTACAGGTGAGGGTGCACGGGTACGTCATCCCTTGAAGGTTCAGTACGCGGTCATTGCACAGCTATTTTACATTCAGTCCATAAATTACTTGGTACCATAATATCAAAGAAAATATTCAAGTCTGTCTACAAAACCTTAAAATCATCACAAATCTGTAAACTTGTGTATACCACTGGACAGGATTCTCTCTCAATTTTGAAAAGTTGTTTGTGAATGTCGCAAGATCACCTCTACTCCACGGAACATGAACATACCCTCCACCTGGTAGGTCCCTCTTAGGGAAAGTTAGGACATCATCTTCATCTGGGGATACTGGTGGTGGTTTACTATTAGTTTCTGTAGTATCTGATTGTTTCTTTTTCTTGCCTTGTTTCTTTGACCACTTGCTCTCTAATCTGTCAAAATCGCTCCATTTGCAAATGCATTTTACCAATTCAGCAACGTGCAATCTCAATCCTGAGGACCACATGGTCACAATAGCTTCATCATTTAACTGTACCCTAAAGCTTTTCTATAAAGGAACATTCTTACAGAGGTCCACCTTGTATTTTCTTACTATTCTGTTAATCTATCAGGTGTGGCAGCTGCACGTCTTGTGATTTCTTTACTCATATATTTTAATTCATTTTCCTGATATTGATTCAAATGTGAAATTTCTAGACATTCTCTAATAATTTCTTCCAATTCTACCTTCAATTTTGGTACATCTAGTGGTCTAACCCTTTCCCGGTTAATAGTTGGTCTCTCTGTGTCTCCTGATCTTTTGTTTTCAGGAGTTTCCTCAAACCATGGAGGAAAACTCCCATCATGAAATTAAATTTGTACTTGTAAAGCGCACTTATACCCCCAAAGGGGTGTCCTGGCGCTGTACGCATACCGCTGTGGAACCCTTCCTGGCTTTTCCCTGTGAAATGTCCACTCCTGGGCACCCCCAGGGTGAAGCCAGGCATCCCAGCGCTGTTGGGGCCGTTGTGGAGATTAAGCAAGCTATTGCCCAGAGTTGCAGAGTGGGACCCATGATTAGAATAGGCACCGAGGCGAGAATTATCAGGTCCGAGGAAATTGAGCCCAAGACCCGCCGAGGCGGGAATTGAACCCTGGTCCCGGGCCAGATCTCTGCATCAGGGTCTGCCGCTCTAACCATTCTCAATGGTTCTGTCTCTCCCTGTGCAATTGGTGTCGTAAAGACAATCCTTTCCCCTTTTTTCAATGATTGGACATTATGTAGTGGATTCCAGGCAACAATCTGAGAGTTTTGCAATGTCGGGATAAACCCTGTTGTGGCTGCTCTTCCTACAGCACCCGAAACAACAGGATTCTGTACAATATTTATTGGTGCAGTTGTTACGGGAATCCATAAGGTTTGACCTGGTACAACCTGTGATACGGGTGCAGAAACAGGCACAATAGAAGCAGCAACACCTGGAGCAATTACCTTAGAGGCTGCTTCAACAGGTGCAGTTGCAACCGGAACTAATGGAAGTGGTCTCTCAATTTGAGTTACATTCAGATCAACAGGGGCTGTAACACCCTCTGTACTTGTTGTGGGAGCCACATATGACGGTGGACGTGAGGATAACAAAAGCATCTAAAATTTCACCCCCAAATCACTATCAGTGTCAGTTTTTCTTGCAAACTCATCATCATTTCCCTGTTTCTGATTCTTTTAATACTTTTCTGTTTTATTGCGGGATACATCCTAGCTCCCTCAACCATGCATTTCCTCCACCTGTGCTGTCCTTCATCCCAATGAGCATCTGGGTAAGTTCGTGTGGCTCTCTTTGCTGTATTCTGATACCTTTCTTTCTATTTGGCATTAGCTGCTCGCTCCCAAGCTGCCATTACAACGCATTATAAGGTAAGTAATGGAGATTTTTTTAGTATTAGGGTGGGTATGGGTTTTGGAATACATGGGAATGGTAAATTTTACCCCTACACTATCCAACACTTTCCCTACTGTTGCACTCACTGGAGTGGGAATAGTAATTTTTACCCCTACACTATCCAAAACTTACCCTACTGTTGCCCTAAAAGTATTATGCGTTGTAATGGTATGCGTTGTAATGGTATGCGTTGTAATGGAATGCGTTGTAATGGTAGTTTTTTAAAATGCGTTGTAATGGCATGCGTTGTAAAATCATGCAATGTAATGGTATATGCGATGTAAAGACTGCATTGTAAAAGCATGCGTTGTAATTTCATGCGTTGTAACGTCATATATTCACATAGAATTGTGTTGCAGATTACCTAATTTTTGCGATTCACTGTTAGGAAATCGCTAACAGCGATGTACTACAGTGTGTTTGTCACGGTTTGCGATTCCCAGTGTGTTGCAAATAGACCTAACTCATTAATATTCATGAGGAAGGTTGCAATTTGCGACCCATTGGGAATCGCTAGAATCACAGGGATGGTGGCCGGCTGGGGTCAGCAGACCACCATGTCTGAGATTGCTTTTAAATAAAGAAATGTTTTTTTTATTTGCAGCCTGTTTTCCCTAACGTAAAAAGGGATGCATTTTACAAACAAAAATGAAAAGTTTTCTTTTAATTTTTTGCCTGCTCTTAAAAAACGTTTTTACAACCATTCACAATGGTTACCACTAGCTCTGAGTTGGCTGTAAAATGTGAATATTTTGCGACCACATTTCGGTCGCAAAACATTCACACATACCACTGCGAGTTGCTATTAGGACTGGACACCCTTAACTACCAAATCGCAAACCTATTATGCCATTCAGTAACAGGTTACCGAATTGCAAAATAGAGTTCTGTACATCCAAAAAGGCTTTTTTGCTGTTGCAAAGGCCCAGATTCTGAGAATCAGGCCTTTTGCGACAACAAAAAAGCTACGTGCATCTCGCCCTAAGAGCTTTAAAACAATTCATGATTGCAAAATTCAACAATAAAAGAACAATTATCAATTCAAAATTTCAGTGTTTTTGTTCAATTTACAGTTTCATATATGTCAATATTTTCCTTCAAACCTGACACAATTCTCTTTTCGTAAGGCAATCACATTTAACCCATGATGACTCGTCAATCAGTCCCAGTGCAGCACTTCACTCTAATTGACCTATTCCAGCATGGCACACTCTTACACAAGTCTCACTCCTTGCAGCAGTTCTCATTCCTCTACAGTTTCCTCCTACACAAAATTCTACAACTTTAAGCAAGCACAATAAACAAATAACTCTTGTCTGCTTCACTAAGGAATTCAAAGTAGTTAATTCACACAGGAAAAAAATCGAAATTAACACTTGAACATTTTCCGACTTCCTCACACACGCACACCGATGAATGCTCAACCAGTGGTAATCACCCTGACTGATATAGTTTCCACTTTGGGCAATAGGTTCCACTAACACCAATCAAATATTAGTACAATCACAACAAATTGTTATAGTCCCTATTTCAATTGTGCACTTAATGGTACCTCACGAACCTGCACCATGCAACCTTAAGCGACAATTAACACCGCAACTTATCATTGCTTAACTATCCTGGGATCTCGGGCCACTCCGAGTCCAATAACAACTTCAACTGCTCAACATCAAATGCATAGACACAACTGCTCTATTAGCTTTTACCAAAATCCCAGACGAATAACTTCAGCACAGTGACAAAACTTGATAAAGAGAATTGCGTTTCTTTGCTTCTCTATATCTTTTTTCATGCTTATGCCATTCTTTGTTATATTTCTCCCATTTTGTTTTTCTCTTTGTTCCTATTTTCTACCATTTTGTTCTTTCTTCCCATCTTTCCCTTTTTTTCTCTCTTTCTTTCTATTCCCTATCCCGGGGCCAGATATAATAAGAAACCCCGAACATTATTAGGCCATGGGGATCCCATCCATCACTGCCTTTTTCTGTTTAAAAGGGAAGCGGTCTGCATGGCCCCCCTCCCTCAGCCTTACTAAGGTCCAGGGACCCCATACTCTAGGGCAAAACCAAATTAAAAAGGGGAGAGGAGTGTGGAGCCCCCCTCCCTGTTCCTTCTTGGGCCCCGAGGACCCATTCCCTGGGGCCAAGTTTAATAGAAAAGGGGAGGGGGCTTGTGGCCTGAGCCTTATTAGGTCCCGGGGACCCCATCACCGAGGAAAGGGTGGAGGCTCATGGCCCCCTCCCCACCTTTATAGGCCCAGGAGACCCCATCCCCTTGGGCTGTATATTTTTTACAAGGAGGGGGGTCACGCACTCCACCCCCCCCAAGCCTATTTTGGCCCCGGGAACCCCATCTCCTTGGCCCTTCAGCAGTTATAGGTGGGTGCCCGCCCAGAGCACCCACTGACCAACATGATGGGGGCTGCAGGGGCCTCATTTCTCCCACTTGGAGGAAGCAGCTATTTATGCTGCTCCTTCCAGGCGGGAGCAATCTGTTGTTTTCTTTCCCTGCCTGCATCAGTGCGGGCAGGGAACTGCATTTATAAGGTGTGCAGACAAAATATCGAGTTTAAAATGTCGACCTACAGAAATATTGAGTCCTAAATATCGTGAGTGAGAAATATCAACAGCAAGAATATCGTGGTCAAGAATATCGATTTAAGGTAAGAAATATCGATTTTAAAAATATAGAAGTCATTAATATCGTTTGCAAAAATATAGTTGTTTAAAATATCGATTGCTTAATTAGTGTTATGTATTTTAGTATATATTTTAAATGTGTGTGATGTATTTTTTTGTATAAGAATTGTTTATATTTTTTAATATATGTGTTACATTTTTAGTAGTTATTAATTTCATTTAATTGAATTTTGCGTTTTTTAGTTCCGTAGCAGGTTCTGGGTTTATAGAGGAATAGGGTGGGAAGAAATGTAATTACATTAAATTAATGATTATTTTTTATTTATTAATATTTATTTACTTGAGATTTTATAGTGTTAATTGTGTGACCTCTGGTCTGAGACCTGCTCTCTCCCCAGCAGCTCTGCCATCTGTGCCGCCACCGCTGACCTCCAGGACCTCCAGGATGAGGTGTTCGAGGCTGCCCCAGGCCCGGTATTGTGCCCGTTCTCCTGCTGTTTTTGGTTCTATTTTTCTGCTTATTTTCTGTGATTGTGCCAGTTTTATTGTGCCTTGTTTAGTTTGTTTGCTCCGTACCCGCTTCCAGTTTTATTGTGCCAGTTTTATTGTGCCTTGTTTAGTCTGTTTGCTCCATGCCCGCTTCCAGTTTTATTGTGCCAGTTTTATTGTGCCTTGATTAGTCTGTTGCTCCGTGCCCGCTTTCCTCCCTGCCGCTGCTGCCCCCGTGGCCCCTCCCCCTGCTGGTTCCCGCTCCCGCCTCTCAGCTGCATGTCCCTCCCCCTCCCCTATTTAATGGCGGTCGCGCATTGGGTGCGCCAAAGGCAAGCCCGTCTGCGCCCGTCCGCGACCCGACTGCGACCAGCGCCAGGGACCCTGGCCTACTGACCATCCAACGCTACGACGCAGCTGCCCTCCTCGCACTCAACCCTGGAAGGAGCAACAACTGCCAGCGGTCCATGCCGAGCACCACCCACGGCCAGTTCTCCTGCCATCACTGCCGCCAGACCTTCACCACCGTCCGCACCCCCACGGCCACCGTCCCCCCACCGAAGCCCTGAGATGCATCCTCCTTAACATGCGCTCTCTGCACAGACATGCCGTAGAGATCTGGGACCTCCTCGACACCCTCTCACCAGACGTCGCCTTCTTTACAGAAACCTAGACCAATGCCTCCGACATCACCACCGCCATCCCCGACGGATACAAGATCCAGAGGAAGGACCGCCCCAACCGCCCAGGAGGAGGACTCGTCATCGCACACAAGAGCTCCCTCCGACTCTCCACCTCCACCATGAGTGACTTCTCCACCACCGAACACCTTCACTTCCAGATACAGACCAGCCCTAGAACCACACTTCGCGGCACCCCCGCCTACAGACCCCCCGGACCCTGTGCCTCATTCGCCACGACCATCTCCGACCTCATCGCACCCCACGCCATCGCCTCCATGGACTACATACTCATCGGTGACCTGAACTTCCACCTCGACAACCCCAGCGACCCCAACTCCACCACCCTCCTGGACAACCTCGCCAACATCGGACTGAAACAGCTCATCACCACGCCTACCCACAAGGCAGTACACACCCTTGACCCCATCTTCGCAGGAGGCAACAACATCCACTTCAGCCACACTACGCAACCCCCATGGATGGACCACCACTGCGTACCCTTCCACGTCACCAAACCCACGCCACCCAAACCCGCACTGCACCCTCCACGAAGGAACTGGAGCAAAGTCACTGAGGAGCAGCTCAGCTCCTACCTCAACCGTGATGCCCCCAGCACCACGACCGATGCCAACCTCGCAGCCAAAGAACTCCACAGATGGATTTCCAACTGCGCAGACAAGCTCGCACCCCTACGCAACCGCGACAGACAGCGCCCCTGGAAAGCCACCATTTCACCGCCGACTTCCAAGAATCTAGACGCACCTGCAGACGTCTCGAGAAGAACTGGAGAAACAGCAAAACGTCAGAAGATCGCACCACCTACAAGAACGCCATGACAGAATACCACCAACGCATCAGATCCACCAAAAAGACCTTCATCCAAAACAAGATCCTCGCCAACTCCAGCAACTCTAAGGAACTCTTCAACGTCATCCAGGAATTCACCACGCCCCCCAGCAAAATCACGGACATCACCCCTTCCCGGGACCTCTGCAACACACTCGGATCCTTCTTCCACCTGAAAATCAAGAGCCTCTATGACAACTTCAACGACCAGACACCTGCCTCTGAAACCACTCCCTCCTTCAGCAACGCCAGCCAGCCCCCCATCTCCTCCTTGACCCCAGTCACCACCGAAGACACCACTTCAACCATGAAAGGCATCCACTCAGAGGCCCCCACGGACCCGTGCCCGCCGCACATCTTCCACAGAGCTGCCACCGCCATCACTCCAGAACTATGATGCACCATCAACGCCACCCTCAAGACGGGCATCTAACCCGACGACTGGAAACGCGCAGAAGTCAGACCCCTGCTCAAGAAGCCCGCAGCAGTTCCCACGGACCTCAAGAACTACCGACCCATCTCCCTCCTCCCCTTCGCGGCCAAAGTCACTGAGAAGACCGTAAATGCACAACTAACTAAATTCATCAAAGAAAACTCCATCTTCGACCCCTCCCAATTCGGATTCCGCAGCAACCACAGCACCGAGACCGCTCTACTCGCCACCACAGACGACACCCGCACCCTCCTCGACCAAGGACACACTGCTGCCCTGATCCTACTCGACCTCTCGGCAGCGTTCAACACCGTCTCCCACCGCACACTCACCGCCAGACTCCACGACATTGGCATACAAGGAACCGCATTCGACTGGGTCCGCTTGTTCCTCACCGGCAGAACACAAATAATCAGACTGCCACCCCTCCTCTCCAAACCCATGGAAATCAACTGCGGAGTTCCCCAAGGATTGTCGCTCAGCCCGACGCTCTTCAATATCTACATGGCCCCCCTCGCCGCCATCGTCAGACAGCACGGACTCAGCATAGTATCCTATGCCAACAACCCCCAGCTCATCCTCTCCCTCACCAAGGACCCCATCACCACCAGACTCAACTTCTAGGAAGGAATGAAGGACGTTGCATCCTGGATGAGCAGCAGCTTCCTGAAGCTCAACTCGGAGAAGACAGAGGTCCTCGTCCTCGGGCCCTCCCCCTCTGCATGGGACAACACCTGGTGGCCCTCTGCCCTCGGCAGCCCTCCCACCCCCACGGACCACACCCGAAACCTCGGAATTGTAC
Source organism: Calotriton arnoldi (assembly GCA_963921515.1). NCBI lineage: Eukaryota > Metazoa > Chordata > Amphibia > Caudata > Salamandridae > Calotriton > Calotriton arnoldi. Next base: position 1,157,878 of record CAWUFW010004574.1, read on the forward strand.
TCGACTCCTCCCTCTCCATGACCCGACAGGTCAACGCCGTCACCTCCAGCTGCTTCAACACCCTCCGCATCCTCCGAAAGACCTTCAAATGGATCCCCCTTGAATCATGAAAGACCGTCACCCACGCACTCATAACCAGCAGACTGGACTATGGAAATGCCATCTACGCCGGGATCAACAAGTCTCTGCTCCGCAAGCTCCAGACCATACAGAACACCACAGCCAGTCTCGTCCTCGGCATCCCTCGACACGAACACATCACCCAACACCTGCGAGACCTCCACTGGCTCCCCATCGAGAAGAGAGTTACTTTCAAGATACTTACCCACGCCTACAAATGCCTCCACAACATCGGACCCCAATACCTCAATGAGAGAATCACCCTCCACGTACCCAAGAGAAACCTCCAATCCGCCGACCTCACCCTCGCAGAAACCCCGCGCATCCGCAGAGCCAGAACAGGTGGAAGAGCTTTCTCCTACATAGCGGCCAAGACCTGGAACGAGCTCCCGACCAACATCAGACGCGCCACCTCCCTGAACATTTTCAGAAAGACACTCAAGAACTGGCTCTTCGACTGATCGGAGCTGAATACCCCTCCCCCCAGCGCCTTGAGACCCTCACAGTTGAGTAGCGTGCTTAAAATTCCCCTGATTGATTGATTATTAATTAATTAATAATTGGTTGTGAATTAATATTAATTATTTAATTGGTAATTAATTATGGTAATTGTGTAATTAATTTTAAGTGTGCGTTTTGGGGTTTATAGGGGTAAAGGGTGGGAAGTAATTTATTTTTGATTAATTAATAATTAGTTGTTAATTGATATTAATTAATATATTGAAAATTAATTATGGGAATTGTATAATTAATTTTAGGTGCGGGTTGTGGGGTTTATGGGGGTAAAGGGTAAGAAGCAATTTATTTTTAATTAATTAATAATTAGATGTTAATTAATATTAATTAATTAATTGTAAATTAAATATGGAAATTGTGTAACAATTTTAGGTGTTTGTGTGGGGTTTATAGTGGTAAAGGGTGTGAAGTAATTTGTGTTTAATTAATTAATAATTAGTTGTTAATTAATAATATTTAATTAATTGATATTTCATTAGGGTAATTGTTTATTTTTTTGTGTTTCGTTTTTACTTTTAAAGGGGTAAAGGGTGGGTGTTAAATAAATGTTACTTACTTTATAACTAGTTATTTAATAGTAATAGTTTTTTATTCGAAAATAAGTTTTAATTGTGTAATTAATTTTTGTACAGTTTAATTTTAGCTGTGGGTTGTGGGGATTATAGGGTTAAAGTGTGGGAAGTTAATTAATTTTTATTAGTTTTATTTTTTTATTAATAATATTTCTTTAATTGGTAACTAATTATGTTAATTATGGAAGTAATTGTTTTTATACATTTAGATGTGGGTTGTGATTTGTGTGGTGTTATAGGGTAGGAAATAATGTTCTAGTTAAAAAAAAATATTTGTTTGAAGTTTTTTTTTTTATTGTATATAATATTTGTAGGTATTTGTCATATGTAATTAACATTATAATATGTTTTTCTTTTTTTCTTTTTAATATTAAATATATTTGTATTTTAATTTTTAACATATTTATACATTTATTTAGTTTTTTTAATATATTTTAGATTTTTTAAATATTTTGTTTGTTTTTAATTTTGAACTGACTGGAGTGGAAATAGTAAATGCTATCCCTCCGCTATCCGACACTTTCCCTACTGTTGCACTCACTGGAGTGGAAATAGTACATTTTAAGCCTCTGCTATCCAACACTTTCCCTACTGTTGCACTGACTGGAGTGGGAATAGTAAATTGTATCCCTCCGCTATCCAACACTTTCCCTACTGCTGCTCTCACTGGAGTGGGAATAGTATATTTTTTTCCCTCTGCTATCCAAAACTTTCCCTACTGTTGCACTCACTGCAGTGGGAATAGTAATTATTACCCCTCCGCTATCCAACACTTTCCCTACTGCTGCACTCATTGGAGTGGGAATAGTAATGTTTACCCCTCTGCTATCCAACACTTTCCCTACTGTTGCACTCATTGGAGTGGGAATAGTAATGTTTGCCCCTCTGCTATCCAACACTTTCCCTACTGTTGCATTCACTGGAGTGGGAATAGTAATTTATACCACTCCGCGATCCAACACTTTCCCTACTGTTACACTCACTGGAATTGGAATAGTAATTTTTACCCCTCCGCTATCCAACACTTTCTCTACTGTTGCACTCAATGGAGTGGGAGTAGTAATTTTGACCCCTCTGCTAACCAACACTTTCCCTACTGTTGCACTCATTGGAGTCGGAATAGTAAATTTTACCCTTTGCTATCCAACACTTTCCCTATTGTTGCACTGACTGTATTGGGAAATTTGTTTAAATATTTTTAAATAGTTTAATCTTTTAATTTATAATAGAATTTTTTTAAAATATATTTTATGTTCTTGGTATATATATATATATATATATATATATATATATATAATATTTATATATATATATATTATATATATATATATACACTATATACAAACAGAGTCCGGTAGTTAGGGGCTGAACCTCGCGACGGTCCTGGATGGATTCCGGCAATCCGTAATAAACAACCAACTGTTCTCTGTCAAGAAAAATCCAGGACACTCCAAGATGCTCATTTTCATTTATTGTAAAAGAACTTTCTAACAGTATTTTTAAATGTAAATAGTCTTTTTTAATATATATACACATTTTTCATTTCTCTTTTTTAATCCGTATTTGTACACAGGAGAAAGCAAGTGGATTGTTATTACTAAGTCGAGCACTGGATGAGTTCTATTATGAAATAAAGTGGTGAGATTCGTTCATGTATTATTATCAAGAGTTGGAGTATGTACCTAAACACGTAGAACCCACTTGGGCAGGACCGAAAATTCTTCTGTCTATTTAAGAATATATTGTAATCAGAAGAATTAGGTTCTTACCTACTGGGAAATTGAGCCATTATGATTAGTATAAATTCTTGGCCCACTTGGGCGGGACTTTGTGCAAGCAGTATGAATACAATTTGTCAGTACCGATCAGGACAGGAATGCTAATACATGCATGTATGTTTATCATGACTTTGTATTCATAATATTTTTGTCCTTTTTATATTGGGGACAATTATCGTGTAATATATCAACTTATTGCCCACTTGGGCAGGATTGTGTAAGACATTTGTTCTGTTAATTTTTCACTTGATGAAATTGTGCTCTTGATCAGATTAGGGACATAAATGTAACATATTATATGTTGTATCGGAATGAACATGGAACAAATTTGTAAATATGCATTTTATCCCCTTATGTGAGGAATAATGCACAATTTACCTGCCGTTCTGAACACATTACAAAATGGCGCTCATGTTTTTCACTTGCAATAGATTTAATGAATGCGCTTGTCCGCTCTCACTGTTAATTGATTTGTGTATGTAATGCGGAAGTGAAGAGACTCCTGCCATACCCTGACCAAGCCAAAAGGTGAAACCCGTTGGTAGAGAGCAGTTCCTGCAATAAATGAAAATAAGCATCTTGGAGTGTCCTGGATTTTTCTTGACAGAGAAAAGTTGGTTGTTTATATATATATATATATATGCATATATATGTATATATATATATTTATTTATTTGTACATTTTTATATAATTGTAAAATGATAAAATAAATTAAAATAATAGTTTAATTGTTTTAAAATAAATATACCTATATAAGTTAATTATTATGTAGTTTAACTTTTTTAATTAAGTTTATTTGTTCTATTTGTTAAAATGTTTATTAAATCTAATTTATTTTGTTAAAAATGATTTTATTTAATATATTTAATACTTTTTTTATTGTATATCTATAAAAATCGATATTTTGTACAACTATATTTTTACATCGATATTTCTTTCAATATTTTTGTACTTACCTGTTTAAGTATAGAGAGTCGATACTTTTGTATTCTATATTTTTTTATTCTATATTTTTCACATCGATATTTTTGAGGTCAATGTTGTGTCAGTGAACCCATTTTTAAAGCTCCTGCCAGCTGAGTACAAGCCTGGCGGTCCGGGGACAGCCAGACTCGCAGGGGCGCTGTGGTGGTGGTCCAGCCACCGCCACACTGGCGGTCCAACCGCCCAATTACGAGTTGGGTGGCCACACCGCCCTGGGACCGCCATTCCATGGCAGTGTTGCAGCGGTCAGAGGCCGCAATATGCTTAGTGCGACTGCCGTGGTCCCGCCAAGCATATCACGAGTTACCTCTCCACCGGCGGTGCCATGGAGGTTCTTACTTCATGAACACTTTGGCGGGTAGGAAACACGTGTGCCTCCTCCCCATGTGGATGCAATCAGGGGATCATAACATGTGCCCCCCTGTGTGCATGCACACCAGTTCCTGCATGGCATGGGTCCATGCCGTGCAGGAGTCTTGTTGTGCAGTCCCATTGGCACCGCCGCCTTTGAAAGAGGCACCGCCAGTGGACTGCCAAGCTGCCCGCCCGCCATACCACTTTTAAGTAGTAATCTGGCGAGCGGGTGGTGGCGACTCTTGGTGCGGGGGTGTGGTGGCATGCCCACCCCCACCGTGGACTCCCCGGGACACAGCAAGTGAGCTGGCTGGGGCCATTAAAGGCTCAGGGAGGGGGCCCCCTCCCCTTTAATTAAAATGGCAGCTCAGGGGATAGGGTCCCCAAGGCCTTTTTAAGGCTCGGGGAGGGGTACTGCTTAGCCCCCACTCTCTGAATAAATACATTGGGCCCCAGGGGATGGGGTCCCCAGGGCTGAATACAGCTCAGGCAGGGGGTCTGTGTGCTCCCTCCCCTAAATAATGAAATCCCTGGGGCCCTAAATGGGATGGGGAGAAGGGCCCAATTTATGCCCCACTCCCCATATATAGATTATAAAATGGCGGCCGCCATTTTATTTATTTACCTTTTGTCCACGATCCTGCGGGGCTCCAGCTGGATCATGGCAAATATTGCCAATTATTTTTTATTTTGGCCCCACGAGGTTCTACTGGGTCCCTGCATGGTGCCCAGGAGAGCAGGTTATCCCTACGCTGCCCCCTTATGTTTTTTGTTTTTTAAGTTGAAGACAGTTGACTATGTATTCAAGTTCTGTGATGGCTGCCAGCACCATTTTTCTCATGTTGCTGACAGCAAATCAGTCTGACTCCAGCGGGAGCAAGATGGCTCAAATGAAAAAAAGCTCCCTAGGCCAATCAGAATGCTTTATTTTTAAATTGGCGCTCGCACAAGACTCTCAAGAGATTCTTGCTGACCCAACCATCCAGATTCACAAATATTTTTAAACCTTAATTTCTCCAAACCTACAGGGCGGATTTACACCAAATCACAAAAAGGATAATCTGCGGACCAAGATCTAGCATCCTACCATATTTGGTGTAATTCTGTTCAGCAGTTTTTGTGGTTCTGGGACCCCCCTTTTTTCTTGGCTCCTGCTTGATGAATCACCCAGAAACTTTCCATGCACAAACTAGGCAAAAAAGAGCATTGTTTTAGAAAGTTTTGTGGAGAGTTGTCAAACTGTGCCAAAGTTATTAGCAGCACATACAATGCATTTCCTATTGAAACACTGACCCAACTATAACTATCCAGTGACGATCTTTATGATATTCTGGTAGTTGATATTTAAGTGATGATATTTCAGCGTGTCAATATTTATATGTTGATATTCTTTACTAAACCGTTGCAGATACAAGTAGCTAGAAGTAGTTGAACCACCATCGGGTCAACCCACTTATTCACCCATACAGCCTCTCAGCAGAGCCACTCACAAAACCCTTACATCCACTCAGACAGCCACTCACACATGTACACAGACAGTCCCACCACCACTCAGATGGCATATGTTAGATATAGTATCACTCATTTGTAATACAGAAAGGATAGTAATTTAACTTATGAAGTAGCTTAGTATATATCTTTGAGTCTAAGAAACTTTTATGAAACACATTCGCTTTGCTGGATGATGTCATCAGTGATGGCATCAGTGATGTCATAAGTGATGTCACTGACCATGTCATGAGTGATGTAATATGTGAGGTCATAAGCAGTGCATTGCAGGGGCATAAGTTATATTTAGCTCAGGTAACTATAACTGCTGAATATCCATGGTTTAATAGGTGTGAAAACTGAGCCTAACTATAACATCCCTGTGACCTTTTTTTCAGTAAATTTTTGTGTTTTAAAAAAATTCTAGTTCCTAACTATAACGTCCCTGTCCCCTTTGCTTTTTTAGTGAATTTCGCAGGTTTTTTAAATTCTGATTTCTAACTATAACATCCCTGTAACCTGTTTTTTTCAGTGAATTTCAAATGTTTTTCAAATTCTATTTCTAAAGTATTATGTCCCTGTAATTTTTAGTCCTTTAAGTTAATTTCAACAGTTTATTTATAATACTTAGTATTCTCTAATTTATTTTGATTTTTAATTTAGCATTTTTTTTAACTGCAGACATTTTGTTTTTATAAATGTATTTTATATATGTTTTAAAAGGTAAAAAAATGACATACATACTTAATATAAAATATATAATGTTTTTGTAAATGTAATTGTTACAGGACACCAAGACCCAACCTACACCAGAGGGTTCTGTCATGACTTGTAATGTTCTTACCAGTTCTGGCATGTTGGAGAGGTTCTCGACTTCGGTTCTTGAGGATTCTGGTCTGTCCGAGGTAAGGGTGACCCTTTCTGGTAGCCACGGTGCTACAGACAATGAAAAGCCAGAGTAGACTGTGCCTTCCAAAAGGAGTCCCAAGAGGAAAAAAACCTGTAGGGAAAAACCTCTGTTGAATGCGGAGACTACAGGAAAGGAAGGAAAGAACCCACAAATAAGAGCAAACACCAGCAAGGAGTGGAGAATAGAAGGCAAGAATTCCAAATAGGAGTGGTAGGTTAAAAGGAATCCAAACTGGAACAGGAAGCACCAACCGGAAACAAAAGTGCACCAAAAGGAAGCAAAAAGGCGCAAAGGTCACCAACAGGAGCGAGGACACACCAGCAGTTGCAAAGAGTGTTGCAACGCAAGGCAATGAAAGATTCAGCCCCTTAAATACCCATAGGCAGGAAGTGATGTAACAGGAAATAAGCAGTTTCCATCTTGGATAGGGAAATGGAAATGTAAGGAAGAGGAAAAGTTGCCATCTTGGAAAGGGTAATACAAAGAACATTCCCAAGGCCCTCTGGGAAACAGGACTGAGGACTCATGGGAAGAAGAACTAACAAGATGTCACCAGGAGAATATACTGGAAGCCGCAGTAAAATGTGCAAACAAAAGGTGAGTGGAAATATGCCCCATAGAAGTATTGGAAGTCAACTGTGTATTAATGAGCATTAACAGGCCACTGCATGGTGGTGCGGCATGCCCGGCTAGACATAAGCATTGTGGAGTGTAACCGCAATGCTGAAACAGCGGGCAGCCGTACAGCACCGCGACATGCCTGAGAAGAAGGAGGCACCACGGGGGCATCGCAGGATGCACTGCGGCCCGCGATGATGAATGGGGCAGCGCCACGTCTGAGCCATGGCGCAACAGTTTGAGGTTTAGGTTGTTTATTACTGAATGTTTTGATAAACAAAATTAGATAAGTCAGATAATCCAGTCCTTCGTCTGAAAGATTTCTTGTGTTCTTCTCCTGTGTTCTCCCTTAGCGGTTGGATGGCAGCCTCGGGGAAACAGAAGTTTGAGGCTATGAATAGCTGACCTTATACAAACTAAGAGCCCATCACCAAATATCACCACCACGTGTGATTTAATGGTACAAGTATAACTGTATAACGTGCCTCTAGTACCTTTCGTACCTCGTGCCTGTTTCAGTGAGGGAAAAGACCATCATTTTTCTGAAACCGTGGCCCACATACACCATGCCCGTGATTTGTGTGGCCGTTCCCCTCAGCCGTGAGGTTGTCCCCTGAGTGATAATAGCACCCTAAATTTACTTTAGCCAATAAACCTGGTCCCGATAGTTCCCCTATTCGCTTGCAATGCAGGGCTTGCTATACCCCCACCAAATATGCGTGTGCTTTTAACGAAAACACAATGGCATGCACGCCCTCCTGTGTCACTTGCCTGAACCCGTGACTCTTTGGCAAAGACACTGCTGCCTCGTCCTTCTTGCCTTCCCCCGGGTACTTGAGGACACAGTCGGGTTTTAGAGAGCTCCACCTGGCCTTTAGATGAAGTAGGAAACCCTGGACTTCCTTCGAAGGTGGTCGGAGTCTCCAACTCTGATACCTCCGGTCACTCTCCTTCACTTTTCTGTCTGCCTCGCTCCTCTTCAGCACAGCCCTCATGCTGTGTTGATGCTGCTGTCTCCTTCCTAATTCTGGTTTGCGCATCTCTTCCTCTCGTCCCCTTGGTCTTGAAGGCTGCTGCAGCAGAGAAAGGGGTGGGGCAAGCACGACTAGAACGCTAGTCAATGCATCCTCAGTGCCCCCGGGGTCCCCGCCAGTATCCGGCACGTGGGGTCTGCCATAGTAATAATGCTAGTTTTATATTTTTTGAATTAATTTTCTGATCCATGGTACATCTGCGGGTCTGAAAGCATAGACAGGACCACAAACACTCTATGGTTTTTAATTCGGGTCACAAGATTGGAATAAATCTGCAAAGTCAGATCAGCGGATTCACCCAAAAATTGTAAAGATTATTTCACATATGTACCTCCCTCTTAATGACATCAGTGTGAACATATTTACAAGTATATATATGGACCCCTTTATCTGTTTTTGAAGAAAGTAACACATTTTACGAGTTTCGCAAATCCGTGAATCTACGGACCGGATTTGTGAATTTGCTTGATGACACGCCTACATCTTGCCTTTTGATTGGGTACATTAGGACCTCTCCCATGTACATGTAAAATCACACCCAAAAACAGTTATTTCTCCAGTGAACTCTCTAGAAAGAGGATTGAGAACCAGTGGTGCTCTGCTTTCATAAAATGGCTGAAGCTTTATTTTCTCTCCAGGATGAACATCTAGAACCTGTTGTGGATGTGGAGGAAGATACACCATCTCCAAGAAAACAAAGTGATGTCTGGAAGCATTTTACAATACCTTCAGGGGAAAAGAAGGTTACAGCTAAATAGGTGCAGTGCAGTATTTGCGGCATCAAGTTATCCAGGGGCACTGCCAAGAAGTATTCACATGGGACAAGTTCCTTGTGGAAGCACTTAAAAACAATTTATGAAAGGCTCTACAACTGGATTATGCAGTAGAAAGTAGGTGCAGCAGGACAGTCCACCTCTACAGCACCCTTGGGAGAACCATAATCAGCTGCAGTCATTACAATACCAGCTGCCTCGAAGAATTGAGTGAGATGGTTACTCACTGAGTGAAATGCCACATGCTTGTCGCTGTAAAAATGTCTTATGTGGATGCATTCTTGGATACAGTTGCTTCCAGTTACCACATAATGCTGTTTGAAGACTGAAGCGAGTTGCTTCTTTGCATTTTCCTATCCTTACCCTTTTACTACCCTGTTTACTTTTTATTTTTTGTATTAGTGTGTGGCTGGGTGTGTGGAGGAAAGTAGGATCTGCTTCTATGGTTACCCCCACTTTTTGCTTGATGTAATGCTGTTTCTGACTAGTCTGACTGGGATCCTGCTACTCAGGACCCCGGTCTCTCTGCTTTCTCCACTAGACTGTTATGGTAAGTACTTAGGTACATCCCAGATTGGATACTGGGGTATCCTTATCAGTCCCTAGTATATGGTACTAAGATACCCAGGGCATAGGTACCCCGGAGGTCCCCCATAGACTGAAGAATGTATTATGCCACCTATGGGAGACCATTCAAGCTATCACTACAGGCCTGCCATTGCAGCCTGTGTAAACTGGTGCTAGCACCACTTATGAAAGATATAGATTTCCCTGTATAGGGTCACTGCACTTAAAATCTAAAAGTCACCCCTACAGCAGGCCTTTTCAATCCTGAAGTCAGGGTGCTTGGTTCTAAGTGTGAGGGTGCCCCTGCATGAGCAGGACAACCCTACAGCCTTCGGAGCCCATCCTCCCAGGTTGTAAGTGAGACAGCCATATAACATATAGAGGGGCACCGCATCATTACGCGATGACCATCTCGAAACTGGCTGTAACGAACCCTGTCATGTTTGGCATCAAACATGTTGGAATCATACCCCACACCGTTACGGTGTGGGAGGTATGATTCCAAGCACTGTAAAGGCCCTCCGTTAGGCCCTCAGTGCTCCCGGTACCAGTCTTCTAGAACCGGACAGCACAACATGGCTGCTGCCGACTAGAGACACGATTCTGCCCTGCTGCTGCTGAGCCAAGCTCGAGCAGGGGAAGGCAGAACAATAGGCATACTGTCACAGGTGTGGAGTGCTACCTCCCAGACAGGGTTTAGTGTATTGGGGCAGGGTGGGAGTGCTTGCCAGCGCTACATAGTCTGTGTGCAGGGCACATTTGGTGCCCTCCATGAATAGTTCAGTTCAAACCAGTTCAGGTAGCCGTTGGCTCCCACTCTGGCACGAAACTGGGCAAAGGACAGGGGAGTATCCTCCCCCTTGTCCAAACACTCCTTAGGGGGGGACCCCTGAATCGTCCCAACCCTTTCCTTAGGGTACTTAAGGGCTTACCTGAGGGTGGGTCCCTAGATTTGTAATGGGACACGATCCAATTCAGACACCCCTTCAACTTCGAGTGTCTGGGCACCCTGGACTTTGCTGGACTTCGCTCTGGGCATCAAGGCTGCTCCTGATCTCTTCGCCCTGCTTGTCTGCTGCAACGTCCCTGTGCTCCATACAGGAAACCTTCCAAGGCCTGTGGGCATCCAAGACACCTGAAGGAATCTCCCTTGAAGTGAAGGAGTCACTTCCCTGCATCTGCAGGCACCGCTAAGCTGACCGGTCTGCTGATCCTGGGCTCCCACGGACTCCGAAAGGCTCAGCAACACAGGTGGTGGTTCTTTACATCCCTCGAGGCCTGCCCTGTCCTCTCACCAAGTTGGAGGCCAGTATCCCTCGTCAGAGCTGCAGGAACCAAACCCCTGTGCACTGCATCGACTTGCCGTTGCAAGGGCTTATTAGCTCCCTTCCATCAAGATCTTCAGGGCTCCAAGTAGTCCCAACCTCAAGCATCTCCAGTGACCAGAATCATCGACCACACCGCATTGCTTGCACTGTGGTCCTGCTTCTTTGGTAGCTGCTCAAGGTCCTCTTGCGACTCCAGTGCCTCCAGTCTGTGGGTCCTGTTGAGGGTCACATTTGAATACTTTTGGGCTCCCCTGATTGCTTGGGGCCTGCCTTGACTCCCCTGCTTGTGGTGAGTCTCCTGGACCTTGCTGGTCCCGACCTTGCACCTTCTCTACTTCTTCGTTAGTTGCAGTTGCCAAGGCTTGTTGGTGCTCCCGCCGGACACTGACCCCTCAACTTTCGACATCCGACATGGGACAGCTCGTGTACAGCTCCTGGTCTTCCACAGCATCGCCTGGTCCACACAGCTGCAGTTTCAAGGTCACCATCAGCTCTCCTGCAAAGCCCGACATCGGTGGGCATTCGTCTTCCGTGCCTCCTTGTCAGTCCTGAGTGGCATAGACTGTCCCCTCTGCCTGCAGGTTCTTCACATCTTGAATCCATCTTTGGGTTCCACCGGACACTGTCACCTTCTCCAGCAGCGGCACCTTTCTGAAGTCTCCCATTGAGTTCGACAACGGTTTCCGATGCCACTTCACCCCTATGCACCCGGCTTCCCTGGTGCAGGTATCCTGGATCCTAAGGTATCCACGGGTGGGGTGGCTCTCCAACCTCTTGTCTTCCACAGGGTTTCTTCCGGGTCCACTGGGAAGGGTCTTTAAAATTGCAACCGCAACTTACACCTTGATTTGTACGGAGAACGCAGTCGTGTCCCTACACAGCACACAACCGCCGTGGGGCTCCTAGATACTCACCTTGGGTGGTCCCTTGGGTCCCCGGCACTTCTACGTCCTCTGACTATTGTCTTGACTTGAGTCGTGGTTCGCATATAACTATTTTAGTATATGGTTTGGTCTCCCCCTGGGGACCACTGTGTATTCTGTGCTATTTACCTGTTTCTATTGCAAAGTATTGTGTGCATTGTGTAAATCTCCGGCGAGGAGATATCTGTATGTGTTAGTGAGTGTCGTATAATAAATACATATTTTTATAAATACACTGTGTGGTTCTTTTTCACTTAATCTATACCTATAAGATTATGTTCTGGTAAAACAAGCTGCTTTACACTCCTTCTGGACTAAGCCTGAAGGCTGCTTTCCACAGCTACCACTTAGAGAGCTTTCTAAGGTTGTCTAAGACCACTAAAATCACCATAAGGGTTGTCTGGATCAGTGCAAGGTGTCCACTTACATAAGTGTACATCATATACTGAGCCTGCATCTCACAGTGTGTAAGTGGCTCTTATCAATGTGTGAGTGGGTGTGTTATTAGGTGTATGAGTGTTTCCCTGGGTGTGTTAGTGGCTGTGTCGGTGGGTGCCTCGGTGTGTCAGTGGCTATATCGGTGTGTGCTTAGGTGTGTCAGTTTCTGTAACAATGTGTGCCTAGGTGTGTTAGCGTATGTATTAGTGTATGGCTGGGCTTGTCAGTAGCTGTAACAGAATGTGCATGGGTGTTTGTGAGGCTGTATCAGTGTTTGGCTGAATGTCTTAGTGGCTGTATCGATATTTGACTTGATGTGTCATTAGCTGTATGAGTATGTGACTGGGTGTGTCAGATTCTGAATCGGAGTGTGGCAGGGTATGTCAGTAGTTGTATCAGTGTGTGTCTGGGTATGTCAGTGGCTGTAAGGGTGTGTCCCTAGGTGCGTCAGAGGTTGTATCAGTGTGAGCCTGGTTTAGTTAGTGGCTGTATTTTGGTGAGTGCTTGGGTTTGTCAGTATTAGTCTGTGCAGTGGATGTGTCAGTCTCTGCGTGGCTTTAATAGTGTATGGATGGGTGTGTGATTAGCTGTATTGGTGTGTTGGTGTGTGAGTGGGTGTATCAGTGTATAGCTGGGTGTATGAGTGGCTGTATTGGTGTGTGGCTTGGTGTGTGAGTGGCTGGATGAGTGTATAAGTGGGTGAGTGAATGACTGTATTGGTGTATGAGTCTATGTAAGTAGGTGTTTGAATGTGTAAATGGGTGTGTGACCGATTGTATGAGATTTTGAGTGGGTGTGTGAGTGTATGTATGGGTGTGTCAGTACCTGTATGAATGACTCTATAAGTGTGTGAGTTCATGTATGAATACCTGTATGGGTGTGTTTGTGACCCATGAGTTAAATCAGTGATATACATTTTTATAACTTTACAAATACATTTTATTAACACATTACATTGCAATTTAAACCAAACAATAAACATAACATAAATTATTTAACTATTTACAAATACAGGAACACACCCAAACCTTAACTTCTGATTAGCTACAGATTTGATAAATATGATAGTATGCCAACGTGGCACCAATGAGTACTGGTATCATCGTCATGGTGAGCTCAAGTGTATTTACCAAAATTTAAGAACACCAACTTTGTTTCTAACCCTCAGTTGTGCAGAATATCCATGGCATGACTTACATGACTGTTTGATAGAAGCAAACTGTAACATTAAAGCCATAAAATGCAAGACACCAGAAGAACTTAAAGATAGAGTTTTGTATTTGCTAAGTTTGTGCAGTGTAACATCTGTGGCAAGCAATTATCAAGAGAGACTTGCAAAAAGTATTCTTATGGGACAAGTTCCATGTGAAAGCATGTTAAAACCATCCACAAAAGGACATACAATTACTTGCTGCAGGAGAAGGCAACCGGAGAAGAAGCACGCTCTCTACCTGTAGTAGTCTTGGGGGAACCTTCAAAGGTTCAACAAATAACAGTACCAGCTTACTGCAATAAGTTATCTGAGATGGTAACATTATACAATTTAAACCAAACAATAAGCATAAGATAACTTTCTTAACTATTTACAAATTCACTTTTGTGCACAAGAACGTCAGATAGATGCAGGTATGTATTTAGACCAGCAAGGACAACCTGACCCTGTACTGAATGGGGAGGAAGTGATGCACCTGCAAAAAAGGAGTAATGTTTGGAAACACTTGAGTATTCCTTCATGTGAGACAAAGGTTAGTGCCAAGTTTCTCCACTGTAATGTCTGCAGCAAGCGATTATCGAGACAAGTTCCATGTATAAGCATGTACTATCGCCTGATGCAGGAGAAGGCAGGTGCAGCAGGGCAACAAATATTATCTGTAGTGACCATAGGAGAATGATTGTAACTGGCTTTCATAACTGTTCCTGCTGTCTGCGACAATTTATCTAAGATGGTCACTAACTGTGACAAATCCCAGATGTCCATGGCTGTAAAGATGTTGTTCGTGGCTGCATACCTTGATACACTGAAAAATTACCATTGTTTATTTTAGTTCTCCCCATCGAACCTTCATATTTATCACAATTTGAAGCCAGTCATTTCTTCTTAGTTGTGTTTGAAAAAAAAATGAAAAAAGTATAAAACTGTTAGGAAAAACCTTCTTCAAAAACGTACTTTTTACAACCATATCATCTGGTCAACGATAGAGCTAGATATGTGATTTATGTTTATGTCAATTCTCAGTTTAAGTGTTTATGAGTTTTTGTATGTGTATGTCACACAACCCAGACAAGTAAAATAAAATAGTACACATGAGTACTTTAATATTCTTGAAAGGGAATAAACCAATAAAGTGTTAAAGAAGATACTATCAAATGTTTTCCAATCACATCTACAACACTAAAATGGAAATGAATCTACAAGTGAGTGTACGAGTGTTTAAATGAGTATCTCAGTAGGTGCATCAGTGTATAAGTTAGTGTGTAAGTTGATGTATGGTTTTCTAAACCGGTATGTGAGTGGCAGTGTAGGTGGGTGACTGGGTGTATCACTGGGTATATGGGTCTGTACGTGCATCTGTAAGTGCCTGAAATATGAAAGTACATATGTTACCTTTTAACTAAACAGCACCCTGCCCTTGGGGTTACCTAAGACCTACCTTAGGGGTGATATATGTGTAATAAAAGGAGAGTTTAAGGCTTGGCAAGGGGTTTTGTAGTCAAATCGACTTGGCAGTAAAACTGCACACACAGGGGCCGATTCCGATTCGGGTCGGAAATCTCTCCGACCGAGCCGGACCCGGAGAGATTTCCGACCGAATCGGACCCTAGCAGCCCGACCGAACGAGTACGATGCGCAAGTATGCCATCGGACTCGAGTCGGTCGGACTCCCATTGAAGTCAATGGGAGCCTGTCGTACAACGCGTACGTGGGCTCCCATTGACTCAATGGGTGCGAGGCGGACAAGGGCCCCCCCTACAGCGTGTACACGGCGAAGCGACTCGCGCCGTACACGCACAGGTAAGGGGGACCCATGGGTCCCCCTGTGTGCGACTCGCACGGCTACGCGTACAGGGGTGTCTGACACGGACCCCCAAAGTACGGCTCCGACTGCTTCATCGAGCCGGACGGCGCGAGTCGGTCGGACTGCTCGCGGCACCATCGTACTTGCCCGGCCGGGGAACGTCTCCATTGCGAGGTGCGCTGCGCATCCGTGCGAGTCGGTCGGTGCGGTTGGGACGGGCGTACGAGTCGGTCGGCGAATTTGCAGCGCCGCTCGCATCGTACTCGTTCGCCCCGGACGCACGTACGAATCGGTCGGGAATAAGGCCTCCGAATCGGATCCGGTTCAGCCAAATCCGATTCGGTGCCCTACCGGCCGAGATCGGAATCGGCCCCACAGTCTCAGCAGTGGTAGGCCTCAGACAGGTTTAAAGGGCTATTTGTATGCATGGCATAATTATTACTGCAGGCCGACTACTACTGTTAGGCCCTAGGCACAGGTAGTGCATTCTACTAGAGACTTACGGATACATTAAATATACTAATTGTGTTTTAGTCAATCAAGCCATGTTTAGTGGAGAAGCAAATGCACTTTACTGCTATCTAGGATTGGTAAACTGTTCAAATGTCTACGGCAACCTGGGTGTCTCAGTATGAGACTGGGTGTCTTAATGAATGTATGTATGTTTAAATTGATATGTAAGTAGCTGTATGGATTACTAAGTGGCTGTGTTAGTCATTGTTTGACTCTGTAACTGTGTATGCAAGTGGCTCTGTTAGTGTTGGCTACATAAGTGCTGTGTGGGTGTGTGAATGTATGTGTAAGTGCCTCTGTCGCTCTCTTACTGGGTGCCACAATTATGGATTTTTTGCCATAGGGCAGCACAGCAGGCCTTGCTGCTGCGCTGCCCTATGGCAAAAGGAAATGGCAGGAATGCACTGTATCTATTAGATATGGCACATTCCTGTCCTTTTCCCCTGCGCCGGTGCGCAATGGGCTGCTGTGCACCAACGGAGGTGCCTTTGCACCATGGTGCAAGGGTGCCTGCATTGCGGGGATGATTATTTTTGTGTAGGAATCGAAACCTTCCAGCACAACAACAATCACAAGACGCTTTTTTCTCTTTCTATGTGTGCTGCAGAATGCAGCACATGGAAAAACGAGGAGAAATAAAGATATTTCTCTTCGTTGTGCCTCTCTTACGCCACCCCTTGGAAGGAGTAAGTTGTTGGCGCTGCCTCAGACTTACGATTTCTCGGAAATCTGAGGCAGTGTCAAAAAGACATGGATGTTGCCGGGAAAGCCCCCAGCAACACCCATGGAACGCCCCTTTCACGCAGTTTTCTGCGTGAAAGGGGCACATATTTATAAGGCCATAAAAAGCCATGGAATGTGGCTTTACGTGGCCTTATAAATATGCCAGTAGCACATTGCGCCACCGGAATGTCAAAAAAGTGGTGTTCTGGCAGTGCAAAAGTGCCGGTAGGGCCTCATAAATGAAGCCCAGGGTGTGTGAGTGGCAGTATGGTTTTATAAATAGGTATGTGAGTAGTTGTATGGGTGGGTGACTTAGTGTATAGGTATGTAAGTGCATGTATAACTGACTGAGTGCTGGGTATATGAATGGCTGAATGGGTCTGGGAGTGGGTGTGCCTGTATGACTTTGTTAATAATTAGGTAAGTGTATGTATAGGTGAGTAAATGGGTACATGAATGGTTTTATGGATTTGTGACTGAGTGTGGCAGTCACTGTCTGGCTATATGAGTGGTGGGTAGAGGGTAAAGATATAGCTAGGTACAAGCTATGCATTTGTTCTTGGTGTTTCAATTCAGGCTATAGATTCAACAACACAAATGTTAATGAAAATACAAGACCAAACATACATATACACAACCAAAAAGTCCTATTTGTTGTTCCAAGAAATCTTTTTTATTTTTTATTTTTTATTCTTATTTTGTTATTTATATGTTTTCTCAATAATTTATTTAATGACTTAATTCAAAGTTATATGTACAATACAATGATGCACGATCATAAAACATATATAGACAAACTTACATATTAAATACAAACAATTACATAAATTAATTAAAAATACATCATTCTGTAGAACACAATAGCGTAAGAGATGGAGGAGGTAGATTATTAAAGAAATTTCCAAGGCAGGCGGTAGATAAGAACACTACGCGCGTTCTGCAATATTGCCTTCATCAGGAATGACCGTCTCAACTCTCTCTATAACAAAAACATACAGTTGACATTTATAAACAAACTTTAGTTTTTAGCCTGAAATAGACACTCTTATTTATTGTGAGCAAATCATGCTTCATCAGCAAATGAGCTGTGCAGGTGCGGTAAAGGGATACTAGACTATGAGATAAGAGATTTTATGAGCGCACAAGGTCAAGATTTCGATTGCCATCACAGCGGTTGTTAAACAGATTTCCTTATATCCCAAACAAAGAATTATGTTTGTGCATACAGAGTGAAGAGAAAGGAAGGAAAAGAGCATGAAAACTATATTTATGCTAAAGTGTAAAAGCGTTTAATAATCGGTGTCCCAAACTGGTAAAGTCTAACTCTCAATACGATGCTAAGTGTAACCTTAATGGTTACAATATGGTAATAGTAAGATGTTTAACAACTATACCTGTTGTAAATTTGAGCAAAGGCTCTCTCTCTTAAAAAGGAGAATCCTGCGTAGACAAGATGTTATCTATGTCGGGATAAGCAGAATAATTAAATAGAATCAACAAATTGCAATTTCGTTTTATTATTAGTGAAAAGAATGCATAAAAGCATTCTTATCTATATGGATTCAAGACTATTTAATCAATAGATTAAAAATGCGTACCTACGTAGCGGGTATGTTCGAGGCGTGTTTGTGATATATGCAAGAATCTAAAAGTTACTACTTCCTCGATATTAATCCAGATGTCGACCATATACAAATCTGTCAATGTAGAGATGCAAGGTTACATTTTGGGTCCTTAATGATGCTATACGATAAAAACTACTATCACTAGTAAATAAATACTTACTGCCATTTAGTAGGTACTCATGGCTGATATTTATTGGTAATAGTGTGTTAAAAACAGTGTGAATCACTGTTTGCAGTATATCTGTAAACAACAGAAACTATCATTGTTACATATTTTTAGGATATATTTTATTAAATGGCTCTTTTCGTTAGCTCACTACTATAATATAGATGGAAACTTACTTGTGCAATGTATACATGTATTTACGTCTTTCCTTTTAGTGTGGCGATAGTATAAATAAAGAGGGTGATGTTGCTGGTCATTAATGATCAGTAAATGGCATCTCCTAAAATAAATTGAAGCAACAGTACTGCGATTACTTGCTGAAGATAGAGGATTCATTACATTGCAGGCAGTATCGTTAACTAGGTACAGGTAAAAACCGATCTATAGTTCCATATACAAGGACTGTCTCCTTACCAGATGCTATTTTGTCCTTATATCTTAAAGGGTTCAACTAGTGTGCTACGGGTTTGTCGATATTGTGGACAGACTCGGCATACTTATTAGAGTAATGCCTCCTTCGTACAACAGAACTCCCACTTTTTTACATCTAAATGGTGGATGGTGGGCACCTCACTTCCTCAATTTAAAAAAAAAAAAGGAGAGAGAAAGGGTAATTTTCAAAGTTTATATCTTGTGAAAGCTACCTTACTATACGTAACACGATTATGGGTATGTCGGATCAAAAATCTATATATATGCCTAGTGTATCTAGTATTCCTAGTCTAGCAGGCATAGTACTCACCGGCATGAAGGGCTCGTGTCTTCTTCAGCTGGTATGGCAGAAAATCCGGCGATAGTTTGCCGACCCATGGATCCCGCATTTTATGTGTCCTCCTGCGTTAACTGAATAACGTCGAATTCGACGTACATAACGTACGCGGCAAACAAGTGTTATAGAAATAAACAACGGGCTAAATAAATCAGCGCCATGTTGGTGTGGAGTTTAGATCATCGATGTTATATGTGCAGGTGATATGTATGTCACTGCAAAATAATATGTCACTATTTGAAGAATGTGAGCTAACGCTGGGTCTTAGGTGGTGTAGTTACATATTTATGTACTAAGATCTGTTCATTAACTAAATGAAGTCGAATTCGACATGCTTAACTTACACGGCAAGCGAATGTTATGGAAATGAACAACAGGCTAAATAAATCAGCGCCATGTTGGTGTGGAGTTTGGATCATCAATGTTATATGTACAGGTGATGTATATGTCACTACAGAATACTATCTGTCACTATTTGAAGAGTGTGAGCTAATGCTGGATCTTACGACGGTATAGTTACATATTTGTATACTAAGATCTATTCATTAGTTATTATACGCTAGTGGTATGTTAGACAGGCCATATATTAATGGTTGAACAATAGTACTTGTTCCCACGGTATATGAGTGGTGGGTACATAAGTGCTTTTGTGGGAATGTGACTGGGTGTAAAAGTGCCTGCCTGACTGTGTGAGTGGGTGGAAATTTCATACTATTAAATTACATACTATAAGCAAACACCCACATCTAATTTCAAACCCATTAATTCATACTGGCTTAATAAAATTACTATATTGTCAGTATACCAATTCCTCTTCCTCCTTTCCTGCTCACTTATTTTTAGTTAATGTTCTTGTCTAAGCTTTCTATTTTGCCTTCTAGTATAGTGCTAAGAAGCTTCATCATGTGCTCTTACTTATACACCTGTAGTTAACAAATCACAGGCTTCCTTTCATCTTTTATTTTTGGTATACTACTTCTAACCGGTCAGTATTTTTTTTAACCCTTTTCAAGTTTCCTGGAAAAAAGCCCAATTTGTTTTTTTTTTTTCTGTGAATCCGTGGATCCACCGCGATGCTCAGCACCCCCCCATGCTCAATTAAAACCCTAACACTCCCGAATTAGCAATGTTTCCGCACCACTCTTTTTGAGTTTCACAGTGCAGTCCTTTTTGTTCCCTTCCCCCATATTCTTTTTGCTCCATGTCCATGGTGACCATGTTAGCAGCACTCTCTATCTACCACTAGGTCAAAAGTACACATTACCTTCTGTAAGCAGCATACTAGCTTCAAATTAAACTGTAGCAGGTGTGGTTGACTGGTTGCAATTACAAGCATATCCCTAACAACATAATTTTTTTTATTTTCTCAAAAGCAATCACAGATGTGGTTACTTTTTTCTCCAGATCACTACCTAATTTTATTTCCATGCACATCTCCAACATCCAATCAAATATGTTCTTTTACATTCTACTTGCTGTCCTCCATTTTAGCTCTCTTTCATCTTTAAAACTGCCTCATTCTACTGCAGCCTTCTCCTCTGTGCTACTCCCCCTTCCCTCCAAAATGGCCATAGGTCAGATTGTGGGTCATAATTTAGTGTTTTGAGCATCGCAGATCCCAAACCAAAAGCACACATTCAACATATAATAGCAACGGGGTTTCCTCAACCAAAACCATTTATGTAAAACAGCAGCACATTTAATACAGTAGGTGTATAACTGTCTACATGGGTATGTAAGAAAGTGTGGGAGTACCTGTATAGGTCTGTGAGTAGGTGTGTCAGTGGTTTTGATGTGCGAGTGGGTATATATGAGGCTGTATGGGTCTATAACTGGGTGTGTGAGTGGCTGTAGTTTGTAAGTGCTTGGGTGAGTGAGTAGGTATTTGACTGGCTGTGTGGGTGTGTGAGTAGGTATGTCACAGTCTAGATAGGTATGTTAGTGGGTGTTAGTGTGTGACTGTGTGTGTCAATGGCTCTGAGTCAGAATATGGGTATATGAGTCGCGATGTGAGTGGTTTTTATGGATGTATGCCTGGATGTGTAGTGGTTGTATGAGTGTGAGTGGCTGTGTCAGTTTTTGTATGCATGTATGAGTGAGTGTGTGAGTAGCTCTGTGGGAATATGAATGGGGGTGTGACTGGTTGTATGGGTGTGGTAGTAGGTATGTGAGTAACTTTGTAGGTGTGTGATTAGCTGTGTGGGTGTGTGAGTAGGTGTGTGAGTGCTTCTCTCAATGTGTCAGTGGCTGTGAGTACCTGTGTGGGTATGTGAGAAGTTGTATGAATATGTGAGTTGATGTGTGATTGTCTGTATGGGTCTGTGAGAGGGAGTGTGAGTGTGGATCTGTGAGTGGGTGTATGAGTGTCTATGTGCATCTGTGAGTGGGTGTGTGAGTATCTGTGTGGGACTTTGATTAGTTATGTGAGTACCTGCATAGCTCTCTGAATGGGTGTGTGAGTGCCTGCATGGGTGTGTGAGTGGGTGTGTGAGTGGATGCATGGGTTTGTGAGTGGGTGTAATAGTGCCTGCGTGGGTCTGTGAGGGGGTATGAAAGTGCCTCTGTGGGACTCTGAGTGGTTCTGTGAGAGGGTGTGTGAGTGTGCGGATCTGTGAGTGGTTGTTTGAGTGGGTGTGTGAGTGCCTGTTTGGGTCTGTGAGTGGGTGTGTGAATGCATGTGTGGGTCTGTGAACGGGTGTGTGAGTGGGTGTGTGGGTCTATGAGTGAGAGTGAGAGTGTGAGTACCTGTATGGGTCTGTGAGCAGGTGTGTGAGTTCCTGCATGGGTATATCAGTGTATGTGTCAGTGGCTGTGTGGGTCTGTGAGTGGGTCTGTGAGTACCTGTGTGGGTCTCTGAGTGGGTGTGTAAGTGGCTGTGTGGGTCTTAAATGGATGCAAGAGTGTCTGTGTGGGTGTCAGAGTAGGTCTGAAAGTGTTTTCGCCCCAAAGTGCACCAAGATTCGCAGATCCATCGCAGATTTACACAGGGTCCCTGCTGAGGCTCGCTCGCATCTGCAGAGTCCTGAAGTGGCAAAAAACATTATAACTCAATTTCTTACCCAACATAGGTCCCTCTCACACTCCTCTAACACACCTATGGGGTCATTTTGCAGATACATTTTAAGACACCAGGGACCTTGAAATCTCCTGTCAGGTTGTGTTCAGCCAATTATGGGGTTGCTGGTGGTGTGTGACTTCGAGGATCCACTGTAGGGGATCCGCAGAGGGTCCACGTCCCTAGATGTACAATTTTGTTTTTCCTTTAATAACTCCGCAACTACTGAATGGATTTATACCAAATCAGAAAAAGGGCTTTTCTGGACCAAGAGCTACCTCTCTGCCAAATTTGGTGTAAATTCCGTCCAACAGTTCGGGATGTAGTCGTATTCAAAATCCCTATGGGAAATTGCATGAGAAATGTTTGAGCCCCCTTTATCTCAGCCACCTCTTGACGGATCAACCGAACCTTTCTATGCAAAACTAGACAAAGCGGGTCACTTTTTTGGGAAAATTTCATGAAGATTTGTTAAACAGTGCCAAAGTTATAATAAGCAAACCAAAAAAACACTTTTCCTATGGAAACTAAGGGTCTGATTTAGATGTTGGCGAACAGTTTACTCTGTCACAATGGTGACTCATATCCCGCCTGCCGAAATATAAATCCCATAGGAAATAATGGAATTTATATTTCGGCAGATGGAATATCCGTCACTGTTGTGATGGAGTAATCCATCCGCCAACAATTAAATCAGGCCCTACGTCTTAACTATAGCTACCTACTAGCGACTGCCAGTAGGTTTTATATATCTATATTATATATATATATATATATATATATATAGCTATATAAAGATATATATATATATATAGCACCTACTGGCGATAACCAGCAGGTAGTTATAGTTAGGACCAAAGTTTCCATAGGTAAAGCATTTTTTGGTTTGCCAATAACCTTGGCGCCGCTTGACCAACCTTCACGAAATTTTCTAAAAACTTCCCCTTTTTGGTTCAGCTGCTGTGTTGAAGGTTTTGGGGTGATCTGTCAAGCGGGGGCTGAGAAAAAAGGTGTATCCCAAAACGTGTTTTCCCCATGTTATGTCTATGGGGATTTTTCATTTTTTGAACACGACTACTGCCCGAACCGCTGAAAGGAATTACACCAAATATGGCAGAAAGCAATATGTAGGTCCAGAAAGCGTGCTTTTTGTGATTTGGTGTTCATTAGTTTCAGAGATATTTAAGTTAAAAAAATATTGATATCTGGGGACATGAGTGCTTGCAGTGAACTCGCGCACCCTACTAAAATTTGATTGGCTGCCAACAGTCCAACCAGGAAGTGTTGGCAGCTATTTTGGGACTCGGTTGAAGCCGGGTCTGACAAAAAAATGAAAAAAATAAAGGAAAGGGGGCAGGGAAGGAATAACTCTGACCACCCAGATATGGTGGGGGGGATCCCACAGGGACCCTGCCCACAATTAAAAGCATTTTTTAAAAATGTTGCCACAAATTTGCAGGTGGATCAATGTCAAAATTTTAAAACAAGGCCCCAGATGGGCCAAATCCCAGGGGCATGTTTTCTAATTATTCAAACGGGTGCCCTTGTGGCACCCCCCATGCCCCAGGGACCGCCACCTCCCCGCGGCAAAGAATAGTGAAGAGATGCGGGGACCGCCACCTCCCGAGGGACTATTTATTAAATAAGTGCTGGGGAGGCCCGTATGGCCTCCCCCACAGACCCGGGGACCACCACCTCCCATGAGCTTTGTATTTTTTAAAAGGGGGTGCCTCACGGACCTGCCCTGGGGACCACCACCTTCCCAGGGCCAAACTGCTTTTATAGAAATGGGAGGGGTCTGCGTGGGCCCCTTCCTGAGCTGTTTTTGGCCACGAGGACCAACACCTTCCCTGGGCAGGCCCTTAATTAAGGAAGGAGGGGGGCCGTGTGTCCCCCCTCCTGGAGCCGTACATGGCCCTGGGGACCACCACCCCCCCAGGGCTGGCACCTGCTATGTCCTGGGGTGCCCACCCCAGAGACATAGCTGTTTGCTTCACTGCTCCCACCAAGCCATAGCAAACTGTGCTCGCTTTCAGTAAGCAAAAGCATTGAAAATTCTCTTGCTTGCTGAAAGAAAGCACAATTGCTTTGACAGAGAGGGAGCTGCATGTTAGCAGCTCCCTCTGTGACAAAGCAATGCTGGCTCCCGCAGGAGGCCTGGAGCTGACAGGGACCTCAGGGGCTTTGAGGCTCCCCCCATGGTCCCAGTGGTGAGGGGGTGCCCTGGAGGCACCCACTTTTAATGGCCAGGCCCCAGAGGATGAGGTCCCCATCTATATATATTTAGACGAAAAGGCGCTCCTTACGGGAACCATGGAGACCCAAGGGAGGTGGTGCGTTAGCCGGCAGAGCCTTCGGCAAAACATCCGTATAAACAGAAGCAAAATTGAACGCGCTCTCAGGAATGAACCACAGATGAAGGTGCACATAGATTTATTACTTCATAAATCCATATATGACGCGTTTCAGCCGTCAAGCGGCCTTGCTCACATAATTACAAACACAAACTGAGCAGCATATGTATACATAAATTGACATCGACACAGGACTACTGTGTGGACTAGGTGTCAGATACCGGTATACATGGCGGCCATATTGGAGTGGGTACAAACGGTAACAAAGTAAATGCGGGTATACATACAGGGTACCCGGTAAATCCGTATTGGTACATATTGGTACACATAATGATAGACAAGTTTCAGAAAAAGGGGGAACTGCATTGATAGTGTTACAGCATGTATTCGGTAGCGCAACTGTACCAAAGTGTGCCAACCGACATGTAGAAATTGTGCCGTGAAATAAGCGTGATAGGACTCTGTGTCGAAATGTGTACATTCGCCTATCTATGCAACATGGATGAAAGAGACCGCTGTAAAAAGCCATGATGCTGGTGCATGCTGGTAGTTGAAGGCATAGGGTGACTGGTGTCGTGAGGGCCAAGTTTGGATGTGTCACAAGCAAAAGTGTGCCCCGAAATGGGAGAAGGGTCAGATCCCAGAGAGTCCAGCGGAAGGTCTACGATGGTTTACTGCGTTTGTAATGGCCGGTCTTATCATACAGCACCTGTATGGTGTAGGTAATGTCTCTAAATGAATGTATGTGCTAGTGAAATGTGTATTCCCCATAGTGGGAGAGAATATCTGACACCGGCACAGAGGAAAAATTTGGCCCACTCTGGAGTAGTCAGAAGGTGTGTCCTCAGTCAATGCATGTCCCCATAGTGGGAGTAGCATAAGCGCTCAGCGTCAGTGATACAAAAGAAAAACCAAACACAAGGACAAAATCGATAAAAGTTCTTATCTGGGGTAGATGAGGCCGAACAACCAGGTGTTGTCCATTTGAAGAAAAGGGTAGGGAGTCCAAAAGGTGACTAGATCAGGTCTGATGATCCCTTCCTTTCCTCCTGCAAAAGAAACATGTAGAGCATATGTCAAATAACAATCCAAAGTCTGCGGAATATACTCATAAAATTACTGCGTTGGCATAAGTGCATGTCTTAGCATGGTCTGTGACTCGAGACCTGAAAACTATAAAGAAATGTAGGAAAAGGTAGAGAGAGCAAAAAGTAGAGAGAGCAGAGAGAGCAAAAAGAGCAACAGAGAGAAACACCGAGAAAAGACAGAGGAAAGTACAGAATTGCTTGAACAAAGGGGCAGAGTGTTACTCAGTATGCAAATGAATCGCCATTTCTTCGTCAATATTGTGTCCCCCTGGATGGAGGAACCTTTAGTCGCAGCTACAGCCCGAACTGCTGAACGGAATTACACCAAATTTGGCAAAGAGGTAGCCCTTGGTTCAGTGTCGTGCCTTTTGCTTAAATGGTGTAAATCCGTTCAGTAGTTCCTGAGAAAATCAAAAGTAAAGTCACATATATATCTGGGCGGAGCCTAACCACACATGTCATCGTGAGATCTGATTGGCTGTCAGCACTTCATCCTGGAATTGCTGGCAGCCATCTTGGGACCAATATAAATGATAGTACCTCATTGAAATGCATTGTAGTGAATAGAAGATTTTGAGGGTCACCAAAAGGAGAACTATAAAGGGTGATAACAGGCTTTAGTTACATTAGAATTTATTTGTTGATGGTACCATACTAATTTTAGGAATTGTGGTGTATTCTAAGGTGATTTTACCATGTGAAAAACCTTCTGCTGGGATATCATGAATCATGTTTGAGAGAACACTATTTTCTCATGCTTGTCCCATGGAGGTTTGGAAGGTGCTCCAGAAGCTAAAATGAGAGCATATTTTCTGTAAATTCACATTATCTTTCTCACTCATGTGAGAATGAAGTCTGACATTCTCAGTAAAACATGTACATCCAACAAGGGCAGAGACTGTCAGTTGATTCCTTTGTGTTCTACTGCAGCTTCCCAGAGTGTTCTAAAGAACAACTAGAGTGCTAACAGCCTTACTTATGACAAAAGTATGGCACACCTGAAGCCATCTTGATTGGAATAAACTGGTAACACTTAAACAATTTAATTTAAAAAGGAACAAAATGATGGGGTTCATTTTGTCATAGAAATTATGGTTAGTGCTGTAGAAAGAAAAATTAGGACATGTTTCAAGTGTGATCTCAAATATCTTCCTGTTATATTTCAACAGGAGCAGCCTGCCAGTTGATGCCTTTGTGTTCTACTGCAGCTTCCCAGAGTGTTCTAAAGAACAACTAGAGTGCTAACAGCCTTACTTATGACAAAAGTATGGCACACCTGAAGCCATCTTGATTGGAATAAACTGGTAACACTTAAAACATTTAATTTAAAAAGGAACAAAATGAGGGGGTTCATTTTGTCATAGAAATTATGGTTAGTGCTGTAGAAAGAAAAATTAGGACATATTTCAAGTGTGATCTCAAATATCTTCCTGTTATATTTCAACAGGAGCAGCCTGCCAGTTGATGCCTTTGTGTTCTACTGCAGCTTCCCAGAGTGTTCTAAAGAACAACTAGAGCGCTAACAGCCTTACTTATGACAAAAGTATGGCACACCTGAAGCCATCTTGATTGGAATAAACCGGTAACACTTAAAACATTTAATTTAAAAAGGAACAAAATGAGGGGTTCTTTTGAAATAGAAATTATGGTTAGTGCTGCAGAAAGAAAAATTAGGGCATGTTTTAAGTGAGATCTCATATCCTCTTCTATTTCATTAGAAAATTCTGACATGCAGACTGAAACAATCACTTTCAATACCAGCAGCAGACTACCAGTTAACTCCCTGGTGAGCAGTAGCTTTACTCCAGTGATCTAATGAGCAACTAGAATGCTAACATTCTGAATTTATGGCAGATGTGAGACACATCTGAATGCCTTCTTGATGGAATCAAAGTAAAAACTGAAAGCATTTCCTACTGAGAAGACTGCAGTAAATGAAGAAATTAGGAAACTTCATAACAAAGAAGTCTTCCAAGATGGCCACCAGTGAAAAAAGAGCCCAAATGTAGCACAAATACTACCCAGATGTAGCCCACATATAGCCCAATGACAAAAGTGTGCAAAACACTTTTTAATTTTCGTTTTTGTAGTTTTATGTAGTGCAGACTGGTCAGGTATTTGAGCATTGCATCTTAAAACATGACCCCCCTACACTACAAAAACACCACTGCACTACCTTAAACCCTAAAACACTACCCCCAGCACGACCCCCTACACTACACAAGCACCACTGCACTATCCTAAACCCTAAAACACTACCCCCAGCACGACCCCCTACACTACCCAAACACCACTGCACTAACCTAAATCCTAAAACACTACCACCAGCACGACCCCCTACACTACCCAAACACCACTGCACTACCCTAAAACATGACCCCCTACACTACACAAACTCCACTGCACTACCCTAAACCCTAAAACACTACCCCCAGCACGACCCCCTACACTACACAAGCACCACTGCACTACCCTAAACCCTAAAACACTACCCCCAGCACGACCCCCTACACTGCCCGAACACCACTGCACTGCCCTAAACCCTGAAACACCACCCCTAGCACGACCCCCTACACTGCCCGAACACCACTGCACTGCCCTAAACCCTGAAACACCACCCCTTCACGACCCCCTACACTGCCCGAACACCACTGCACTGCCCTAAACCCTGAAACACCACCCCCAGCATGACCCCCTACACTGCCCGAACACCACTGCACTGCCCTAAACCCTGAAACACTACCCCCAGCAAGACCCCCTACACTGCCCGAACACCACTGCACTGCCCTAAACCCTGAAACATCACCCCCAGCAAGACCCCCTACACTGCCCGAACACCACTGACCTAAACCCTGAAACACCACCCCCAGCACGACCCCTACACTGCCCGAACACCACTGCACTGCCCTAAACCCTGAAACACTACCCCCAGCATGACCCCCTACACTGCCCAAACACCACTGCTCTGCCCAAAACCCTGAAACACCAGCCCCAGCACGACCCCCTACACTGCCCGAACACCACTGCACTGCCCTAAACCTTGAAACACCAGCCCCTGCACGACCCCCTACACTGCCCGAACACCACTGCACTACCCTAAACCCTGAAACATCACCACCAGCACGACCCCCTACACTGCCCGAGCACCACTGCACTGCCCTAAACCCTGAAACACCAGCCCCAGCACGACCCCCTACACTGCCCGAACACCACTGCACTGCCCTAAACCCTGAAACACCAGCCCCAGCATGACCGCCTACACTGCCCGAACACCACTGCACTGCCCTAAACCCTGAAACACCAGCCCCAGCACGACCCCCTACACTGCCCGAACACCACTGCACTGCCCTAAACCGTGAAACACCAGCCTCAGCACGACCCCCTACACTGCCTGAACACCACTGCACTGCCCTGAACCCTGAAACACCAGCCCCAGCACAACACCCTGCACTGCCCGAACGCCACTGCACTGCCCTAAACCCTGAAACACCACCCCGTGCATGACCCCCTACACTGCCCGAACACCACTGCACTGCCCTAAACCCTGAAACACCACCCCCAGCGCGACCCCCTACACTGCCCGAACACCACTGCACTGCCCTAAACCCTGAAACACTACCCCCAGCAAGACCCCCTACACTGCCCGAACACCACTGCACTGCCCTAAACCCTGAAACATCACCCCCAGCAAGACCCCCTACACTGCCCGAACACCACTGCACTCCTAAACCCTGAAACATCACCCCCAGCAAGACCCCCTACACTGCCCGAACACCACTGCACTGCCCTAAACCCTGAAACACCAGCCCCAGCACGACCCCCTACACTGCCCGAACACCACTGCACTGCACCCTGAAACACCACACCCTGCACGACCCCCTACACTGCCCGAACACCACTGTACTGCCCTAAACCCTGAAACCCCACCCCCAGCATGACCCCCTACACTGCCCAGAACACCACTGCACTGCCCTAAACCCTGAAACACCACCCCTGCACGACATCCTACACTGCCCGAACACTACTGCACTGCCCTAAACCCTGAAACACCACCCCCAGCAAGACCCCCTACACTGCCCGAACACCACTGCACTGCTCTAAACCCTGAAACACCACCCCCAGCACGACCCCCTACACTGCCCGAACACCACTGCTCTGCCCAAAACCCTGAAACACCAGCCCCAGCACGACCCCCTACACTGCCCGAACACCACTGCACTGCCCTAAACCCTGAAACACCAGCCCCAGCACGACCCCCTACACTGCCCGAACACCACTGCACTGCCCTAAACCCTGAAACACCACCCCCAGCACGACCCCCTACACTGCCCGAACACCACTGCACTGCCCTAAACCCTGAAACACCAGCCCCAGCACAACCCCGTACACTGCCCGCACACCACTGCACTGCCCTAAACCCTGAAACACCAGCCCCAGCACAACCCTGTACACTGCCCGAACACCACTGCACTGCCCTAAACCCTGAAACACCAGCCCCAGCACGACCGCCTACACTGCCCGAAAACTACTGCACTGTCCTAAACCCTGAAACACCACCCCCAGCAAGACTACCTACACTGGCCGAACACCACTGCACTGCCCTAAACCCTGAAACACCACCCCTGCACGACACCCTACACTGCCCAAACACTACTGCACTGCCCTAAACCCTGAAACACCACCCCTCAGCACGACACCCTACACTGCCCGAACACCACTGCACTGCCCTAAACCCTGAAACACCACCCCAGCACGACCCCCTACACTGCACCGAACACCACTGCACTAAACCCTGAAACACCACCCCTGCACGACCCCCTACACTGCCGGAACACCACTGCACTGCCCTAAACCCTGAAACACCACCCCCAGCACGACCCCCTACACTGCCCTAACACCACTGCACTGCCATAAACCCTGAAACATCACCCCCAGCACGACTCCCTACACTGCCCGAACACCACTACACTGCCCTAAACCCTGAAACACCACCCCCAGCACGACCCCCTACACTGCCCGAACACCACTGCACTGCCCTAAACCCTGAAACACCAGCCCCAGCAAGACCCCCTACACTGCCCGAACACCACTGCATTGCCCTAGACTCTGAAACAGCAGCCCCAGCAAGACCCCCTACACTGCCCGAACACCACTGCACTGCCCTAAACCCTGAAACACCAGCCCCAGCAGGACGCCCTACACTGCCCGAACACCACTGCACTGCCCTAAACCCTGAAACACCAGCCCCAGCACGACCCCCTACACTGCCCGAACACCACTGCACTGCCCTAAACCCTGAAACACCAGCCCCAGCACGACCCCCTACACTGCCCGAACACCACTGCACTGCCCTAAACCCTGAAACACCAGCCCCAGCACCACCCCCTACAATGCCCGAACACCACTGTACTGCCCTAAACCCTGAAACACCACCCCCTGCACCGCCCCTACACTGACCGAACACCACTGCACTGCCCTAAACCCTGAAACACCACCCCTGCACGACCCCCTACACTGCCCGAACACCACTGCACTGCCCTAAACCCTGAAACACCACCCCTGCACCACCCCCTACACTGCCCGAACACCACTGCACTGCCCTAAACCCTGAAACACCACCCCTGCACCGCCCCCTACACTGCCCGAACACCACTGCACTGCCCTAAACCCTGAAACACCACCCCCAGCATGACCCCCTTTACTGCTCGAACACCACTGCACTGCCCTAAACCCTGAAACACCACCCCCAGCATGACCCCTACACTGCCCGAACACCACTGCCCCTAAACCCTGAAACACCACACCTGCACGACCCCCTACACTGCCCGAACACCACTGCACTGCCCTAAACCCTGAAACACCACCCCCTGCACGACCCCCTACACTGCCCGAACACCACTGCACTGCCCTAAACCCTGAAACACCACCCCTAAGACGACCCCCTACACTGCCCGAACACCACTGCACTGCCCTAAACCCTACAACACCACCCCCAGCACGACCCCCTACACTGCCCGAACACCACTGCACTGCCCTAAACCCTAGAACACTACCCCCAGCATGACCCCCTACACTACCCGAACACCACTGCACTACCCTAAACCCTAAAATACTCCCCCCAGCACGACCCCCTACACTACCCGAACACGACTGCACTGCCCTAAACCCTAAAACACTCCCCCAGCACGACCCCCTACACTGCCCAAACACTACTGCACTGCCCTAAACCCTGAAACACCACCCCTCAGCACGACACCCTACACTGCCCGAACACCACTGCACTGCCCTAAACCCTGAAACACCACCCCAGCACGACCCCCTACACTGCCCGAACACCACTGCACTAAACCCTGAAACACCACCCCCTGCACGACCCCCTACACTGCCGGAACACCACTGCACTGCCCTAAACCCTGAAACACCACCCCAGCACGACCCCTTTACTGCTCTAACGCCACTGCACTGCCCCAAACCCTGAAACACCACCCCCAGCATGACCCCCTACACTGCCCGAACACCACTGCCCTAAACCCTGAAACACCACCCCTGCACGACCCCTACACTGCCCGAACACCACTGCACTGCCCTAAACCCTGAACCACCACCCCTGCATGACCCCCTACACTGCCCGAACACCACTGCACTGCCCTAAACCCTGAAACACCACCCCCAGCACGACCCCCTACACTGTCCAAACACCACTGCACTGCCCTAAACCCTAAAACACCACCCCCAGCACGACCCCTACACTGCCCGAACACCACTGCACTGCCCTAAACCCTAGAACACTACCCCCAGCATGACCCCCTACACTACCCGAACACCACTGCACTACCCTAAACCCTAAAATACTCCCCCAGCATGACCCCCTACACTACCCGAACACGACTGCACTGCCCTAAACCCTAAAACACTCCCCCAGCACGACCCCCTACACTACCCGAACACCACTGCACTGCCCTAAACCCTAAAACACTCCCCCAGCACGATCCCCTACACTACCTAAACACCACTGCACTGCCCTAAACCCTAAAACACTACCCCCGCATGACCCCCTACACTACCCAAATACCAATGCACTACCCTAATCCCTAAAACACTACCCCCGCACAACCCCCTACACTACCCAAAGACCACTGCACTACCCTAAACTCTAAAACAATACCCCGCACGACTCCCTACACTACCCAAAGACCACTGCACTACCCTAAACCCTAAAACACGACCTCCTACACTACACAAACACCACTGCACTACCCTAAACCCTAAAAACCTACCCCAGCACGAACCCCTACACTACCCAAACACCACTGCACTACCCTAAACCATAAAACACTACCCCCAGCAGTACCCCCTACGCTACCCAAACACCACTGCACTACCCTAAACCCTAAAACACTACCCCCAGCAGTACCCCTACACTACCCAAACACCATTGCACTACCCTAAACCCTAAAACACTACCCCCAGCAGTATCCCCTACACTACCCAAACACCATTGCACTACCCTAAACCCTAAAACCCTAAAACACTAACCCCAAGCACGACCCCTAAACTACCCAAACACCACTGTACTACCCTAAACCCTAAAACACTCCCCCAGCACGACTCCCTACACTACCCAAACACCACTGCACTACCCTAAACCCTAAATCTACCCCCAGCATGACCCCCTACACTACACAAACACCACTGCACTACCCTAAACCCTAAAACACTACCCCCAGCACGACCCTCTTCACTACCTAAACACAACTGCACAATTTGTTACAGGCGTTGCAACGCAGGCCTGTGGTGCTTACTGGAAGTACCTGGTGGGCTAGTTGGGCCCCAGGGACTCTCAGGATTCAAGGTGACCTAATCCCCCAACTTAAAACACGCCACGGGGCGCGTTTGCACAGTGGTGAAGGGAGGGCGGGGCCTCAGGTGACATGTGCGCAAACACGCCCTGTGGTGCGTTTTAAGTTGGGAGTTAATTCCCTTTGAATCCTGGGGCCAACTAGCCCACCAGGTACCTTCAGTAAGCACAACAGAGTTGCGTTGCAGAGAGGTGAAAAAGGTGCGTGGCCTCGGAACGCCTCTCTGCAACTCAGCTCTGTGGTCCTAACTGTAGGTACCTGGGGGCTAGTTGGGCCCCAGGGACCCTCAGGATTCAAGGGGACTTAATCCCGCAACTTAAAACGCGCCACGGGGCGCGTTTGCACACATGTCACCTCAGGCCCCCCTCCCTTCACCACTGTGCAAACGCGCACTGGCTCTGGTTAGTCAGAGTCAGTTACCACCAGTACCCGTCTGAAAAAGTTGTGGGCACAGGATGATTTTGCAACAAGGCCTCTTTCTGCTCCTCTGTTGGTTCTTTCTGCACATCTTTTGCTTCTTTCTGTGCGTTTTTTCTTCTTTCTTCACATGTCCTACCTCTGTTGGCATAGTTAGAAACTAGCATTTAAAAAACCTTTGAAATTCAATTAAAAATCATAGGTTTCAGGCATGTTATAGTTAGAAATTAGCATTTAAAAAACCTTTGAAATTCACTGAAAAAACCATAGGTTTCAGGCACGTTATAGTTAGAAATTAGCATTTAAAAACCTTTGAAATTCACTGAAAAACCATAGGTTTCAGGCACGTTATAGTTAGAAATTAGCATTTAAAAAACCTTTGAAATTCACTGAAAAACCATAGGTTTCAGACACGTTATAGTTAGAAATTAGCATTTAAAAACCTTTGAAATTCACTGAAAAACCATAGGTTTTAGGGACAGTTATAGTTAGTTGGACATTGCACTCGTACAAAACCCGTGAAATTCCCTGTTATAGTTAGTTCAGCTAACTATAACTCGCGCTCCGCAATGCACTGCTGATGACGTCACATATTACATCACTCATGACATGGTCAGTGACATCACTGATGACATCACTGATGACATCTCAAATGACATCACTGATGACATCATCCATGTGATAATTTCATGCATCTTCTCACACCCTAATATAACTTTTGATACACCCACTCTAAATTACAGACTGCCATTCTCAAAACCATAGACACTCCAACACCAAAAACTACATACCCACTCACTGATTCTTAGGTCTACACACACATCCACTCACTCACCTGTACAGTCACTCAAACTTACAGTCACTCAGTACAGGACTATCATATGCACTCATACACCTATATAAACACTCACACACCGCCACTCATCCATAGAGGTACTCACACACCTAGTCAGTCATGCAAAAATTAATCACACACCCATTTACTCACCTATACAGTTATACACACACCAGCTCACTTACTCATACAGATACTAGCACATTCTTACGCTCTTATACAATAACTGATACAAGCACACACGCATCCATACAGCCACTCTCACAATAACACACTCTCACTTATAGCCATTTAAATACTCTAACACACATATATACTGCCTTTTACATATGTAGTTACTCGCACATGTACCACTGAGATATACATTCACTCACTAACACACCCATACACACACTCACCCACCCAAGCAGTCCATCACAGATGCACTCTTGAAATCATGCACCCAGTGAATCACCCACTCACACATCTATGTATAGAGTCACACACACCCCACCCACACAAACACTCAGGCAGCCATACAGATACTCAGAGAACCAATCAATAACCCATATAGACACTCATGTAGCTATTCGCTAATCCATGCATCCACTTACACACCAACAAACAGACGGATACAGACATTCACACAGTTTAGTCACTAACCCATGCATTCAGTAAGATACGTTTAATCACTCACTTGTAGAGTCAGTCACTCACGTACTAAATCATCCATTCAGACACTTATACACCCACTCATTCTTCAATACGCCTTTCCCTATATATATTAAACATATTTAAACTTTACAGAAACACAGTCACTGGATGATGTCATCAGTGATGTCATTTGAGATGTCATCAGTGATGTCATCAGTGATGTCACTGACCATGTCATGAGTGATGTAATATGTGACGTCATCAGCAGTGCATTGCGGGGGTGCGAGTTATAGTTAGCTGAACTAACTATAACAGGGGAATTTCACGGGTTTTGTACGAGTGCAATGTCCAACTAACTATAACTGTCCCTAAAACCTATGGTTTTTTCAGTGAATATATATATATATATATATATATATATACGTATATATATTTTCTGAAAAATGACCATCCTATGACTCCCTTTTGTACTTCATTCCCAAAGTGCATAAAAATGTGGTACCAGTCCGTGGTAGACCGATTATTTCGGCACAGAAAAGCTTATTGGAGGCTATGTCGAAATATGTTGATTATTTTCTGCACGAATATGTGGAAAAGTTGCCATCATTTATCAGGGACACTGGACACTTTTTAACTAAACTGAGAACAGTTAAATGGGAGGAAGATTGTTTTTTAATAGTGATGGACATTTGTTCATTATATACAAGTATTCACCATAGTGATGGCATCAATGCAATTCGTTACTATTTGGAGAAACGAAATATACGGATGTATGAACATAATAAGATGTTGGTTAAAATGATAGAGATCTGTTTGACCCATAATTATTTCTTATTTAATAAGGAAATATTTCAACAGCTACGTGGAGTGGCCATGGGGGCATGCTTCTCCCCTAGCTACGCGTGTTTACACGTGGGCTGGTGGGAGGAGCATGTCCTGAGGACCACCCACAAAGAGACTATGGACAAGCATGTTCTCCACTGGTGGAGATTTATCGACGACATCTGCCTGATATGGAAGGGTTCCCGTGAAACAGCTAAGAATTTTGTAGAGGTTTTAAATGTATATTTAAATGAGGTTTTATATATATATATATATATATATATATATATATATATGTATGTATGTATATCGGCACCTCGCGGATCCAAGAGGCACATTGACGCTCGTACCAATAGTATAATAAATATATATATATTATATATATATATATATATATATATATATATATTATATATACGTATATATATATATATATATATATTATATATATGTAAATATATATATATATATATACATATGTATATATACATATGTATATATACATATATATATTCACTGAAAAAACCATAGGTTTCAGGGACGTTATAGTTACAAATTAGCATTTAAAAAACCTTTGAAATTCACTGAAAAAACCATAGGTTTTAGGGACAGTTATAGTTAGTTGGACATTGCACTCGTACAAAACCCGTGAAATTCCCCGCTATAGTTAGTCCAGCTAACTATAACTCGCGCCCGCAATGCACTGCTGATGACGCCACATATTACATCACTCATGACATGGTCAGTGACATCACTGATGACATCACTGATGACATCTCAAATGACATCACTGATGACATCACTGATGACATCATCCAGTGACTGTGTGTTTCTGTAAAGTTTAAATATTTTTAATATATATAGGAAAAGACGTATTGAAGAATGAGTGGGTGTGTAAGTGTCTGTATGGATGATTTAGTAGGTGCGTGACTGACTCTATAAGTGAGTGATTTAACGTATCTTACTGAATGCATGGGTTAGTGACTAAACTGGGTGAATGTCTGTATCCGTCTGTCTGTTGCTGTGTAAGTGGCTGCATGTGTTTGTGAATAGCTACATGAGTGTCTATATGAGTTATTGAATGCTTGTCTGAGTATCTGTATGGGTGCCTGAGTGTTTGTGTGGGAGGGGTGTGTGCAACTCTGTGCATAGATGTGTGAGTGGGTGATTCACTGGGTGGATGGTTTCAAGAGTGCAACTGTGATAGACTGTATGGGTGGGTAAGTGTGTGTAAGAGTGTGTTAGTGAGTGAATGTATGTCCCAGTGGTACATGTGTGAGTAACTACATTTGTGAAAGGCAGTATATATGTGTGTTGGAGTATATAAATAGCTATAAGCGAGAGTGAGTGATTGTGATAGTGGCTGTATGGATGAGTGTGTGCTTGTATCAGTGATTGTATAAGAGCGTAAGAATGTGCTACTATTTGTATGAGTAAGTGAGCTGGTGTGTGTATAACTGTATAGGTGAGTAAATGGTAGTGTGTTTAATTATTTGCATGACTGACTAGGTGTGTGAGTACCTCTATGGATGAGTGGCGGTGTTTGAGTGTCTATATAGGAGTATGAGTGCATATGATAGCCCTGTACTGAGTGACCGTAAGTATGAGTGACTGTACGGGTGAGTGAGTGGATGTGTGCGTAGACCTAAGAATCAGTGAGTGGGTATGTAGTTATTGGTGTTGGAGTGTCTATGGTTTTGCGAATGGCAGTCTGTAATTTAGAGTGGGTGTATCAAAGGTTATATTAGAGTGTGAGGAGGTGCATCAGATTATCACGTGGATGATGTCATCAGTGATGTCATTTGAGATGTCATCAGTGATGTCATCAGTGATGTCACTGACCATGTCATGAGTGATGTAATATGTGACGTCATCAGCAGTGCATTGCGGGCGCGAGTTATAGTTAGCTGGACTAACTATAACGGGGAATTTCACGGGTTTTGTACGAGTGCAATGTCCAACTAACTATAACTGTCCCTAAAACCTATGGTTTTTTCAGTGAATATATATATATATCAAACTGCAGCACAGTGCAACGCACCGTAATCGCCCTTCCCCTTCCTCTTGTGACGGCGGTCCGCGGTGAGGAGACGAGCCTCATCACACCAACACACGCTGTTACCTCGTAGCACCAACAGCAACCACGGACACCATGAGCTTTTCAAAGCAGTGTTTATTTTAGCAAAAAATGGAACCACTCGACGCGTTTCGGGATACATTCCCTTGATCACGAGTCGATCAAGGGAGTGTATCCCGAAACGTGCCCGTTGGAAGAGGCCGCCCTGTAGGGTTGGGGGCTCCTATTCGGAGGCTTGTTTTGGATGTTAATAAGGAGCATGACCCACACGCTGCCGGTAAACCTACTGAGGAGACGCCAACAATGGTGAAAACAACGGCAGCGCTGGAAGGGTTTTGGTTGGGGATGATTTCCTTCCAATCGTTCCGGTGACAGGAGCCAGCAAACTGAGAAGTGGTAATATTTAGCATTACGCTGTTACAAGACATTTGACTGTTTTTCCATTTGGATTGTATTAACATTTATGTGCATCTGGTGGCTGAGCAGATTACGATCTTTTGCCAGCATAAGGAGGAATTTTCTTTAAAACAACACTTACCTGCATGGAATGATGCACTATGGGAGATGCAGGCTACACACAGTCAGGTGACCTGAAACGTCGATAAAAATGTAGGCACAGGAGCATTTTGTGAAACTTCCTGTCCGTGAGCAAGGCTGTAGTGCCGAAACTAGTTGGACTGCAGGAAGCGCTGTGCTGAATTTCTCAGAATAAAGGCATCCTGTTTCCTGAAGTGGGCCTCTGTTGTTTTTTCATGGAGTGTGAAGTTACGGGCTTCTCCGTGCCCGTTGGAAGAGGCCGCCCTGTAGGGTTGGGGGCTCCCTATTCGGAGGCTTGTTTTGGATGTTAATAAGGGAGCATGACCCACACGCTGCCGGTAAACCTACTGAGGAGACGCCAACAATGGTGAAAACAACGGCAGTGCTGGAAGGGTTTTGGTTGGGGATGATTTCCCTTCCAATCGTTCCGGTGACAGGAGCCAGCAAACTGAGAAGTGGTAATATTTAGCATTACGCTGTTACAAGACATTTGACTGTTTTTCCATTTGGATTGAATTAACATTTATGTGCATCTGGTGGCTGAGCAGATTACGATCTTTATGCCAGCATAAGGAGGAATTTTCTTAAAACAACACTTACCTGCATGGAATGATGCACTATGGGAGATGCAGGCTACACACAGTCAGGTGACCTGAAACGCGATAAAAATGTAGGCACAGGAGCATTTTGTGAAACTTCCTGTCCGTGAGCAAGGCTGTAGTGCCGAAACTAGTTGGACTGCAGGAAGCGCTGTGCTGAATTTCTCAGAATAAAGGCATCCTGTTTCCTGAAGTGGGCCTCTGTTGTTTTTTCATGGAGTGTGAAGTTACGGACTTCTCCGTGCCCGTTGGAAGAGGCCGCCCTGTAGGGTTGGGGGCTCCCTATTCGGAGGCTTGTTTTGGATGTTAATAAGGGAGCATGACCCACACGCTGCCGGTAAACCTACTGAGGAGACGCCAACAATGGTGAAACAACGGCAGCGCTGGAAGGGTTTTGGTTGGGGATGATTTCCCTTCCAATCGCTCCGGTGACAGGAGCCAGCAAACTGAGAAGTGGTAATATTTAGCATTACGCTGTTACAAGACATTTGACTGTTTTTCCATTTGGATTGAATTAACATTTATGTGCATCTGGTGGCTGAGCAGATTACGATCTTTTTGCCAGCATAAGGAGGAATTTTCTTTAAAACAACACTTACCTGCATGGAATGATGCACTATGGGAGATGCAGGCTACACACAGTCAGGTGACCTGAAACGCGATAAAAATGTAGGCACAGGAGCATTTTGTGAAACTTCCTGTCCGTGAGCAAGGCTGTAGTGCCGAAACTAGTTGGACTGCAGGAAGCGCTGTGCTGAATTTCTCAGAATAAAGGCATCCTGTTTCCTGAAGTGGGCCTCTGTTGTTTTTTCATGGAGTGTGAAGTTACGGGCTTCTCCGTGCCCGTTGGAAGAGGCCGCCCTGTAGGGTTGGGGGCTCCCTATTCGGAGGCTTGTTTTGGATGTTAATAAGGGAGCATGACCCACACGCTGCCGGTAAACCTACTGAGGAGACGCCAACAATGGTGAAAACAACGGCAGCGCTGGAAGGGTTTTGGTTGGGGATGATTTCCCTTCCAATCGTTCCGGTGACAGGAGCCAGCAAACTGAGAAGTGGTAATATTTAGCATTACGCTGTTACAAGACATTTGACTGTTTTTCCATTTGGATTGAATTAACATTTATGTGCATCTGGTGGCTGAGCAGATTACGATCTTTTTGCCAGCATAAGGAGGAATTTTCTTTAAAACAACACTTACCTGCATGGAATGATGCACTATGGGAGATGCAGGCTACACACAGTCAGGTGACCTGAAACGCGATAAAAATGTAGGCACAGGAGCATTTTGTGAAACTTCCTGTCCGTGAGCAAGGCTGTAGTGCCGAAACTAGTTGGACTGCAGGAAGCGCTGTGCTGAATTTCTCAGAATAAAGGCATCCTGTTTCCTGAAGTGGGCCTCTGTTGTTTTTTCATGGAGTGTGAAGTTACGGGCTTCTCCGTGCTCCGTTGGAAGAGGCCGCCCTGTAGGGTTGGGGGCTCCCTATTCGGAGGCTTGTTTTGGATATATATATATATATATATATATATATAATTATAATTTTTTTTAATTACAGATTGGTGGTGGCTATAGTTAAGGTGACCAGAGATAGGGTTTTATGGGATTTTTTTTTCTTAATAACTAACAAAAAAGGGA
This sequence comes from Calotriton arnoldi, assembly GCA_963921515.1. NCBI lineage: Eukaryota > Metazoa > Chordata > Amphibia > Caudata > Salamandridae > Calotriton > Calotriton arnoldi. Next base: position 1,199,004 of record CAWUFW010004574.1, read on the forward strand.
GGTCCCAAAACGGGCATTATATCGAATGCATTTTACATAGACTTTTGATTTTCACGTGGCGTGAAAACCGTCAGTCGGATTTTGATCAAATTTGGAAGGATTATTTATTATGGTGCGTAGATGATTCTTTGAGGTACTGTAGATAAGTAGTATTAGTATTTCATATGTTTTAAGTATTTTTAATTTAGGTACTCCTGAGGTATATAGCAATGACAAGTCATTAGCTGATTGTCTAATGACTGCCTTTCCAAATGTTAAAGGCAGCCGTCTTGTTTTCACCTCGAATTTCCCTGTGTTCAGCGATACGCTATTCAATGTAGGTAAGTATTAGGTGTCGTATTTTTCTCACACCTATTACCATTTTAGTAAAGTGGTACTAGGTAAGGAAAAATACTGCTGTGCCGGAAAAATAAAGTTGGAAATACACTATAAGACACTGGGGCCTATTAGCAATAACCGGCGATAATTATCGCTAAGCGCACTTAGCGCTAGGATAATTATCGCCGGCTATCGCCGGTTTCTATCGCGGAGATAGCGTGCTATCAGCAACGCTTATCTCCAATGCGATAGAAACCCTGCTATCGCTGGAAAACAGTGCGATTATCTCTGGAAATCCAGCGATAATCGCACTGTGACCGGCGATAGCTTGCTGATAGGGCAGGGGGATTTAGCCATGTAATCCACCTCCCATTGGATTACATGGCTAAATCAGGTTTGGACCAGGTGTAAAAACCAAGCGCTAACAGTGTTTAGCGCTGGTTTCTTTATCGCCTTGCTGACCTCCCTAATAGGCGATAGCGATGTTAGCGACTATTTCAGTCGCTGCCAGGTTGGGAACGCCTACTTTGCATGTCATTAGCGATAAATATCGCTGGCATGCAAAGTGGCACCCAACCCGGTCGCTATCGCCTAAAAGCTGTCGCTAACAGCTGTTAGCGACAGCTTGCTAATAGGGTGGAAAAAAAATCGCCGCTAAAGCAGCGATAAGGCCCTTAGT